>OY740717.1:124557985-125791968 GCA_963513945.1 Hydrotaea diabolus
CTTAATATGACAATGAAAACGGAATGATTTCAAGAAAAGGGTGGTAAAATTTTAAGGGCCGATGTTGAATGTGAACCTCACCTAAACGTGAAGTTTTTTTTGCATTTCATTTGATATTTCTTAATTTCAGACTAACTCAATTTGAACCATGAAACATACATAATCGAGCAATGCGTTACAGTAATTCAGGCTTATTATGAAAATGAAAATCAATTTTCGAAGAAAATCTTCTTCAGTGATGAGGCACATTTTCACCTCAGTGCATTCGTCAATAAGCAGAATTGCCGCATTTGGGCGAATGATAATCCAAAAGTGATTGTCGAAAAAACAATGCACCCACAAAAAGTGACTGTTTGGTGCGGTTTATGGTCTGGCGGTTTATGATCTGGCGGCCGTATTTTTTCCAAAATGAGGCCAGTCAGACAGTTACTGTGTATGGTGTTCGCTATGGTAACTTTTTACGGCCCGAATTCGAAGATATGGATGTGGACGATATATAGTTTCACCAGGGCGGTGCCACTTGCCTCACAACTAAAGAAACAATTGCTCTTTGGAGCGACAAATCTACATCGGCCCTTAAAATTTAACCACCCTTAACAACGTTAGTAAGATTTAAACTAGGCTTACTAAAATGTGCTCCAGTTTGATTTTAAATATAAAATAAAACAGATAAAAATAATTTTTCAGTATAAAGCATTACACTGGAATTAACTGACTCGAGGCCTCTTGCATCTATTGGGTGGGTCATTTTAAACTTTAAATTTGAATTGGCTGTAAAAAATCTGATTATTGTTATTTTTTTAATCTTCTGGTTTTATTGAAAATGTTGAACTTTGTTATTTTTTAATGGAACACCATCCGATGCGTTTTCGCTTCGCCCAATGGGCTAAAGATTGTGT
This sequence comes from Hydrotaea diabolus, assembly GCA_963513945.1. Taxonomy (NCBI): domain Eukaryota; kingdom Metazoa; phylum Arthropoda; class Insecta; order Diptera; family Muscidae; genus Hydrotaea; species Hydrotaea diabolus. The sequence continues at coordinate 124,558,885 of OY740717.1, forward strand.
GGCAGGAGATGAAGAACTTAACTGAAAAATCGTGTTTCAGTTGAAGCTTATTTTTATCTCGGTGGCTATGTCATTAAGCTATATTGACGCATATGGCGTTAAGAGAAGCCAAAGCATCCACAGCGCGTCACATTTTTCGTATGGATTTTATGCTAGCGGCATCATTTGGCCATTTGTCTTCGAAAATGAGCAAGGAGCCACCGTTACCATCCTCGGTCCATGCACAACCAATTTTTGTTTCCAAAAATCAAGACATGATTGAAATTTGGTTTCAGCAAGACACGGCCACATGTCACATAGCCAATGCAACAGTCGATATTTTGCGCACTGTTTTTGAAAATCAAATAATCAGCCGAAATTGTGATGTCAATTGGCCGCCTGAAACTGTGATTTGAGCTCTTTGGATTATTGTCTGTAAGGAGCCATAAAGGATAAATTGTACTCAAAGCATCCGGAGACAATTGAGGCGTTGAGACATGAAATCGAATTTGCCATTGAAGAGATTCGACCCGAAACAATCGAAAATGTACTGAAAAATTAGGTTGATCGGATGAGGTACTCTCGAGGCAGTCATGGTTGTCATATGAATGATATTGTCTTCCATTATTAAATGACAAAGTTCAACCTTGCGAAAACCAATAATACCAGAAATTTATCAAAAATTACACTGTGGAACATTTTTGGGGTTATTGTCTGGGGGGTGAGAAATTCCAAGTCAGGGTGATGATACTAGGTCAGTATATTAAAACATTCAAGGGGATTTGCGTTCGTATGTGCCAGTTTTTTTGTGACCTTTTAAATTTTTTCCTTATCTTGATGTTTTTTCGCTTAGTTGTAAAATGTTGGCAAAAACGTAGTTTGACATAACTCGAGAACGACTAGTTCGATTTTGCTGAAATAAATTGTGAAAAATTAATAATTACATTTTCTTTAATCCATTAATATACTTTTTCTCTACCAAATCAACATTTTTGCAATTAGAAATAAATTTATGAAGAAAATTTTGCCAAAAAAAAATTTTATTTTTTTTTTAAAACATATAAATCCCAAACGGAAAAACGTGAAGAGTCTTATAACTTTCACGTAAAGTCACATAACCAATAAACAAAATGCGACATAGATCATAGAAATCGATTAACGCGTTCTGCTTTTGTTTACAATTAAGTGAAGTTATCTAACTGGCACATACGAAAGCAAAACCCTTTGAGGGTTTTAATATACTGACCTAGTACCATCACCCTGCCTTGGAATTTCTCACCCCCCAGATTGGCTGTTGTACTGTGTTATCAGTACTTTTTTTACAGCCGATTAAAAATGTTAGAGTGTTGAAACAATCACTGTCCACACATTTAACAAAGGGGCATTTAGGTTAACAAACTGATATAAAATAATAAATATTTTGACGCCTTTTCACTTTTAAAAGAGATATTACATTCAAGATAATTTAATTTCGTTCATACTTGTTTAAAGTACACCATCGCACTCGGTGCCAAATTAATATCCAATTTTACTCAGTTTCAGTTTTTTAAACTTTCAATTTCTTGCAATACTCGTATTACAATAATATATTTAAATACAGTCCAATTCATTAAATTTTTAGATAATTTACTCAATTTGAGTATGCTATCATATAATATTGTACTAAAAGCTATGCTATTTGTACTTACTTTAGACCAAATTTTCTATATCTAATGAAAAACGTACTCATTTTCAGTATATTACCAAACAACATTTACTAAAACCAACGATATTTGTACATATTTCTTGGCCGAAATTACTATATTGGATGAAAACCGTACTCAAATTGAGTTTGCCGTGATATAAAGTTGAACTAAAAACAATACCATTTGTACTTTTTTACGACTAAATTCACTAGATGTGATGAAAAACGTACTCTATTTGAGTATGATATTATATAATAATGGGCGGTAAGACATTAGGCCCCACGATAATACACCCCAAACCAAATAGGAAATTAGGCCCCGAAATTGGGGTCTAATTGTATTATGAAAAAAGACCCCACGAAATTATACCCTAAACATAAGATAAAAATAGGCCCAAAAATGTTATTGGGGCCTAATTTCGTAGTAGTTATTTGAAGGTATGCAAATACACCCCAAAAAAGGCAAATATACCCCAAAATATCGAATTGTTGTTTTCTGTTAAAATGAGGGTCCTTTTATATTTTTGGGTTTGGGTGTAATTTCCAGTAATATGTTACAAAGTGAATGTAACAAGAAAGTACGAAAATATGCCCCAAAAGGTGTTAAAAATCTTTTGCGTACAGTCTCGGTAAATTCTCTTTCTGGTCTTAATCATTTGTTATTATTAATTGTTTTTACGTGAATTAAATGCAAAGCCATAAACCAGGTTAACAGTTTTACGGTACTGTCCTTGCTGTCGTACCTCCGTACAAGATACTATTATACAAGTTTATAATTAAGTTCAGAGGTAATAAACTAAATAATTTGCAATAAAAAACCAACGCTTTTTTCTAAAAGGAAATTAGAATCCAAAAATATTTACACCCAAAAAATATTTAGTGTGGCCCTAAAATATAACGAAATGAAATTGGACCCCAAAATGCGAACATAGACCCCAAAATTTTTATAAAATTATGCCCTATTATAATACAAACATTTGGGATCTAATTGCATTATGAAAATATACCCCAGTTAATATATGAAATTAGGCCCAAAAAAACCATAAAATTTCGTGTTGCTGTTTTCCACATATTTTTTTGGGGCCTAATTTCATTTTCACTTTGGGATGTATTTTCGTGGAGCCTAATGGCATGCCGCCATAACAATGTAATAAAAACAAGGCATTTACACTTTTACGTATACGTATATAGACAAATACTTCTACGAAAAAGCCGAACTACAATTCAGTTAAGAGATACAGGTTTTTTCAATTTTAATTCACTTCAACTTGAATTTTGTACATTTTTTTAAGTGTAAGATGCCACCGCACGGATGCTGTGGCGGCATATTTTGAATTCAATTAATGTCAGCGTTAGCATCATTGCCATCGTCGACCACCGTCATCGCCAGCGCCATTGTCTGGAAATGTTGAAATATGGACGTTAATGAGTCTGCTTGTTCCAAACACACACAAACTCACACATATATGTATATATAGGATGCACACATACATGTAAACATTCGTACATACTGTGGTTATTTGACCGTAAGGCAAGAACGGCGTTGCCACACTTGCCCCGCACAACGGTAGGAAATTTATTAACTTAAAGGTATCGCACCGACACTTGTACGTACGAAAGAGTAAAAAGTTTTGAAGGTGTTAATATTTCATGCCAAGTTCATGCACACACAAGTCTCAAAGAAATTTCTCAACTGTTCAGGGACAAAACTAAAAGTTTTCCTCGTATGTGTGGAGCACAAGCGTGTGGGAATACATCACAAATGTTAATATTCGTGATCAAGTGATTCATAAAACAGTTTAGTTGTCACAACTGAAATTTGTTGCCAACCGAATGATTGTGGTTACTTGTACTATTAAGTTTCATATCTTTATAATTGTTCATTCAATGCAATTTTTTGTACATGTATATGGAACGGGCAATATTGGTGCATGTGATAAAATATCGGTTGAAGTAAATTTGTATGATAAAGAATGTTTGTAATGACATTTATTATCTAAAACTGGTTTTAGAAACACCTTTGCTAGACATATGAAAAAAATAACTTTGAAGCTAAGTAAAGATAAAAATGAATTAGCCCAATTTATCTTTATAGTATACTTAGTAGGGACATAAATACTGTTACATTGAACACACCCATTTCAATAGTAGAACTGAACATACCCCGTTAATGGCATATGGGTTTTGAAAGCTAATGTGTTTCAACTTTTATCTTGGAGTGGTCAGATAATGAGAACCGTGTCGCTGTTATAGCGCTTTTAAAGTGTGAAATGAAAAAAAACGATATTTTCAAAACGCTCTGGCCACAAGGGATTAGCCGCATGTTCGTGTACCGATGCATAAAACAGTTTGAGGAGACTGGAGATGTAATAGACCGCCACCGGACGGGCCGCCCACGCTCTGTTCGAACACCGCATGTCATCAAAGCCGTTAAATCAAGAATTCACAGAAATCCGCTCCGAAAACAGAAAATCATGGCCCGTGAGATGAATATCACGCAAAAGTCCATGAGACGAATCATTAAAAAAGACTTGGGGTTTTCAAACGACGTACAGGACATTTATTGACTGCAGCTTAAAAAAATAGGATTAAAAAATGCAAACGTCTTTTGGTGAAGCACGCTCATAACTTGCACAGAAAAATTTTGTTCACCGATGAAAAAATTTTTACCGTTCAGGAAAAATTTAAGAAGCAAAATGATAAAGTGTATGCGCGGTCATCTAAGGAAGCATCTGAACTGATCGCAAGGGTGGAAAAGGGTCATCATCCAGCTTGAGTCATGGCTTGGTGAGGTGTCTCTTACGATGGGGTCACTGACCTGCATTTCTGCGAACAAGGAGTCAAAACATCGGCCAAAGTTTACCAAGAAACCGTTTTGGAAGCTTCTGTGAAGCCTCTTAACAATTCCCTGTTCCAAAACCAGCCATGGACTTTCCAGCAGGATTCTGCGCCGGCCCATAAGGCTAAAACGTCCCAGGCCTGGCTTCGAAACAATTTGCCTGCGTTCATTTCCTCTGAAGAATGGCCCTCAGGCAGTCTAGATTTAAACCCATTGGATTACAAATTATGGACGGTTTTAGAGGAAAAGGTTTGTCACAAAAGATACCCCAACATTGGATCTCTTAAGACTGCTTTGGTTCGAGCTGTGGCCAATTTTCCAATGGACGAGGTTCGTGCAGCTATTGACGATTGGACAGTGCTACTTAAGGCGTGTGTAAAGGCAAAAGGCGGACATTTCGAATAAGTAGATTCTTTTTGGATACAATATACATCAATAAATATATTTAAAAATAATTGGTCCAAAACATTCAGTACTTTTTATATTACAGCATAAAACGTGTGTAACAGTATTTATGTTTCTACTAAGTATATTTTTGTTGCATACATATTATAGATACATTCCATGATGCAGTGTTAAATAAATCTGCATTATTTTGTGAATTTTATATAAATTTACTTTCGCCCAAACTTTTTAAAATTGCAGAATGGATGTTGCAGAACTTCTTCATAAAATTACTTACTTCTTGATAATAATAAAAACCCAGCACAAAATTTTAATTAAAAAAATATTTTTTGTGATTCAGGATATTTAAAATATATATTTTATAAATTTTATGAGCACTTTCAATTCCATAACCGCCAAATGTTGTTGTTAAGACCTCTTATTATACTTATATCTCGTAATGAATTTTTGTTTTTAAATTATGACTTTTAAATTTATGCCGATCGGATAATATAAAAAAGTTTATTCTCCATTAACTACTAATTTATGAAAAGTTGCACATCATGTTAAAGGAAATGCGTTTGATGGGTAAGTGCACACGCGAAGATCCCACCTTCAAACAATTCTTAATGGACACCACACATCCGAACAAGAAGCCGACTGATAATGGAATTATGGTCAACTATATTATACCCCGCATCATCAGACTAGCAAAATGACAATATAAAAGAGGGTTTGGACCCCTTGGACGGGCTCTAAATTTACTTAGATTTTAAATATATCACTAAGAATTTAAAAGAATATTTCATTATTTTTTTGTAATAATACGTCCATGCGTCCGATTTTCGGTCCGATTTTCGACCCTGGCATCTGTCACTCTAATTTGGTTAAATTGCAAACACTTTTTTTTGGCTTTGTGAGAACATCTTTCTGTTACCTGATTTTTCTGGAGATTTTTAGGAACTCACCTGCTCGATTTAATTACATCTTGAATTACTCTATTCATCCAATATTTGAGAATCGTACACAGGATAAAGTATGCGCGGCTCAGAGACTCAAATCTGGTGCCGCGGAAGGTCAGGTGCCCTATAGAACTGTTGTTTGGGCTTGACCTGTTGGGCTGTGCTTGCCAGCTAGATGTTTATCAAGCGGTTGATACGACCCATAGACTAGCAGAGACTGAAAATCCTAAGATGAGCTTACCAACAAGTCATCATTCACCCGCATAGCTGTTCCTAACCAACATGTCCAAGCCAGCGCTATCGTTGTATTTGTATGCGCTTAACGACATTCACATCTCACACAGCTCTCGTTTCGCCCGATGAATATACTCCCCGACCACACAGCTGAGCTGTAGACTTTACAAAGGATTTTTCTCTCAAAGACTGCCAGATGCCCTTTCATCCGCTTTTGAAAGCACCCATTTGTTGCAGCCATCTAAGAGAACAGGTAGCATCTGTGTTTTTCAAAGTGAAACTTCTGTTTTTCAAGAGAGGACTCAGTTCTTAGGCTGTTTACCAAGCCCAAAATAACATCTATATGCCAGCCTCCTTCGTTTTATTTCAGTGCTGACAGCGTTTTTTTGGTTTATAGCGGATCCGAGGCATACAAGTTTCTCTACTACTACGACGTTGCAACTGCCGTCCAAAAAAAAACTCGCTCTATTTTCGTCGCAGCGCATCTAGCAGTTGCCATCATAAGTTTCGTCTTGACCTCGTTTACAATCAGTCCCATCTTAGACAAATCTAATTTAATCTTTGAAAAAAACTCCAGTTACATCTCGCTTTGTTCTATCGACAATGTCGTCTGCATACGCGAGGAGGATGCAGTCATTGTTATTAATTGTGACTCTTTTATTAACATTTGCTTTTTCTACGATTTTCTCTATTAAGATGTTAAATAAGTTACACGATAAACTGTCACCCTGTCTGAGACCTCTTGTCGTAGTGAATGGTTCGGAGAGGTCACTTCCAATTTTAACTGAAGATTTGGTGTCACTCAGTGTTAATTTTCAAAGGCATACACGTTTTGCTGGTACGAGTATATCGTACTAAAACATGATTTCAAATAACGTATATCTTATCGGAGTGTCGAACGCAGCCTTATAGTCGATGAAGAGGTGGTAATCATCGGTTTGATGCTCGTGGGTCTTTTTAGGATTTGGTGCAGTGTAAACATTTGGTCGATTGTTGACATATTCCAGCACTGATACGGTTGGAACTGGTAGGATAGGTGGGGGTTTCAATCTCTCACACATCTTTATACGTGATGTTTGAAAACTTATTCCCCGGTAGTTGACGCAAACGGGTTTGTCTCCCTTTTTGTGAATTGGGCACACTACGCTGAGGTTCCGTGATTGTGGCTGTCATCGTCAAAATATTCAGCCGCTAATAAGATGGAAAAATGATCTTTTCAAATCCTCAGCACACATGAGGTTCCAATCATCGGAAATTTGTTCGGTCGGATGGAAAATTGATCTTTTCAAATCCTCAGCACACATGAGGTTCCAATCATCGGAAATTTGTTCAGTCTTCCAGATAATGCAAACTATCTGATGCATGCACGTTATCAGCTCGTCAGCTCCGGACTTATATAGTTCCACCGGAGTTCCGTCGGCTCCTAAGGCTTTTTTGTTCTTGAGTCGGGTTTTTCCTGTTGTGACCTTTTGCTGGGTCGGGGTTGTACAATCAACTTGATCATCTGTGATTGGTATAGTGAGATTGTCATCGATAAGATCTTCAGCCGCTAATAAGTTAAAAAAATTTCTTTGCAAATCCTCAGAACACTCGATTTTTCAGTTCCCATATTCCCATTTATATCTCTACACTAAGCTATGCCAGTAGTCGAGTCTTTCGTCTGGTGTTTTCTGGCGTCGTTTCTGTGGCCGTACAACTCAATCTGCTCACATTGGCGTCTTTTCATTTGTCTCTTTCTTCTTCGGAGAAGACTATCTTCCTACCTTCTGAACTCCCGATATAGCTGCGTTCTTTGCTTCTGTCGCTGCCCTATAGTACTTATCGTACCATTGGTTAATTTTTTGCGTCTTTTGGTAACGATTTTTTTCTTCGACAGCTTTTGCCATGGAGTCTAGTATGTGTTGTCACTGAGCGCTTATTTCATCGCAAGGAGGGGTTTTTGCAAGGATTAGTGGAGAAAGCTTCATGGAGTAGGCTTCCGCTGCCTGTTTGTCTCTTTCTTCTTCGGAGAAGACTATCTTCCTACCTTCTGAACTCCCGATATAGCTGCGTTCTTTGCTTCTGTCGCTGCCCTATAGTACTTATCGTACCATTGGTTTTTGCGTCTTTTGGTAACGATTTTTTTCTTCGACAGCTTTTGCCATGGAGTCTAGTATGTGTTGTCACTGAGCGCTTATTTCATCGCAAGGAGGGGTTTTTGCAAAGATTAGTGGAGAAAGCTTCATGGAGTAGGCTTCCGCTGCCTGTTCTGATTGAAGCTTTTTGACGTCTAGTTTTTCCTTTTTGTTGGTACTGACAACTTTTGTAGCTCTTAATCCATTGATGCTACAAGGTAGTGGTCAAAATCTCCGTTTGGCGTTTAGAATGTTCGTATATACAACACGCTGGATGCATGCCCACGAGGGCTGTTATATATATTTCTGGCCTATGCAACACTAAGTGTTGCCTGGCGCCATCTGACATTTCCATTGGAGAGTTTGACATTTTTTAGCATAAACGTACTCGGAACGTTTTATGTACGACCATCATTTGTGTTGTTTACAGTGACTTGAAAAAACAATTTGGCAAAAAATGGAATTACCTTGTGAACATATTCGTGCGTTCATTTTTCACAACTTTCGACGTAGATTATCACGACAAAAGTACATCAATGAACTTAAATCTTTGTATGGCGACGAAGCACCATCCTATAGCACTTTGAAAAACTGGTTTAATGAATTCAATCGTGGCCGACGCTCGCCCAAACACGAAGGTCGTCCAAAAACGGCCGTTTTTGCCAGAGAACATTGATGCCGTGCGTGAACTGATAATGCAAGATCGTCATATGCCATACCGTGAGATAGAGGCATCCTTGAGCATTTCTTCCACCAGCAAACATTCGGTATTGCATAAACACCTGGCCGGAAAAAAGGTTTGTTCTCGTTGGATCCCGCACAATTTGACAATCGCTCATAACAGGCTCGTCGATTGGTGCAAAGAAATTTTGAAAAAATACGATCGCGATGCTTTAAAACACATTTATAAGATATTCACAGGTGACGAATCACGTATCTATGCGTATGAGCTCGAAACAAAACAGCAATCGACGGTGTGGGTCTTCGAAGACGAGCCAAATCCAACGAAAGTTGTTCGTGGAAGAAGCACTTCGAAGCAAATGGTCGCCTGTATCTTCGGCAAAACTGGTCATGTGGCGACTGTTTCGCTTGAGCAACGTACGACGGTCATTTCTGAGTGGTACACCACAATTTGTTTGCCTGAAGTCTTCGGAGAAAATTGAAAAACGAACAAGACCATGACTATGCGAGTTCTCACACATCGGCTCAAACCAGCGCCTTTTTGACCGGCCAAAACGTCGAATTGATTAGATCATCCGCCGTACAGCCCTGACTTGGCACCCAATGACCATGTTTTGGAGGTGTCTCAGTCGGAGTGGAAAAAGTGCTTCGATAATTGGTTTGAGCGCATGCAAACGTGTATAAATCATTACGGAGAATACTTTGAAAAACAATAAAACCATTTTTGATGATAAATATTCTCATTTTCATTATTAGGCCAGAAGTATTTGTAGCAGCCCTCGTACAATGTTTCTTGCAGTGGCGAAATCGATCAACCTCATTCTATTGTCGAAGGTTTTACCATATAGGCTGAACTTTCCGATGGCCGGGCCAAAGATACCATCCCTACCAACTTGGGCAATAAAATCCCCTAGATCGATTCAATGGTATGACAAGGGCAGCGGTTGTATGTTTGCTTTAGACTCTCATAAAAAGTATCTTTCGACTCCTCGTCCTTATCTTCTGTCGGCGCATTTGCACAAATTAGGCTAATCTGCTAGACTGAGATAACTGACAGAAAATTCTTGGCAAATGGACCATTAATTAGAACGAAAGTCAAAAAGGTAACGAGAAAATGACGAGCTTCTATTCCTAGAACCATGGGTTCAGTAATATTGATGGCAACGACAAAGCTGGTAAACTTGGCATCCCCAAAGGATTTGACCTAAACTTGAGCGTATACTAAGTATCGCTGAAATCGTTTTTTTTTGCCACCTGTACTTAAGGTACAAAAATGGACAATTGGACGACCTGACAGGCATCGCTCAATGAAATCAGATGTTGATTCTGAGTCGGTTATTATACCCTATACACCAGTGTAATGTAGGATATACAAATGTAGTTCTCCCCATACTCTGCACAATTAGAAATCATGAAATCAGATGTTGATTCTGAGTCGGTCATTATACCCTATACACCAGTGTAATGTAGGATATACAAATGTAGTTCTACCCATACTCTGCACAATTAGAAGCCATGGAAGATCTTGGCGGACATCGCCGGAATCGGATGTTGATTCTGGATCTATCATTATACACTATACTCCAGTGTAGTGTAGGTTTTACAAGTGTCTTTCTCCCCATACTCTGCATAATTAGAAGCCATGGAAGATCTTGGCGGACATCGCCGGAATCAGATGTTGATTCAGCGTCGACTATTATACCCTATACCTCAGTGTAATGTAGGTTTTACAAGTGTCTTTCTCCCCATACTCTGCACAATTAGAAGCCGTGGAATACTATGTACTAGTAACCGTTACCATCTACTAATAGCGATTAACACTTTCGAATGCACCACATTTTACTTTTGGTTTTTCTCTATCAAATGACGCCAATTATTGATTGACATCAAAACAGAAAAATGTTGTAATCACCTCAACTGCAAAACACCCTCCCGTGGGGCGCCAGGGAGTGGGAATTTTAAATTTCCATTTCAAAGAAATTCCACTGGGGCGTATGATGATTATTTTTCACACCATTAAAAAAACACCTCACCTTCAACCGCAATAATCTAATATTGGAAATTTTAATTAAATACGGCACTGGCTGTTGTTGTTGTTTGTGTGGCTCGTGCTGATTTGTTAATGTGTGCGTGTTTTTCAATTTCCTTAAAGCGTTATTGGATAATGCGGAAGTGAAAATCAAACAACGGAAATTAAATTAATAACGAAAAAAACGACCGATACAAAATCAATAATCACTGACATCATTCGCCCCATCGAACGTTCATCTCTCACTCTTCGTGGTTTCACTGGTGTGTTTGTGTGATGATGCTATTGCTGGCGCTATTTGGCTTACGTTGCCTGTTTCCGTTGAAATTTGTTAATGTTGCGGAATGGAAATTAATGAAACGTGCAACTTGCGGACACGTCTGTCTTGTCTCAGTTTTTGGCCTGGTCTGGCCGTCCATTTCAACCAGCATTGCCTGTAGAATGTATTAAATTTTTCCTATGGGCAATTTAATGTTTGCGTTCTGCTTGGTTGCGGCTTCCTTGGAATAGTAACTGTAATCCTTAGCTTGCAACAGTTTGTTGGTAGTGTTAAGGGGAAGAAGACTGCAAGTCAGAGAAGCATACTCCCATCCCATACACACTCCTAAAGGCATCAATCTTCGTCGGCGAATAGTATTCAATTCAGAAAATATTTCTTGGTAAATTATAATAATGGATTAATATCGAATTTTGACAATGCCGGAGGAGGTACAGAATAAGAAAAGACTAACGAAATCACCAAGTCTCGACGGCAGAAAGCACACTGAATGTTAGTTGGTGCTCTCTAATTTTTAGTAACTGTAGTATCGGTGCAACATACATAATATCCAAACATTCAAAAAGAAATTTTGAATTAACCAAACAATTAAAATTTTTGTCAGAGGCAAAAACAATTGAAGAAAAGGGTGTTTTTTAGACGTTTGGATTTCAAGAAGAAATAAAAGAAAAGGGTGTGCCATTATGTTTTAAAAACGATTTGGAGCAAGTGGCCGCGGCTGGCTCGAACATATGCCAGTCGAGAGGCCCAATTTTCGACCACTTTTTGCAGCATTTGGGGCCGTATGTCAGCAATAACGTGCCGAATATTCTCTTCCAAGGCGTCAATCGTGTCGGGCTTATCTGTGTAGACAAGCGACTTTACATAATCCCACTCAAATAGTCCAACGGTGTTAAATCGCACGATCTCGAAGGCCACGCCACAGTCCTAAGACGCAAAATAATACGCTAAACAAAAGTATTCTTCAAAAAATGATTGTTTTGTTGGATGTATGGCAAGTAGCGCCGTCTTGTCAACATCCTCCAATTCAGGCACGAAAAATTCATTAATCATGGCACATAAAGAAATATGGACCAATGATTCCCTCTGCCCATAGAGCACACCAAACAGTGACTTTCTGATGATGTATCGGCGTCTCAACAATGGCTTGTGGATTTTCATTACTCCAAATGGGACAGTTTTGGTTATTAACGTACGTACCTATTCAGCCAAAAGTGAGCGTCATAGCTAACAAAATTTGCTTGTATAAATCAGGACCGGTGGCCATTTCGTTATGGTTCCATTCACCAAATGTGCGACGCGCTTTATGGTCGTTCTGCTTTAGCAAACCAAAATCCTTCCGCAAAATCCTTCATAAAGTGGATTGGCTCAGTTCCAATTGTTGCGCTCGATGCCGAATGCACTCATTTGGGTCTTCTTCGATACTCTACTCCACAGCAGCAATTCAGCAATTCAGTGCGCACTGTATGACATCTTTGAGGATGCGTATTGAACACTAGAGTAAACGTGGTGCAAAACCGATCCATGGTTTCTCAAATTACCGACTCTGCTGAGCAATTATGTCGACCGAATATTGGACGCAGAGCGCGATGCGTCGCTCGAACCGAACCATTTTTTTGGTTATAAATTTCCACGAATTGAAAACGTTGTTCCGGAGTAAGTCTATTCATTATGAAATGGCAAACCAAACTGAGCATAAATCAAGTAACAGCTGTCAAAAAGACCAACTCTGAAGAAAGTGTGGCCAGATTAAAAACCACACGTCTAATAAAAAAACACCTGTTACTCTACCCAAAGGAACCTATACCATGTTAATTTGTTTAAGTGGTCGTTCGGCAAAACTTTACTTTTAGCTTCGGATATATAAGTATGCTAGAATTCTATAAGTATTGCAAATTTTTCGATACGGGCAAAAAATTATTAACGCCTGCTTTAATTTCCGTAAAACGGCTATTTTGAAATCTCACCGTTTTGAGAGAGAAATTTAATGACCCTTGGTGCTTATAGCTTAGGTTCTATAGTTTCATCGAACGATTTTTTATTGAAGACTATCATGAAATGGAGAGCTCTGAGTTGTGGGACGCCGTGGTGTGATAGTTAGTACGACTATCATGCAAGTAAACCCAGGTTCAACTCCGGTTAAGAACACGTAACGAATTTTCAGCGGAAGGTTTCCACCCTGCAAATGCCGAAAACCTTTAGTTTGAAAGTTAGCAATGTAAAAACATTTCTATAAAATGCAGTCGCCGTTCGGAGCCAGCGTTAAACATTAGGTCCCCGTCAGTGAGTATAAGAATAATATCTTGTTGTTCTTGTTTTTGTTCTCTAATGGGATGTTGTAATACTTAAGCAGGTAAGTGAGCTATGAGTTTCTGTAGAATTACACCAATATTAATTTTATCAAACTGTGAACAAGAAAGATGCCACACCAAAGGCATTGTTAACAAATGTCGACTTAAAAGAATCAGCCGCTAAAAGGCAATGGCAATGCTGACTAGGTTCGGAGAGTTTTCGCAAAAAACGAATCTGGCAACTGGAGTATAAACAGTATCACCAACCATACAATACAATGAATCTGCTTGTAAAAGTCTCTGGTTTTTGTTTCGCCAGCCACTTTGGAATCACAGCACACTAAATCTCATTGTGCTCACACACAATTGGGGTCAAAGAGAAATTACCAAAAATGTTTTAAGGAAATTAAAAATGCCGAAAACGATGAGATTCTCAAATTAAAAATGTATAAAAAACAATAAGTAAAGGAGGCTGAATGCGGAAGCTGACATCGAAATGATTCCCTTCATTGTGTTTTGAAATTTTGCAATTGATTAAAGCACGCCGTATAAATGTTACTTTTCTTATTAATCGTAGGCCAACGTAGTGTAATGATAAGCGGGACTAATATCGTACAAGTAACATTAGGTGCGAGTCCGACTAAGAAAGTTTAACAATTTTCAGCGTCGGATTTTCCGCCTCTTAAGTACCGACGACTTAAAAAGTGGACGAATTTCCTCTAAGTCAAGTAATAGATTTTCAATAAAATTAAATAGCCGTTTGCAGCCGTCGTTGAGCAGCAGGTCTCAACCAATGAGTTTAAGGTTTAATCGTACAAAGCTCACTGATTTTGGAGAAGCTCTCCGTTCGTTTCTTATTAGAAACTTGAGGATGTCTGTATGTATTATTAGTGCTCTTATGGATTGTTAAGAGTTCTAGTAGCTGTATCTTAAAAATTTGATCGCTGCATTTACCGGTTAGGAAATGCTACACCAAATTCAATTAAAATTGGATTTAGTGTTTGACTTCCAGAAAGCCATGACGTTAGTATTAGGTGCGAACTTTGTACTTAGTAGGGACATAAATACTGTTACAAACGTTTTATGCTGTAAAATAAAAAGTACTGAATGTTTTTGGACCAAATATTTTTTAATATATTTATTGATGTATATGTATTGTATCCAAAAATAATCTTCTTATTCGAAATGTCCGCCTTTTGCCTTTACACACGTCTTCAGTCGCACTGGACAATCGTGAATAGCTGCACGAACCTCGTCCATTGGAAAATTGGCCACAGCTCGAACCAAAGCAGTCTTAAGAGATCCAATGTTGGGGTATCTTTTGTGACAAGCCTTCTCCTCTAAAATCGTCCACAATTTGTAATCCAATGGGTTCAAATCTGGACTGCCTGAGGACCATTCTTCAGAGGAAACGACCGCGGGCAAATTCGAAGCCAAGTCTGGGACGTTTTAGCCTTATGGGCCGGCGCAGAACCCTGCTGGAAAGTCCATGGCTGGTTTTGGAACAGGAAATTGTTAAGAGGCTTCACAACAGCTTCCAAAACGGTTTTTTTGGTTAACATTGGCTGATGTTTTGACTCCTTGTTCGCAGAAATGCAGGTCAGTGAGCCCATCGTAAGAGACACCCCACCAAAGCATGACTGAAGCTGGGTGATGACCCTATTCCACCCTTGGGATCAGTTCAGATGCTTCCTTAGATGACCGAGCATACACTTTATTATTTTGCTTGTTAAATTTTTCCTGAACGGTAGAAAAATTTTCATCGGTGAACAAAATTTTTCTGTGCAAGTTATCAGCGTGCTTCACCAAAAGACGTTTGCATTTTTCAATCATATTTTTTTTTAAAGCTGCAGTCAATAAATGTCCGGTACGTCGTTTGAAAGCCCTAAGTCCCAAGTCTTTTTTAATGATTCGACTCATGGACTTTTACGTGATATTCATCTCATGGGCCATGATTTTCTGTTTTCGGAGAGGATTTCTGTGAATTCTTGACTTAACGGCTATTATGACATGCGGTGTTCGAACTGAGGGTGGGCGGCCCTAGTGGCCGGAGCGTTTTAAAAAAATGTGTTTTTTTCATTTCACACTTGAAAAGCGATATGGTTCTCATTATCTGACCTCTCCATGATGAAAGTTGAAACAATTTTAAAATCCCGTTGCAGACTAACGCTATTGAGGTTAGCTTTCAAAACCCATATTACATTAACGGGGTGTGTTCAAAGTCGTAACAGTATTTATATCCCTACTAGGTACATGGACAAATGGCTTCAAAATAACGGTATAAAGTTATACATAAAAATAAAATTATTTTTGTAGTTTGGCTAAATATGGGTGTCCGAAAAACTGGTAAATTTTAACAAAGTTGTATGGCCACTACAACTTCTCTGATTCGAAATATAGTTTCCATTCTTAGGCAAAAACCGGTAAATACCGTTTTTTTTATTTTAAAAAAACCAATAGTAGGTTTGGTCAAAGCATGGTTTCGAAA
Organism: Hydrotaea diabolus; assembly: GCA_963513945.1. NCBI lineage: Eukaryota > Metazoa > Arthropoda > Insecta > Diptera > Muscidae > Hydrotaea > Hydrotaea diabolus. The sequence goes on from OY740717.1 coordinate 124,574,847, forward strand.
AAACACCCGAAATGCTTGTTTTCTGAAAACCCCGGTTTTGTGGACCATCTAGTACGGATGCGTCTTTTGCCAATCACCACGATTGATTACTCAACTTACTAAATTTGGACCAGGCGCGATGTAAGATGTGGTCTTTGTCAGGACTTCAAATTGTATGTGACCTTTAAGCGGTGGCTATAAAAAAACTGTGGCCGTTATGGTGCAATTTAATTACGCTCTATAAAGGTTTGGGTCGATATGGTCCAATTTTATAACGCTATAAAATAACGCATATTAAATTTGACCAAGATGTTTATATTTTCTGGTGATTATTATTAATATATTTTTTGTACCGATTGGCTGTTGATAAATATCTGTAGCTAATTTACATGGAGGACGTTTCTTGTCATCTCCATTATGGATCGGTCCATAATGTGTACGTTGTCCCTACGTCATGGGGACGTGGCCTCCTCGGTCGGCAGGGGCGGGTGTGAGTGGCGTGGGAACGTTCGTCTAAAAAAAAAAAAAACAAAAAAAAAAAAAAGATCAATATAAATATGTGACATCCACAGCGACAATGAATAAAATCGGGATGAGCTTACATATGTATGGGCCATATAAAAACGTAGACCAATTTGTCCAATATCACCAGAAGTAATTAAAAGTGACAGGACCTAAAATCGGAGGTTCTATGGGGGTTATACGAAATCATGAACCGATATGTTCCAATTTGTCCAGATCTTTTTATTGGTTACTCATAACTTACCATGTGATATTTAAAAAGATCGGATTAAATTAATGGTATCAACAGTGACTAGGCCTCTAAAAGGCAGGACCTCAATAGGCAGGTACAAAGGTTAATCGAAACATTAAGGCTCAATTACATAAACGTGGTGTTAAGAAAAAAAAAATATTTTCGGAACGATGAAAAAACAGGCTTGATGAACGCTTCAATTTGGCAAAAATATATTTGTACTATAATTAACCCGATAGTGTTAAAAAAGGTATAAAATATAGAATGAAACCAGTAGAAAACAAGTAAAAATAGTTAAGTTAATTATTTGTCGCTATTCTAAAACATGGACCAATATGGCCCACTGTTACAGTACATAGGTGTTGGTCGCTCGTAAAGCTCCATGCTTTATTGGGTAGGAATCCGATGTAAGGACCTTCATGTAGGGGCTGTGGATAGCTGTAGCCTAGTAGTAGTGGTTTAGTTAAGTAATGGTCGCTCATAACGTACCATGCATAATTTAGACGTGATCGAGTGTAATTTGTGGCTTCTAGAGACCTCATATCGGGAGGAACCTTTGTGTTGAAACTAATTGAAAACATGAACCAATATTGTCCAATTTCTCTAGATATATACGCTGGTAACTCGTAATGCTCTGTGAGAACTTTGGTCGGAATCGGGTGTAATATGTGGCTTTAGAGCTGTACGTTTTGAAATCGGGAAGTACCTTTACGTGGGGGCTATAAGAAAATATAGACCAATATGGTCCATTTTTACCACTCTTAACTAACGGTCATAACTTACCATGCACAATTTTGGCGTGATCGGGTGTTATACGTAGGTTTTAGAGCTGTAGGACCTCAATTCAGGAGGGGCCCTTACTGTTTAAGTTTTTTTAAGCGGTATGGATAAATTTTACCCCAAATGGGCTTGGGTCACTCAAAATGATCTGTGCGAAATTTGGTCAAAATCGGGTGAAAAAAGTGACTTTTAGAGCTTTAAATTTTGAAATCGGGAAAACTCTATGTATGGAATCAAATGAAGGACCGATGTGGACCAAATTCAATTCCGTCCTTAGCCCAATCTTGAAGACTGTACGAGTAAAAAGTTTAATCGAAATTGGTTTATAATTGCGAACTGTATTATGATTACAACGATAGCTGGGCAGACGGAGGGACCTGTAACCTGTAACACAGTGTGGTGTAGGGTATACTTATAAATATCATACATTACTTTCAAGGAGTAGTTAATATTGTTCAAAAATCCTGTAAGACCTGTTCATGAAAATTGTAATATGCTAGAAACAACATTTTTCCTTTTAGAGGTTTTGTCGCACAATTTTTTCTTGAATTAAAATATATTGTGAATGTCCTCTTAAACTTTAAAATTGCTTTAATATTTCAACTTCATATACTCTAATTTCTCTGTTCAGTATTACCGATACCAGACACTTATGAATTCTATCACAGACGTTACAGTTCTTGCCGGGTGTAAGTATAATTACATTTAAGAAGTGGCACAAGTAAATTTCATAAATTAGAAACTCAACAAGGATACTGTTAACCATATTAAGCCTTCCTTGGTCAATTTCCTTTAACGAAGCTTCTAGTAAAATCGATGTCCCGGCCGTAACCGGAACAAAAACTACTACTTTTACTACAGCGACTCGCTGTCCGAGTCTGGCCAACAGCGTTTATTTTTTTTGCTTTGTTTTGCACGTTTTCTTTAGGCGTTCGGCAGAATATTTTATGAGGCCGTTAAATGAATATGTAACTTAATTGCTTGAAGGACATGTGCTTAAAATGTTGCATTTGTTGCAACATTGTCAGCACCGCCACGTCGAAAAGCCACTTACAATATTAAACGTTTCCAAAATGGTATTACTCGGGGATATTCAGCACAGCGAATGGAGGACATCATACACAGACAGATCTGCTCGATGGCATTACACAATATAGGATACACTTACTTATGTACTCACACACGCACACCTACATACATTTGCAACAACATATTTACCTATATATTTACGCGTATATACGCGCTTACTGACACATTCATTCAGGCATTTATCCATCTATGCGGCACATATTTACAAAGGCGTAGCATCAGGATCCATCCAGTTCCAGCTGCTCCAGTTCCTGTAGACAGCCAAATGTGATGCGACGCACAGTGTGTCGGATGGCAGAAAATTTCACCTAAAGGTGTGCCTACAATAGAACTGAACATACCCCGTTAATGTCATATGGGTTTTGAAAGCTAATCTCAATAGCGTTAGTCTATAACGGGATTTTAAAATTGTTTCAACTTTTCAAGAGTGAAATGAAAAAAGCGATATTTTCAAAACGCTCCGGCCTCTAGGGATTAGTCGCATGTTCGTCTACCGATGCATAAAACTGTTTGAGGAGACTGGAGATGTAAAAGACCGCCACCGGTCGGGCCGCCCACGCTCTGTTCGAACACCACATGCCATCAAAACCGTTAAATCAAGAATTCACAGAAATCCGCTCCGAAAACAGAAAATCATGGCCCTTGAGATGAATATCACGCAAAAGTCCATGAGTCGAATTATTAAAAAAGACTTGGGACTTAGGGCTTTTAAACGACGTAACGGACATTTTTTGACTGCAGCTTTAAAAAAAAAATATTATTGAAAAATGCAAACGTCTTTTGGTGAAGCACGCTGATAACATGCACAGAAAAATTTTGGTCACCGATGAAAAAAATTCTACCGTTCAGGAAAAATTTAACAACCAAAATGATAGAGTGTATGCGCGGTCATCTAAGGAAGCATGTGAACTGATTCCAAGGGTGGAAAAGGGTCATCACCCAGCTTCGGTCATGGCTTGGTGGGGTGTCTTTTACGATAGGGTCACTGACCTGCATTTCTGCGAACAAGGAGTCAAAACATCGGCCAAAGTTTACCAAGAAACCGTTTTTGGAAGCTGTTGTAAAGCCTCTTAACAATTCCCTGTTCCAAAACCAGCCAGGATTTTGCGCCGGGCCATTAGGCAAAAACGTACCAGGCCTGGCTTCGAAACAATTTGCCAGCGTTCATTTCCTCTGAAGAGTGGCCCTCAGGCAGTCCAGATTTAAACCCATTGCATTACAAATTGTGGACGGTTTTAGAGGACAAGGTTTGTCACAAAAGATAGCCCAACATTGGATCTCTTAAGACTGCTTTGCTTCGAGCTGTGGCCAATTATCCAATGGACGAGGTTCGTGCAGCTATTGACGATTGGCCAGTGCAACTTAAGGCGTATGTAAAGGCAAAAGGCGGACATTTCGAATAAGTAGATTCCTTTTGGATACAATATATATCAATAAATATATTAAAAAAAATATATTTGGTCCAAAAGCACTCAGTTTTTTTTATTTTACAGCATAAAACGTGTGTAGCAGTATTTATGTCCCTACTAAGTATTTACAATTGGCTCGTTATTTCGAAAATATATTATACAACAACTAGACGGAACCCGGTATGCTTTGCTACCCCGTACATGCTTTAAGAGAAATAAATAAAAGTAATAATTTGGTTACTTAATTGAATCTTGCTGTAGTAATCTTGGATACGAGTACATGTTATTCCTTTTTGCCATCCGGTGCAAATCTATATGTGACGCGCAAAATAGAAAGGGGCCTAAGGTTAAAAACCAGTTTTGTTCAGGAGAGCCATTTTAAAGATTAGTTCCCTTTCTATTTGCGCTTAGAATCGTCGACTTCACTTTCATAAAAAGCGCATATCTCTGGGAGGGAACACTTTTGGGGCATGGGATCGGTCTCATTCGATGCTCAGATATTGTACATATCAAAAAAAGAAAAAAAAATGAAAATTGATTTTTTTTTACCCTTAGGTCCCTTTCTCTATGCGCTGTCACATATAAAGTTACACACGAAAATGCACTTAGGTATTTGATAAAGTGCAAGAACATATTATTTTTTCCTCGCAAGACGATCGGTCACATCGGCCTTTGGAAGCTACAGCACTTTTTTGAAAAAGGGGGTATTGATAATTTTTGCAAGCTTATATTCTGCATAAAAAGTAAGTCTTATGTTCCTACGTTAATAGTTTATCAGTTTTTTAACTATGACCTCTACACCGCTTGTAAAAAAGGGGTCTTCAATATTTTTCTCCGAACTGATTTCTGTACATACCTTACTAATGGTATATATTCCAAACCTAATGTAAGTTACCTCAATACTTTATGAGTTAAAGTGTTTTAAAGTTTTTTAATATGCGGGCTGTACCATGCCACGTTTTTAAAATCGTATACCTAAAGTCGGGACATCAGAATTCGTTTTAGACGTATGGTTCTTCGGGAAAAGCTTCTTATTTTGATCTCTAGAATACGATTTCCTTGTCATTTGGTCAATTTTTAAATCTACCCGCCCTACTATTCACGAATACGATTTCGCAAAATATTTAAGAACTGAATATCAGATTTTGAATATATAATATTAGTGTGTAATGTAATAAGTTTTGGGGAATAGTGAGCGCCCTTTTTTAAAATGCTTTAATGAGCATATTAAAGGCAGATTGGCTTCAAACGTATTCAATAATAAACTAGAACTAAAAAGAAACTGATAAATTTTTAACTCGAATCAAACTGCTTCAATTAAAAAATACTCGCATTGAACAAAGGTACTTAATGTGTGTTGGTAAACTCCAAATTATAAGTAGATACTAATATTACTTATGCTAGCTTCAGTTTATATTTACATTCGAGGGCGACCGCAAAAGTAACTGGCCTAACATAAAAAAAACCGTTTTTTTGGAATTATTATTATTTATTTTTCAACATAATCTCCTTCCAACTCAATACATTTCATCAAACGTTTTTCAATTCCATCCGAAAAATAAGATTTTTCAAGACCTTCAAAATATGCCTCAGTTTCAGAAATAACCTCGCTATTAGACGAAAATTTTTTGCCACCGAGAAATTCTTTTAAATTTGGAAACAAGAAATAATCAGAAGGAGCTAAATCAGGACTATATGGTGGATGCGGAGCAATTTCAGATCGTAATTCGGCCAGTTTTTGTTGAGTTAAAAATGCAGTGTGTGAAGGAGCATTATCTTGATGAAAAAGAACTTTTTTTCTTTCTAAATACGGTCGTTTTATCTTGATTTCTTCACTCAACCGATCTAATAATGCACAATAATATTCACTATTTATAGTTTTTCCTTTCTCAAGATAATCAATAAATATTATACCCCTTGCATCCCAAAATACTTTTCCTGCTGACTTAACAGTTTTCGCTTTCTTGGCACCACTTTTACTAGCTTCTATCCTTTGTTTTGACTGTTCTTTGCATTCTGGGATGTAGTGATGGATCCATGTTTCATCAACTGTTATGAATCGGCGCAACTCTATTGGATAACGCTGATAAATCGCTAAAAGCTTCTCGGAACTGGTCCAACGGACGATTTTTTGGGGCAAAGTCAACAAACGCGGCACCCATCTTGCGGATGGCTTTTTCATGTGGAGTTCATCATGTAAAATACTTCAAACTTGTTTCTCGTGTATTTTAACAATATCAGCAAGTTCTCTGGGCTTTATTCGTCTATCTTTAGTCACTTTATTAAATATTTTTCTAATGTTTTCAATAGTAGTAGCAGTTTTCGGTCTTCCAGAGCGTTGTTCATCTTCCGTACTTGAACGACCCATTTTAAATTGTTGAACCCAGGATTTTTCGCTGGAGTATGATGGTTCACTATCACCATGAACAGAATCCAATTCATCTTTGATTAATTGTGGCGTATAACCTTTCAAATAAAAGTGTTTAATTTCCGGGTCGAAACTCTTTATTTTCCATTTTTCAAAAATTATAAAACTTGTTTACTTCAATCACCTGTAACAAAGAAAATAATCATAAAATATTTCGGCTTTTAAAAGATTGCTTTTAAAAAACAAAACAAAAAACTTGCTAGTAGAACAGAAAATGTGCCAGGCCAGTTAGTTTTGCGGTCGCCCTTGTATTATACCGAGTTGATATAATTCTATTTAGTATTTTCATTTAAATAATCTAAAGAAAGAAGTCCCACGGCGTCAAATCGCGTGATCGCAACTACGGAAGATAACAGTGCCATTTAATTTATTACGCAAGAGAGCCATTGTTTCGTTGGCTGTGTGGCAAGTGGCCCCATTAATCTACAGATCGTCCAGGCCCATATTCTCAATTTCTGAGTAGAAGAGATCTGTTATAATCTCGCGATAGTTAACATAATTCACGGTTACTGCTTGGCCAACCTCATTTTCGCACCAAACAGTCCCTCTTTGTGGATGAATCGGCTTTTCAACAATCGCTCATGGATTTCTCAAATGCGGCAATTCTGCTTGTTAACGAATAAACTGAGGTGAAATTGATGCAAGTACGCTGACCAAAAAATCACCTGTAGCACGAAATGCATTTTGATTTTAACGCCCATTTTTGTAAAGGCTTCAACAATCTTAACGCTGTATCTAGTTTTGAACCTCTCCTAGGTTGAGTTTGTCAAGCACTGAAAGAAATATATGTCAAATTAAGTTGGCCAAGAAACTTGACGTTAAGGTGTGACTCACAATTAACATCGTGCATTATGTTTGGACCGCTCTTTGCGATGAGCAATTTTAACGATTTGGGACTAATATGAGGTTGCTACATTTGCAGGAAAAACTTCGGTGTTGTATTTATCCATAGACTGAAATTTACCAATTTGACACTGGTTCCTTAATGGGATGTTAAATTAAGTAAGTTCGTTAGTAAGCGCGGCTAGATCGTTTTTGAGTTACGAACGGCCCATATTAGTTGTTGGAATCAGAATGACAAAGTTAATATACATTCCATCCTACGATGGAGGATTAAAAAACGACAACGAACAAACTTAAATTCCAAAACATGCGGGCCAATGAATACTCGTATGAATACTAAAAGGTTTTTTTTAAGGTTTTGTCATTAAATATGTTACTGGTAGTGACATTCATTTTAAAACCTAGGCCGAAGGACACAAATCTGGTTTTGTAACTCCTACTTATAGCACAAACGTGGGTAATGGAAACAAACATTCATTGTCTTGGAAAAAATAGTGATCGCTTTAATATGTCCTTTTTCTTTTCCCGTTTTTTTGGTTCCGTTACACGTTGTCGCGTCCACTACCTCAACCGCTGCAATATAAAATACACATACTTTTTGCAATTGTTTGCCATCCCAATAGACACGCCACCCATTACAACTGCTGTTCACGTTACAAATAAAAGCTGTTGCCGTTGTCGCTGCTCATCGCGTTTGCCATACGTACATCCACGTAACTGCGACAGCAATTTGCTATTCATGCTGTTGTTGTCCATGGTCCCCGCCATTTCCATGGCATCCAGCTGCCGCTGCTGCTGTTTGGCCTGGCCAATTCAGTCATTCTGCCATTTGCGTTCGTTCCTTCGCCCTTCCCACGTAAATAGTCGATGCAGCTCACAACAACAGAAATGAACAAAAAAAAATGAAATCAACACAACAACAATAAAGGCTCAAAAAGGACTAAGGAAACAACAGCAGCAACAACAATGATAACAAACAACACGCAAAACACTAGTGCCTTTTGGCTTGATTTAAAATGTTGTCGCTTCCCGAGGAAAAAATAGGGTGAGCAAGCAAAAAAAAAAGCTGGCATAAAAGCCGTAAAGGAAAGAAACGGAGAAAAAACGAAATGAAAAATTTAAACGTTTTGCAAAATAGGATTTTCTAGCATTTCCAATAGCTTGCTGTGTAGTTCTCCTAAGATTTAATTTGGAATACAGTAAAACAGACTCCAAACAAGTCAACAACAGCAACACCACCGGTAGAAGCAGAAATTTTAGCAGCAACCCCACAGAAACACGAGGTTAGTATCACCCAATCAATGTTGGAAACTGTGAGAACACAACCAGGCAATTTTTTAATAAAATAAACCACAATTTAGAAAACAGCAGCAAAAACAAATAGACTTTGAAATACACACGCTCATCTTGGAGCACATGGGGAGGTGTGATAATGTCGGAAATATTATAACCGAAAAGTCGCTCATTATACAGAATAATGTCCCTTATGATCTTTTAGCTTAGCAAAGAATTTCGTAGTCACTGACAAAAACCAGCGTATGATCACCTTAGATCTTTATTATGGCAAAAGAAACAATAAACGAAAATGGATGACATTTTTCTGCGACTTTAAGGCGAAACCAATATTGAGGCATTGCTAGATGCGGCATATCACTTGCTGTACCAGATTATAAACTTTGCTCAATCATCGTAGTCTTGCTACTTTCAGTTGGAGTCAAGTGAAAACAAACAAAAGGAATGAATAGCAGGAGCTTATGAACCATGGAATAGAACTATGACCCAACAGACCCTCACTTATAGCCGATTAATGCGGACACTTTTAGCATCATATGTGACAGCGCATAGAGAAAGGGACCTAAGGGTAAAAAAATCAATTTTCACTTTTGTTTTGATGTGGACAACATCTGAGCATCGAATGAGACCGATCCCATGCCCCAAAAGTGTCCCCTCCCAGAGATATGCGCGTTTTATGAAAGTGATGGTACACCAAAGATAGACTTATTTAAATCTTTAAAATGGCTCTCCTGGACAAAACTGGTTTTTACCCTTAGGTCCCTTTCTATTTTGCACGTCACATATGTTATTTTTACAGTGGCAGATATTTCCTACTTAATAACCTGACAGAAAGTCAGTATCATATCTCCATGGACCGAAATAAATCGCTTTACACTTGAACAACTTTGAAATAATGTCAGACTTTTTTGCAAAGTCTTTGCAGCCCAAATAGATTCATTATTGAAAAAAAGTATTAGCTGGAATTGGGAACCCACTTGGTATGTTTGTGCATAAAATTAGGGAACACTCCGGTCGCACATTACCAACTTATGAGAAATCATCTATCGTTGCCGACAGTGTTCCACCCAGTCGAGAGTCAACATCGAGTCGCCACGGATCATAATAACTCAACATTTAACGCAACACCTGTTGCAATTTTTAAACAAAGGTCACGCACTAGTCGTTTACAAGGTCCAAATGACTCAATAATCGAAGACACATCGGCTTTGTTAGCGCTTCACACTTTCGGCCATCGATCAGCTCGAGGTGAACAACAATTTTGCTTCACTACTATTCTAAAGTTGACGTCGACGTTAAGAATATAAGTGCATTATATAAGTAGAGTGTCCTATAAATACTATCTGTCTGAATGTAACACAATGTGATAATTTTGTATCGTTTATATAAGTAGTTAATATACTATAATTATAGTTATTTTTCCAAAGGTTGACTCAGTACGTATGTGGTAAAAATGTTAACTTCTAGACCGATTCGGCCAAGCATTTCAGTACATTCTAATTTAAGTCTCGCAACATTCCATTGAAGCACAAATGGGAAACTTCACCGATATCAGTGAACTGTGCACGATTTAATTCAAATACTCACTGACTGGGGCCTACTATTGAACGACGGCTCCGAACAGCTAATGCATTTCATAGAGAATTATTAATATGGCTTAGAGATAAAACTCCTACTCGAAAAGTCGTCGGCATTTATGAGGTGGAAAAACCATGTTGGGGTTGAACCTATGCTAACTAAATAGTCGTGCACACTTTCATCATACCACAGCGGCTCAATCCAAGCGTTTTAAAGCATCAACTTACTTATATATGACCCACAAAAAAAAGGGACTTAATGTTAAAAACCAGTTTTGTTCAGGAGAGCCATTTTAAAGATTAGATCCCTTTCTATTTGCGCTTAGAATCGTCGACTTCACTTTTATAAAACGTGCATATCTCTGGGGGGATACTTTTGGGGCATTGGATCGGTCTCATTCGATGCTCAGATGTTGTCCACATCAAAAAAAGTGAAAAAATGATGAAAAGTTTTGTTCAGGAGAGCCATTTTAAAGATTAGGTACCTTTCTATTTGCGCTTAGAATCGTCGACTTCACTTTCATAAAACGCGCATATCTCTGGAAATTAATACTTTTGGGGCATGGGATCGGTGTCATTCAATGCTCAGATGTTGTCCCAATCAAAAAAAAGTGAAAAGTTGATGAAAAGTTTTGTTCAGGAGAGCCATTTTAAAGATTAGGTCCCTTTCTATTTGCGCTTAGAATCGTCGACTTCACTTTCATAAAACGCGCATATCTCTGGGAGGAAACACTTTTGGGCCATGGGATCGGTCTCATTCGATGCTCAGATGTTGTCCACATAAAAAAAAGAAAAAAAATGAAAATTGATTTTTTTACCCTTAGGTCCCTTTCTCTATGCGCTGTCACATATACTGATGCAAAATTTTAACCACCTGGCTTAAAAAGTGCGACCTGTACTTTGCCGTCGGCAGACAGACAACATGGCTAGGTAAATTTTTTATGGCGATTATGAAAATGTATACTAATTGGGTTCCAAACGGCTAATGCATTTTGAAGAAAAGTTGTTGCATGAATTAGAGATAGATCACTTATTCGTAAATCGCCGGAATTTACGAGGTGAAAATATGCCACTGAAAAATTGTTAGATGTTCTTCTTTGGTTCCCCCTTGTTCCTACACACAGAGAACAAATCAGTTTGAAATCGGTCCGAACTACGAAGATTCAGTTGGATAGACAGACTTTCTGCTACAATCACATTTCATGGTATTGATACATTAGATGGTAGCTACGATAATATCACGATCGGCTAAACCAACAGAATATGGTAAAAATGTTGGTTGCCACACCTAACCAATTATGAAGTACATGTTACTTTGGTACTAACAATTAGTGGTGCCAACAAATGCATTCTTTGTAGGAACCAACATCCATTTTATTCGCAGTTGTTTCAACATCCGAATATAATCCCTCTGAAAATGTATCGATTATAGTCGCTACAAATTTTTTTTTGTAAATGAAAAAACTTTAGAAATCCGAAAAATATGAATAGAAACAGTAAAAATCATACAGCCATTTAAAAAAAAACTTTAACTAACTATTCTGCCGAATATAAAATTGGCTGCGTGAATCTTATTGACTTTACTCAGACTTGACCAAAATTTTAATCATTTGTGGCGACCGATTTTTCTCTACCAACTGTCCCCAAAGCTTGACAATAACTTTTGATATACCTTTTAAACTCTTATCAGATTGGGGCTAAATGGGTATCATGAAAATGCTTAACAGAACATCTATCCTAAGATTTATTTATTTTACTGATGGTCAACACATTGCGGGACGGTTAACACATTCAATTTTGTTTCACGCATTTTTTTAAAATGATACAATGGGGGCTAATTGGTTTGCGCCACATATCTATAGCTATGACTTCAATCATTCATTTTAGAAATTTTGTGTCCTATTAACCTTTGAGTAACCGGAATTATATGGTCTTAATGTTCCAACTTAGGTACTTTGGTTACATAGTATAATCAGCTATATCTCCAAATTACTTCTGAAAAAAACAGAATTTTGTTTTATGACCCACTAGCCCAATCTGATGCATCAAACAAGTGCATTTATAGTTATTTAAAAGTAAAAACCAAAAACCCACAATGTAAAACAACAACCAGTTCATGTACAGATTCATTTCCAATAAACATATTAATTAGTGAGGGTTACTGATACTTTGTCGGTTCAACTGATAGTGTCATTTCTCTTTAATGAAAATTGATTTGTTTCCAATCAACGTTCGGTTGTATCTATGGAATACATGGATATTACGTGCAACCACTAACACTCGGTTGGCAAAAGGTTTGGTTGTGGCAACAAATCTGTTCTTTGTGTATATGCGATGTTGTTGGACTAAAGTAAGACATAGCCCAGAGAAATTAACTTTAAAATCCATAGTTATTGCCTAAGGTCATCTACTTTTAAGATAGGCCTCTTAGAGGGTTAACCTTCTGTAAAACATTCTCTGCATACTCTTTGGTCACAAACATTTCTCAACCTATCACACTACACTCGCACATTAACGGAGTGGAAGATGACTTTGCGACACCACTTCTATCTAAACATTCAACTGGGTCAAGGATATCGAGATGAACAACACCAATTTAACTGCACTAAGTAATCTGCTGCTTCTTTAACTTTATCTCGTTCTATTTCCCATCGTGTCGTGGTCGTTCTCATTGTTGTTGATGTTATTGCCCCTTTTAGATGTTGCTACTGACGCTCTTGCCATTCGACTTGTATGTTGATAGTGTCCTTTATAAAGCAGACACATAGTACAGCATCAGGACATTTTGGTCTTCCATGCCGCTGCTACGGCTGGTGTTGTTGTTTTGTATCATGTTTGCCTTACTGCGATGATAAATTAATAAAATTCTCATTTAAAATGTTGCCGAGACAAAAACAAAACCAACGCAAACATCAGTGGGAAAACTGTGGAAAAACAAATAGAAATGGCAGCGAAAAAAGTTCGTTTGGTATAACTTTTAGTTTCCTTTGTCACCGGGTGAATACAAGCAGATACCGCCGAAAGGCATTTCCAGGATGGAGTTTGTTTTGGTTTGGTTTTAATTCAGCACCACAAACCAAAGGTACTTGTATTTATTTGTGTTGTTTTTTTATTATTATTTGGAGCAAAGCGGTTTCTTTTCATTTTTATTTTCACACACACACATAAGTATATACTCAGAATATGTCATACTGTGATTGTCCTTTCGTTGGTCACAGACATTTGCTTGTGAAAAATCAGTAAGAATTTTAGATCAGAAAATAGTGGTTATAGATTGCTGTTGATTTTATTATCGGAAGACTTGCTAAAGATACCGCAGGCCTCTCTGTTCATGAAAATCACAATATTGCTACTGAAAATCTTTAAACAAATACTGGAAAATAAAATATCCATCTTCATAAGTATTCTAAAACCAATAAGGACATGAGGAATAAAGCTATTGGGAAACAACAAAAGTCTCAAATATAAAAATATTAGAACGATTTCAGTCTAAAATCCTTAAGATTTTTGCAAAGACTTCCTGATATGTCAGAAATTGTCAATTATACTGCAAACTCAGAATTCCTAACATTGTAGAGGAAATAAGAGCTAAACTTCTCTCATATAAAACACGATTACAATCTGATCCAAATCTGCTAGCTTCAAGTGTCATGAGACACGTTCAGACTATCTGTAGTCTATCCCCCCCTCCTTCAGACCACGCATTACATGTTATTATAATGAAATGAGGCACAATTCATTTAAAATCTGTAAATATATGAAAATGTATAATATCGGTCCTCATTTTGATATAGTCCCAGCACAAACAGGTTCCTCCCGATTTTACATACACCGCTCTAGAACTCACCGATTGGCTCCATAGACTGCTGCTTAATAAATGATTTATTAGTACTTCAGTCGTGGGATTGCTTCCTGTGTCCAATTTCAAGGATCTTTGCATCAATATCATCTTGGTCTCTCCCTTAATCTGGGTCTTCATTGTCGGCGCATTTCAAGCTGGTCATCGTCCAACGCCTTTCTGCACGCAGAAAAAATTTGGTTACAATATGGTCACAATATTATGTTTTCTGCAACAAAAGTATGTTCGTTGCAACAATAATATTGTTTTCTAAATTTAATTTTAAATAATACTATGGTTGTGAGGATCATACTATGGTTGTGAGGATCATACTATGGTTGTACGTTAAACATACTATGTTTGTACGTTAAACATACTATGGTTATTAGGATCATAATATGGTAGTGTGGATCATAGTATGGTTCAGTGTGAATAATAATATGGTTGTGGGGATCATAGTATGGTTGTGTGTAAATGATTCTATTGTTGTGAGGACCATAATATTGTTATGGGGATCATAGTATGGTTGTGTGTGAACCATACTATTGTTGTAATGATCATAATATTGTTGTACCGCAACCATCTAACCAACAATTGTATGGTGCTCTTTGAATATTGTTACCCCAACCATACTTCTTTTCTGCGTTCACGCAGCTGGCCATAGATTAATTTTTCTCTCAAATACTACCATCCATTTTTGATAGCACCCATGTTTCGGCGTCATATAGAAGCAGAGGTAGTACGAGTATCAGTATTTTGTCAAGTTTAATCTTCGTTTTTGGAGAAAGGTTTTCTTCTCTGTTTACTAATAATAAAATTTATTTGTCAACAGGGTAGTTCGTTTTTTTCACTGGTGATATCCTTTGTTTGGTTTATGGCAGATCCGAGGAATATAAACTCTTCTGCTACCTCGAGTTTGCAACTGCCGGCCGGAACGATCCTACATTTCTTCATTCGCCGCGCCTCTCAACCAGTTGCAAGCATTATTTTGGTCTTGCCCTCATTTGCCATCAGACCGATTTTATACCACTCTAATTCAATCTGTTAAAAGCTCTCGCTATTTTCTGCCGACAATGGAATTAATTGTGCCCGTTATATTAATTTTGCATTTTCCAGGACTTGCTCCTTTGGGTAGTTGATAATGTTACATGACAAGCTGTCTCCCTGACCGAGATCTCTAATCGTACTGAATGAATGGTTCGAAAAGGTCACTTTTAACCTTAACTGAGAAATGTTACTTAGTGTCATTCTACGAAGGCGTTTTGTTTAATATCCCATACGCAGACATGGTTTTTATCTCTTATCGGAATGTCGAATGCAGCATTCGATGAAGAGGTAACATGTATTGATTTGCTGATCATAGGTCTTTTTCAGGATTTAACGCATTCCAACTTATTCAGAGAAAACGTATGGATCAGGCAGCCCAGTTTGGGCTTCCATCTTTCACAAAGTATAGCAGATACTATTTTTTACGTCATGGATAGGGGACTTACTCCGCATTAGTTGGCGCAAAATGTGTTATCTCCCTTTTTATAAATTGGACATAGTTTGGCGAGGTTTTAATCATCGGACCTGCGATCGATCGACCAGATGGTGCAGACTTGCTGATATATGCACATTGTTCGCACTTATCCTCCAGTCTTATTCAGCTCCGCTCGTATTGTACTGGGTTTTCTATTAAGGACATAACAATTTTGTACAGCGTGTACAGCGATCTATTCTTTAGACCAAATTTTTCACCACTCTTGTGCACATTTCGACCTGAATGTTGGTAATTTCGCGTTGAATGTTGTCTCTAAGCTCGTCTAAAGTTGTTGGCTTGTTGGCATAGACCAATGACTTGATGTGGCCCCATAGAAAGAAACCCAATGGCGTTAAATCGCATGGTGGCGCTTTGACCGCACCATTTCTCGAGATAACTTGTTCACCGAATTTTTCTTTCGGTAAAGCGATTGTAAATCGCTATTGGCCGTCTTGTAGAAACCAAATATCAGCGTTGCCAAGCTCATCCGAGTCTGGCCAAAAAAAAATTTCTAATATGGCAAGATAGCGCTCTCCATTGACTACTGTTTTCATCGAGGAAAAAATAACACCTCTGGCATGAAAACCACACCACACAGTAATTTTTTGCGGATGCAATTGTGTCTCTTGAAGCACATGTGGGTCTGTTGCTGCCCAGTAATGCATATTTTGTTTATTGACAAAATCACTCTGCCAGAAACAAGCATCATAGCTTAAGATGATTATTACGGCCGAAAACTAGAGTAAGCGCTCCTTAAGTTGCGACCACCGATTCAGAATTTCGGCATTAATTCTGACATAAAGATACGAAAATGTTATGTCCCTATTGGAAAACCATCTATATGCTATAATGGATTCTGTAACCTGAACTTAGCTCAGTTTCGTTTGCATGTCGACAAAAGTATGAAAATAAGGCAGGTGTCGTCGGCATAGTTCGCCTGATAGTCCCCATATTATGATTTTTTTCTGCATACTCGTAGCTGCAATTTGCATCACTTGATTCAGGACACAGTTATATAAGTATAGAATTCTTTAGAAAATACGAGGACGCTCCATAAGGCATTATGATTGAGGATACAAATGCCTTCTTGAAGTTGCTTAATGTTGAATTCAGTGGCTATCATCATTGAACCAAATATAATACTTGAAGAGCTAGGAACGTTACCGATGGTGAGGAAGAATTTTGTGCGACTGTTCTCTTTCGGTTTCAACATAGAACTCGTTTATTTATTAATCTTTCTTAACTCGAAACCTACAATACAACAAAATAGATACAAATAGATAAAAATGCACCAATGCATATAGCTCTTATCAAATACAAGACGGTTCATGAATCGCCGCTCAGAATCATAATTACATAAATACACATAAAAGATAAGAGATATTTGGGTCTTCAGACTATACATACAACACTTCTTCAATGACACACAGTGGCATCGACACTACGTTGTTTACATGTTCATACACATAGTTCTAATCAGCATTTATAATTAGATGAACCCTAACGTGGAGTGCCTGACAGAGTGCATGACAGCAACCAAAGAAAATTGACTTAAAGAACTGTATACAGAACTGTACATTCTGCCGGCCTTAAAAGATCCTAATCTTTTAACAAAAATAACAAAAACTTAAGTAAGAGAATCACATGATAATAATAATAATTAAATATAACCTAAGTAAGGCGAGGCAGCGGGAGGTTGACAGGTAAATATTGGGTCGACATCTTGCACAGCTTCTTCAGAATCCAAATCAAGGTTAGTATGATGATGACGATAATGATACATGTCGAAAAACTGAGCCCGTAGTGAGTAAGATGATGCATATCAAGATGTGTGGGGAACCCCAATATCTTTGTAGCTTTTGGAATATCAGGTATCTTGTAAACTTCGATGTCAGCGTTCAACTTTAAATGTGTTAAATCAGGGAGGAACGCAGAAAGATTAAGACTGGGAAACTCGTAGTTGACGTCAATTCTATACGCGTCGTATGCCCATAAATTTATTTCTTCAGACTCAAAATGGCATTCTGGTTCCATCTCTAATATGCCCGAATTCTCGAGAACAACGAAGCGTTTTTTGCCGTTACAGGTAATCTCTGCATGTGTTTTTTCGTACAGAGAGAATATCCAAGTGTTTACTGAATGGGTTTGTTTCCAGAAGCTGTGAAATCTTTTTATGGCTACTTCACAGTCTTCTGGCATCTGTCTTGTTTTCAAAAATAGATTTATCTCGCAATTAGACGTACCTCTAGTATTGAAGAGAGGGTGAGTTTGATGACATATCATAAGGTCCTTCATATTTTGGCATTGATTGTAGTCTTCGACATTTAAGCTGTAGAACACCGTCTTCTTTTCGTCAATCAAGAAATATTTGCTGCTTGGCTGAAGTTTTACCGAAAATCCGTCATGAGCAGTTGGGTATGAATATATTTCGTATGCTCGCAATAATTCACTGTTGATAAGTGGAATCCGGATGTTAAATATAATGAACTCATCCGTGTTTCCCGCAGAAATTTGGGCCATCTTAGCCAATTCCACAAGATTCTGTGTTGGTAGACGCACATTTGACTTTAAGCTCGATGTGATCTTCTTAATCTGAGATTTGAACTTCTTAACCGGAAGCAACCGTGTAAGAATGTTGCCTCGGGAACTAAACAATGTTCCGATGATATCATCCTGAACTCCTTCAAAGGATTCAAGCGTTGCCAGCATATTTGTTACCGATCTAAGTATCGTCTCTGTGTCGATTATCTGGTTGACCGCCTTTTCCACCTCACGAATGGCACTGCTCAGTGTTTTCATGTTTTTAAACACCAACTCACTTTGCTTCTTAATTATTTCAGATGTCATGTCCTGGAGCGATGATTGGTTCTTCATGATGTTTAGCAAGTAGTCCTCATTTTTCTCAAGATTTTTTATTTTGTTTCCCAAAATTTCTGCGTGTTCTTCATCCATCAGTCCAAATAGAGAATGATAGATACCGCCCACGAAAGGCATAGCGGATCTTCTCTCTCGCCTTGCTGAAGTAGTCGACATTATAACCTCATGTCTGTTTAGCACCCGCTCATAAATCGACTTCAAATTCTGAACTGCATATTCTATCGGCTGTTGCTCGAACCTCATTGTTGTCAGCGAACTCATTGCTTCGTCTAAGCTCACTTTAGCCGCTGCATACTCCGTGATGTTAACATGTACCACTACGCTCCATGATGTTCTTGAAAGTCCAACCGTCGCGACCTCTTCGAAGAATATACCTGCTTTATTTCTAAAGTTATTAATATTAAATTGCGCCCTGGCCGGATTAATAATTGATAACATTATTAATAAAAGCGTTATTACATTATTATTTTTAATTCTTCTTTTTATTGCATTTTTTTTACTTCTACTTTGTGACGCCTCGAGGCTAGTGGATGGTGTATCCTCTGCTTCGTTTTCACACTCCTCGGCGGGAAAAGGACAAACATTGTGGATTGATCTCTTTGTATCCCCATTGCTGGTCCTTACGTCCACCATTCTACACAATCCATCCGAACCCATTATCGTTCGGATGACCCTCCCCCGCCTCCAGCTCAGTGACGGAAGGTTGTCTTCTTTAAGAAGAACTAGGGTCCCCGGTTTAATATTATTAAATGTTTTGTTCCACTTGTACCTCTTTTGAAGTTCGGACAAATACTCCTCAGACCAACGTTTCCAAAATTCTTCCAAGTTAGCCTGAACCGATTTCCAATGTCCTCGCAACCCTTGATAACTTCTGTTGTTCTCTGAATCAACAAAAGTGGAAATCCCGTCTGCTATCAAGAAATTAGCGGGAGTGAGCACTTTAAAGTCATTCGGATCATCCGATAGTGATGTTAGCGGCCGAGAATTGAGAACGGCCTCTATCTGTGTCATAAGGGTACATAACTCTTCATACGTCATATTCCCTTCTGAAACTCTATAAAAATGCTTTTTTACGGACTTCACACACGCTTCCCATAATACACCTACATGAGGAGACCTTGCCGGAATATTGCACCATTCTATCTCCCCCTGCGTACAAAAACTATCTAAATTCTTCACATGGTCACTTCTTTGAAATAGCTCATAAACTTCTCTTAAGCTATTGGCTGCACCAACAAAATTCGTGGCATTATCGGAGTAAACCTTTACCGGACATCCCCTTCTGGCTGTGAACCTTTTCAAAGCTCCTATAAACGCTGCGGACGTCAAGTCGGACACTACTTCCAAGTGAACTGCCTTCGTAGCAAAACACACAAAAACACAGACGTACGACTTATCCGCCCTTTTACCCCTTATTTTGTAGTGTATTGTTATGGGACCCAGAAAATCGATTCCTACGTTCAAGAACGGGCGAGTTCTAATTACGCGATCTTCCGGCAAATTTCCCATTAATTGATGCAAATTCCTAGGTTCCGTTCTAAAACATCTGTAACATTTGTTTACGACCTTTTTTGTTATTTGTCTTCCCCGAAGAGGCCAAAATTCCTGTCTCAGTATTGCTAACAATCCCTGCGGACCTACATGCAAATTTTTAACATGCACTTCCTCCACCAGTAATTCAACAACCTTACATTTGTAAGGCAGCAATATGGGATGCTTTGCATGGTAAGGAAGAGCACTATTTTCTAGTCTCCCACCTACTCTTATTATCCCTTCTGCATCAATTACCGGGCACAAGGTTCGAAGAAATGACGTTCTATACACTTCCCCTTTTAAATGCAACGTCTGCAATTCGGCTGAAAAATGCTGCGACTGTATGCTCTTTATTATGACACGAAGTGCTTCCTTCCTATAACTGATAAATATCTTCCTGTCACCTCTTCGCGAGACTTGAACAAATTTCAAAATGTAGGCCACAACATTCTGTAAAAATGAAAACTTATTCCTGTGATTAATAACTTCCCACCACGCTTTCACTTCTACCATTGTTAATACTTTTGAACTCTTTTTAATTTCAGGTACCTCCACTAAACGATCACTATACTGATATCCTACAACCACTTGTTTCAAAAACGTAGGACCTTCAAACCAAAATTGATTATTCACAATTTCCTTACCCAATAATCCTCTTGATATCAGGTCGGCTGGATTATCTTCTGACCGAACATACCTCCACTGCGATACTTGGCTACTTGATTGTATTAGACTGACCCTATTTGACACAAAAATCTGTAATCTACCAGGATCCAACTTCAGCCAACTCAATACTATTGACGAATCAGTGTAATATATAATATTTTCTGATGAAATATTTAATTTTAAACTTTCCACGACTGTCGCCATCAACTCAACTAATAATACACCAGCACAAAGTTCCAAGCGTGGCAACGTAACTACCTTTATTGGAGCCACTCTTGATTTCGAGGAGACTAATCTAACACATACATTTCCGAACTTGTCAATGGATCGACTGTAAACTACTGCTCCATAAGCTTTCATAGATGCGTCGCAGAAACCATGTAATTCAATATGCATTGGTTCCAAGCAGAATATATGCCTTGGTATTCTGACCTCATTTAAAAATCTGAACCCTTCTTTAACCATATTCCATTTACTTCTAAGTTCTCCTGAAATCTCCTCATCCCAGTCTATCTTAAGTTTCCATAGATCTTGCAACAGAATCTTTGTTATCACAACTACAGGCCCAACCAAACCCAAGGGGTCAAACAATCTCAAGACTTCGCTTAAAATTGTCCTCTTTGAAACTTCTCTGCAATCTTTTAGGTTATACTTTAATTTAAATACGTCCAATTTTGGATTCCAACTAACACCTAAAGCCTTTATGCATTCTAACTGCCCTGCATCTATCTCAAAACTACCTTCAATATGCTCCGGATCAATACTATCCAGTATAGATCCATCATTCGCACACCATTTTCTTAACGGCATCCCATATTCAGACATAATGTTATTTATATTCAACTGCAATGCCTTCACAGATTCTAGACAGTCACCGCCTGTCATTAAATCATCCATATAGAAATCATTTCGTATTACCTCAGATTCCTTTGGAAATTGGTTTGTCTTCCAATCTGCAATTCTCTGCAGACACTTAACGGCCAAATATGGAGCAGACGCAGTACCGTATGTAACTGCTTTTAGTGCATACGTTTTAATACTCTCATTGGGATTCCACCGCCAGAATATTAATTGAAATTTCCTATCACTATCGTTTACCCATATTTGCCTATACATTTTCTCAATATCTGCCGAAAACACATATCTATGCTTCCTAAACCTAAGCAAGATATTAATCAAATTGTCTTGTATTTTCGGTCCTGTGTACAGTATATCATTTAGCGATACATTTGTAGTAGTTTTACACGACGCATCAAACACTACCCTTAATTTCGTCGTTGAGCTTTCTGGTCTCAGGACGCAATGATGTGGCAAGTAATAGCCACTTTCCATTTGTGGATTATTTTTAAATAGTTCCATATGACCCATTTCCAAATATTGTTTGAGGAACTCATGATACTGAGCCCGTATCTTTTGATTCTTCTCTAATTTCCTCTCCAATGTGAAAAATCGCCTCTTCGCTACCAAGCTAGAATTACCCAGTAACATACTATCGTTTTTAAATGGTAACGCCACTTGGAACTTACCATCTAACCCAATCTCTAACGTTTTATCAAAAAAGCTTTCACATTTTTTCTCCGCTGCAGTGAACTTATTATTTTGGGAATTTCTTCTATTTCCCAAAATTTTTGCAATAGCTCATCTGCTTTATGAACTGTTGCTACCATTTCTGACCTTGCTTCTACATTGGCCATCAGGATAGAACCGGTTACAACCCATCCTAACTTTGTATCTTGAAGCCTATAGCCTCTTCGCTCATCCTTTATCTGACCTTTAGACAAAATGTCGAAGAAAACTTCTGCTCCTATGAGCATATCTATACCCCTTGGAATATTATATTCGGGATCTGCCAACCTTACCTCAGTTGGGAATTTCTCTGATTTCACCCTTGTCTCTGGTACATTCGATAATATGGTTTGTATTACCAATGCATCCAAATGGGTTTTATAATCTGAAGTCTTGGACCTAAAGCTAACTCCTACTTTTTCCACTATAAGGGACTTTTGCCTTCCTAAGCCCTCGACTTCTTTATTGGTCCCTTTACCAACTAATCTCAATTTATTTTTGAAGGCTTTGGTCATCAAACATACTTGTGACCCACTGTCTAATAAAACACGGCAGTTTACCCAATCACCGCATCCATTCTTTACTTGAACTACTGCCGTAGCCAGCAACACACATGACCGCTCTGGATCCGTGTCTTTCTTTACCACGGCACTCTTGGGACTTTGCTTCTCTCTATGCAGCAAAAAATGATGCTCGCCATTGCACTCTTTGCAACGGAAACTACTGGTACATGCCTTCTTAGCGTGCCCAACAGTTAGACATCTTGAACATATATTATGCTCATTTATTTTGTCCCAGCGCTCTTTGACGTCCATGCCCCTAAACCTCGAACACCTATATATGAAATGCCCAATCAAACATCCCAAAGGACACTTGCCCCTTCTAGGTATTTGCGCTCTTTCATCGGGGGCTCCAAACCTTGAAGGTTCCGCCGATCTTTGCTTTCCCTCCCAAGATTTTCGACTTTCCGTTAGAGTTCCCCACTTCCTATCACTTTCAGCAGTGAACAATTGGCAAGCCTCCAAAGAACACTGCATCTGGTTTAAAAATTCGATCAAACTCTGTACTTTTGGAAGATCTCTAGAATTACCCAGATACTGCTCAAACTGAATTCGCAGCTCATCACTTAGCTTTCTCTGCAACACATAACACAAA
This sequence comes from Hydrotaea diabolus, assembly GCA_963513945.1. NCBI lineage: Eukaryota > Metazoa > Arthropoda > Insecta > Diptera > Muscidae > Hydrotaea > Hydrotaea diabolus. The sequence continues at coordinate 124,598,156 of OY740717.1, forward strand.
AACGCTTGATGCATATCCTCTGCATCAACGTCCATTGCATTCAACGCTTGTAAACTCTCGTTTACAACACCTAAAAACGCATTCACACTTCGTGAATTACAGTCTACCCGTGGCGCATCCAATACAGCCCTAAAATAAATAGACGTTGTCGCCCTCTTGTTGGAATAGTGGCTTTGTAATATTTCCCAAGCAACATTAAAATTCTCCTCCTTGGCGGGTAATTTGGATATCTTCCTTGCTGCATCACCCGTCAACTTAGATTTCAATATACACATTTTTTGTGTATTAGATATTGGCTGATCTATTATCAGTTGCTCAAACAACTCCCTAAACGTGTCCCATTCCGTCATGCACCCGTTGAATGTAGGAATATCTATTGCTGGCAATTTAAATGGAAGATTCATAAATGAATTATCTATACCCGGTATTGCTTGGTACGTATCCCTCAAAGAGTAAAACAGTTCTGTCATTTCGTCATCTGGAAATTGGCCAACATATTTTAGAAAAAGGTCATCCGCCGCCTTATACTTTTCTTTAACAATTTCTATTGAGGCTTCTTTCCTTTTGAATTTAATTATTTTTAGTTCCAACTCGTCCAGCATATATCTAAGTTGGCGTTTTAGTCCATTATTCAAACTGGGTAGTGGATTATTCAAGTGGAATCGGTTGGTTTGCCCACATTCCCCACTTAACTCTTCACTACCAACGAGCTTCGAATGTATAGCTCTTCCAGCCTCCGTTACTTCTGTCTTTCTTTTAGATGTTGTACCTTTGCTGTCCTCCATTAAAGCTGGAGGAGCACTTGTTTCTACAGACTCCACCGCAGACTCTTTGGCCTCGTCTCCTAACCACTCCTCAAATTGATAGTATAGACTATCGAATTTCACCATTGCCTCTCTTACTTTGCTGACGAAAGGTCCCGTGAAATAGGAATTTCTTTCTAACGTAAAAGACGGCGGCCGGAGTTCCTTGTCTGTCGCTTCAAACTCATTCCTCAAGCTTTTGAAGCACTCATTTATTTTGAATACTCGATTCTTAATCTCTTCTCTAGCTGCACCCCCCTGAGCTAGCTGGCTCAGTTCATTGTACAGCTTTCCCATCTCCGTTCCTACTACTTCCTGTCTCTTAATTTGCTCTATAGCACTCATTCTGACTCTGCAAAATCCCACCTGAAGATTTATATATAAAATAAAATATTATTGCTCACCTTACACTTCTGTAATGCACTTAAAAATATTTTTGTTTTGTTTCTTTTTTACGCGTGCTCTTGTCCACCAATGAGTGTTTTAAGTCCCTTACCGCTGGTGGGGGGAAACTTGAAATTCAAAGATGTTTTTAGGGGTCACCAAAATGAAGAGCTAGGAACGTTACCGATGGTGAGGAAGAATTTTGTGCGACTGTTCTCTTTCGGTTTCAACATAGAACTCGTTTATTTATTAATCTTTCTTAACTCGAAACCTACAATACAACAAAATAGATACAAATAGATAAAAATGCACCAATGCATATAGCTCTTATCAAATACAAGACGGTTCATGAATCGCCGCTCAGAATCATAATTACATAAATACACATAAAAGATAAGAGATATTTGGGTCTTCAGACTATACATACAACACTTCTTCAATGACACACAGTGGCATCGACACTACGTTGTTTACATGTTCATACACATAGTTCTAATCAGCATTTATAATTAGATGAACCCTAACGTGGAGTGCCTGACAGAGTGCATGACAGCAACCAAAGAAAATTGACTTAAAGAACTGTATACAGAACTGTACAATACTATTACCCTAATGCTAATGTTGACATGGTCAATAGAGGCCATCTGTGAACGTAATCCGGCTTGTTCGTTCCTGAATCAGTGTGAGATAAAAACTTATACCCTCTTATTTAGTATGTGAGCATTCACCTTTTTCGCTGTACTGAGTAATGTTATACTTTCTTTTCCTATTTCTTCGCTCTATTTGATCTAATTTATCAAGTTCTTGGAAAAGTAATTAGTTTTTCAAAAACTGATAATGGTGGGTTATGCCAAAGCTCTACTTTAGAAGTGATGTCTCAGCTGTTAAAATTCATTGGGATCGATCCAGTTTGAAAGTACTTCCAGATCAAAACTTTTTTTTCTAGTTTTTTTTTAAACAAGCAAATTCCAACTACAGATTGAGTTTTCGTCATATTCCAAACTAGTAAATAGCCAAAATCGGGCGTGTATAAAGTATTGTACCCTGTAAGTTCGTGGATGTTCAGAATATGTGACAGCGCAAGGGACCTAAGGGTAAAAAAATCAATTTTCACATTTTTTTGATGTGGACAACATCTGAGCATCGAATGAGACCGATCCCATGCCCCAAAAGTGCTCCCTCTCAGAGATATGCGCGTTTTATGAAAGTGATGGTACACCAAAGATACACGTATTTAAATCATTAAAATGGCTCTCCTGAACAAAACTGGTTTTTACCCTTAGGTCCCTTTCTAATTTGCGCGTCACATATGTTTTTGCACCAAAATTTTAAAACAGAACAACAGCGTTAGTCCTTGGCACCAGGAACTTACTTGTGCCAAAGTTCATTAAGATTAGTTGTAATATGTGGCTTATAGAGCTAAGAACATAAAATCGGATGATCATATGTGTGGGAGCTATATCCAAATCTCAACCGATTTGCTTAATTTGAATTTGAATCTTGGTTAAAATAACAAATGTATTTCTAATTGCACTAAAATTGGACAGTAGATGTGGCACTTAGAGCTCAAATCAATAAAAAAAAGCGTATGAACATATATGTGGGAGCTTTATCTTATACTGAACCGATTTTCTTCAATTTTATTAAAGTCCGCCCTTGGCCCGAAAACCAAACGTGTGCAAATTTCTTCAAGATGTCATATGTGGCTTCTAGAGCTTAACTCGGGTGGACATATATGTATGGGAGCTATATCTAAATTTGAACCGATTTTCTTCAAGTTTGGTTGGAAAAACAAACGTGTCACAAATTTCATCAAGATTGGATGTAATATGTGGCTGCTAGAGCTAAAAACATAAAAATCGGGTGAACATATAAGTAGGAGCTATATCTAAATCTAAAGAGATTTTCCTTAAATTTCAAAAGCGCCCGTCCTTGGTCCAGTAAACATACTTCTGCAAAGTTTCATGAAAATTTAAATTAACTTGTAATTCCATGTTCCACAGAGTGGTGCGGAGCATAAAAATTATAGAAATGGTAAACAGGTAGGTGTGGTCCAGCGATCATTCATATATCCGGTTTTTCTTAACAACTTCTCCTGGAGTTGTTCGAAAAAATTAGGAAGGAGCGAGGTGGTCCTTTTTATTAGAGGTTGTTATTAGGGAATGGCTTTATTTTTAATTATCCCTTTCCGAGTGCATCTACCACTTACACTAGTTTACAGCCATTCTAGTCCAGAGTTCTAAATATTTTTTCTCAAATGAAAGAAAATTAGATTTTTCAAAACTTTTTCATACAATGTATTAACATCAGTACAATAGCTTTGGCGTTCGAGGCATATCAAATTTAAAAAATTGAATTTTTTATTTAAAAATCACGAAAAAATATATAAGCAATAAAATAAAAAAAAAAAATCTTATTTTCTTTTATTTGAGACCCCTCTTAATCAAATCAGTAATAGCGTTTGGGAGTTATGGTCCAAAAAGCTGAGACATCTTATAACAAAATCGGAAAAAAATTCCAAAAATTCTATCTTGAAAAGAAATCAGAGGAAATTTTTTTAAAACTCATTTTCGTGTTTAACAGGCCGAAATCTATAGGAAAAAATATTTAGAGCTCTGGACCAGGAAAAAAATCATAATTTGTAAACTAGTGTTATAATGGGTGATCCAAGTAGAGATACTTTTTTCAATAGCCTTTTTATGACAGATAACGTTTGAGTGGTGTCATACTGTCATGTTATTTCTGTTTAGTATTGTTTGGCATTTCATCGTGGAAAGACTTACGCCTCAACAACGTTTATAAATCGTTCAACTTTATTACAAAAATTCACGTTCTGTGAGGAATGTGTTTCGTGCACTTCGTTCAACTTATGGTCAACATAATCGGCCTACTGAGCGTACTATTCGCAACACCATCACCCATCTTGAGGCCCTGCATTCTTTAGAGGATAATATTCGACAGAGTAGACCACGTCCAGCACGCAGTGAAGAAAATGTAACGGCGTAGCTGAGAGTGTACACCAAGACCGTGGAGAGTCGATTCGGCACGGTTCGCAGCAACTCGGCCTGGCGTATGGAACGACTGGGCACATTTTACGTCGAGATCTTAAATTGAAAGCGTACAAAATACAGCATGTGCTAGAACTGAAGCAGCCCGACGTCCCCAAGTGACATCGCTTAGCTTTATGGGCTCTTGAAAAGATCCAAATGTTGTTCAGCGATGAGGCCCATCTCTGTCTCAATGGGTATGTAAACAAGCAAAATTGCCGCATTTGGGACGAAGAGCAACCAGAAGAGGTTCAAGAGCTGCCACTTCATCCAGAAAAAACAACGGGTTGGTGTGGTTTGTGTGCCGGTGAAATCATCGGTCCATATTTCTTCAAAAATGGTCCGTGCCATGATAACCGACTATTTGATGCCTGAAATTAAAGCTCGTGAACTCGGCGACATTTGGTTTCAACAAGACGGCGCCACTTCCCACACATCGCATCAATCAATTGATTTACTAAGAGAACACTTCGGTGAGCAAATAATTTCACGTTTTGGGCCGGTCGATTGGCCACCAAGATCGTGTGATATCACATCGTTAGACTTTTTCCTGTGGGGATATGTAAAATCTAAAGTTTATGCGGACAAACCCGCTTCGATTCAGGTCTTTGAGCAAAACATCACGCGTAAAAATTGGACTCAACGGATCGACCATCTGAGACGTAGCCGCGGCTAACATTTGATAGACATAATCTTCAAAAAATAAATGCCAAAAAATGTTCTTTCAGTTGATAATAAACATTCCCCATTCAATTTAAATTTTTGTGTTTTTTTTCTTTAAAAAAGTAGGGAACCTCAAAATAGACAACGCGTTAGTAGTAACTACTCATTGCCTGTATATATAACACAGATGCAGGTGTAAATGGAGTCCTCTCAATTCTCACTGATACCATTCCAAAATACGTAACTGATAATCGTATTCATACCGTATTTCGGTAGTGAGAGCAAATTATTGATGTAGACACAAAATCTGTAGTCTGCTACCTTGGGTCATCAGGAGCACTTGAAACCGTTGTTTTAGCCTGGAAACGGCCACTTACGGAGATTTATGGTGGCAACCGGGTGATGTGATATACTTATATAAAGCGCACCAGAGGCTATCGATGGTACAGAACCCTGAACCAAGAGGAAAGAAATGAGCCACCAAGGCATTTCTCGAATAAGTAACAGCAACCATTCATGAAGTGCTCATGCGATTCGTCTTCGCAAACTGCCTGTCACTTTCACTGGGTATGGGCTCAGTTTACAACTTTTTATTCCATTTTATTCTTCTTCTTTTGTCATTGAACCAAATTGTTAATTTGTTCACATTTTTTTCTTCTTTTTTCGGTTATCATCAGTGTTACTTTTTTAAGTTTTCATTTGATGTTTTTTTTCGGTTTTCTTCCTTTCTATTGAAAATGGAAACTTTCCCGAAGCCGCAAGACCATTTCATACTTTTGTGTTGAGGTGGAAATTTTTGGTAAAAGTTTTTCACAACGTTATTCTTAATCAAACTCAATTTATTTTAACCCCAATACGGATGTGCGATGTGTGTACAATCAAAAATTATTAAATAACAGATGGCATTGAATTGGATATTGGTTGGAAACGGAACTGCATGCGGTGCTACAGAAGCAATTCAAATAAAAGAATTTGTTGTGATTCAATAGGGAAAATGTTGCGGCAAATTGGATAAGGAGGTGGGGTGGCGCCAGTTTATGTTAGAGATTTGCGTATAATTTTATTAGGTAACAACAGATATTGAATTTATTAACTCTGTGTGAAGGTAATTTAGATGATTTTATACTTCAATTATGAATTTGATTTGTTTTTGCTTCAGCTTAATTGAGCCACAGTGTCAACCAGACTTATTTTTCGCTTAGATTTGGGCCTATATACTTATATAACGCAGGAATTAAAGGTAATTCTACTAAGTTAACTTTTTCAGTTCCCTTAGCAGGTGCAGGAGATGTTCATGGAAGATTGCCATTTTGGACAAAAACCATCTCGGACGAGGGCCATTTTTTGCTTACAAGGTTGCACCGTAGTCATTTCTCTTCAAAATGCATGTATCTAAGCTGTACTTCCAACAATACAGCGCATTATTTTAAACAAGGGATGAAATGTCCGATATTGTGTGTTAAGTCTTTTTTTAGCCATCCTACAGATGTACGATCGTCGTAAAATTTTAAGGCGACAAAGCCATGTCTGTCTTTCTGTCTGCCAGTCTGTGGAAAGCATGAAAACAAAGGTAAAATTTTTTGATAACAATAATGATGGCAATAAATGGGCAGTCATAAAGAAAAATTATATATTTAAAGAAATCGGTGTAAAGGTGTTAATCTTTTTTGCTCTTTTTATTTGAGGTACTAAATGGAGAACCTCTCGAGTTTGTTGTGTGAGTTTAAGCCACCTGACATATGAACAGGTGTTATTCAAAACATAAAAGCAATTTTCCCAAAAGTCATGTTTTCAAAGTCGGTGCCCCTCATAACTTTAAAACTACTGGCGCACTTTTTCAGTTCCTAATTTACGAGGTAACCCAAGAAATTCGTTTAAATTTGTAAATATTTTTCATTTAACAATAACAAATTAGACGATTTTGCAAAACAGGGTTTAAAATTTTGTAAAACCTCCTTGCGTTTTCTAGAAAAAGTGTTTATATAAAAACTGAACTTTTGCAACGCTTTTGCGCTCTATTGGTTGGTGTTGGTAATCTGCAGCTTACCAGTTCCCAAATGTAAAATATGATTGACGTACTACGCCATTTACAAAATTCATTACATCTTTTGATAGGGTTATTAATTTGGCGCTACCTCGTATATTCTGAATCGTATTTCTGTGGTCGTATTCTTGAAGCTGTTTTGATGGATTAAAACCTTTGGTATTAAAAATGAACAAGATTGGTCAAGAGACAAAAATTTTCCCCCACAAGGATAACGCAACCTATTTTTAGTATTATTGGGGGTTTTTGCTCAAATAACTCAAATACGGGTTGCTATAGATATTTCTGGCCTAAGCAACACTAAGTCTTGCCTAACGCCACCTGTCATTTCCATTGGCAAGTTTGAAATTTTTAAGCATAAACGTACTTAGAACGTTTTGACGTATCATCATTTGTGTTGTTTACAGTGACTTGAAAAAATCGATCTGGCAAAAAAATGGAATTAACTCGTGAACATTTTCGTGCGATAATTTTTCACAACTATCGACGTAGATTATCACTAGAAGAGTGCATCGATGAACTTAAATCATTGTATGGCGATGAAGCACCATCCTATAGCACCGTGAAAAACTGGTTTAATGACTTGAATCGTGGCCGACGCTCGCTCAAAGACGAAGGTTGTGAAGGTCGTCCAAAAACGGCCGTTGAGCCAGAGAACATTGATGCCGTGCGTGAACTGATAATGCAAGATCCTACCGTGAGATAGAGGCATCCTTGGGCATTTCTTCCACCAGCATACATTTGATATTGCATGTACACCTGGCCGTAAAACACCTGGCCGTTTGTTCTCGTTGGATCCCGCACAATTTGACAATCGCTCAAAAAAGGCTCGTGTGGATTAGTGCAAAGAAATTTTGAAAAAATACGATCGCGGTGCTTTAAAAGACGTTTATTAGATCGTCACAGGTGACGAATCATGGATCTATGCGTTTGAGCCCGAAACGAAACAGCAATCGATCGTGTAGGTTTTCGAAGACGAGCCAAATCCAACGAAAGTTGTTCGTGGAAGAAGCACTTCGAAGCCTGTTTCTTCGGCAAAACTGGTCATGTGGCGACTGTTCCGCTTGAGCAACGTATGAGGTCAATTCTGAGTGGTACGCCACAATTTGTTTGCCTGAAATCTTCGGAGAAATTCGAAAAACGAACAAGATTAGACGAATCACTGTACACCATGACAATGCGAGCTCTCACACATCGGCTCAAACCAGCGCCTTTTCGACCGGTCAAAATGTCGAATTGATGGGTCATCCGCCGACAGCTCTGACTTGGTACCCAATGACTTTTTTTTTATTCTGCACATCAAGAACAAAATGCGTGGTAAACGATATTCGTCGCCAGAAGATGCTGTTGAAGCGTTAAAAGAACATGCATTAGAGGTGCCTCAATCGGGGTGGAAAAATGCTTCGACAATTGGTTTGAGCGCATGCAAAAGTGTATTGATCTTAAAGGAGAATATTTAAAAAAAAAACAAAACAATAAAACCATTTCCAATAATAAATTATTGTGTTTTTATTGCCGGACGCGAAATATAAATAGCAACGCTCGTATGTATATAATGTGTATTTCAAAATAATAATGTATAGCCAAACATAAAAATATCCTGGAAACTTTAGTATTCAACCTCATTAGTTGCTGTTTCGAACTCCTCCCAATTTACAAAATAAATGATAACTTGCAATTTGTAAATGCCCACACGTCCAGACTCCTGCCACTAGCCAACCCTCAGCTGGACTGGTAACACATACAAATGGTGGCACTGGACTTAAAGCTTATCAACGACACCTCTATTGCCCTTTTGACCTCCGGCCATTAAAATTGACAAATTAGAGGGAATTAACGGTATTTATTTTATCCCGTAACGGAAAAGTACAAAATATATAGGCTTTAACATGACCATGACGAGAACCGAAATGAAATGACACTCAACGTAAGGGAAAAGCGAAAAAGACAAACAGAACAAGCAAAGGAACACGAAGATTCGAATTGATGGACCATCATCAGGAGGGAAAAGCATATATTGCAGATGATTCAGCTGAAAAAAGAAATTGTGTCCTGTAAACACAAAACAAAATCAAACCAAACAAGTACGTAGAGGATGACACAAAAAACGCAAGGTAATGTATGAGCAAACAAAAACGTACAACAGCGAGGGCATGCACGGGAAAAACAATGAAAACGGTACGTCATCATGAGCCAACACTGTCCGCCCCATTCCCGGGAGTACAGTAAAAAAATCTAGCGCCAGTATCAATCTTACTTGTCCTGTTCCTGTTTCTCCTCCACGTTGTTTTTTTTCAGTTTTCTTTTTTTGGTCACTGGGTATACCCGACAGGACATAAGATCCTTCGGAAATGGATGGCTGTGGAGAGCATTTGAAATGGTTTGAAATGGGAGGGTATCTGACAATTGCTGCTGCTGAACCCAATTGAAAAATATGTACAGCAGTACGGACGTAGTACATGTCCTGGCGTTCGGTATTAGAGACGTGAGGCCAGTTTACAAATTATCACATCGTTTGTTTAAAGATTCAAAACACATTCGCGCAATTATATTGAGTTTAGCAACAATTTTGGTAAATTCAACTTTATTTTTTTGTGACATTCCACAATGAATTCGATGGTAGGTAAAAAATGAAATATGGCTTCAAATAATATGTAAGTATGTCAAGGCTGATGGGATCAATGATAGACTTTTAATATTTCTATGCAGGGGCTCGGCTGCATGGGTGTGTCTATGCTCCGTAACCCCAACGTAACGTTCACTGGAATGTGGTCTGAAATAAAGCAAGTGGGCAATTCGTTTGTTTAGCCGGACAAAGCTTTTATACTCTCCACCATAAGTTGCGTTGCACTATTAAAGGGGGAAAAGGAAGGACCAGCAAGGTCTTCTAGGAGCCCTTCTTATAATAAGGATGCTCGCACTGAGCCAAAAATATAAGTATAATGATTTTTTTTACCATGTGTCTGCTTAAATTTTTCATGGTAAATGTTTGATAACGAAAACAAAATAACGTTTTATAAGGTCAAATGTTCTTACAAAATAGTTGAGGAAACATAATATAAGGTTGGTTTTTTCAAGAGAGAGGCAGAAAATTGGGCAATATAAACAAAAATTTAAAGATCATTCGGCTCTGCTGTATCGAAGTTTTTGATCTGCTTTGTGTTATACCAAGTTCAGAATTAAAGTGCACGAAGTTGCAACGATTGCGACTGTCTTATGCCCCCACTCTTTTTTCTTTCTTCCTCTGCTCTGCACGTTTGTAATTGTGAGAACGATCATAAGACAATTTATTTTGCTCTTTTAAAAAACCACCACCAAATGCAAATGCTAGCTGTACAATCTATGAAGATTGCTTTTCGCACAGTTCGAAGACTATATGCAAAGGGTAATTCTCATTAAGTCATTTAATTTGTGGCCGAAGTAATCGTTGCCAAAGACTGCTGAAGAAAAACCTTGGCAGGCTTAGAAACAGCTGTACAGTCTGCCTAGCAACCGTAGCTAATATATTTCCCAATTTTTTAGTTGAATCTGAAAAAGAGACAACAAAAAGGTCTCGAACCAGAATAAAAACTGTTAACAAAACAAAATCATAATTAGTAGGTTAATTTAATATTAAAAATTGTAACAGTAACTATATTATACTAAATAATTAGTTAACTTATAAATAAAAACTATTTCTATAACACTCCTCATAGATAATAATATTAACAATTTCATTGTTAAATTGAACATGTATTGTTTCAATAAATCAACTATGAATTTTTAATATTAACAATTTTCATGGTTAAAAACAATGCTTTAACAATGCTTTAACAACAACAATAATTATTTTAATAATAACAAGTTTAATGTTTAAAAACTCAATAATGCATTGCTAAAACAACAATAATTATATTAAAGTTAACAATTTTCATGGTTAAAAAATTCAACCATACTAATAGAATAGTTAAATTAACTATTATTATTGTTAAATACTAATCAACAACAAAATGTTTAAATTAACCTGATATAACGCAGACTCCAAATCATGTTTATTTATTGTTAAGTTAACCCTATATAAAGTTATTTTTCTTCTGAGTGCGGAGGCAAACTTGCCGCATTCTACCCTCATTTCAAGTTAACGCAGCGTTGGATAGCAGATCAAGGCCTTTCGCGCTCCTCTCCATTGGTAGGGAACTAGTAATGCTTATTGGATCTCTATCATGCAAATATGAAGGCCTTCTTGTTGGCTTCCTCAAAAAATGCATCCATTAATAAGTATGGTACTTACTACAAGGGCTCTAACAGACCTTCTTAAAAAAGCGTCATGAGAATGTATTGGGGATCATTTTCATTTGCAAAGAAGGCCCTGTGAAATGCAAAATTTTAGAAGGCATAAACGCATGTATATTGAGTCTAAAAGAAAGGTCTTTTTATAAGAAGGCTTTGCAAATTTCACCGCTGTGATATCATTGACAGTGGTTGTTGGAAGTGGCGGTATATTTGACAGAACCATATTTTTGGTCCCCTATAAACTATTGTTCTATTTTAATAATTAATGAAAGTGTCATTGTGAAGAACCCATATTTCCGAAGGCTCAGGGAGCGCGTAGATTAGATACTTTAATTCAGACAAGATAAGTAAGCGAAATTCAATATATCTCTGTAGTCATATGATAAATTGCAATGTTGATACCTAATTTCTCTAGAAACCTTTGACCTATCGCCCTTTGGGCGATAACGTAGAATCGTAGAATTAATTTTATTTTTGAATTTGCGACAGCATTTTTGTTATTTTATAAAACCCATATGTCCATAGTTGCAGGAGGAATAATTTCGGGTCCCGGTCAGATTTTAAAATTGGGCGAAACCTTAAATATGAGTACATAATTGGATTTGTGAGAAAATCCACTGTTTCTGGACACCTATAAACCCAGGACATTATGGAACGGATATTTGGGATAAAGGGAAAGACCAAAGACCACGCTCAACGCCATCGCTTTAGAAAATTTAACTACTTCTGAATACCCATTTGTGCATGTTCGAATATAAGACCCATGGTTTAAGGACTTCAGTTTAGTCGTATCGTAAAATTAATGCTATACAAGGATTCATAACGAAATTTTAAGCTTCTAACGCCTATATGTACATATAGGATGATCAATTTATAAGTGGAGTATTTTTTCAATAGTCTTTTATTCACAGTTTATGCGTTAGTTGTGTTTAACTTTCCTTTTTTTCTTTTTATTATTGTTTGCCATTGCATCTTAAAAATACTTACACCGCGAAAACCATCTCATCCAAAATTAAACCCTCATAATGGACACCCTAAGGCGTAGTTAGGGACTACATTTAAAGAAAAATTATATTCACAAAATAAATGGCATAAAATATCCTTTCAAACAAACAATAAAGATTCCACATTTAATTTGAATTTTTATATTTTTTTATTTTGAAAAAAATACCTCTAGATTTATCAATTTTTAAATAAAGGTACATATTGGGATTTGTATAAATAAATCACTTTTTATAGAGACGTTTTTTGTGCCCCAGAGGATAATGACTACGCTCATTTATTTGAAGGTGGAAGCCAGACTTTTTATAGTCCCTTATAGCAGAACTTTTTCTTTTTTGCCCGATTTTGTTATTTTTTAGTACCAACTGATTGCCGACTATAATACATGTATCTGATAAGTTCCAGGAATCTTCCTCGTTTGGACTAATTCGAGCTTTGAACAGATTTATTAAAAATTTTTTACTTCATGACTTAACAAGCCCATTTTTAAAGTATCAATACATATTTATCTAATATTTCTGTCATCTGCCTTCAATCAGCATAGGGCTGAGCTCAGTCTACTATGGCGCTCAGCGGGTGGCGGATAGCTGAACAGCCTGCAAATATGTAAGGTGGATGCGATTGATTAACAGTCCCCAAACAAGAGCGGCAGAATCTGAGGGCATACGAGTACTAGATAAGGGTACACTTGCCGGTCAAAGTTCTGCGAAATGGACAATCCATGCTGCTACTAACTAGGTATCGCTTCAAAAGGGGTTGCCCTCAAGAGAAGTGCTAAAAGCGGACTCCATGGTCCCCCACGTCGACACTAACTGTAGAAGCTTCAGACCCACATTGGGCTTCTCTCTATTCTGCGTCTGCACTGTGGTAGGGGCGACAGTTCACAGCACGCTGCAGATTTTGTTGCTTTAAGATTGATACCAGTAAGATCTTAATTTTGGAGTACTGGAAACAAAAAACAAGTAAAAAATGTTAAGTTTGGGTGTGCCGTACTTTGGATACACTCCACCAGATTCCCAAATAAAACCAAATTTGGTGCGGAAATGGGTTCTATATAGAAATCTTTATGTGCAAAATTTCATTTCGATAGGTCAAGCTTGTAGTGAGTTATCGTCATATTATTTCTCAAAGCCCATGAGACCGTATGTGTGGAAGGTACCAGTAGGACTTTTCCGATCTCAACAGAATTTGGCGCAGAGGTGTGCTCTATATAAAAATCTTCATGTAGAAAATTTCATCTCGATAGGTCAAGTTTGTAGTGAGTTATTGTCATATTATTTTTTAAGGACCATGAGTCCGTTTGTGGGGAGGTACCAGTAGGGCCTTTTCGATCTTAGCCAAATTTAGCGCAAAAGTCTGTTCTATATATTAATCTTTATGCCGAAAATTTAGTCTCGATAGATCAAGTGAGTGGTGAGATATTGTCATATTATTTTTCAAGGCGCATGAGACCGTTAGTGTGGGAGGTACCAGTAGGACTTCTCCGATCTCAACCGAATTCAGCGTAGAAGTTTGTTGTATTTGTGGTGAGTTATAGTCATATTATTGCTCAAGGCCGTTTGTATAGGAGGTAGAAGAAATGGTGGCCCAATCTGAACCATTTTTACATAGATGATTTCCCTATATAGAGATTATTATTTGCAAAATTTCAGTGATTTTGCTCAAGAAACTGGACGGATATTTCCAAATAAAAAACTAATTTTTATGAGGTAGTGTCGGTTGAGGGTCTCCAACACCAACTTCCTGTAGAGCTAAATACCCCATTTTCGTCTTAGAATTTTACGATGATCAAGAATATATATACTTTGTTGGGTCTCCGATGATTATATTAAGGTGTTACAGACAGAATGACAAAACTAATATACCCTCCATTGTATGGTGGAGGGTATAATGAATAAAAGGCCTTGGCTTGACGGCTTTCATATTCAGGAACCTGAGTACTTTGAATTGGAATTCTACGGAAATGGCTTTTGGGCTAATGTAACAGCTGCCTCAGTTCTATTAAAATATAGCTAGTCGCAAAGTGTGCTCGAAGGTCGTAATCATTTAGTTGGTCGTATGGGTTCACTGGACATTGTCCTGATTAATACGGATCTGGCTCTGAACCATGTTATCAAAAAACGAAAGGAGATAAAAAACGAACATACTTTTTAGAACCATGCCAGCAAAAAAACCAACGTGAACGGAAAGAATCTCGTACCTTGGCAAACCCAAGGGGGTCTCGGATATTTTCGGAAAAAGTTCGAAGATAGCTCGATCGACGTCACGGGAGCTTTCACTTAAATCTACACAAGAAGAGTCGAAGCAGCCTAGGAGGAGGAAGACCTTGTTTATCTAAATCGGGAAGAAAATAAATCGATGAGGTTAATTTTCATTTGACATAATTCTAAGTGGATACGGCGGATTCAGTTGTCCGGAGAAATTGTCCCAGGTGTCCGCAGAAAATGAAGACGCGCACCGAGTCGTATTTAAAAGCACGAGGAACTCAGAATGAGGACAATGTCACACCTAGGCACTACCGTCACTCTGGAAAATGTCGTAGACATAACGCTGTGTTCTAAGAGTAACTGGAACGCAGTAATTTTTTTTGATAAAATGAGTGAGACTCAGAGACTACTGGCGGAAAAAGAGGTACTGAAGCAGATAACTCCAATAATGGGTTAACCAGTACAGGGAAGAACAGCACTTAGGATGGAGTTTCCCACGCGAAGTAATACCTTATGGCAGTACCGCGGGGATTGGGGCTGGGGCTTTGGGGGTGGGGTTATACTAATGTAGGTACTATGGTGAAGCGCACTGGTTGAAAGTATCTTTTAAAAAATCGACACCACTAGAGCATCAAAAAAAAGAATAACAAACATACAGGGTGGCTGATGAAAGCCGTTACCAAAATTGTATAGCTTTTTCTATATGTGACGCGCAAAATAGAAAGGGACCTAAGGGTAAAACCCAGTTTTGTTGAGGAGAGCCATTTTAAAGA
This sequence comes from Hydrotaea diabolus, assembly GCA_963513945.1. Taxonomy (NCBI): domain Eukaryota; kingdom Metazoa; phylum Arthropoda; class Insecta; order Diptera; family Muscidae; genus Hydrotaea; species Hydrotaea diabolus. The sequence goes on from OY740717.1 coordinate 124,613,351, forward strand.
TTTAAATACGTGTATCTTTGGTGTACCATCACATTCATAAAACGCGCATATCTCTGGGAGGGAACACTTTTGGGGCATGGGATCGGTCTCATTCGATGCTCAGATGTTGTCCACATCAAAAAAAAATGTGAAAATTGATTTTTTACCCTTAGGTCCCTTTCTCTATGCGCTGTCACATATAGTGAATCTGGTTAATTTTTTTTATGGGAGACTGAAACAAGAATTTGGATTGTCCACTGCTATCACGCACTCGAATTTGTAGTTTCGGTTCAAAGAGAGTATATGTGCACGCTTGACGACAATCCTCCGAGCAGATAGACCATAATGAGACATGTTAACAATTTTTCCGAGCATGGGACCCTACTGTAGCTGCGGCTTTACAAAACAATCAAAGAGTTTCGACAAGAAGCTTATCTGCTCAAATGGGTATAAGCAGACAATCATTGCAGTCAATTATGCACAAAGATTTGGACTTATTCCTATATAAAATGGCCAACAAACTGAACGCAGCCGATTCGTTTGGAATTTTGCCAGAAGATGCTTCGAATTGTGGAAGAAGACCGAAATGTGTTGAACTGTCTTTTCATGTCTGTCACAAACCTCATTTTGATTTAAACTGCAACAAAAACAAACAAAATTGTCGAATATGGAGCGCTTCCAAGCCACAGATACTCCATGAGACGGAATTGCAATCGTGTCACCGTGTGGTGTGCAGTTTCATCACGCTGCATTATCGGGCCCTTCTTCTTCGAAGAAAACGGTCACACCGTTACTGTTACCTGAGACCGTTATTTGAGCATGTTGAGAGAGTTTTTCTATCCAGAATTACGCCGAATGAGAATTTCTTTGAACTATGTGTGGTTTCAACTATGTGTGGTGCAATTCCTCACATATCCCGGCCTGTTATTACAATAAGCTGATATCCAGAAAATCCACATTCCGTTGGCCCCCAGGTCGCTTAACCTTACTGCACCTGACTTTTTCTTGTGGGGTTATTGGAAGTCTACAAAGCGAAACTAACAAATTTGAATAAACTAAAGCAATCCATTTGAGAAACAATTGCGGCTATTCCTGTCTCAACTCTCCAAGCAGCATTTTGGTAAGATGCCACACATGCATCAACGAGCAGGGGGGCATTTAAATTCTATTATTTTTAAAACTACAATTTATAATAAAATTGAATGAGCTTTAACATGAAAAAAAATTAATTCCATACACTGAAAAAAACTATTTGAGTTTCTTAATGTAACAATGTTCATCAGCCACCCTGTACGTACTATTGCATAAGCGTAGACCAATTTTGTTAATTGTTACTAACATCTGCCACACTCTGCAAGTAAAGGCATGATTTGAAAGTATCCTGTCTCCGAGAATAAAAAAAATTATTTGAGTTTCTTAATGTAGCAATGTTCATCAGCCACCCTGTACGTACTATAAGCGTAGACCAATTTTGTTAATTGTTACTAACATCTGCCACACTCTGCAAGTAAAGGCATGATTTGAAAGTATCCTGTCTCCGAGAATAAAAAAAATTATTTGAGTTTCTTAATGTAGCAATGTTCATCAGCCACCCTGTACGTACTATAAGCGTAGACCTATTTTGTTAATTGTTACTAACATCTGCCACACTCTGCAAGTAAAGGCATGATTTGAAAGTATCCTGTCTCCGAGAATACTCACTTTCAGAAGAAGGTACTTTTTGTGTAACATGATTTGGAGTTACAAATGGACCCATACTAACACTTTCTGTTTCAGTATCTTCAGTATCCAAAAAAAGGAAGAAAGTATCAATAGGTCAATTTCCCAATATCCACAATCCAAATAAGATCAAGAATCTTACCACGATCATTCTCATATCCCGTTTACGACATTTCTGGCTTTCCGTTCATGCGTCAAACCCAGCGCCAAACCTCAATTGCCTACTACTTTAATACTGCAATTACTTTATTCGCCTTGCTTTAAAGGGCAGCTTGTTTTCTTCACATGCCATTTATCAATCTCTCGTGTGTACGATTACATCTTTATCCAGTTGTAATAACCCACTCCAAATCACCGTGTATGTGGATGTGAGTATCCGTTTACATCAACCATGTAATATTCCTGTTCCTTTCAATTCTTGTGTGTGTGAGTGTGTACATGCATACTTTGACATTTTCATTACAGGATCCAAAACCGGAATGCTGGCTGTGTAAGCAGAAGTTCTGCCATCGTATTCCACTTTCTTAGCACTGCAACCAGCCAAGAGTAAAGCCAAACAAATCTTATTATTTCTGATCTGCGACATTATCCCAGCAACATGGTTGAGAATTGAATTTTTCCCCATACTGGTGTTTTTTTTCCATTCTTGCTACCGGCTGACATGCAATCAGACGTGGAGTTTTCAACCGTTATCCCTAGAACGCCGCTGCTGCCACTGATAGCGGGTGGCTTCAGTACCCACTGCGAAGGATGATGGGCATGCATGGGCATGTGGCTGTCTTGCAGAGAAAATGATGGAGTTTGTTTATATTTTTTTCTTCCTTTTTTGGCGGTATAAAAATTATCTCTGAAAGTTGTCCTTGTCTATTTCTTGGTCTTGTTACATCTGGATGTCGTCGTAAGCACTTGCCTTCCATGCGACTAACGTCGTTAGTAACCATGTGAAGAAGAAGCAGAAGGAGATGCTGCAGACGGAACGGAAAACAAGGCTGGGGCACTGTGGCAAGCAAGTGCATAAGTTCGTCGCTATCATGTTGTTTGATGCATGTCTTCGTCGTCAACATTTCCGGTTAAAGAGGGTACATCAAAAACAACAACGTCCTCAACTATGCCACGAATAGCAAACAAAGTTGTTCGTCTTATTACAATTTAAAAATGGAGAATATGTCTCACTGCAAGTTAGTGTCTTCATACAGTGCGTGACTTAAGCTATGCTTTTTTCCGTTAAGAGTATCTTATCGAATGTTGGATTTGTCAGAAAAAATCCTAGTTTACTAAGCAGTTGATGGTCCGATTTGTAAGGACAAAAATTTGTAATATTGTGCCATCATTTTGCCGAAAGCTTGAGAAAAAAACGACATATCATTACGACATTTAAAAAAATCATTTTCGAGGCTCCCAAATTTAAATTTTTTTACTTTTATTTATATATTTTTTTATTGTGTAATAAAAAAAAATATTTTTTTAAATACATATTACCTTTCCAAGGTGACGTACAAATATACATTGCCACATACAATACAATATAAGAAATGAGCGCGTATGACTAGATATACGACTGATTAAATACTCTACGAATCTCTCAGTATTTACCTATTAAAAAATCCCTCAAAGATCATTTGGATTTTTTTTCCTCATGCCAAAAGCTATCGAAAAATCGATGGCACAATATCGATTGCTAAATCAACTCACTCTAGTAAACACCCATATAGCTTTTAAGCAGCCCTTGAAATGCTAAACAATCCATATTTGCATTTAAAATTAAAGTTGTTTCAATTAAAAAGCTCACATAAACTTTTGAACGCTTGTTTTGGCTCTAGTAAACACCCATATAGCTTTTAAGCAGCCCTTGAAATTCTAAACAATCCATATTTGCATTTAATATTAATTGTTTCAATTAAAAGCTCACATAAACTTTTGAACGCTTGTTTTGGCTCTAGTAAACACCCATATAGCTTTTAAGCAGCCCTTGAAATTCTAAACAATCCATATTTGCATTTAAAATTAAATTTGTTTCAATTAAAAAGCTCACATAAACTTTTGAACGCTTGTTTTGGCGATAATAGCTATTTTAAGGTCGCAGCATAACATGAGATCCAGTATGAATTTAGGTAACAATTAGCTTAAGTCGGCCATGTCTGACTATATTATACCCATCACTGCTGGATGTTTGACGTGAGGTGCAATTTAAAGCCACTCCTTCCTAACGGATATTCTCACCCACTGTCTGCACATATATGGTACTCCCGATCTCCATTCATTTAACGTGTTAAAAACATCACCACTAAGTCATAATATATAACACACTTGCACGCCATCGCCCAATTACCAAATTTCGTCTTTTCTGAAGAGAAAAATTACTCAATATAGAGCAGTACGTAAGCCAGACCAGATAAGGTTAGCAGAGAGTTCGTATGATAACTTGGAGCAAAGATTGGTCACTAAAACTGAAGCTCCTCCTTACGTCATGGTTTGGGCCGCAGTAACCGCCGATAGACGCTCTTCACTCTTATTTCAGGAAGCAGATGCTAAAGTGAATGCAACTGTGCACCTTAAAGCAGTCTTACGAGGGTTGCTATTTATATTTTGGTTCCGGCAATAAAAACACAATAATTTATCATTGGAAATGGTTTTATAGTTTTTCAAAATATTCTCCTTTAAGATCAATACACTTTTGCATGCGCACAAACCAATTTTCGGAGCACCTCTTCCACTCCGATTAAGACACCTCCAAAACATGATTTTTAAACGCTTCAACAGCTGCTTCGGGCAATGAAAAACGTTGACCACGCATTTTTTTCTTGATGCTAGGTAATAAGAAGAAGTCATTGGGTGTCAAATCAGGGCTGTACGGCGGATGGCCCATCATTTCGACATCTTGAGAGGTCAAATAGCTCATCGTATCAGCTAATGTGTGAGAGCTCGCATTGTCGTGATGCAAAATGATCCGTCTTCTCTTATTATCTTTTCTCATTTCTTTGAACACAGTTGGCAAACAGATGGCTATATACAACTCAGTCCGCCCTATGCTCCTCTTAAGGCACTGTGGCAACATGACCGGTTGTACCGAAAAAAACGCAATCATTTTCTTCGATGTACTCCTTCCACAAACAACTTTTGTTGGATTTGGCTCATTTTGTAAGGATCATGCGGTCGATTGCTGTTTTGTTTCGGGTTCATATGCATAGATCCATGATTCGTCACCTGTGAGCTGTCTTTGAGCTTTCGCAGGTATACTTTTTCAACATCTCTTTGCACCAATCCATACGAGCCTTTTTTTTGAGCAATCGTCAAATGAGAACAAATTTTTTTCACGGCCAAATTTTTTTTTCTTATTTTCTTTATTTGCAATCTATTTACAGAGGAAATAATAAGCAAATTTACTATAATACTTAAGAGTAACAGAAAGTTAAGTTCCAATAAACTTAACAAGTACGCAGTACGTGTATTTATATTTAGATATTTATATTGATGACATAATAACTCATTCGATGGTTATCTTAAATGTATGTTAAAAAGGGAGATCTAAAATGTGTAACCTTTTTAATCTTCTCAATTCATCGCTATCATCTAATAGACTAATGGCTAATATATATCAATAATTGCTTAATCTATCGAGATAGTTAGCGCTACGCTTTTTTAATTTATCTTTGAGATCTTTATGAATATTATCATTTCTTATAAACCATGATGCGTTAAATAATAATCTGAGGGTTTATTTTGGTATCTCTGCAATATTTCTATATTGGAATTACTAGCAGTTCCCCACAACACTAAACTGTAGGCCCACACTGGTTTCAGTATTGTTTTGTATAGTATTACTATATTCTCAAGGCTTAGTTGTGACTTGGATCCTAGTAGCCAATGCATTCTCTTCGTCTTAATATTTAGTTGGCGTCGTTTAAATTTGATATGCTCTTTCCATATCAATCTTCTATCAATGTGAAGGCCAAGGTATTTTACGCTTTCATCTATGGGAATGTTAGATCCATTATACATTAACGGTGGGCAATTTTCCCTTCTTCAAGTGTATGTGACAAAAGTTGATTTGTCTGCGTTGACTTTATTGTTCCAATTATTTAACCAGTTTTGAATTGAATCAAGCTGCCTTTGAACTGCATTAGAAGCCTCCGCTAGATTTAGGTGTGTTCCTAAAATTTCCGTATCATCGGCATATGTTGCAATAATTACGACAGTATTTGTAGGCATGTCGGATGTAAAAATTGTGTATAATAAGGGACCCATTACACTACCCTACCCTTCCGAGTCCTCGTTGTTAATGCTGACGTAAAAGCATCTATCAGGTAGATACGACTTTAAAAGGAGGCAATAGGGGGTAGGTAACACAATCTGATTTCATCATACCTTTTTCCCAGTCCTCGTCGTTAATGCTGACGTAAAAGCATCTACGAGGGCGGTTCGGAAAGTTCTTAGCTTATCAATGAAAGAGAATAGTTAGTTTTTCAAAAATATTTTTATTTTTCAATATAATCTCCTGAAACTTCAATGCACTTAGTCCAACGCTTATCTAGCAATTCTATCCCTTGATTAAAATAGTTTTCCTCAAGGTCTTCAAAATAGTGGCTTACAACTGTAATTGCATCTTCATTTGAGGTAAAACGCTTGCCAGCAAGGATTTTTTTAGATTTTTAGAGGAACAGGTAGGTCACTGGGAGCTAAATGAGGAGAATAAGGTGGGTGGTCAAGCAACTCGTACTTTAATTCGTTGATTTTAGCCATTGTTAAAACACTCTTGTGCGCTGGTGCGTTGTCTTGATGAAAATTATTTTTTTGTGTTATAAGCCAGGACGTTTTTCTCGAATTTGTACATTTAATTGATCTAAAAGGTTGCAATAATACTCTGAATTTATTGTTTTACCCTTTTGCAGATAGTCAATCGATAAAATACCTTTGAAGTCCCAAAAAACCGTTGCCATAACCTTACCAGCCGATTGAATTGTTTTTGCCTTCTTTGGGGCACTTCCTCCAGCTTCAGTCCATTGTTTGGATTGTTCTTTTGTCTTTGGTGGTGGATCCATGTCTCACCAACAGTTATGAAACGACGCTTAAAATCGATTTTATTTCGCTGAAAACGATCCAAACAAGCTTGAGAAATGTTCATTCTTATGCGTTTTTGGTCGACTGTTAACAAGTGCGGCACCCATATTGCAGAAAGCTTTTTCATCTGTAGTTCTTCATGCAAAATTAAATAGACTCGATCATTTGAGATGCCCATGATATTAGCTATTTCACGCACTTTTATTCGTCGATCATTTAATACCATATCATGCACTTTGGCTACAATTTCTGTTGCTGTTTTTGGACGTCCACTACGTGGTTCATCTTCAATGCTTGTACGACCACGTTTAAATTCAGCAACCCAATTTGTTACTGTTGCATATGAAGGAGCACTTTCACCTAACACATTCACCATATCATTATGAATTTCTTGTCCCGATAAACCTTTTGTATGTAAATATTTAATGACACCACTCATTTCTAATTTTTCCCTTGTAAAAAAATCGCGGATGCGTCTTTTGTGAACACCTGTTTCTATATGAAGGAGTTGCCAGATCGAAACATGTGTTCATAGCAGAGATGGAAGTTTCCAAAACACTTAACTTTTTTCTGTTTATACCGCGCTTTTTGTGCTAGGCTAAGAAGTTTCCCAACCGCCCTCGTATCATGTAGATACGACTTTAAAAGAAGGTAATAGGTGGTAGGTAACACAATCTTTAGCTTCTATAGTAAGCCACTATGCCAGAATCAGTCAAAGGCTTGCCTAATGTCCAGAAATACTGATTTCACGGACAAATGAACATGCAATATCTTATTCACGCAAAAAAAGTATGGTGGGGGTGACAATATTCGAAGAGGATCATACTATTATTGGGTATATGGTTGTGGCACAACAATATTATGATCCTCACAACAATAGTATGATCCACACATAACCATACTATGACCTCCATAACCATAGTATGATTCACACTCAACCATACAATGATCTTCACAACAATAGTATGATTCACACTCAACCATACTAGTATCTCCACAACCATATTATGATCCTCACAACCATAGTATGTTTCTCATACAACAACATTATGATCCTCACAACCAAAGTGTGATTCACACGCAACATACTATGACTCCCACAACCATAGTATGATTCACACTCTATGATCCCTAAATTTATGTATTAGGATTGGATAATGTTGTTTTTCAAAAATAGAGATTTTTATCAAGTAAGTTATATACATTGCATTACTATTAGTTCATAGCCATACTTGAGGCCATATTTTTATTGAACATTTCATTCAAGAAACAAAAATATATATTCCAACGGCAATTGAAAATAGTTTTAGTTGCCAGCAATGTTACTTCACCATCCGTAGACACCAAGTAACGAATGTGATTAAACCATGATCAATGGCTATATACTTAAGTGCAGACAGATTTTAAATAAACGAGAACCAGTCGGTAGTCGAGTAGTTCACCGAACAAAGTGAACACAATAAAAAATTCTCGAACTACATTTTAATTGTTGTTGTTGTGTTTTATAATGGACAACAACCATACACTGTAACGTATGTATGTTATTTTTGGTATATCAAAAAATCATGCGCACACACACACATGTATGCTCTATAAAACCTGTTTTGTTATGTTCATAGTCGCAACCATACTGTATGATTGCCGTTATCATGTTATTGTTTAGGTTTAAACTTTAAACAACAATAATTTTGTTGCACCAACCATATTTATATGGTTGCTACAACCATATTTTCATTTCTAAATTTGGCAATAATACTATTGTTACATTTCAACAATAATAATATTGCTGCAATCATACTGTTGTCAAAATGAAATTCAAAAAACAATACTATGGTTGCGACGAACATGCTTTTATTGTAGAGAACATATTATTGTTGCGGTGACCATATAGTAACCATATCTTTTCTCTGCATGTTGATGCTTGTCATACTAATGTCCAAGGATGCCTTAATCTCACGGTATGTCACATGTCGGTCTTGCTTAATCAGTTCACGCACAGCATCGATGGTTTCTAGCAAAGTGACTGAAGTTTGACGTCCTTCACAAATTTCATCCTGGAGCGAACGGCGTCCGAGACTGAACTCTTGGTACCAGCGATTAACAGTAGTTAGTGGTTTTTGATTTTTGATTCATCGCCAAAAGTCGAAACAAGTTGATTTAAACACTCTTGGCTCGCCGAAAATCGTAAAAAATCATCGCATGAAAATGTTCACGGGATAATTTCATTTTTTGACTGAGATGAATTTTTCAACACACTGTAAACAAAACCATTCGCCCTCAAATGACAAAGCGGTTTGAGTGAAGTTATGCTTAAAAATGTCAAAGTTTCCAATGGAAGCTCCAGTTTGCATCTGGGAACACTGGTATTGTCAGGAACCGAAATATAAATAGCAACCGGTATAAAGTGCACTTAGGCCTTATACTTTTCAACAAGACTCTCTGCACCATTGCATAAGGCCAACCTGAATCAGAACTGGTTAAAGAACAACGTTCCTCACTTCATTTTGGCTGAACAGTGGCTTTCAAATTCAGCGGCTATTAACCCCCTGGATATCTGTATTTGGAGTATTTTGGACTTTAAGGCTCTAACAAAATATTATGCATTAAAGAAAACCCTTCAGCGAGAATAGACGCGACTTCTCCTAAATCACATGAATGCATCCTGCAATTCTTTGTTTGAAAGGATCTATCGAATTATCAAAGCTTAAAAAATTTCTATACACGCAGAGAAAAAACATGGTTACTACATGGTCACGGCAATAATAATATGTTATCCGCAATAAAAGTATGTTCGTCGTAACCATAGCATTGTTAACTGAATTAAGTTTTGACAATAGTATAATTGCTACAATATTAATATTGTTGAAATGTAACAATAGTATTGTTGTCAAATTTAAACATGAAAATTTGGTTATAGCAACAATATAAATATGGTTGGTGCGACAAACGTTTTGTGTTTTGCGTTTTATGTTAACAATAATATGATTACGGCAATCACACTGTTTGATTGTAATTTTTCTTCATTTAAATATTCTTTAATGTTATTGGTACAAGTCTAATGCTATAATAGGGTTTTTTTAACTGACATTTTTTTAACTGAAATGTTTAACTGAAATATTTTTAATAAAAACGCTTACGTTTATATAAACTTATTTTTTCTAATGTGAAATAAATTACTCCTATTATTTTGAATTTATTTTTTATTTTTGAATAATTTTCATAATTCAAATCTATTGTCGAAAACTTAAACAAATTCAATAAATTATATTGGGGATCATAGTATAATTGTGTGTGACCATACTATGGTTGTAGGGATGATAACATGGTTGAGTGTGAATCATACTATGGTTGTGGGGATCATAGTATGGTTATGTGTGAATAATACTATTGTTGTGAGGATCATAGTATGGTTGCATTTGAATCATACTATTGTTGCGAGGATCATAATATTGTTGTACCACAACCATATAACCAACAATAGTATTATACTCTTTAAATATTGTCACCACAACCATTCTTTTTTTTGCGTGTACTCTATGTTAAAATAATAATGTTTTAAATAATAAAAAAATTAAAAACGCCAACAAAAAAAATTAATAACCCAAAAATCTCAGCTTTTTAAGCTCTACAAATATGAGATATATTTAATTCTTTATCTAGCTCGAGGTCCTAAGACAGACCATTTTATTTTATTTTGTAAAATAAAGCGCTCTAATCTTTGAGTTGAATTCCTCACAATTCTATTAATGAACGAGTGAAAACGCGTTAAGTTCGATAAGTTTTATACCCTCCACCTTCCATATGTGACAGCGCATAGAGAAAGGGACCTAAGGGTAAAAAAAAATCCATTTTCACTTTTTTTTGATGGGACAACATCTGAGCATTGAGTGAGACCGATCCCATGTCCAAAAAATGTGTTCCCTCTCAGAGATATGCGAGTTTTATGAAAGTGATGGTACACCAAAGATACACGTATTTAAATCTTAAAAATGGCTCACCTGAACAAAACTGGTTTTTACCCTTAGGTCGCTTTCTATTTTGCGTCACATATCGTCACATATAGAATCTATGCACATATATAAATAACACTTGGAGAATAAATAATGGAGAGATTTACAATTAAGCAAAGAACCAGAATAATAGAATTTTATTATTTTAATACGCGATCATTTATTTTAACGCAAAGAGCATAACGTCGACATTTCAACGTCAGAATTTCGCCCATTCGACCATTCGAGAGGTTCGAGAGATTTGCCTCGAACCAGTAGACCACGTTTCATTCGCACTGCGGAAAATATTGAACGAGTACTGCAAAGTGTTAACGAAACACCAGAAACATCTCCCAGAAGGCTTTGTGCTCAGTTAGGAATGTCTCGTACGTCACTACGGCGCATTTTAAAAAAAAGATTTACTGTTATAGCCATATAAGGTGCAATTGGTGCATGTATTAAAAACCGCGGATCATCGGCAAAGTCAAAATTTTGCAGTTTCATTTCAACAGTTGGCTAGAAATGAAATCAACTTTATAGCTCATTTGAATGGCTGTGTTGCTAAGCAGAACTGTAGGTTCTGGGGTTCTGAAAATCCAAGAGCCATTCATAAACATCAATTGCACCCCAATAAGTGTAAAGTATGGGATCACATCTGATACTATAATTGGGCCTTATTTCTTCAAAAATGAAGATGAAGTGCTGTAACCGTAAATGGTGAGCGGTATCAGTTTATGATAACAATTTTTTTACGTCCTGCTCTTGACAACATACCTGAGAAGTGATTTTAGCAGATCGGAGCCACTGCCCACACACCCGAGATACAATGGCACCTTTAGGTCAAGTTTTTGAAGTGCGAATAATTTCCAGAAATTCGGAAATTATCTAGCCAGCTCAATCGCCTGATTTGTCAGCACTCGACTTTTTTCTTTGATGCTATTTGAAGGAGCGAGTATATGTGAACAAGCCCGAGACAATCCTAATGCCATCTGCGAACGGTTTGTGTATTCCACAAGATGATTTTACAGGGCTTAGAGATTAATTTATTACTTGCAAAGTCGTCGCATTTTTTAGGTGGAAAACCAATCACTGAAAAAGTATTTAGATATTCTTTAATGAATTAAATATTGAGTTTACTTTTGTATTTGTCATACACACTAACCATTGCCCACATTTAGGCATACACAGCAAAATAAATCTTGAAGTACTTTTAAAATAGTTTTTTTAATCAGTAGCACATTCCAATAAGATGCTATTCCAATAAGATGCTACTAATTTTCACAATTTGTAGCAAATCCCAACAAGGTGCTAAACTTTTGGTCACCCTGGCTGAGTTAATCTTTAGCGCTGAAAGTAGCTTCAGCACTAATCCGTCGCCTGGAATTATTTGACTTTTGCACATATTCTCTTTCTCATTTTTTCGCAAATAATTTTTGGCGAAACTGTCCTTTGACTGTCACTACCCATGCGCCCTCGTACATGAATCAGTTTTAATAAGGATTTCGTAAGCGAGTTTAATTTTCTTTCATATGTCAGGATACCGCAAAAAAGTTGTATGTCTATTGTATAGTCCGTTTAAAAAGTTTAATCACTGAAAATAATGAGCTTTTTCCTACAAATCAAAGGGTTTGAATTTCAACTATAGCAAGTATTCGACTAAAAGTTAGATATGCAATTGTTAATTTACTTTTCTCAATGTTCCGGTTAGGTTTTTGCTCTTTAACTCAGTTGTTCCTCAACTTAGTCTAACCAATACCAACCGTTCAGAGCATCACCACATATTTCTGCACCTTACTTTAATAGCAAGATTGTAGGCTGACGGACGTTACTATACGAGGGTTGCTATATTTATTCTTCTGGCCTAGGCAACACTAAGTATTGAATGGTGCCATCTGACATTTCCATTGAAAAGTTTGTAATTTTTTAACATAAACGTACTCAGAACGTTTTGACGTACGACCATCATTTGTGTTGTTTACAGTGACTTGAAAAAATCAATTTGGCAAAAAAATGGAATTAACTCGTGAACATTTTCGTGCGATCATTTTTTTCAACTTTCGACGTGGAATATCACTACAACAGTGCATCGATGAAATTAAATCTTCGTATGGCGATGAAGCACCATCCTATAGCACTGTGAAAAACTGGTTTAATAAATTCAATCGTGGCCAAAGCTCGCTCAAAGACGATGGTCGTCCAAAAACGGCAGTTGAGCCAGAGAACATCGATGCCATGCGTGAACTGATAATGCAAGGTCGTTATGTGACATACCGTGAGATACAGGCACCTTTGAGCATTTCTTCCACCAGCATACATTCGATATTGCATAAACACCAGGCGGTTGGATCCCACACAATTCAACAATCGCTCAAAAAGAGGCTCATGTCGATTGGTTCAAAGAAATTTTGAAAAAAAAACCGATCGCGGAGCTTCAATAGACGTTTATAAGATCGTCGCAGGTGACGAATCATGGATCTATATGATCTCTATAAGCCCGAAACAAAACAGCAATCGATCGTGTGGGTCTTGGAAGACGAGCCAAATCCAACGAAAGTTGTTCGTGGAAAATACACTTCGAAGCAAATGGTCGCCTGTTTCTACGGCAAAATTGGTCATGTGGCGACTGTTCCGTTTGAGCGACGTAGGACGGTCAATTCTGTATGGTACATGGCCTTCGGAGAAATTCGAAAAACGAACAAGAGTAGACGAATCATTGTACATCACGACAATGCGAGCTCTCACACATCGGCGAAAACCAGCGCCTTTTTGACCGGCCAAAAAGTCGAATTGATGGGTCATCCGCCATACAGCCCTCACTTGGCACCCAATGACTTCTTTTTTCCCATTAAGAAAAAAATGCGTGGTCAATGATTTTCGTCGCCAGAAGATGAGATGGTGTCTCAATCGGAGTGGATAAAGTGCTTCGACAATTGGTTTGAGCGCATGCAAAAGTGTATAAATCATGCTGGAGAATACTTTGAAAAACAATAAAACCATTTTTGATGATAAATATTCGCATTTTCATTACTAGGCCAAAAATATATCAAGCCGCCCTCGTAAATATTTATTATTTAATACACACAAAATACACAAAATATGTTACCAGTTAAAAACTATTTATATCCCATAAAAGATTTGTTATATTCCAAGTTCGTATTTAAAGCTTTTAAAAGTTGGTCATCTTGGCCACTTTTCTCCCCAAACTGTCACGTTAAACAAAGATTAACTTTTGAATGCGTCATCGGATCGCCAATAGTATAAATGAACTTCTATATGGTCAAACACTGCTGAATGTTCAGAAAAGCCAACTAAAAATATGTCTTTGGACCCAATTTAATCGGATTAACATATAGGGGGAGCTTTATCCTAAATTGCACCAAAGTTCAATTTTAATAATGTCCTTCTTGTACCAACATCCAACACTAGACGGGAAAGCTCAGCAACTATCTTAAAAAGCAAAAAACCTGGGTGTAAATCTCGAATCCAAACGTTCCCGGAAGCGTTAAAAAAGCAACTCAAATTATTGTATTCATAAATTCGTTTTAAGCAACAAATTTGGAATACAAAACAAATATTTAAAACATCCTTATCGTACTTTCTATTCAAAATATACAAATTTTCCATAAAACTTGCAAGTACGCGTAGACGATTAGTCTAAAAACGCACGTACTCGTACAATCAAACGTGTATTCACCGATTCGAAATTTCCAGGAAAAATCGCTATTACAACCTTTAGTCATTTTAACAAAAAGCAAAATAAAAATCTTTTCAATCTCATACTTTCCAGATGTCTGAGAGCACAGATTAAGACAATGTCAACAACAATACTTAAACCTTCGTATTATCATATATAATACCGATTCCGTCGAATGAAAAATGTCCCGCCGGTGAAACGCGCGATTTATGACAATTCCTGGAAAGCGAACGAGTATTAACGGTTGGGAGAACTTAAAAAGTGCTTAAGTGGCTTATTATTGGCGTATTCGCCTGAAAAAATGAATATCTTTCAGAGACTTTTATGTCAAATGATGGATTTCTTAAATTAGTTGAAAATTTAATTTTACGCAGATATTGTACACCATTAAAAAAGGGAGGTTAAATTTTAAGGGTCGATGTTGAATATGAACCACACTATAACGTCAAGTTTTATTCTGCATTCCATTTGATATTTCTCAATTTCAGACTAATTCAATTTGAACCATGGAAAAATACACAAACGAACAAGTCGCTAAAGTTAAACTTTTCGAAAAAAATCATCTTCAGTGATAAGGCACATTTTCTACTCAGTGGATTTGTCAATAAGCAGAATTGCCGCATTTGGGCTAATGATAATTTAAGAGTGATTGTCGAAAAAATAATGCACCCACAAAGAGTGACTGTTTGGTGCACTTTATGGGCTGGCGGCATCATCGGGCCGTATTTTTTCCAAAATGAGGCCGGTCAGGCAGTTACTGTGAATGTTGTTCCCTATCGTGAGATGCTAACGAACTTTTTATGGCCCGAATTGGATGATTCGGATGTGGACGATATGTGGTTTCAACAGAAGGGTGCCACTTGCCACACAGCTAACGAAACAATGGCTCTTTTGCACGACAAATTCAATGGCCGTGTTATCTCACGTCGTGGCGATGATAATTGGCCGCCAAGATCATGTGATTTGACACTGTTTGACTTCTTTCTTTGGGGTAATTTGAAAGAAAAGGTGTGCGTCGATAAGCCAGCAACAATTCAAGAGCTAAAGGATGATATAGTTCGGCACATTAACGGCATAGAACCTCAATTATGCCTCAGCGTCATCGAAAATTTGGACCATCGGATGGAGGTGTGGCACCGAGGTCACGGCGGCCATTTGGCCGATATTTTGTTCCATACATAATTAAACAATACCAATATTATCATAATAAAAAGAATTGACAATAATTTTCTAACTAATTTAGGTTTTATTCAAAATCAACATCGGCCCATAAAATTTAAACGCCCCTTATAACTATGCAAGCAATTTGTCACTGTTATTTACGGAAATGTTTATTCAAGAACTACACACAGAGAACACAACCGCATTACTGTGGAACTACAACGGTTCCATCGGTACAACCGAATGTTGGATAGTGAACTGCAACTATCAGTAAATGGAACTGAAAATATTACTTGAAGTTACACAAAGTATCTTTAACTTCACAATTATTTTTTTCCAGATATAATCTGTTGTTGCGTGTTACTAACTGACTGACTGATCAGTGCCCATGCTATACGTCTGAAGCTTGAGTCATGAAATATGGTGGGAAGATATAGGTCCAGATATAGACGCTCAATAGGAAGGGTTTTTTCAAAACTCGTTCTTTAACAGGTAAAATTTATCTCTAATAACAAGTGATTTATCCATGCCAGGACCAAACGGTTGAAGCTCTAATTACCAAGTTCGGGAAATAGGCGTCACGTATAATTTGGATTTAATTAAAAAGGGACTTTTGGAAACTTAAAACCTAAGTGGATAATAAGGGATATATAATGTACCTTTATTAAATCACGGCCTTTATTAAATAAACAGGATGGAATAAAAAAAGGGGGAAAACGGCCAAAAGGGGCAAAATATAAAACTGTATGAAAAACAATATCAAGTCAACAGGAAATGACGATAAATAGGAATAAAAGAAATAAAAAAACTAGAGCGTGGCGTGGCTAACTACACTAAACCCTTCAATGCTGAGTGTTCAGAAAAGCCAACTGAATATAGGTTTTTGGACCCAACTTGCCTAAATTTAAAATCCAATGACATGTTTAAATTTATGAGAAAATTTTGAAAAACAAACGTGTTCTCAAATTTTATCAAGATTGGATGGAATATGTGGCTTCTAAACCTTAAGGTATAAAATCAGATGTACATATATGTACATCTAAATCTAAACCAATTTTCTTTAATTTTAATAACGTCCGCCCTTGGTCTAAAACTAAAACGTGTTCTACATTTTGGCAAGATTGGGTGTAATATGTAACTTCTAGAGCTATAAAAATCGGAAGTACATATAGATACGAGGATAGATCAATAGTTCCTTGACTTTTACAACATCCCTCGTAGTTATATGAAATGCAACACTGCTCCCATCTGTCCATAGACTACTGTCAAATTGTGAGAGAGTTCCGTCATTTAGTTTGTGTTTAACAGCTGTTTAAAACATACAACCTGGTGGACTTTGTTAAAAATAGAAAAAAGTGAATTTTGAGTACTCATTAAACAATCAAACCAAGGAAATGTTTGATAAATACTAGGGGACTCTGCACCATCGATTTCCATGGTAAAACAGTGCTTTACTGACTTTCGTTGTGATCGTACAATTACAAATGACGCTGAACGTTCTGGACGGCCAATTGAGGACAATACACCCGAAAATATCGACAAAAACTCACGATATGGTGTTGGCCGATCAAAGAGTAAAAGTGCGTGAGATATTTGATGCCATACGCATTTCATATGGCAGTGTGGTTTCGACTATACTTGATCAGTTGGGTTTAAGAAAGCTGTCTCTAAAATGCGTGCCTCTATTACGATGATATCGCATGAGTTAGGTTACGAATTAGTACCTCATCCGCCATATTCTCCGAATTTAGCCCCTAGTGACTATTTCCTATTTCCTAAAGGAATGGCTCGGTGGAAAGAGATTCAGCTCCAACGATGGAATTATTAATCAAACAAATGCCTATTTTATGAACCTCGAAAAATCCAATTTTTTGGAAGGAATACAAAAATTGGAGGAATGTTGGACTATATGCATTGAGCTAAAAGGAGATTATATTGAAAGCTGATTTTTTTTTGTAAAATCTTTGTGTTTTATTCGACAAGTCACGGAATTATTAATCCACCCTTGTTTTCTATTTTTAACCAAATCCACCAGGTTGTATGTTTTGAACAGCTGTTAAACACAAACTAAATAACGGAACTCTCTCAAAATTTGACAGTAGTCTATGGACAGATGAGAGCAGTGTTGCATTTCGTATAACTACGAGGGAAGTTGTAAAAGTCACTGAATTATTGATCCACCCTCGTATGTATACG
The DNA here is from genome assembly GCA_963513945.1 of Hydrotaea diabolus. Classification (NCBI taxonomy): domain Eukaryota; kingdom Metazoa; phylum Arthropoda; class Insecta; order Diptera; family Muscidae; genus Hydrotaea; species Hydrotaea diabolus. The sequence continues at coordinate 124,631,147 of OY740717.1, forward strand.
AGCATTGTCGTAATCTGTTATATGTGGCTTTAGAGCTGAATACATAAAATCGGATGAAAACAGGAGCTACAGGGTGGCCCATATGAGACCACGTATAACTCTTGTAATTACGGTTTTTTTAAACGATTTATTTTTATATGTATGTAAAGCGCAAAATAGAAAGGGACCTACGGGTAAAAACCAGTTTTGTTCATTTTAAAGATTTAAATACGTGTATCTTTGGTGTAGAATCGTCGACTTCACTTTCATAAAACTCGCATATCTCTGGGAGGGAACTCTTTTGGCGCATGTGATCGGTCTCATTCGATGCTCAGATGTTGTCCACATCAAAAAAAGTGAAAATTGATTTTTTTTTACCCTTAGGTCCCTTTCTCTATGCGCTGACACATATGTTAAATACATTTTATGGAAATTTAACGTGACTGCGTGTGAAATATGACATCAGACAAATGACCACCATTTTGTTCGATACAGGCATTGGATCTTTTTAGCGCCAAGCTGCTGCAAAGCTTCCACGTTCTCTTCAGTACGAATATTTCAATGAGCAACTTTTCCTGGACGGTCGGCAACTGAACCCAGTTCTTCAAAACGGCGAACTAAACTTGTAATCATGGAAGATGTGGGCGCTGATCTTACGTTAAAAAAACGGCGATAATTTCGCGGCGTCAGAACAATTGATCGTTGAGAAGAATAATAAAAATCGATAATTTTAAACCGTTGTTGTGGACTGTACGTATTCATTTTAAATTTTCAAGAGTTCAGTTATAATCGGCAAAAGAAAAAATAAATTATGTTAAAAAATAAAAAGTTATTTGTGTTTCACATCAGCTGGTCTTATTTGGGCCACCCGTTATATCCAAATCTAATCTTCATCAAGATTGGCTGTAAATTGCGGCTTCCGGACCTTTAGACAACTTTTATTTAAAAGCAAGATTAAGAAAGACAGCAGACGGAAGGACAGACAGTTATAGTTCAATCGAAGCAACTGATGAAAATTTTAATTGTAGAAAAAAAGTTATTCAAGAAATAATATAAGCGAGCAAATTTGGAAGTCGTTTAAACTCGCTTACAATTATTCTCGAATAACTTTCTTCTTTTAAAATTTAAGCGAGTTACCAATAGAACACGGGCAATATCAATTAACTTTTTGTACTTATACATTTTCAACATACACACTTCCTTGGTTTTCAGATAACCGGATTTAAAGTAAAAACCTAAGGTTAGAAAAAAAGCTTCATCGTGCCCGGCGTTTTTTGGAAAGGATTGCTCGAGCTTGCTTTGCCCCATAGCCGGGCACCGTATAACCAGATAGGTTTGCACTGTTGTATAGCAGGACCTTATATTCAGGGCTTAGTTTTGAGTTCGCGTTTAGGAGCCAGTGAAGTTGATGGACCTTAAGTTTCAGTTGAGTTTTCTTGGTTTCGATATCACTTCTCCAGGTGAGTCGGCGATCCAGGTGGATTCCAAGGTATGTAACATGATCAGATTGAGAAAAAGGTATAGGGTTTAGTTTCAATGTCGGACAAGTGCTAAAATTCAGTGTGAAAGTTGCCTGTGTGCATTTAGCCTCATTGACTTTTATTTTCCAGTCAGAGAGCCAAGATTCTACTCGTCTGAGATGTCCTGCTTTTTATGAGTGGCCATTATAGCTCTATCGTCGGCAAAAGTGGATGGTAAAACGTTTGTGCTGGTAGGGATATCTGCGGTAAACAGAAGGTAAAGGATAGGCCCCATGACGCTTCCCTGGGGCACACCTGCTAGTATTTCGCGGACATCGGTGACGTGTTGCACACAGTTGACTCTAAATCTGCGGTTTTCTAAGTAAGACTTAAGAATTCGATGCGTATTTGCCGGTAAGTATTTGCAAATTTAACTGAATGACAGTATTTTTGTTCCAAAAAATACCATTCTAAAATTTGTCCCGCGAATTTTAGTAAAATTGGAATTTTTCTACCTTTTGCCAGGGTCAAATTTTATGGATCTGCGACTAACAGAACAAAAATAAAAGATTTATTACGAGTATATTTTCCACTGTACAGCTTTCCAGACTCACGAACTTTTTGCACAATTTTGCGTACTGCTGCAGCCACTATTTATAAAAAAGCGATGCTTACTTTTTGTTAACGTAGCTTTCCATTTCATGCTGAAAATTAAATTATGTGAATTTGTGCCTAGATTACTACAAAAAAAATCGTTTGTAATTTAGAGTATTAAAGTTATACTGCCCGTCTAGTAGTACCTACTAAGTAATACAAGTCGCAAGAACATCCCTAATAATGAAGCAACTCCATGGGAAAGGAGAAATACAAAAGATGATAATAAAACAGCACCGACCGACTGATGATGATAATTTTATTATGTACCAGTATTTGTTTTATGATTATGATGATAAAAAGTCGTAAATTTAAATGCATGAATAAAAAATAGGTGTGTAAACCATGCCACCCACCAAGTAGAGATTTTAAAACAGCTCTAGCATTATCCCGCTTAAAATGCATTATTCGAAGAACGAACGTAAGGGAAGACCAACGCGCAAAAAGGCTGCTTCTCCTACCATCATAACGAGTAAAATACGAGTACAGCTAAAATGCACAACTAAAAAGACTTTGCATGAACTGAAATGAAACAATGAAGTGTTGGAAAAATAATAAATTATGAATTTCTGTTATGCCAAAAACATCATCACTTCTCACGTTTTGCGTTGGAGAAGTAAGTATTGCGGCGAAAATGTTTTACTTTGTCGAATAATTACTCTGAAAATTAACTCGTAAACGAGCAGGAAGAATGTAACGATGATAATGAATGAAACTGGATATATTTTACGAGCGTTTGTAGTTGAAGGCTGTTTACTATGCAAAGAAAAGGAAAACCTTAAATGAGAGAGTTACCGGGGTAATTCAAATCCGTTGCTAAACCGAGTTCTTCCAATTATTGTTGAAAATATTGCGTACCTCTTCTTTAGCTAGTGAGAAGCATATTCAGATGTTTTTTTTTGATCTGTGCAGGCACGAGTATATATATGTAAAGATACTGTGTGAAATATATAAGTATAATATCGCTTTTTATATTAGAAACCCTTTTATTTCTGTGTGTTTCACTATCTATTTTCAAAGCAATCACTTCTAAACGGCTGAAACAACTTTGTGGCCGTTTGTTACATGGGTATACCAACGTAAAAAAGAAATACATTATTCCTCCATATTCAATCCTAAGCTAGTTTGAAAGTCAAGATACAGAATAAAATTTCCTTCGAATATTGGCTGCAACTACGCCTTAGGGTTTCCATTTTGAGGGTCCAATTTTGGATGACTCGTTCGAGCATTTCGACCGGTATGGCTTTGATGACACGCGTAATTTTGGCTTCCAAAATCAGAATCGTAGCTGGTGTGTCAGCATAGACTTTGGACTTTGTGTAACCCCAAAGAAACATGTCTAAAAGTGTAATATTACTCGATCTAGGCGGCCAACTCACCTGTCCAAAACGTGAAATTAACTGCTTTTCGAAATGATCTCTCAATAGATCCATTGTTTGAGCAGCCGTATGACAAGTGGCATCGTCCTGTAAAAACCAAGTGTCGTCAGGATTACGAGCTTCAATTTCAGGTAGCATAGAGATCAATATCGGCGCAATAGCGAGCACCATTTACGGTTACGTTCCGGCCATCATCATTTTTGAAACATGCACCGATGATTCCACCAGATTATAAACCGCACCAAACCGTGGATTTCTCTGGGTATAATGGCACCTCTTGAATCTCTTCTTGTTGCCCTTCAGCCCAAATGCGGCAATTTTGTTTATTGACTTTGCCGTTGAGTCAGGAATGGGCCTCATCACTACACAAAATTTATGGCAAGTGGCACCGTCCTGTCGAAACCAAGTGTCGTCAATATTATGGGCTTCAATTTCAGATAGCATAAAGATCGATATCATAGCGCGATAGCGAGCACCATTCACGGTTACGTTCCGACCATCATCATCTTTGAAAAAAATGCACCGATGATCCTACCAGCATATAAACCGCACCAAACCGTGATTTTCTCTGGGTTTAATGGCACCTCTTGAACCTCTTCTTGTTGCTCTTCAGTCCAAATGCGGCAATTTTGTTTATTAACTTTGCCGTTGAGCCAGAAATAAACCTCATTACTGAACAAAATTTTGGTCGAAAACAGCGGATCTTCCCGTTTCTCACCGAATGCTTATTTTCATAATACAGTTGACAACAATTGAAGGTAATTATTTTCAAAAATAAGTGCCATAAAATGTCCATTCAAATTACTAATAAAGATTCCACACTTGATTTGAATTTTAACTTTTTACTTCCCCCTCTTTAAAAATTTACGCTTTTAAGTCCGATATTAACAAAACAATAAAAAAAAACATGTTTTGTTTTTAAAAACAATTTTTTTAAACAAAAAAAAAATAAAATTATAATAAAGGTTTTATATTTAGTTTTTTCCTTCTTCAAGTCAATTTTTTTTTCATTTTTGAAATTTTGTTCTTTTGTAACTTTTCACTTTTATACATTAAAGGTTATTTTCTAAACCAAATCTCTAAATACGAGTATGTATATATAATAATATAAGACTGATAAATTAATTTAATAAAGATTAAGATAAAAGAAAAAAATATAAAACATGTCCAAAGTCATTATAAACCCTCCACAATCCATCCCTAAGCTACTAAACCTCAAAACAAAACAAAAAATACCTTTTTTAGGCCTTTTCGGTCTATATGTCCATCCCTTATCTCAGCTTAAACCTAAGGCAATCAATAACTATGCACTTTTTTTAGGTACTTACTGTTATCTTGCCACAAATATAAGTATCAGTGGTACTCGCTTATTAAACAAGTAAGTGGTCGCTAAGGCGATAACTTCAAAACTTTACTAACTTTTTTTTTGAAATTTCTTTGTATACAAGAACTCATTGGTTTTATGCATCATAAACCGTTCGATTTGAACACTTTTAATTTGTAGAAAAAAGTTATTCATAAAATACCACTATACTACTACGTTGCTATTTATATTTCGGGTCCGGCAATAAAAACACAATAATTTATCATTGAAAATGGTTTTATTGTTTTTCAAAATATTCTCCTTTAAGATCAATACACTTTTGCATGCGCACAAACTAATTTTCGAAGCACTTTTTCCACTCCGATTGAGACACCTCCAGAACATGATGTTTGAACGCTTCAACAGCTGCTTCGGGCGATGAAAAAATTTGACCACGCATTTTTTCTTGATGCGAATAAGATGTCATTGGGTGCCAAATAAGGGCTGTACGGTCGATCGTTTCAGCTGATGTGTGAGAGCTCGCACTGTCGTGATGCAAAATGATCCGTCTTCTCTTATTATCTTTCCTCAATTCTTCGAACACTGTTGACAAACAGATGGTTATATTCTACTCAGAATTGACCGTCCTACGTTCCACTAGAGGCTCTGTGCAACATGGCCGGTTATACCGCAAAAAAATGTAATCATTTGCTTCGATGTACTTCTTCCACGAACAACATTTGTTGTATTTGGCTCGTCTTGAAAGACCCATACGGTCAATTGCTGTTTTGTTTCGGGTTCATATGCATAGATCCATGATTCGTCACCTGTGACAATGTCACTGTCGGTCTTTCAGAATCAGTTCACGCACAGCATCGATGGTTTCTGGCAAAGTGACCGAAGTTGGACGTTCCTTACGAAATTCATCCTGGAGCGAACGGCGTCCGAGACTGACCTCTTGATACCAGCGATTAAAAGTGGTTTTCATCGCCAAAAGTCGAAACATGTTGATTTAAACACTCTTGTCTCCATAACCATAAATCATCACACGAAAATGTTCACGGGATAAAATCATTTTTTTGACTTTTTCAACACACTGTAAACAAAACAATTCGCCCCAAATGACAAAACGTTCTGAGTTTAGTTATGCTAAAAAATGTCAAGGTTTTTAATGGAAGTTCCAGTTTGCATCTGGGGAAACTAGTATTGTCAGGACCCGAAATATAATTAGCAACATACATTTAGGAATTGAAGCTGTCAAGTCATGTGTTTTCAGGCCAAAACATATCAAAATCAAGTTAATGGTTACACTAGGAAAAATCATGAAAAAATCACAGTTGTAAATCGATAAAAAAAAACACTCTTTAATCGATAGATAAGGCTGAAATGGACACTCCGATAAGAGATACATTTTTTAAAATCAAGTCCGCGTATCGCATACCAGCAAAGCGTGTTCGTCTTTGATGAATGAGACTTAGTGACATCAAATCCTAAGCTAAAATCGAAAATTACCTTTTTAAACTTTTTACTAGTACAAGAGGTATCAGACATAATGACAGGTTTTCGTAAAACTTCTTCAACATCGCGATGGAGTTAATTCTGGCAATTGCACAGGTACACAAAACTCTCACAATCAGCTCCAAGGGAGGACAGAACGTGATGTACCTGAAGATTTTCAAAACTTCAATTTGAGTCGTCTTAAATGGATCTGTTAATTAACAACAACACCCAAACTATGGTGGCAAGAGCTAGAGAGGCGCCGAGATGAAAAATAGGAGCCTATAGATTGCGACGAACCGCGAGATTTATTAAATCTATCCCGATAATTGCACTGGCTTGGAAATGTCGGTCAAATGGAATCAAATGCTTCATCCAGAAAGGCGATAAAGACGATAACTACCTCGAAAAGCGCAGAGAGGAAATAACGAGATTCCAAATAAGAGACCAAGTAGATGAGATTGCGAGAATTTTACGTAGTAGAAACTGAAGGAAGCTACTAAGCAAGTTGTCCAACTCACCCGTTAAAAAGCAACTCACGTACACATGCCGTTATCTCTCAGCCATTGTTAAGGCGTCATTTTGTAAAGTTCTTATAAAAATCGAATGCCTGGATATTGAAATGATTTCATTTCATGCTTCGTAAGAAGATTTAAAACTTAAAGTTTATCAAATATTTATGAACGATTAACACTAAAGTCCTGCCATGGATGCATGGGAGTCTCATAAAACTTGAGATTATACACACAAGCATATCCATACCCACACACATATTCGTATATCCTCCCAACGCACACGTTTAATGTTTCCCTAGAAAGTTTATAGTGACCTTTAATTTGGCAGTGTACGATTTGTGTCTATGTGCTTCAGCATATATAAGACGCCTGGAACACATATCTTAATAGATGCTACAAGGGTATGTGTGTAGTTTTATGTGTAAGTGAGTGTGTATGTGTGTCCCTGTATGTGTAGGAGCAACATCAAGATTTGAAGGATTTTTGTTATTCGCATGCAAATGATAACTAATGTCCTGTCACTTTTTCATAGCCCGAAATCAACCATAACATAGACAAACACATCACTCAATTTGAGTTTCTTTCGAGTTTTGGGGTCTTAAACAGATGGTGAACGACAGAGGAAAACTGCTGCAGCAAGTCACACACGATTTGAGTAAAAGGTGTTAGGTACACTATGCGGCTATTGTAATAGGGAAAGGTCAATGTTATTGTTAGGATCTGGCATATTTGAGAAGATATAACCCTGTACCGGAATCAACAGCACTTATAGAATGAATATTCAATTACCTTACTCAGACTGTTTATAGCTTCCACCGAAAGGTGCACGCAGACAAAAAATATGGTTACTATATAGTCAGGCCAACAATAATATGTTCATTGCAATAAAAGTATGTTCGTCGCAACCATAGTATTGTTTTCCGAATTAAATTTTGACAATAGTATGATTTCCGCAATATAAATATTGTGGAAATGTAACAATAGTATTATTTGCCAAATTAAAAAATGAAATTATAGTTGTAGCAACAATTAAATATGGTTGGTGCGACAAAGGTATTCTTTTTGGGTTATATTTATGTTAACAGTAATATGATTACGGCAATCAAACTGTATGATTGTAATATGTCTTCATTTGAATATGCTTTTTAGAACAATGCTTTTTTCACGGATCTAATGCAATAATCGTACTTTTTATATGGAATTTTATATTCAAACTGTTTTTGCTTTGTTAAATGGAAATATTTTTAATAAAAACGCTTACGTTTTTTAAATTGATGTTTGATGTCTACTATTATTTTGAATTTAATGTATCTTTTAATAATTTTCATAATTCAAATCTCTTGTTGGCAACTTAACCAAATTCTAATAAATAATATTGGGGATCATAGTATAATTGTGTTATCATACTATGGTTGTAGGGCTCATAACATGGTTGCGTGTGAATAATACTATGGTTGTATGTGAAACACAATATGGTTGTGAGGATCATAATATGGTTGTGGGAATCATAGTATGGTTGTGTGCGAATTATTCTATTGTTTTAATGATCATAGTATGGTTGTGATGTGAATAATACTATTGTTATGAGGTTCATAATATTTTGGGACCACAACCATATGTGACAGCACATAGAGAAAGGGAAGTAAGGGTAAAAAAATCAATTTTTACCTTTTTTTGATGTGGACAACATCTGAGCATCGAATGAGACCGATCCCATATCCCAAAAGTGTTCCCTCCCAGAGATATACGCGTTTTATGAAAGTGATGTCGACGATTCTACACCAAAGATACACGTATTTAAATCTTTAAAATGGCTCTCCTGAACAAAACTGTTTTTTACCCTTAGGTCCCTTTAAATTTCACATATACACAACAATAGTATGATGCTCTTCGAATATTATTATACCAACCATACTTGTTTTCTACGTGTGGACGGTGGAGGGTACATTAGGTTCGGCCTGGCAGAACTTAACGACGTTTTTACTGGTTGACATCATATTTTTTGGGCCACCACAGAACCTAGCAAAAATATAGCTTATCCCTCACTCACTGTTCAAAAGTGAGGTGCATACACAACTAGGACGTTTTAAGGATACCTCCTCCCCCTTTTCAACCCATAAGTCATAACGTTACTTACCATAATACATCATTTTAAGCGTCAAGATTTTTAAAAATTGTTCCAGCGGTGACAAGCCGCATAATTTAGATGGTTCTACTTATCTTCAAAGCGTTAAATTTCGCGTACGGAAAATGTCTCATGAAACAATGCCAGAATGGGAGCTATGCTCTCCAAATAACACCAAAAAATATCCAAACGTGCGTGCTCAATAATTGATTTTTAAGAACTGAGATAGTGGGCGTGCTTTCTTTAGCTTTTAATCCCAAGGATCTTGGCATCATCCCCCAATTGGCCTTTCTCTTGGCCACGGTTATTCCCGTCATCACTTTTCGTCTAATGCCTTTCTGGCTGGATCATTTATTCATATTCCACTTACATGTCCAGCCAGCGCAATTGTTGTATTTTGATGCGCTTAACCACATATATAACAGTATACAACTCACGGTTCGTCCGATGCATTAACACCTCGCCTACGCAACTGGGACTGTTGATTTTACAAAGGATTTTTCTCTATCCCGTCCATAACGCATTCTTTTCAACCATGCTTATCGTGCGGGAGTCTTCCCAGCGTGTTGGAAGGTTGCGAACGTCCAGCCGATCCCTAAAAAGGGTCAAGCCAATATTCCTGCGAATTATCGGCCAATCGCGATTTGCTCTGTCCTCTCCAAGGTAATGGAGAGCATGGTTAACCACCATCTTGTGAGGTATCTGGAGTCCAATGACTTGCTTAGTGATCGACAGTATGACTTCCATAGAAATCGCTCTACGGAAGACCTGATGGCGTTCTTATGGGAGCTTTGGAGTCGGTATATTCACAGGTTTGGTGAGACTAAGGTCGTGGCCCTGGATAGCCCCAAAGCCTTTAATAGAGCCTGGCAAGATACACTCATATCAAAGCTGATCGCGTTTAGTGTGGGTAATACTATTGCTCGATTTATATCGACCTTTCTTAGAAATCGCACTGTAGGAGTTGTTGCAGATGGGCTCTCATCAAACAATCATAGGCTATCCGCTGGTGTACCACAGGGCTACGACCTTTCTCCCTCTTAGTTTCTACTTTTATTGACGATTTTTTTGGTCAGACCGTGAATCCTATCTTCTCTTTCGCAGAGGACAGAAACCTCTGTCATTCATGTTCATTCGACCGTAGGCCGAGTCTTTAATATATTTAAGACAAAAGGCGAATTATGGATGAGACATTTGGCCGGTATTTACTGGCCATTTGTGAATAGGGTAGAGTGAATATAGTAGATTTTAAAATGATTCATTGACCCAACAATGTTGCCATTATCTATCGATGGTATGGACAACGAACAATCGGATGTTCTTGATGTTCTTGGCATGAAAATACAATGTGAAGCTAGTTGAGTGACGCATGTATTCGAAGTGACGAGAGAAGCACTCAAGTGTATTGGCTTTACAAAGCGGTTCAAGAAATATTTCACTCCTAACGATCTTACAACTTTACAACCTACATCAGGCCAAAAATGGAATACATCTCCCATATATGGGCAGGTGCTCCGAAATCATCCTTCTTGGCCAACCAAATGTAGAAATTAGCTGTAAAATTGAATTAGAAGAATTTTTTTTTAATTGATAATAGAACGAAAAAACAAAAAGGGATTTTAAGTAACACAAATAACAAAAACAATAACAAAAGATTACTTCAGTCTTACAATTGATGATCAAATACGTGATCGAAAATACTTATGAAGTTATACAGGATGGAGCACGGAAATTTGCATATTTGGGAATAAAATAAAAAAAACTATGAACCTTAGAAAAATATATTTTATATTTTAATTATATTGAACAGTAAGGGAATTTTTTTGGTTTTAAATAGATTATCCGGCAAATGTCGAAATTCGCTATCCAAACACTGCTGCATACGTTTTGCAGCAGTTTTAGTGAACTCTAACAATACATCTTCAACTTCAGGTAACCCCAAAGGAAAAAATCGCATGGGGCTAAGTCTGGTAAGCGTGTCGGTTAGTTCACATCACCTCGCAAAGAGATACGCCGTTTAGGTAACCCTCGCTGTGTATGCAGTGGCACCATCCTGTTGGAACCATGTATCGTCTAATTGCATTGCCTCAAGAGCCGGCTGAAAACAATCCAGGAAACGCCTAGAGCAAGTGATTGCTTCCGAGCAGAGCGTTTCGGAGATAGAAGTACTGCTGCTCTAACTCTCTCGATGTTTTGTGGTGTTGCAATCCTTCTCCCAGGTCCTCTTCGTACACTTGACACATTCCCTGCTGTTCTCAATGAAGTTACCCAATTTACAATTGATTGCCGTACAGGAACACGTCCGCGTGGGGGAACAGCGAATCGTAAACGAAAAGCACGCTGCACTGCAATTTTTGAATGCGCATTTGAAAAATACGCTTCAACACAAAATGATCTCTCCGATGTGTCCAATGGATGATGGCAACTGAAAGGCAGACGAATACAAATCTCCCGTCAGCGACTATAAGCCACGCACACTCTCCACCCTCTTCGACAAACAGTGCCGCCACAGCCTGCAGCGCAAAAAAAAATTACCGAGCTTCACCCTGTATTACCAAAGATAAATATGGTATCACAAAATTCTTTTAAATTGAGAACAAACGTTCAACACCGACGGAAGTGATTGGAGCAGAATATAATACAGTTAGTTTCATTGAAGTATGGTCAGATTGAATATTATGTTCTGCATCCAAGCTGGTGTCATTAAACCCTGTAATTTGTTCCACCTTCATTATTTTTTAGAACAGCACCGGCATTATTAATAATTTTAATTTGCAGCTAAAGGATTAAAACCTTCTACTTTTGAGATTGTGTCGAGAATAAACCCATAGTCTAAATAAAAAGACGCTAGTTGTGCTTGAAAATTCGTTTTATTCAAAATAAGTTTTAAGTTTTGGTACGGACTTGGCTCCGCCTTATTTGTCTACTACATCTACAGACAGTTAAAAATACAGGGTGGGCCAAAACATAAAAAAATTAATAACTTTTTCGTTTAAATACTTTTTTCAGATTATATAAATAATATTGGAAACTTAAAAATGGAGAGATTTACAACTGAACAAAGAACCAGAATAATAGAATTTTATTATTTAAATCCGCGATCAATTATTTTAACGCAAACTCATTAATGATGACGCTCATTTGAATCGCTTTGTTAATAAGCACAACTGTAGGTTCTGGGGTTCTGAAAATCCAAGACGCCAATTGCACCCCATTAGGTGTATAGTATGGTGTGGGATCACATCTGCAAATATCATTGGGCCTTACTTCTTTGAGAATGAAGACGGAAGTGCCGTAACCATAAATGGAGAGCGGTATCGGTTTATGATAGAAAATTTTTTACGTCCTGCTCTTGAAAACGGACCTGAGATGTGGTTTCCGAGACACAATGGCACTTTGAAGTCAAACTTTTGGAGAGCGAATAATTTCCAGAAATTCGGAATTTATTTGGCCAGCGCGTTCGCCAGATTTGTCAGCACACAACTATTTCCTTTGGGGTTATTTGAAGGAGCGAGTGACAATTCTTAACCTCAAGGCCAACATTGTTGCGGAAATTCAAACGCTACAGCCACCAATTTTGAAAGATGTTGTGAGAAATGCTCCGAGACGAGCCAATCATTGCAAAGCTGAATACTGTGCGTAACATTTTTTTTCATTGTAAAAAATTTCCATTTTGTATATTATATAGAGTGATCCATCTAGAGGTATTTTTTCCATAGGGTTTTTTTCAGAGTTTACGCGAAAGTTGCGTTAAACTTTATTTGTTTTCCTTTTCAGTATTGTTTGCCATTTTATCATAGAAAGACTAACACCGCAACAACGTCTCCAAATTGTACAACTGAATAATGGAAATGAGAAACAAGAAGATCCGCTGTCGTCGACAACGGTTTATTCAGTGATGAGGCCCCTTTCTGGCTCAACGGCAACGTCAATAAATTAAATATCCGCATTTTGGCTGAAGAGCAACCAGAAGAGGCTCAAGAGCTGTCATTATACACAGAAAAAACATGGTTTGGTGCTGTTAATGGGCTGGTAGAACCATCGGTCCATATTTTTCAAAAATGATGATGGCCGCGAATGGTGCTCGCTATCGCACCTTGATATCGGACTTTTTGCTACCTGAAATTGAAGCCCGTAATCTGGACGACACTTGGTTTCAAAAGAACTGTGCCATACAGCTGCTCAAACAATGGATCTATTGAGAGGTCATTTCGAAAAGCAGCTAATTTCACGTTTTGGAGAGGAGAGTTAGCCGCCTAGATCGAGTGATATCACGAGTTGAGACTTTTTTCTTTGGGGCAACGTAAAGTCCAAAGTCTACGCTGACAAACCAGCTAAGATTCAGGTTTCGAAGCCAACATTACGAGTGTCATGAACGCCATACCGGTCGAAATGCTCGAACGAGTCATCCAAAATTGGACCTTCCGAATTGGCACGCTGAGATTTAGTCGCGGTTAACATTTGAAGTAAATTATATATAAAAAATAAATGGCATAAAATGTTCGTTCGAATGAACAACAAAGATTCCACACTTGATTTGAATTTTTGTTTTGTTTTTGTTTTGAAAAAAATTCCTTTAGACTGATCACCCGATATAACCTGAAAAAAAAGTAATAAACGAAAAAAAAACATTAAAGCTCGTAACCCCATGGTAAGTTTTGGCCCACCCTGTATTTAACATAGTTTTAAACCGCTTCCAACCTCTTTATTATGGGCTTTGGAGGAAGAGTCAAGTCAGGATAATTATTATTGTATGTTGCAATACGTAAAAGTAATATAAGAAATTTTGCTTTTCGAAAATGATGAAATGATAAATGATGAATCAATAACTTCAATTCTTCTGCAATACGTTGCATAGCTGGACAAGTTACATAAATCGTTCTCGGATAAAAACTTTCAACGCTCTGGCTGATTTTACCATATGTGATGCGCAAAATAGAAAGGGGCCTAAGGGTAAAAACCAGTTTTGTTCAGGAGAGCCATTTTAAAGATTTAAATACGTGTATCTTTGGTGTACCATCACTTTCATAAAACGCGCATATCTCTGGGAGGGAACACTTTTGGGGCATGGGATCTCATTCGATGCTCAGAAGTTGTCCACTTAAAAAAAAAGTGAAAATTGGTTTTTTACCCTTAGGCCACTTTCTCTATGCGCTGTCACATATATGATGCAGCATCAGTTACATACAACAGAAGGTTTTAACTGCAGCTTTCTCCTAATAAAAGAATAGAAATCATTGACGGCAACGAGCAATTGTAGGGTGATCTGTTGGCTGTCGTACTTTTGAACCACAAAAGCCTGTTCTTCAAAATATCTACCAATTCATTTTTATTTGGCAGTTTATCAATATTCGTTTTTCTTAGAACTGAATCAGTAGGGATGATCACGTTAGTCTAATTTATTAAAATAATCCCTAATTGAGGGCTATTTAATTTGAACAGGGGAATGTCCGCAGAAATTAAAGCTTCTCATAATTTCACTTTAAGGTTCTCATAATTCCATATTAAAGGAATTTTGAAAATTTCCAAATGAAATACTAAAAATTAGAAACATTTTGGAATGTTAATAATATTAAAAAAAAATTAAAAAAACACATTTTGTTTATTAATTTGTAATGCTTGGCGCTTTTTCATTTCGGACAAAATTGCGAAAAAAATGCATAAAAATGGCGTTATAAGTAAAATGTGCAATTAAAATTTTTTTAAAAAAAAAATGTGGGTTTTATCATTTTATATGCATTTTCGGTAAAATATGCAAAAATATCCACTAACAAATTAATTGCATTTTACTAAAAAACGATAGATTGGCAAAGTTTTTTACTCATAGTTACCTTTAGACTAATGATAACAAATATGCATAGCACTCCGATCCCTACTTAGAATGCTCCTAAATCCCATGGGGACATTCGCTTATCTCCATTCAAATAGACTTTTAAACAAGGGACAAAAAGTCCTCAGCACCACCAATTCACCTTGAATTTATAGATATAGCCCATGACTTCAGCTAAAAGGCATATAAGTAGAGAAAATAATTGGACACATCCCGGGGAGAAGCCCGCAAAATTAAATTTTAAAATTTCAGTTACTTCAGAGCACTGGCACTCAGCTGTAAAACTTCAGTCGGTATCTGCCACAATCTTCTTCCAATTACCAGAAAAATCCCTATATATTTGGCACCGTCTGTACGTTCGTACCATCTCATCCTATAACTACCTCCCAACCCCCCCTAAGCAAAGGCCTAATGAATGTGTCAGTGATACATAATTAATGAAGATTTCCTAAAGAGGAAATTCTCAAATATTTGCCATTCCAATGCAGCGTTGCCGTTTAATGCCGAAAAATACAAATGAGAAATTTAATAATGACGACGATGTCTCATCGGCCAAAACTTTTAACTACTTTAAGGATTTTCTTTGAAATCCTTGTTTCCAATTTATTTGAATGTTCTTCAGTGTGATCCATTGTGACCACCACCAAGTCATGGGGTTTCATGGTTTGTGCGTGTGTGTGTGGGTACCATCGCAAGTGCCTTTTCATTTATATTTAATCCGGCCTCCCAGGAAAGGACATCGAATAACAATGAGTGGTGAAAGTGTTAATGTATTTGTGGCTTGCTAGAACACATCTTATGATTTATTAGTGGGCTTAAATATGGAGAAGTGGATAAAGGAATCTATATCGGCGTATCTGTGTGTATGTGTGTGCGTTTGTGTGTGTTTGTTATAAGCTATTATAACTTTTGTATGATTAAAACGTGGATGCCATGCTGAGTTCACAAATGTTTTTTAATACCTTTGATAGAAGTTGTGTCACACTTTGGCCCATTGTGAACAAAGTTATGGGGAGAAAATTTCAATACGGCCACAATTGCTTTGTTCCTTAAAGAATTAAGCGTCGGCGATAAACATCATGGGGTGTTGAGGTGACCGTATGACCATGTGACCGTATGATAGCAGTTCTGTCTTTCTATAACTTGATTTGGTAATGTATTAGAAGGTATTCACACTAAGTTTGTGTTTTTGGGAGTTTTAAGGTGCTAGATGTTCCTACCGTACTTGAATCTGGATAACTTGTGTGAGAGTCACGCACACTATCCATTACAAGGCGGCAGTCGTATAGAAGCTTTTAAAAAACTGACACGCCCGCTATAATTAAAACGGCGGCATATAAGTAAAAACGTCGTTACATTTAATTAATCTAGCTGAAACTTATATAAGGTGATTCATTCCCGACTAGACAATTTCAACCAGCTTTATCCTTGGCTAATTTTAAAAAATATGTTCATCTACGACCATGCCCTACCTCTAACATTTCCATAGTCGTAAATGGGCATATTTTCATGAAATGATCCAAGGAATACGCTGATAAATTTGTCCAGTCGTGAATAAATCACCCTGTATACCCTCCATCGTCGCTACGCAACTAATGTGCAAAAACGGTTATTTTTTTGGTCTCCTTCGACCTTATCTGAGCCAAAACGTCAAAATTACTCAATATTTGTATTTGTAGGTACAGTTAGCTTTAATTTGATAATATTGATCTCCCGCTTTGACCATGTGGGACAGTTTTTGGGAAACATGAGAAAAAAAACGTCTAGCACCTTTGCTCGTTTTTTGAGATATTAGGTGTGTCCCAACTAACAATTCCTATTTTAACCCTATTCCGTTCACAAAAGAATTTTGAGTTATCAAGCAAATGCTCATAAAAATTTAGTCTCTTAAATGGAAACTTGTTTCCCCCTGTGCCGATTTCGCCCAATTTACAATACATTTACAATCCCAATAAATGATGACAAGGTTGTTTCGTTTGATCGCTATCGTGCTTTTTACAGACAAGCAGACTGTTGGATAGACATGGCTTGATTGTCTTAATTGTCCGTCCTGCAGAAACGACATCTCAGGTCTGTTCTCAAGAGCAGGATGCAAAAAATGTTCTAACATAAACCGATCCGCTCTCCATACTTCTTCAAGAATAAAGATGGAAGTTACAGCAGAAGTAAGTCCCAATGATATTTGCTTATGTGATCCCACACTGTTGATTAATGCCTCTTGGATTTTCAGAACACCAGAACTTATAGTTTATCCTTATTAACAAAGCCATTCAAGTGAAAATGAGATAATAATAAATAATAAAATTCTATCATTCTTGTTCTTTGTTCAATTGTGAATCTCTCTACTATTTATTCTTCAAGTAAAAAAATATATAAACGAAAAAGTTATTAAATTTTTAAACCCCATGGTAACGTTTGGTCCACCTGTATTTTATTTAAAAAACTTTTACTAGAGATCTTATGTTGGTCCTGTAGAACCGAATGCACCTAATCTAACATTTGAACCACTGTGGGGTGGTATTTGTTATAAAGGCCTAAATAAGTCGAGGTTAACCCATTTTCGAAAATCTATAGCTATATAAAGGGTGGTCCAAGTAAATCGCGCGATGTTTATCGCAAATAAAACAAAACGTTTTCAATTATTTTTATCTTTATCGTAATATTTTTTTATTATGATAGAACGATATATGAGAATTATGTGTAAAACAAAATATCGGCCAAATGCTCGCACGGCTTCGGTGGCTTACCTCTTTCCGATGGTCCATATTTTCAATATATCTGTGATATAATGGAGGTTCAATACCTCTAATGTCCTGATCTTAGTTTAACCTTTAGGTCTTGGATTGTTCTTGGCTTATTGACGCACATATTTTCTTTTATATAACACCAAAGAAAGAAGTCCACCGGGTTCAAATCACATGATCGTGGTCATTGAATTTCTCACGCAAAAGAGCCATTGTTTCGTTGACTGCGTGGCAAGTGGCACCATCCTGCTGGAACCCCACATCATCCAGTTCCATATCCTCATTTTCTGGCCACAAGGATTCTCATCTCAAATGTGGCAATTCTGCTTGTTAAATGCATTTTGATTTGAACGTCCATATTCGTTACAATTGAAATTGTCAAACACTGAAACAAAGAAATGTTAAATTAAGTTAGGCAAAAAAGTGACGTTAAGGTGTGACTCACAATAAACAGCGTGCATTATGGCTGGCCCAACATTTATAAAAAAACCACTATGACTTTTGAACCACGATAAAAATGGCTCATTATAAATTACCATTTTAATTCGGAAAAAATAATTTAAAAAACCAGTTTAGGCACACAATTTTGCCCAGGGCGGCCCAATTGAGAAAGTTAGCTTTATAAAACTCCTGCCCACTACTAGCAAGCATTAGAAATTATATCCCCTTTGTTTAATCCATCTTGACCAACACACTAGTTTTTCGAAGCATATGTTTCGTTGGTCTACCAAACCACAGCAATTCATTACACCACATACCTATACTGAACATTAAAAATGTCCCCAGTAAATTATTTTTTTTCTGGACTACATTTGCACAAGCTTCTAAATATTTCCAAACTTATTTTTTCTCTCTCTAAATTAAAAATGAAATAAATTTTAAACCGCAAAAAAAAGAATTGATTTCACTAAGTGCTATAAATAGCAGTTGGCAAAGGATGCGCTCGTATTGTGGAGACCCGACTGGAGTGTCATCCGTAGTTTAGGATTGCTTTAGTAAACCTCCCATTGAAGTGCTGGAGGACATTATACTATGTTCATATCGACACTTGTAACATTACAAAGGCAGAAGAGCTGGACTGAATACGGCTGTATTTGGGGTAACTACACCCCAACATGGTGCAGTTTTAGTTTGTGCAAAAGTTTATGACACACAAAATGAAATGGAAAAGGAATTAAGTTTAGTTGGATCAAAACTTGTCCAAATATGACATTATTTTTACAATTTGGCTAAGTTACTGGCCGTGACAGGTCTATGGTCACGAGGGCGCTGATATATAGGTCATTGCAAACACGGACCCATGGGTGCTTAAAACCAATACAAAGTCCTCACAAGTCTTAAAGATTTGTTCATATTTCGGGTAAGGATCTAACAGACTAAGAATCCCATGAATGGCCCCCTCAACAATGGACATATGAAAGGGTAAGGGCTAAGGGTAAAAACTAGTTTTATTCAGCAGAGCCATTTTATAGATTTAAATAGTGTATATTTGTGTACCATCACTTTCATCAAACGCGCATATCTTTGGGAGGGAACACTTTTGGGGCATGGGATCGGTCTCATTCGATGCTCAGATGTTGTCCACATCAAAAAAAAAAGTGATTGATTTTTTTTACCCTTAGGTCCCTTTTTCTATGCGCCGTCACATATGGGTATTCAAATATATCCTCAGGAATCTAAATATGACACTATTTTTATGGTTTTTCTAAATTAGAGATCTTAGAAAATGTGTCTATTAGCCAATGCACTCTTGGGGTCCCTTTACCGACCTCAGTTAACATGAGCGTATAGGTACTCAGCAACAGTAAAATTACCGCAATAACTCAAATACAGGGCTTCGCAATGATGGGCTCATTTTAGAACATTTTCCATTACATCTTTCAAAATGAGTGGCTGTAGCGTTCGAATTTCTGCAAAATGTTGGTCTTGAGTTGATTGATTGTCTAGGTCTTGTTCACATAAACTTGCTCCTTCAATTAACCCCAAAGAATATAGTCGGATGCTGACCAATTTGGGGATCGCGCTGGCCAAATAATTTCCGAATTTCTGGAAATTATTCGCCCTTCAAAAATTTGACTAAAAGTGTCATTGTATTTTGGGCAGTATGTGCAGTGGCGCCGTCCTGCTGAAACCACATCCCAGGCCTGTTTTCAAGAGCAGGACGTAAACAATTTTCTATCATAAACCGATACCCCTCTTCATTTACGGTTACAGCACTTCCATCTGCATTCTTGAAGAAGTAAGGCCCAATGATATTTGCAGATGTGATCCCAACATAATGTGCACCTAATGGCGTGCAATTGGCGTTGATGAATGACTCTTGCATTTTCAGAAACCCAGAACCTACAGTTCTGCTTATTAACAAAGCCATTTAAATGACATCACTTTGCGTTAAAATAATTGATCGCTGATTTAAATAATAAAATTCTATTATTCTGGTTCTTTATTCAGTTTTAATCTGTTCATTATTAATTCTCCAAGTGTTATTTATATAATCTGAAAAAAAAAAATAAAAAAAAAGTTATAAACGAAAAACGTATGAAATTTTTAAACCCTATGGTTAATTTGACCCACCCTGTATATACTTAATTACAAATTTAACTTAGTTTGAGAATTGTCCGCCTCCTTCACAGTGAAATTACAATGATAATCCACATATGAAATTCACTTTACAATTCGACTAATTTTGAGGACTTGGGTGCTGAAAACCCAGTAAAAACGTCGTTTAGTTCGATCAGTCCTGTAGTACGGCATTGACAGGTTTTGGGTATTGTGTCGTTGGTCCACGTTTGACAGAACCTAATATTTAGGGCCCGGTGATCCATTGTCCTTTTCAAATTCGTGATTTTTTAAAACCCATGTGTCCGACGGAGGCCGATTCTTGTTAGACTAAATTGACCCAAATATTAAGTATGGGTACATGTTTGGATTAACAAGATATAACTTCCAGGATCCAAAACTTAAGGCGTATAATTTGAATCGTAAAATTCAAAATTTTTAGAAAACTTCCACTTTTTCTTAGTTCAACTGTCAATGGCACAGTGGTCCACGTTTGAAGGACCTGTACTCGTATTTCGGCAATTTAAAATTAGTCAGATATTAAAATTAGTTTCACATTTGAATCGGTGACAAAATATTTATTGCTTTATAATACTCACATGTCCATATTTTAATGAGACGATCCTTGAGCACATATGGACTAGTCCGAGTTCTAAATTTATACAAATCTTAAATATAGGTACATATTTGGATTCATGATAAAAAAAAATATCACTGCTTCTGGATACCCATATGTCTCCGAACGTACGGGACGGTTGTTGGACTCTAAGGTCTATAGACCACACCTATACTTAAAGTCTCAGATCTCCAATTCAGCCAAATCGTACAATTGATGTTATATTCGATGAGTTCCCATATATCCATGCATGTAACAAAGGACTTATTTTCCGATGCCCTAGAGATCTCAGACCCATGGGTCAAGGCCTTCAATTCCAACGAATCGTAAAATTATTGTTATTTCGGATTCATCATAAAATTTTATTGTTTTTTTAATAAACATATGTTCAAGAAGGCCGATTTATGGGGATCCCTGGGCGAATATGGGTTGGTCCAGATTTTACTATTTCTGAATACCTTTTTGTTTCCCAACATTTTGGGACAATTTATTGGGCCTAGGGTCTATGGACAACCATTAGTCATCGCACACAATTAAGCAAAATTGTTAAATTTATTTCATATTCAGAATCTTTTGAAAGTTTTACTGTTTCTCAGTTTCCGTATTTCCATGTCCGGAAGGACCTATTTTTAGGCACTCTAGGGAGCTTAGATCCATGGGTCAAGGTCTCTAATTAGTTCACCTCACAGAATTAATTTTATATTCCGATTCGTGATGAAATTTTATTGTTTTTAATACGTACATGTCCATAGTTACGGGGCCCATATGGGCCGATCCGGAACCCAAATCTAATCTAAATTTTAAATACATATTTAGATTTGTGAGAAAATTTCACTGGTACTGCACACCCACATGTTCCCGAGCAATATGTGACATTTTTGGCCTCTAGCACCAATGACCACGTCCATTTTCGGAGGGGACTTTTTTCGTGCCAGTCAGCAGAGCTTAATTATGTTTTACTGCTTTCTAAATAACGCTATCCATAGTGGAGAGTATAAAAGCATCGGCCCTGCCGAACTAAACCAATTGTACACGTGTTTTGTATACCCTACATCACACTGTGTGGCTTATTGCTTATGGGCATTGTGACTTACAGCTGATGTTTGTAAATACTTAAAGAAAGGAAATAGACGCCGTAGTTATATTTACCCCAATATAAAGTAAAATAAAAAACCGAATTCGAGCATGCGCACGAATATACTTATATATCCAAGTGAAGGAAACGCGCCATTTGAAGTAGATGCGTCCAGAGAGACCTGGGAGTCAGCTGAGTAAGAGTGGGTTAGACTGGACATTTGAGGGGGTGCAGCACGTCGTGTGGTCCGATGCGAATTGAGTCAGCTGCGCCAGATCTCAGCTGCGCCAGAGCCATTCGCGTTTCTGAGGTAGTATCTTCTCCCCCTAGAACTACGTATATATGTGACAGGGTAAAAAAATCAATTTTCACTTTTTTTAGATGTGGACAACATCTGAGCACCGAATGAGACCGATCCCATGCCCCAAAAGTGTTCCCTTTCAGAGATATGCGCGCTTTATGAAAGTGATGGTACAGCAAAGATACACGTATTTAAATCTTTAAAATGGCTCTCCTGAACTAAACTGGTTTTTACCCTTAGGTCCCTTTCTATTTTGCGCGTCATATATTCAAGCAGACCTGCCTCATAGTTTCGATGATGTAATAGCTCTCTTCTGTAGCGCTGGACCTCTCTCTCTCTCTCTGTCTGGAAGAAGGCATCCTGTCAATGAGATGTCGGTTGATATAACTACGGCGAAGACACACAAGTAGACACTGCTTAAACAACAAGAAAGAATGTCTGCGCACGGTAAGGACCTTTGTCTCCTCATGTAGATGGTCCTCAGAGGACAAGTCTGGCAAGTCTGCATTTTCTTCCACTGCGTATACTCATGTTTGCGACCACACCGGCGTGATTCAGGACCTTGTTCGTACTCTTAAGATTATCGCAGAGAGCTGTAGCATGTGCAGAGGATTGAAAGTCCTTTGAACATGCCACAATGCAGTCCAATGTGACCCCAAAGATTAAGGGTAGTTAGTAATCGACTTTCTTCATCGACTTTCACATTAAGTGACAACAGTGTGGCTGATGATTTGGAGATGGATATATTCATATTCGTCGCAGTGAAAAATCGTGCTAAGTAAGTGAGGTAGCAGTTGATTTTCTCGCATATGCCATCCATTTTAGGTCCTGACGCCAAAAATGTGCAATCTTTAGAGAGGTAGAGGTTAAACATAGCTGGGGATATCACTCCAACCTGGGGAACTCCTTGTTAAACTCAATGGGGCTTCGACTTCCTGTGACTGGCGTCCACAATAACAGTTTACGACCCAACGTTTCAAACTAGGCGTAAGGAAAATTTCTGCGATGTCCACGAAGATAGTGGCATTTTTGACCGTGTCGAAGGCCCTGGAAAGGTTAAGAGCCATCGTTCTGTAGTTGTTGTGGTTAAGGCCGAAACGAAAAGTAAAGCTGTTGTTATGCTGATGATCAGCACATGAAAGATGTTCTAACAGACTGGAAAGGATCAGTGGTTCAGGCGTCGTTGCAATTGGGGAAAAGCAAGGAAATAGGCCTGTACAATTCGCCTTTAATAGAGTCTTTGCCTTAGTTTAGTAGTGGTACTGGAAAGGATCAGTGGTTCAAGCGTCGTTGCAATTGGGGAAAAGCAAAGAAATCGGCCTGTACAATTCGCCTTTGATAGACTCTTTGCCTTAGTTTAGTAGTGGTACTACCCTGCCTATTTTCCATGCATTACGAACTAAGTTGGTGTCTAACGACAGATTGTGCACCGGAGTCTCCACGTGCTTCAACATCAGCATTAAGATTTCGTCTGGACCCAGCGCCGTCGATGACTTTGCGCTGTGGATGACACTAGCAAACTCGCCGACGGTATATTGAGGTGGAGTCTCTTCGATTGGGAGAGCGCTGATACGAAGCAATACTCTTCTTTTGGTTTCATCGCTATCTGGGTGTTCGATAAAAAGCCGGTTAAAAACACTCCCTCACCGCTTAGGATCTGGCACTGTTCTGCCACCGGATGTGACAGTTGTCTGCTATTACTTTTTTCTAGGGTTAGAGACAGTTGACCGTTGCCCATAATTTACTATATCCTGAAGTTAATTTGCACTGCTTTAAGTGATCCAGTTATTTGTTCCACTTATATTCGTTGACCAACTTATAGATCTCAGAGTTGAGATCCCTTATTCTAGGGTCAGCGACGAATGTCTTTACGTTCATCCGCTGTTTCTACTGGGAAATTTGATCGTATTGCGGGTATTCGACAAGCAGGAATATGACGAGCGGTTGTTGCGTTGATGATAGCTCGAAACTTTTTTTTTGGCTATCCGAGAATATGTAGGAATAGGTAGATTACTCAAACAGTGGGTGGTGGCTTCTTTGAAGGCATTCCAATTATCCTTCCCTTGATTAAGATAATAACGGCTTTCAGAGATTATTAAGTCAGATGGTCCGTTGTTGGAGAGAATTATGGGAAGGAGGTCCGATCCTAACGAGATGACTGGCTGCCAGGTGACGTCGTTGACCAGGCCAGTCGTTATTATAGTAATGTCGAGCTATGGAAATCGCCCATAATCCGCTTGGGGGCTTCTCTGTGTAAAACGTAGAGCTATCAATTTGCTCTGTCGTTCTCTAGGAGAGAATGCTAGAGTGCGTAGTGGGCATTAAAGTATCCTAGGACCAAGCTATTGCCTTGCTGTAGATTGAAAATATTAGGCAGATAACGCGGGGTACAGCTACCAACCGGCGGTGGCATATACGAGTAGTTTAGTCTCCTGGTTCGCAGTGACCATGATGTTCTTCCGAGTCATAAATTCTATAACTGGTTAATTTTTTACGTAGGGATTAATTTGATGCACTATCAAGGGTGGAACCAGCATTCTGTAGTGTTAGGTGCTCTATATGTGACGCGCAAAATAGAAAGGGACCTAAGGTTAAAAACCAGTTTTGTTCAGGAGAGCCATTTTAAAGATTAGGTCCCTTTCTATTTGCGCTTAGAATTGCCGACTTCACTCTCATAAAACGCGCATATCTCTGGGAGGGAACACTTTTGGGGCATGGGATCGGTCTCATTCGATGCTCAGATGTTGTCCACATCAAAAAAAGAAAAAAATGAAAATTGTTTATATTTTACACTTAGGTCCCTTTCTCTATGCGCTGTCACATATGTTGATGCTGTTGCAAGGGAGAATGCGGGGGTATTTCACAGTTGAATGACAATGACGACGAAGGTGTAATCGATGATGATGACACCAAATCCAGAGATGTCCTGTGAACTACGTTGGTAGAGCAAAAAACAACAAAGTCCTTTACGCCACCTTACATACGTAGCACGATGGTGTGTGTAGAAGGTTCGGCATTATGTTTGATACCGGATCCAACTAATATTCAGAGCCCGTCAAAAAAAAAATGGACAAACTGAAACCACATATTGCTGACGTGACTGCCCCCGGGCCGAAGAAAGTTTGTTTTGGGTCAATCCGGTAAAAAATACCGGCAGTCGTGGGATTGATGGGCGAGCAATAATTAACTCTGTTGTAACTGGACCATATCAGGTATTTCCCGATTAAAGGCGCTGTCGCTTTAGAAGTCACATATTATATCCGATCCAGCTCAGATTAAGAAAAGTGCATTGTACGAGGGCTGTAAGTTACAATAGTGAAATTGCTCCATATCCGTTCTTGTTTTCATCAAAGATTCCTTCTGCGTTTAGGTTCAGCCGAGAAGTCACAATTGTGCTTAAATTTAGCATGGTGCGCTATGAACGACTAATAGTCTTTTTCACTGAAGCTAGTCCCTTTAATATAGCCCTAAAACCAATTAGATATCTGATTTGAAGTCCTTCCGATCTAGCTCAAATAAAACATAGCGCGTTATTTGCGACATTTTGATATCTAAGGTGAAATTGTGCGATTTCGGTCTACGTGTTTTTATTCCCTATAAAATATGTCCCTCCCGCTCTGAAAGTCACAGAAGTCCGGCCTTGTTCAAACTCCAAACAGAGCGCAGATTCTTTGGAACAACAAAAGGATGTAGGGTATCTCATAGTCTGTCCCGCCAGCCTTTAACTTATTCACATGTTAGAAGAGAAAAAGTTGTAGAATATTTACTAATAAATATTCTAAGTTGTAGAATATTTATTAAATTCATTGACCCCTATCTAAAATAAGTTCAACTTAGACTAACAATGCTTAAAAAAAGTTCTGCGATATCTAAGTAATTAATTCACGGAATTTCTAGTATACAATGTAAGTCATTATCAAGTCTACGTTACCGTCCACATTTCAAAATAGTTACGTACGTCTGCATATGTCCCTTTCACAAAACTCATTTTCATTCTCTGTCGATTTGAATTATTGTTCAAAAGTTAGCAAAAGCTAAAGTTGTACACAAATCATTGGATGCATTCTTTATTCATTTCTTTTTCTTTTTTTTGGTTTTTTTGGAAGCCTGAATAAAAATATCACAAAAGAATTTGTTGTTAAACGCCACAAACAAAAGGCAATACTCACCCGTATCTGCCAAATACTCATTCCACCGACCCGGTCGGTGATGCAGATTTGCGCCTTGGCCACCCTCTCACACTTGCACTTTTTTCGTTCGATTTGTGAAGTAGAGAAGAAGAAATTTGAATTTGGATTTGTATGCCTTCCTCCGGCAATGGTTTCAATTTTTTCTAGGTTTGTTCTGGTGTTTGAAAAACAAGAGCAAAACAAGAAGAAAAACAAAACTGAAGATGCAAAACTGGCTCTCGATAATGAGCTGTGCTCTGCTGCCATCGGTTGTTCTCGGCTGGTAGAAATATGAGGTGAGTATAAAAGGCCACGTTAGTTTTGGAATAAAAAGTACTAACAGAATCGGTAAACGCACTATTTTAAAAGCGGAGTTATGTGGTTACAAAGTAAAATTACTTAAGTGCTCTTAGGACAGAAACCGTCTTTTCCTTACAGTGAATAATTGGATTGTTAATGCCTCCACGAAGGAGCTGATGGTATATTAAATTTGTCATTCCATTTGCAACACTGCAAAGCATGATCGCAGACCCTATAAAGTATACCTATATATTGTCGTAAAATTCTAATTTAGCCAAACGTACAAATGAATGAATTATCCTACGATTCTGAAATTTTGCCTGAGGCTAAGCTATTTGCGATTGTCATTGGGCAAAATCGGTTAAGGGGGGAAAGTTTTTAATTAAGGTACTAAAGGTACCTCGGAAAAATTTACATTTTTCAGTATTTGCTTAACAAATTACTGGTCAAAATTGGTATTCTCAGTTGTGACGCACTTACTACCTCAATGTGGCCCAAAAACGTCCCGCATAGCATAATAGAAAGGGACCTTAGGGTAAACAACAGTTTTGTTCAGGAGAGCCATTTTAAAGATTTAAATACGTGTATCTTTGCTGTACCATCACCTTCATAAAACGCGCATATCTCTGGGAGGGAACATGGGGCATGGGATCGGTCTCATTCGATGCTCAGATGTTGTCCACATCAAAAAAAAGTGAAAATTTATTTTTTTTTACCCTTAGGTCCTTTTCTCTATGCCTTGTCACATATATAGTAATTTTGATGTTTTGACTGACATTAGGGTCGGACGCATGGACAAAATTGGCCCAAAAAATGGACCATTTTTTGCGCTTTAGAAGCGTGGAGGGTATATGAGGTTCGGCCAGGCCGAAAAAACGGACTTTTTACTTCCGCTTTAGAAGTGTGGGTATATGAGGTTCGACCAGGCCGAAAAAACATATGAGGTTCGGCCAGGCCAAAAGTTTTAACTTTTTTTTTAATTCAGCACCTTTTTCAATGCGGACAGTATCTCTTAAACCGACCAAGCATAGCTGCCTCCACAAAGTTTATCTGATTGTTGCTGTATATGGCAAGCGGCATTAACGGGCCACATTTCTTAAAATAAAAAGGACTCAACGCTGCCGCCAATGTTTGTACATGTTACGTTTTTATGCTTTTTTTCTCTATACAAAAAAAAAAATAATTAAAAACAGCTAAGGTCGGACGAGTTCAACTATATATTTTGCCCTGCACTACTTGATGCCAATCGGAAATATGTTTTTGGACCCAATTCAGCTAGATTTTAAAACTATTATCATATATGAGCCTTTTAGACAATTTTACTGTATTTGGTAAAATCGGCTAAACATTCCCGGATTTCAATCTGAACCGATTTTCTTCCATTTTTACAGAGTCCGTCCTTGGCACGAGTAACTTACTTGTGCCAACCTTCATTAAGATTTGAATGATATGGCTTCTAGGACTAAAAACAGAAAAACCTAATGAAGATACATGTGGGAGCTTTATCTAAATCGGGACCGATTTTTTTCAATTTTTAAAACGTCCTTCCTTGTTTCCAAAAGCAAATTTCATTAAGCTTGGATGTAAGATTTGGCTTCTAAAGCTAAAAAAAAAATCAGATGAATATATTAGTAAACCAATTTTCTTTAATTTCAATAAATTCCTACCTTGGTCCGAAAAACAAACGTGTGCCACATTTTATCATGACTGGATGTAATATGCGGTTTCTAGAGCTAAAGAAATAAAGTCGGATAAACATATGTGTGGGAGATATATCTGAATCTAAGTCGATTTTATTTAATTTTTATAACATCCGCCCTTGGTGCATAAAACAAACGTGAGCCAAAATTCAACAAGATTGAGTGGTATATGTAGCTAAACCTATATTTATATGTAAATCGGAACCGATTTTCAATTTTAATAACATTCTTCCTTGTTTCAAAAAACAAATTTAATCACGATTGGATGCAATATGTGACTTCTAGAGCTAAAGACACAAGTCGAATAAACATATAAGTGTTGGACCTATATCTCTGAACCAATTTTGTTCAATAACGTCCGACTTTGGCCCTAAAACTTACTTCTTCCCAATTTGATTAAAATGGGACAACAATGGAGACCTTTAAATTGATTACACCGTAGAGGGACGGACGGACAGAAAGACATCGTTAATTGTAATCAGCAGGTGATTATACGCCGATCTGTACTCTAAAAGGTGGTTGTGGCCCAAATATTTCTGGTAGTTGCAAACATTGGCCACTCTGCAGAGTGGTGCAGGATATAAATATGCTTGTATGCAAATATATATTGTGCACGGTCACAGCAAACATTAATATGTTTGTAGTAATGCTCCTAAACATAGATATGATTATGATCAAACTTTTATTTGGTTGCAACTAAACATCAATATGTTATTATTCCACAAACAATTAATATCTCAATGTGCTAGACTATTATCCCAAACATATAATATGGTTGGGACGATCTATATTTCTATTCTTTTTCTATTTTTTTCTATTTTGATGTAAAATCAAGCTAATTGTTAATTTTCTACGGCAGGAGGGATATACCACAGCGGTTTCGATTATATAATTGCCTTTCAAACATGTAGATAAATTTAGTCGGAGGCCGGAGCTGCTTAAAGCCCCGTAGTCCGATTTTTGCAAAACTTCACAGACCTGGTTACAAGCCACACTCGCTGACCCTTTTTCCCCCTTGCGTCTTTGAGTCCGACCAAATTCAGAGCCAAGTCTTCAAAATAACATAAATTAAGATTCTTAGGGAAGTTTGTTTTAGTTTACTATTTAGTTTGTTTCGACCGAAATGCAATAAACATCCTAATGGTAGGATTAATCTCAATCGGTAACAAGTAAGTAAGTTTAAGACGCAGTACCGGTGAATTATTTAATCCTAGCTCGCTAAGAGGGTTTCGCCATATTTTAACTTTTCCAACGTTAAATTTATCCATCGTTACGATTTTTACTCGCAAGCGTGGTTTGTGTGGGGGTATTATTATACTTTTAGACGTCTCCCTAGTAATGGTCGTCCCAATGGTAGGATTAATCTCAATCGGTAACAAGTAAGTTTTAGACGCTGTATCGGTTAATTTTTTAATCCTAGCTCGCTAAGAGGGCTTCGCCATATTTTAACTTTTCTATCGTTAACTTTATCTATCGTTACGATTTTGACTTGCAAAGCGTGGTTTGTGTTTTGGGGTATTATTATGGGGCGTGGCTTCCACTTTAATAAAAGAGTATTCGTTGCCACATGCCACAGTTGTACGATGGCAACGTCTAAATTACTGATCCATGGGTACAATCTCTATTTTCATACAGCATTAGAGAAAAACCCTTCCAGTATAAATAAGTCTTCCCTAAAACATTTAAAAAATGTCTGTGGTATTTGGGTCAAATAATTTTTGGTAAATAAAGGGTTTTCCAATAGTGAAATAACAATTTCGAATCTTTATGTCAACGCACCCTCAAACATTTTTAGTGATCTTTCAGTGTTAAAACGTTAGTCGAAGTCAACATTTTCATCATGGCAAAGTTCACTTACGAGCAACGTTTGAAAATCATTAAAAATTACCACCGAAATTCTGAGTTGGTGGTCGCAACTTTAAGAGCGCTTACTCAAAAAAAAATAATCTTCAGCGATGAGGCTCATTACTGGCTGAGTGGTATTGTCAACAAACTAATTGTGCGTTATTGGACAGCAACAAACCCACATGTGCCTCAAGATATACAATTACATCCGCAAAAAATTACTGTTCTGTGCTGTTTTTATGGCGGAGGTATGATTGGGCTGTATTTTTTTGTCGATGAAAACAATCGTCATGGAGAGCGCTATCGTGCCATGCTAGATTTTTTTTTCCAGAATTGGATGAGCTTGACATCGCCGATGTGTGGTTTGAACTAGCAACACATCACGCGTTACAATCGATTTACTAAAGGCAAACTCGGTGAACGGGTTTCTCGAGAAAAGGTCTGGTCGAATGGCCACCTCATTCATGCGATTTAAAGCCAGTGGATTTCTTTATTTGAAGCCACATCAAGTCATTGGTCTATGGCAACAGGCCAACAACTTTAGACGAGCTTAGAGACAACATCCAACCCGAAATTGCCAACGTTCCGGTCGAAATGTGTGTAAAAGTAGTGGACAATTAGGTCCAATGAATTGATCGCTGTACAAGGGCTCGTGGAGGTCATATGAACGAAATTGAATTTTATTCTTAAAAAGTTACATTTGCACTACACCTGGAATAAATTTGAACTTTATATCTTAACTATTCTGTGTTTTATAAACATATAAAATTGTAATGTCCTTAATGGAAAACCCTGAAATATTTTCAATTATTGCCTGCATAGGAAATTCTATTTTATTGTGGTAGAGTTTCAATAATTGTTTAACCACCTTATCAAACGAACCTCACATTACGCCACCACAATTTGTGTGGAAAATTGTTGAGTATAATAAGTCAGTTTTGCTCCAAATATTTGTGTAGATTCTTTTACGAAAGAAACCGTATCATTGGCTAATGATGAATTTTCATACTTGTTCTAGTATGAATGCCAAAGTAGAAAATGAACCTGCCCGCCCACGGTCATTTCCCTTAGATTTTGTTATGTCTGCTTGTATGTGTGGAAATCTTTATGTTTTCTCATACGAGTATATGTGGGTGGGTACAGGCATGTAGAGGGACTCGAGTTTATGGTTTGACAACAAAAAGACATTCACATTCCGTTCTGCATACAGAGACACACATAGACACTCAAAATTATCCTTCACAGCAGAACAACTGGAGTGAATGTGCCTGCCCATTATAATTTTCCATATTCCAGTTAAAAGTGTGTGAAAGTAAAATTTTTCGATTTGTTGCCAAAAAATATGTTTGCGCTACAATTAATGTCCTTGTAACAGTTCAATAGAAAATATATTTAGCTAAAGTATACAGAAATTTCCACGAAGAACTTGTCGACCTTAGAATTTGTGGAACGGTTATACTGGCGGACGGCGTGGTCAATGTTAAGAATTGAAATATCGTCGTAAATCCGTGTATTATAATTATGCTACAGCAGCCGAAAGACTAGAACCACGGACTAAATATAGTTGTTTGAAATATAATTAAAAATAAAACTAAAAAAAGATAAAGCCGGACTTGATCGACTATCAATACCCTGCACTAGTGGATGTGCAAATAACATTTGTAAGAAATTTTTAATTTGTATACCCTGAACAACTCTGTGGAACAGGGTAGTATGAGTAACTTTCATGGCAAATGTTTGTAACTACCAAAAATATTTGAGCTAGACCCACCTTTTAGTATACCGATCGACAAAGAACCACTAGCTGATTCGATTCAACGATGTCTGTCAGTCTATCTGTCCGTCCGTTCGTCCATCTTAAGCTTGTTATCAAACTACAGCTTGTAATTGTTGTCCGATTTTTAAAAATTTGGCAGAATTAGTTTTTGCCTCAAGAGTCGGCTGAAAAAATCCTGTATCATAGTCAAGTACGGTTCGGAGTTCAAGACGGTTATTCCGGGAAAAGTAAGGGGCAATGATGCCTACCCGTTAGATGGCGCACCACACAGCAACGCGCTCCGATTGCAGAGGTCTTTGGGGTTTGTTTCACTTTAGTACCGCATATTTTGTTTGTTTACACACCCACTGAGGTGAAAATTTGCCTCATCGGAAAAGAACACGGGGTATAGTTGCAAGAATGTGTTAACGAGAGGTCTGCCGTGTCAAATAGACCCGTGCTGACAATTGTTAGACCACGCACATTTTATACGGGTGAAAATTCAGTTCATCATGAAGAATCCGGTGGAGAGAACGTCTGGAAATGCCAAGAGCAAGTGATTGCTTCCGCATTTGAAAAATACGCTTCAACACAAAATGACCTCTTCTCACAATGCATGATGGCAGCCGCTATAAGCCACGTACACTCTTCACCCTCTTCGACCAACAGTGCCGCTACAGCCTGCTTAAAATATCCTACTAAAAATACTCGAATAAGTGTACTCCTTTCCGAGGTACCTTTGGTCCCTTACAGGAAAACTTTTCTCCCTGGGCCGGTAACGCTAATATAAGGGTGATCCATCTTGAGGTATTTTTTTAGAACAAACAAAATATAAAACAATTCAAGTCAAGTGTAGGATCTTTAATGGTAATTTGAAAGGACATTTTTTGGCATTTCTTTTTTGAAAATAATTAGCTTCAAATGTTGGCAACCGTATTATGGAAATGAGTGTTCGGAGAGAAACGGGAAGATCGGCTGTTTTCGACTAAAATTTTGTTTAGTGGTGTGGCCCATTTCTGGCTCAACGGCAATAAAAAAAGCTGCCGCATTTGGGCCGAAGAGCAACAAGAAGAGGTTCAAGAGGTGCCATTACACCAGAGAAAACCACGGTTTCTGCAGAGAAAACCACGGTTTCCACGGGCTTGTGGAATCATCGGTACATATTTTTTCAAAAATGATGATGGCCGGAACGTAACCGTGAATGGTGCTCGCTATCGCGCCATGATATCGATCTTTATGCTACCTAAATTTGAAGCCCGTAATCTTGACGACACTTGGTTTCAACAGGACGGTACCACTTGCCATACAGGTGCTCAAACAATGGATCTATTGAGAAGTCATTTCGAACAGCTCTGGTAACGTAAAGTCCAAAGTCTATGCTGACTATCCAGCTACGATTCAGGTTTTAGAAGCCAACATCACGCGTGTCATTAGAGACATACCGGTCGAAATGCTCGAACGAGTCTTCTACAATTGGTCCCTCAGAATGAAAACCCTAAGGCGTAGGTGCGGCCAACATACGAAGGAAATAATATTCAAAAAATAAATGCCCTTTCAAATTACCAATACAGATTCCACACTTGATTTGAATTTTTCAACTTTTTTTATTCTGAAAAAATACCTCTAGATGGATCACCTTTTACAATTCCAAACAGCCTATAATAGAAAACCTTTATCATGCTAAATTTCTGAATCCTTTGTTAACTGGTTTGAACGCCATCGTGCTTTTAACATTCAAGCGTACGGAGAGGATCCCCATAGAATTTTACCACCATCTATATACATATTTGACAGCGCATAGAGAAAGGAACCTAAGGGTAAAATAATCAATTTTCATTTTTTTTATTCTTTTTTTGATGTGGACAACATCTGAGCATCGAATGAGACCGATCCCATGCCCCAAAAGTGTTCCCTCCCAGAGATATGCGCGTTTTATGAAAGTGAAGTCGACGATTCTAAGCGCAAATAGAAAGGGAGCTAATCTTTGAAATGGCTCTCCTGAACAAAACTGGTTTTTAACCTTAGGTCCCTTTCTATTTTGCGCGTCACATATACTTATACTTTAAAGAGGCTCCAATCAATATTTAGAAGTGTTGCAAATGGAATAACAAATATTGTATACCATCCACTTTTCGGTGAAGAGTATAAAAACCAATATATGAATTTGTTTTGACATTTGCGTGTCGGTGTGGATAATTGGTCGCTTGTTTAAATTTAGTGTTATTTTTAAGAGTTGGAGATCTAAAAATGATAAACAAAATTCAGAATATACAAGAATACAAGCTAAAGGGTCCATGAAACTGCTAAGAGTTAGATCTTAAATATAAATTCATTTTTAGATATGTATTGAAATTGACCGTAAGTAAGAGTACCCATATGCATTTGCATTTTTTATCCCAAGGGTTCAAGTGAACGAGCTCATCCTCAGTTTAATCTTAAAATAAATCCACATTTAGAAGTAAAACTTGCTTCAATTTTAAATATATCTAGAGTATATTTAAAATTTGTTACTATTTTTGAGTTAACATGTGCTCATGTTTATTAGTAAATATTTGTTACAGTCATGGGGTCCATTTTAAAAACCACTTGAGCTAAATTTCCAAATCATTATCGTGGATTTACCCCCGACTCTAACGATTCCCTGCTAATCTATTTAAGGAGACTTTTTCAAATGTGTACTGAAAATGTAATTA
This sequence comes from Hydrotaea diabolus, assembly GCA_963513945.1. Taxonomy (NCBI): domain Eukaryota; kingdom Metazoa; phylum Arthropoda; class Insecta; order Diptera; family Muscidae; genus Hydrotaea; species Hydrotaea diabolus. The sequence continues at coordinate 124,665,647 of OY740717.1, forward strand.
TTGGTATTTCAATCATCCTTGCTATTGCTCTTTTTTATCTGTCTTCAAGGACTTTTTTAAGACCGCATTTCAAAATGTTTTAAATTTTAAACTGAATCACCCTCTTGAACAAGCGTGTAACCATCGAAATTACAACCCCTTTTCGCAACTTTGTATCCACATTCCATTAAATTTACCCGATGCCTTCCTGTTAAATATTCACACATTATCGCAGGCATTAGTGAATGGATGTTGCCACATTTACCAAATTATTCCACTCACGACAAAGCCAAAATTAAATATTATTTAAATTTTAATTTTTGAGAAAAACTCACAATCATGACTAGATAAGTAGTCTGATATACACATACTAATGTTGCCATTGTCGGCATACACTTCCATATTCTAATTTGCAGACTTAGTATTCGTATGGTTATATTTTAGAATCCTTAGTGGATTATTGGCAAACATACAATTGGAGCATTATTGAATTAATGGAACATCTTCGTTCGTTTGTTGCTGCGATTCCTTGAAAATAATACAAAAAAAGAAATGTAATTTGGTTTTGTAATTCTCTCAAATTACTGCATTCGTTCCTTCTCATGTAATTTCTCGAATTTGAGATGAATGTTAAAATGCCATAAGTATTCTTCTGCCTTTTAAATTTAGTAAAAGAATGGGCCAAAGAAGCCACATTTCAACGGAACACCTAGAAGAGAAACTGTTAAGCGGGCTGGGGTCCCACTTATGCAGTGGGACTCCCAGATCACAATTAAGCTAACAACAGACTCTAAAAATAGCCAGCAAAGGTCGTGGAGAACAAAAATAAACTACACGATTGAAACATGTAAGTAAACAGCATTCGGGCAAGGCCGACATAGAAGAATCATTGCCATTGTACGAAATTTATCAAAAGTTTTATTTAAAATGTGCTTCATAGAGCGGCAGTATCTCAAAACTTTTTTAAAAGTGGTTATAAACAGCTGCAGTTTCTGAAATCAATATAGGCCTTAGTATTATATCAAAACATAGACCGATAAGGACTAATTTCAATCGTGACTGTCGTTGGCTCAAACCTGAGCAATGTACATTAGGGTGGGTCGATTAAACAATCGATATTGTGCCATCGATTTTCGATAGTTTTTGGCATAAGGAAAAAAAGATCCTCTACGGCATATCAAAAAAATTATTTTCGCCCTGCTTCAAATTTTTTGACATTTCCTCAACTTTTATTTTTAAGATTTTTAGAAGGTAATAAAAAAATATTTTTTTTAAATATTACCTTTCCAAGTTGACATAGAATATATACAAATATACATTGCCATATAAAATACAATGTAACATGTGAGCGCTTGTGAATAGAAGAAGATACGACTGAGAGAATGGTAGAGAATCGAATCAGTCATATGTTATATTGTATTGTATGTGGCAATATATATTTGTATGTCACCTGGAAAAGGTATTATTTAAAAATAACGTATCGAAAAATCGATGGCTTAATATCGACAAATTGTTATCCTTGCAAATCGGCCCACCCTAATATGCCTAGTTTCGTCGTAATAGGTCCATACTCGTGATCTGTGGATTGATTAGAATTATAAAAGATACTCCTGCTCTGTGATATGGGCTTTGATTAGAACAGACGTCTCTCCAGGATGGACAGACATATCCCTTCGTTTTATGTGTTAAAAATACTAGCCTTAAGTCATAAAGTCCTGTGCCACAGTAGATGTAGGTTAAAAAAAACAGCTCGTACACAAAAATCCATTGCGATTTGGAGTTCAGCCATTTAAGAAGCCACAAATTAAATTCGATTCTGCTCCTTTCAGAGGACTTGGTCTCCTTTTTTACCAGAGTCCTCCCTCCTTTTTCAAAAAATTGAAACTTTTCCCGTTTCTACTGATATTCCTTGTAGTGCTCGTATAATTCATTATTCTTAAGAAAAGTACTAGAATACTAGAAAATACATTTTTGACATTTTTCAGCTGTATTTTACAGCGAAAATTCGAGATTTAATTTTATCACAATGTGCAATGTTTTTCCCATAAAGGGCGTTATTGCAAATGCATAAAAACCCTAGATACCAATTCAAATGGGAAAAACATTTTCATAAAGGATATATAAAGGATTATAAATTATATAATAAGGATTAGTTTTTCTAACGATTACTTCACTGAATTTCCCTCAGTTTGGCAGTTATGCGCCAAAAATAGTGAAGACAGGTAGAAAAAACTAACGTAATTGCCATATAAGCATTCGTTTGTTATACACCATTTTTCTCGTCGTCTATAACTACAACTGTGCCAAAGACAGGAAAACAAAACTTTAATTGGCGATATTGCGTGAGAAAATTGCATGTTCTTCGGAAAAATAAATTTTGAGTCGAAATATGTATACCATAAAATCCGAACAGGAGCTTAACTAGCAAACCCAAATGGGGTTACGTTAGTTTCGATAAGAACATCAAAAAACTGCACACGAGCAGTAGTTGCACTTTATGTGTTACACTTTTTTAAGTGAACTTTTTCTAATGACATGATCATTTTTGTACACGAATAACTAAGTTATTGTGGTTTTGCTATCCAGTCTAAGTTATCGACACCTAACCTAAAACACAACTATTATTTCAGTTTTTACGTGTTTAGTTCGCCCATCTTCACCCACAAATTATTTTTGTTTAAAATACCCATCATACCAAACCTTAAGAATTCGGTCAGAATTCGGTACGACAATCGGCAAAATGTTCCGATTTCTTACCGAGTTCGTCACGAAAAACTTATGACAGGGTTGACAAAAATTCTGAACTACTTCTCCGAAAAAAAATCCTCAGACAAATCGAACAGAATTCGTAGCGATTTTGGTAAGAATTCTCCATAGAGTTCAGATATTGTTCTGATATCAAACATTGTCGGCAAATTTGCTTTACAGGGTAGTCTCATTTTTTTTTGTTTTCGTTTTTTTTTCATATGCACTTTACACATGAGCTATACATAGGACTTGACCCTTTTTAAAACGAAATCAAATCGAATTGGTGATCATAATGAAATGTCCCCCACTTTTGGCACAAATGTCCTCCATTCCGAATAATATTTATGGCAATCTTGTCTAAAAGGCACATACTCGTATTAAATCAGATCATCCTCAAGTTTAGCATAGTCCAATATGGGAGATCTTTAACGAACCTGGTTAAAGTGGGTCACATCAGTCCATGTTTTAATATAGTCCCACAGAAAAAGCACTCCCGACTTTATGTCCTTTTTGTTTAAAACCCACAAATTAAATCGTATGGTACGAAACAAGCGGCCAGTAGTTAATCATTTAAAGATTTCACAATATTCATCCATGTTTTGCTGCAGTCGCCATTCAAAGGGCCCACCTGTATTTAGGTCCTGAATTACTACATTGCAGTATACGAGATCTTTAACTCATCTTTAAATTGCCATGTACAAAAGCCCTCAGTTTGAGGCACGGCTGTTCTTTACACCATATTTTATATCCGATCTTACTGAAATAGACTGAGATGTGAGACCTATAACACAAGAGAAAAATATATTTCTTGATTAAGAACTGAATGTTGTTTTTAAGGTTTTTTTAAGACACTGAATCCAAATCTGCACTTGGTTATTTTCTATGAGCTCGACTTTCACGGAATTGCATCAACTTCGTGTCACAGTGTGGTGTGCAGTTTCATCACGCTGCATTGTCGGGCACTACTTCTTCGAAGAACCCGGCACACCGTTACGGTTACTGGAGAACAATACTTGAGCATGCTGAGAGAGTTTTCCTATCCAGAATTAATTTTCAACTCTGTCTGTGTGGTTTCATCAAGGTGGTGCAACTCCTCACATAGCTCGGCCTGTTGTGACAGAATTGTGTAGACAATTTCCTAATAAGCTGATATCCAGAAACTCCACAAAGCTTTGTTTTATAACACAAATAGGGACAAACAGTTATTCCTAAAATAAATTTGTTATCAATGGTCACTTACTTAGACACTCCGACGTAAAATTGTATATATTTCGTATCCTTATATTCTTGAAATAAAACTACCCTCTACTTGCAAGAAACTTCACGACCCTATATCCGCCACTGGACACCTAGGCGTACCCAGATGTTCGTCGTACATGTAATGACATTTAGGGCACATAAAAACTACGAGCGATGGTGATGAGCGATTATAGCCGAAATAAAAAAATACCAACAACTCATCAGTTCAAGTTGCAACAATGTGTTGCTGAGTCTCGTTGACGCTGCTGTTGTTTTGTTTTTTGGGTTGCAGTTTCAAAGAGCTTAGATTGGAGTCCATAAAAAACGACATTCGTGTTGAAAAGCCATTCAATCGAAATGGATAAACTAAATTCACATGTTCAAAAAAGCCACATAAATTCTGGCTCTAAAGTGGAAGCATTTTGGAGTGACACCGAAGAAGTGAAGTTGGGTATACCATTTGTACGAAGCGAACAATTCATCGCCCTGAAGTTACTATCACCCAAAGTAAAGAGTGTTCAATGTTTCATGTTTTGATATGATAAAAAGTTTTTTTCCGATTACAGAATCTACAGCTCAAGAAGCCAAATATTACATTCAATTACATTCCAATTCCATCTATAGTGTAAGGAGCGACCAACACCCATCACCCATCTCTGGTAAAGTAAGGCCATATAGGTCCAAGTTTCGAAAGGACCGATTCGAGGTCCTGCAGCTTTAGAAATCTAATTTAAAACCCGATGGTGCTCAAAATTTGCATAGTACCTAATGAGTGACGAAGGGACCAACCGATTCGAGGTCCTGGACCTCTAGAAATCTAACTTAAAACCCGATCGTGCTCAAACTTTGCATAGTACCTAATGAGTGACCAATAATTTTTGAACGTGAAACCTTTAATAGAGAAGTTTCTTTCTTGTGGGGCACAAAAAAGAAACTTCTCGATTGAAGGTCCAGTCGCTCTAAAAGCCGCAAATTATACCCGATCTTTCTCAAATTTAGCATTAAATGATTTGAGCGAGCTAATACGACAGTATCTTAACTGCGAGGTGCATGAAAATGTCGGCCTTATATCTGATATATGAATAGTTGCGATAAGCTGAAAAGTAGGAACACGGCCCTCAGTTCATTCGCTGGCAGTACTTGGTGAGCAGATGAAGAAACTTTGCTGGCCTCGTACAATGCGATAGGTGTCGTCTTCGTGAGACTCATGGAGTACTTACGCAGGCTTCCAGGCGACGCATAGTCGCCTTCCCTTCTTTATCAGTGGGCCTTCTGGAGTTCTTACGCAGGTCTCCAGACGTCCCGTATTCGCCGGACGCACTGCCTTGTTTATCCTGACGCGTTTCCTTGTTTTCCCTTTAGCCTTCTGAAGTACTTGTGCAGGTATCCAGACTACGCGCATATGCCTGACGTGTTAACCTTCCTATCCGTGTGCCTACTTAAGAGGAGGGTGGAGCCTACTAAAGAACAGGGTGGATGGTGGGTTTGCTTACTTGGGAATGAAATAAAAAAATTATGAACCTTAGAAACATTTATTTTATATTTTAACTATGTTGAACAGTAAGGGAATTTTAAAATTGCATGGTTTTAAATTGTGTACCTGACAAATGTCGACCTTCGCTATCCACACACTGCTCTGAAGTTTTTATGAACTCTAACAAGCATGTCGACTGGTATTCTGCCAATTTCAGCCTCAATATTATTAATTAGGTCTTCCAAGGTGTTGGGACGGTTGATATACACCTTCAACTTTAGGTTACCCCAAAGGAAAAAATCGCATGGGGCTAAGTCAGGTGAGCGTGCCGGCCAGTTCACATCACCCCTCAAGGAGATAAGCCGTCCAGGAAACATTTGCCTTAAACAAGTCATGGTAACCCTCGCTATATGTGGCACCATCCTGTTGGAACCATGTATCATTGCCTCAAGAGTCGGCTGAAAAAAAATCCTGAATCATTCGGAGTTCACAGTTACGGCAAGACGGTTATCCTGGAAATTGTAAGGGCCAATGAAGCCTACTCGTGATATGGCGCACCACATAGTGACGCGGTCCGAATGCAGAGGTCACTGGTGAAATTCTCTGGGGTTTGTTTCACTCCAGTACCGAAGAGAATGTCTGGAAATGCCTAGAGCAAGTGATTGCTTCCGAGCAGAGCGTTTCGGAGATTGCAGTATTGCTGCTCTAACTCTCTCAATGTTTTGTGGTATTGTAATTCTTCTCTCAGGTCCCCTTCGTACACATGACACATTCCCTGATGTTCTCAATGAAGTTACCCAATATACAATTGATTACCATCCAAGAACACGTCCGCGTGGGAGAACAGCGAATCGTAAACGAAAAGCACGCTGCACTGCAATGATCGAGTGCGCATTTGAAATATATGCTTTAAATCAAAATGACCTCTCCTCACGAGTCCAATGCATGATAGCAACTGAGAGGCAGCCGAATACAAATCTCCCGTCAGCCACTATAGTCCGCGCACATTCTCCACTCTCTTCGGCCAACAGTGCCTCCACAGCCTGCGGTGCAAAAAAGCAAATTAATGCGCTCCACCCTGTACTTACGTAGATCTCCAGACGCCGTGTTTCCAACCCCTTTCTATTACCTAATTTGTAGGTGGTAAATCGCAGTTCCCAGAGACAAATACTCAATTTTTGTCCATTATATTTTAATGTCCTCTACTTTACACTGAGTTTTCCTTTTACAAAAGCCTGAAAGGATTGTAAAACCCAACGAACACGCCTTTTACGAGTATCACTCTCTGTCAGTAAAACCTAAATATTTCTCTACGAACCCTACTCCGCGAGCTATATTTCAGCAACCGGAGGAAACTTGTCGTTAGGGATCATCTTAAATAGCAGGCAGGACAGAAAAACATTCACGCTGATGTAGTCGCAGCGGCGATGTCCATTTACAGCGTGAATATAGTGCTTAAAGAACATCCCCGGAGATTTTAGCAATTCCGGCAGACGCACGAGGTTCGGGCTCAGTTGTGATCTGAATGGTGAGAAGCCGCCTTAATTCAAATTGGGAGTAAACTGATAGCAATCTCATGGACCTATGTCCCGTTAGCTATCTGGATGCGCGTGACGTACTACACCTTTTTAATTTTCCGGCCAAACCTACTCAGCTTACGTCTAGGTCTCTTTGGAAACCACATAGGTATTGTAGCAGATCCCGTACAGACAAATAGAACTTCAAATTGCAGCGTATCGTTGTTATCATTACAAGAAAGGACCCTCTTGAGTTGAGGTTCAGCTGCTCTAGACGCCACATAATCAATCCGATTATGCTCTGATTTTACAGCTGGACTTAAAACAATTGGGTTCTTTCGAAATTGTTCATATTAATAACGAAATTTGTATTTTTTTCAGGTAATGAAACTTTTTATTAAAGATATGAAAAAATCTCAAAAATTACAACATCGGTTTTGATGATAAAAACTCGCGATTTCTAAGAACTTCATGAAAGATTTAATTTTTTTTTCAAGATATTTTTAAAAGTTTCATACATTTTAAGAAGTAGTTTCACAATTTTTCGTATTTTTTTTACAATATTTCACAATAAACATGAAATTCTTTAATTTATATTACTTAGTAGGGACATAAATACTGTTAAAACATTGAACAAACCCATTTCAATAGTAGAACTGAACATACCCCGTTAATGTCATATGGGTTTAGAAAGTTAACCTCAATAGCGTTAGTCTGTAACGGGATTTTAAAATTGTTTCATCTTTCATCATGGAGTGGTCAGATAATGAGAACCGTATCGCTGTAATAGCGCTGTTCAAGTGTGAAATCAATAAAGGGATATTTTCAAAACGTTCCGACCACTAGTGATTCGCAGCATGTTCGTCTACCGATGCATAAAACTGTTTAAGAAGACTACAGATGTGAAAAAAATAGGATTGAAAAATGCAAAAGTCTTTTGGTGAAGCACGCTGATAACTTGAACAGAAAAATTTTGTTCACCGATGAAAAAATGTTTACCGTTCAGGAAAAATTTAACAAGCAAAATGATAGAGTGTATGCGCGGTCATCTAAGGAAGCATCAGAACTGATCCCAAGGGTGGAAAAGGGCCATCACCCAGCTTCAATCATGGTATGGTGGGGTGTCTCTTACGATGGGGTCACTGACCTGCATTTCTGCGAACATGGAGTCAAAACATCGGCCAAAGTTTACCAAGAAACCGTGTTGGAAGCTATTGTGAAGCCTCTTAACAATTCCCTGTTCCAAAATTAGCCATGGACTTTCCAGCATGAATCTGCGCCGGTCCATAATGCTAAAACGTCCCACGCCTGGCTTCGAAACAATTTTCCAGCGTTTATTACCTCTGAAGAATGCCCCTCAGGCAGTCCAGATTTGAACCCATTGGATTACAAATTGTGGACGGTTTTAGAGGACAAGGTTTGTCACAAAAGATGCCCCACCATTGGATCTCTTAAGACTGCTTTGGTTCGATCTGTGGCCAATTTTCCAATGGACGAAGTTCGTGTCGATTGGCCAGTGCGACTTAAGGAGTGTGTAAAGGTAAAAGGCGGACATTTCGAATAAGTAAATTCTTTTTGGATACAATATACATCAATAAATATATTAAAAAATATTTGGTCCAAAAACATTCAGTACTTTTTATTTTACAGCATAAAACGTGTGTAACGGTATTTATGTCCCTACTAAGTATAAAATTGTTTCATAATGCAAAGGATGTTTAAGTTTTAAGGGCCGATATTAAATGTTAACCACACCTTAACGTTAAGCTTTTTCTGCATTTCATTTGATATTTCTAAATTTCCGACTAACTCAATTTAAACCAGAAGCGAGCCATGCGTTAAAGTTATTCAGGCTTACTATGAAAATGTTCAAATCTAAATGCATATCGTGCACTTCTTGATTTTTTGGTCAATTTAATCGTTTAAATGTGCGTACAATCGGAAAAAAAATCGGAAAAATATTAGCAAACCAGGTCTGTAGGAGATGTGAAAACACCAGTGCATGCGTGTACAGTTCATACTGCAGAAAATATTGCTGTTTGCGATAGTGTGGCTGATGAGCCGTCCACCTAAACTCATCGTCGTGCCCAACAATTGCACCTCTCACGCTCGTCGTTGATGAACATTATGCATAAAGACTTGCATTTACACGCTTACAAGGTGCAATTGAATCAAGAACTAAAGGCTCTTGACCAATTGAAACATCATTAATGTTCAGAATGGTGGTAAGAAATGGCAACAGTGGGTGATCAATTTTCGAAGAAAATCATCTTCAGTGATGAGGCATATTTTCACCTCAGTGGATTCGTCTATAAGCAGAATTGCCGCATTTGGGGGAATGATAATCCAAGAGTGATTGTCGAAAAAACAATGCACCCACAAAGAGTGCCTGTCTGGTGCGGATTACGGGCTGGCGGCATCATCGGGCCGTATTTTTTTCCAAGATGAGGCCAGTCAGGCAGTTACTGTGAATGGTGTTCGCTATCGTGAGATGATAACGAACTTGTGATGGCCCGAATTGCAAGAAATGGATGTGGACGATATGTGGTTTCAACAGGACAGTGCCACTTGCCACACAGCTAACGAAACAATGACCCTTTTGCGCGATAAATTCAATGGCCGTTTTGGCGATGTTAATTGAATTTGTGATTTGACATGGTTAGACTTCTTTCTTTGGGGTTATTTGAAAGAAAAGCTGTACGTCGATAAGCCAGCAACAATTCAAGAGCTAAAGGATGAGATAATTTGGTACATTAACGGCATAAAACCTCAATTATGCCTCAGCCTCATCAAAAATTTGTACTATCGGATTGAGGTGTGCCGCCTAGGTCGCGGCTGCCATTTGGCCTAATATTTTGTTCGATACATAATTGAACCATAACAATATAATCATAATAAAAAGAAATGACAATACTTAATTTCCTAAATAATTTTTGGTTTATTCAAAATCAACATCGGCCCTTAAAATTTAACCAAATTTTATATGCGAAAAGTTAACGAAAAATATAAAACTCTTTTATGAAAAAGATTTCGGGTTGTTCGCATTAATTCGTCCTTTTATCTTAACGCAGGCCCGTCTGGCTCATTTCGCAAGACAGGCAGTACAGCCGTTAAGAAACCCGTCAATGTTTTTCTTCAGCAGTTTTTTGTGACGATTACTTCAGACTCAAATACAGCGACTTATGCAGTAGTCTCATTTAAATAAATGAGAATTACACTTTTAGATACACGAAAAAAAACTATACATACTCGTATATAAAATACGTCCAAAATGGACGAAATGAAGAAAGTACGAAGAACTTAATACGAAGTGTGTTTCGTAAATAGAACGAACATTTAAGTAATTCTTTCAGTGCATAGGCCCATATTTTGTTATATCATAGCGGTATCTTCTGGTTAACAGAATGGTGTAAGGTATCTTATAGTAGAAATGCCTTATATTTAATCTTAAACGGTATGATATTCGGTCGCGCCAAATCTATATTTGGTCAAATTTTTATATATTTTCATATATGTGACAGCGCATAGAAAAAGGGACCTAAGGGTAAAAAAATCCTTTCGCTGAGCATTGAATGAGACCGATCCCATGCCCCAAAAGTGTTCCCTCCCAGAGATATGCGCGTTTTATGAAAGTGATGGTACACCAAAGATACACGTATTTAAATCTTTAAAATGGCTCTCCTGAACAAAACTGGTTTTTGCCCAGAAAGTATGATTCTGTTAAAATTTTATATTGATCGGTCCAATAAGATGAATTGTTTCCACTATGGTTTGTTTTTTGCCATACCAACATCATATGTACCAAATCAGAAATTAAGTAATGTGCCGGCCGGTGAATACTTAAGGTAGCTACTATATTCTGCACGCCCTCGTTGATAAATCATATTTTTTACGTAATGGAAATTTTATCATTCTTTAGTAACACCCTTTTCTCTAGGTACAGTAATATATCTTCATTTGTACATCTATGTGTGGAAGTTTAATATAAAGTCTATTAATCCTTTTTCCCAGCACAAATTTTTATTGTCTTTTTGTTTTTGTTTGTTTCATTTTTAGTGCAGCAAAAATTGTTTGGACCACATGTTACCGAAAAATTTGAAATAAAACCAAATTTGTTATTGATTACATCCAAGTTGGAATATTGCAACGTATGATACCAGAAATCTGGTGACACACTCGGTTTCTTGTCATTTGTGGTAGATTTTTATTGTTTTCTTTTTCTGCAATTGCAAAACTCAACAATTTAAGTGTGCGGCAATGTTTTGAAACTTTCAATGAAAATCAAATAAATCACATATAATCGCTTGTTATCGATTTGCAGCTGGGATCATATGAGAGTTATAGCGATGGTGACATCTCCTGAAATGATAGATTAATAATTAAATTGTTTAAACGCACTAATAGCAACCCAACTCTGATTTCGAATGGGAAATGTTTTCTATAGAGAAGCTTTTACGTAGCTAAAAGGTTTATTTCTTACTTGTGCAGTCGCCGAAATTTACAAGAAAGAATACTCAGGCTACCCGGTCCATGTTTTTATGCTCTCCACAATAGGATGGAGTGTATGTAACGGGGTTTCCATTAAGTACGTAACAATTTTATATATTAATAAAACACAGAATATTTAAGATATAGAGTTCAAATTTATTCCAGTTGTAGTGCAAATATTACATTTTAAGAATGAAACTCGATTTCGGTCATATGACCACCACGAGTCCATGTACAGCGATCAATTCTTTGGGACCAATTTACCACCAGTCTTGCACACATTTCGACTGGAACGTTGGCAGTTGCGCGTTGGATGTTGTCTCTAAGCTCGTCTTAAATTGTAGGCTTGTTGGCATAGACCATTGACTTGATGTGGCCTTATAAAAAGAAATCCAATGGCGTTAAATCGCATGAACGAAATGGACGTTCTTCCAGACCTTTTCTCGAGATTACACGTTAACCGAATTGACCTTTTAGTAAATCGATTGTAACGCGTGCTGTGTGGCTAGAGACACCTTCTTGTTGACACCACATACAGGCGATGTCATGTTCATCTAATTTTGGCTCAAAAATAATATTCTAACATGACACGATAGCGCTCTCCATTGAGGGTAACATGACAATTGTTTTGATCGACGAAAAATATGTCCTAACCACACGCATATAACGATTAAGGCATACGAAATTGTTATGTCCCTATTGGAAAACCTGTTATAAGCTTTGATTTCTATTGAATGAAATGTTCAAGAGAACAAATATGACTTTGAACTAAGAATTTTGTTATTTTGAAAATCTATAGTGGAGGGTATATAATATTCGGCCTGATCGAACTTAACTGCAATTTAATTTGTTTATGTTGGCTTTTCTGCATATACAGTGGTGCAGGGTATGATACTCGTATAAACGGACAAGCCCTACTTTTAATTTTACTAATTTTTATACAATGCATCCGATTCTATTGAAAATATGTTATTAGAAAAATGATAATTAAATATACGAGGGCTGCTATATATATAATGATTCGGATGGAAGAGCCTGGCCTTATAGAGTTCGGTTTTACTTTCAACAATTGCAGCAAAGCTTTCTGAAGAGGGTTGTCACGGACCCGAAATCATGATAAAAGCAGTGTGCAGCCACGAAAACCAATGCCACTTTTTTATTTTGATAAAAACTTGTCTTCCATTTAAATAGAGATGCAAGAGGTCTTGAGCCGGTTAATCCCTGTTCAATGAATGCGAATATTTATCATCAAAAATGGTTTTATTCTTTTTCAAAGTATTCTAAATCATGATTTATACACTTTTACATGCGCTCAAAACAATTGTCGAAGGACTTTTTACACTCCGATTGAGACACCTCCAAAACATGGTTTTTGAGCGCTTCAACAGCACTTCTGGCGACGAAAATCGTTGAGCACGCAGGAATAAAAAGAAGTCATTGGGTGCCAAGTCAGGGCTGTACGGCGGATGAGCCATCAATTCGACGTTTTGGCCGGTCAAAAAGGCCGGTCAAAAAGGGTCGCATTGTCATGATGTACAATGTTTCGTCTTCTCTTGTTCGTTTTTAGAATTTCTCCGAAGACTTCAGGCAAACAAACTGTGGTACCACTCAGAATTGACCTTCCTACGTTGCTCAAGCGGAACAGTCGCCACATGACCAGTTTTTCCGAAGAAACAGGCGACCATTTGCTTCGAAGTGCTTCTTCCACGAACAACTTTCGTTGGAATTGGCTCGTCCCGAAGACCCACACGGTCGATTGCTGTTTTGTTTCGGGCTCATACTCATAGATCCATGATTCGTCACCTGTGACGATCTTATAAACGTCTTTCGAAGCACCGCGATCGTATTTTTTTAAAATTTCTTTGCACCAATCGACACGAGCCTTTTTTTGAGCCGTTGTCAAATTGTGCGGGATCCAACGAGAAGAAACCTTTTTTACGGTCAGGTGTTCATGCAATATCGAATGTAAAGTAGGGACAATAGCGTTAGTCTGTAACGGGATTTTAAAATTGTTTCAACTTTCATCATGGAGTGGTCAGATAATGAGAACCGTATCGCTGTAATAGCGCTTTTCAAGTGTGAAATGAAAAAAACGATATTTTCAAAACGCTCCGGCTACTAGGGATTAGCCGCATGTTCGTCTACCGATGCATAAAACTGTTTGAGGAGACTGGAGATGTAAAAGACCGCCACCAGTCGGGTCGCCCACGCTCTATTCGAACACCGAAACAAGAATTCACAGTAATCCGCTCCGAAAACAGAAAATCATGGCCCATGAGATGAATATCACTCAAAAGTCCATAAGTCGAATCATTAAAGAAGACTTGGGACTTTATTGACTGCAGCTTTAAAAAAAATGGGATTGAAAAATGCAAACGTCTTTTGCTGAAGCACGCTGATTACTTGCACAGAAAAATTTTGTTCACCGATGAAAAAATTTTTACCGTTCAGGAATAATTTAACAACCAAAATGATAGAGTGTATGCGCGGTCATCTACGGAAGCATCTGAACTGATCCCAAAGGTGGAAAAGGGTCAACACCCAGCTTCAGTCATGGTTTGCTGGGGTGTCTCTTACGATGGGGTCACTGACCGGCATTTCTGCGAACAAGGAGTCAAAACATCGGCAAAAGTTTACCAAGAAACTATTTTGGAAGCTGTTGTGAAGCCTTTTAATTATTCCCTGTTCCAAAACTAGCCATGGATTCTGCCAGCAAGGCTAAAACGTCCCAGGCCTGGCTTCGAAACAATTTTCCAGCGTTCATTTCCTCTAAAGAATGGCCCTAAGGCAGTCCAGATTTGAATCCATTGGATTACAAATTGTGGACGGTTTTAGAGGACAAGGTTTGTCACAAAAGATACCCCAATATTGGATCTCTTAAGACTGCTTAGGTTCGAGCTGTGGCCAATTTTCCAATGGACGAGGTTCGTGCAGCTACTAACGATTGGCCAGTGCGACTTAAGGCGTGTGTAAAGGCAAAAGGAGGACATTTCGAATAAGTAGATTATTTTTGGATACAATATACGTCAATAAATATATTTAAAAAATATTTGGTCCAAAAACATTCAGTACTTTTTATTTTACAGCATAAAGCAGGTGTAACAGTATTAATAAGTATGTCCCTACTAAGTATACTGGTGGAAGAAATGCCTCTATCTCAATAACTTTCGCTTTCGCTACTTCGAAATATTCTCGAATTTTGTCCTAGAGAAGCTTAAAATATGGTCCGCCTATGGATGAGGTTATATACAAGTCGGCTTAACCAACGGCATCTTGCCCTAATGTTTTTTGTTAATTTAAAAACTAAAATTTAGTTTTTCTGCTTTGATACCTATTAAAAAATGCCAACCTGCTTATAATCCCGCAAAGCGTTTAATTTTTGCCATATATATGCGAAATCCACCAAAGTCATAAACTTATATGTAACCTGATTTCACAAATCGCTAATAATAGACTAATATTTCAATTAAATTGTCATCCAATAAAAAAATGCGAAATGATTTTCAACAGTAATCATGGCGTATTATTTGTGTTATCCAAGCGTTCACATAATCGTAAACGTGTTTCATCATTTATCTGCTATTGACGGAATATCAACTCTGGATTTATGAGGTTTCCGTTTCATAACAACGCCCATTGCGACCCTCTCAATCACGCAAAATACTAACCGGATTTAATAGAATTTATGTGATTTTCATTTCACTTCACGTGCGAAAGCCACAAATTCAATTATAAATTGGAAACTCGAATTAACCGGCGCATTGCCCGCCCATTCGGAATGACTGGCACACATGGCACGGCACTACAAATTACAATTCATCTGTTGCATAGTTTCAGTTTCTAATTGAGACTTGTTTGGTGTACTAAAATTTATAAACTTGAGTGGTAGCGTAGGTGGAAATATTTGTAAGTGTATGGTCGACCTGAAAGGTTGTACGAGTATTGTACGCTACAGCGTGCAATAGGTGATTTTGAAATTATATTTAAACTAGTCGTAACCCGGTGCACTTCGTTATCCACAAAAAGGCTTTTACAAGTCTAAAAATATTTAATATATTCGGTATAATTTGTATACTGATAAATTGAATCTTACTGACGTAATATTATTAACTAATTTGGAGGTTTTCCAACACACAAAAATGCATTTATTTAAATTTGTGATGTTTTATTAGAGGTATAAATTTATCAGTTCCTTTATAGTTCAGAGTTATTACTGAAGTTTGAAAGATATTTTGATACGTATACCTCAAACCACAAATTCAGCCATTGCAACCTTTGCGGATGATACAGCTTACAACCATCATCAATGCGCGGTCGACCATATTTCTCGATGGACTAAAAATTGGCGGATAAAACTAAATAGCACAAAATCCGTCCCCTTTACAAATAAATGTTTACAAAATACTCCAATATATATAGACCTTTTTCAAACATTGCGAAGTATCTCGGAATGAACTTGGATGCATACTTGCGATGGAACGAGCATGTAAAGAAAAAATGCGAAGAACTCAACTTTTAGTGGGCTAAACTAAAATGGTTTATTGGTTGAAAATCTGTTCTATTAATCGACAACAAAATTCGTATATACAACCAACAGCTGAAGCCGATTTGGTTATATGGAATACAGTTATGGGGATGTACCTGCAAGACATAAACATAAAACCTATCCAAACTTTCCAGAACAAAGCCCTTAGAAGTATAGTCAACGCGCCATGGTATGTCAGAAACAAAGATATTCATAGTGATCTGGGTATAAAATAATAAAAAAAAGGTTGAAGAGGAAATAAAAACCGTTGCCATAAAACATGATGAAAGGCTAAGGGTCCACGTGAATCCGAAAGGAGTCAACCTAAATAATAAAAGGTGATTAATTTTGAGGTTACCTACTTTTTTAAAGAAAAAAACACAGACAATTCAAATTGAATGAGAAATGATTATTATCATTTGAAAGAACATTCTTTGGCATTTATTTTTTGAAGATTATGTCTATCAAATGTTGGCAACGGCTACGTCTTAGATGGTCCATCCGTTGAGTCAAATTATTGATGACTCTTTCGAGCATTTCGACAGGTATGGCGTTAATAACACGCGCAAGTTGGCTTCCAAACCCTGAATCATAGCTGATCTGTCAGCATAGACTTTGGACATTACGTAGCCCCAAAGAAAAAATCTAACGGTGTAATATCACACGATCTTCGTGGCCAACTGATCGGCCCAAAACGTAAAATTATCTGCTCACCGAAGTGTTCTCTCAATAAATCCATTGATTGATGCGATGTGTGGGAGTAGTGCCGTCTTGTTGAAACCAAATGTCGCCTAGATCACGAGCTTCAATTTCAGGCATCAAAAAGACGGTTATCATGGCACGATAACGGTCGCCATTGACGGTTACGTTCTCACCGGCATCATTTTTGAAGAAATATGGAACGATGATTTCACCGGCCACAAACCACACCAAACTGTTGTTTTTTCTGGATGAGGTGTCAGCTCTTGAAACTCTTCTGGTTGCTCTTCGTCCCAAATGCGGCAATCTTGCTTGTTTACATACCCATAGAGCCAGAAATGTTGGCCGATTATGTTGACCATAAGTTAAACGAAATGCACGAAACACATTCCTCACAGAACGTGAATTCTCGTAATAAAGTTGAACGATCTGTAAACCTTGTTCAGGCGTAAGTCTTTCCATGATGAAATGCCAAACAGTACTAAACAAAAATAACATGACAGCATGGCACGAAAACAGCATGACAAAAAAAGGCTATTGATCTCTACTTGGATCACCCTTTATAACAGGCTTACAAAGAATATTAAAACGATTAAAACCGTCCGACCTTATACTGTCGTAATTCGTCAATATAATTTCCCGATAATATATACATGAACTTATAATCATATACTTATATATATATATATATATATATATATATATATATATATATATATATATATATATATATATATATATATATATATATATATATATATATATATATATATATATATATATATATATATATATATATATATATATATATATATATATATATATATATATATATATATATATATATAAATGTCTGTATACATGTCCATTTATTATTATAAGTATTCGAATAGTATTACACACTTGAATGGAAAGAAATTGCTTGTTAGTTTGAATTGTTAACTAGTTGCAGTAAATAAAAAAATAATTTAAAAAAAAATGAGAAAATTTGCGATCGATCTGATTATTACGCTCATAAAAGTGTTTTAAAGAAGGGGCGTGGGACCGCCCACATTTTCCCCAGATCTATTACTTTACACACTAACATACTAATATATTTCAAATCTGATGCACCTTACCTACACACAGAGAAAAAATCAGTTGGAAATCGGTCCGACCTACGAAAATTCGGTGGAATAAACCGAATTTCTTTCGCAATAACCAACATTCCATTGTAACGGTAGTAAAATGGTTCGAGATATCATATAATGGTTGCTACAACCATATCACGGTATTCATAGCCAACAACACAGTTATACAAACCGAATTCAGTTCAACTATTGATTGCGACAACTGTCGGTTATGCCACCCAACCAATTGTGATGTACAGGTTACTTTGGTACCAATAACTAGTGGTGACAACAGATAAGATCTTTGTAGTGACCAAACCCTGTTAAGTTGGCTGTTTTAACATAATATTGTCTATACCAACTGGTTCTAGTCACAACAAAACCTTTGTTTACGCAAAAAAAATCTTAAATTTAAAAAAAAAATTGTCTTAATTTGAGTTCCCATATGTGCATATTTACTATTGGTCGCTTATTTGGCTATGGCAAAATCTTAAATTTGTAAGTCGTTTGGTTTGACATTTTTTTTTATTGATGTTCTACGGTACCAAGCCATTGGCCAAAACCGAAATTTTAGACAGACTTGAAAATAAAAAAAAGATATGCAGGGTGTCCGTCGGGAAGGTATACTACTTTGTTTGTTTATAATTTTTGATGAAATGAAAAAGAATGGATCTAATATTGATATATGTTTTATTTAATGTCAGCAATTATGTATGGAATACAATAGCAGATTAATGTTCGCCTCTGTTAGCCTTACAAATGCGAACCCTTTTTGCCACATTTTTCATTACATTCCCACACATTTCACGCGGTATTTCATTATTTTAATAACGAATAATTTGTTTAAGTTGCTGAAGCGTTTCTGGTTTGTTTGCATAAATCTTGCTTTTTAGATATCCCCACAAAAAGAAGTATGGAGCCGTCAAATCAGGCGACCGTGGAGGCCAATCAACATCACAATTTCTTGAAATAACTTGTTGTGGAAAGAGGTCTCGCAGTAATTCCATTGTAATCCTGGCTCTATGCAATGTGGCACCGTCTTGTTGATACCACATGTTAATCAAGCGGCATAATGTACGGCGGCGTAAATGATCTTATGGAAAAAGTTCTTGTGTCAACTGAATCTTAAATGGAAACAAATTTAAAGTCTTGTGCAAAATTGTGCACAAAGTTGTTCTTTGAAGACCAAGCTCCTGAGCACGGCGTCGAATTGAGGTTAATGGTTTGTTTTAAACACTTTCGTCAGCAGCAAAAATGTTTTCAGTAGATCTTGCAGTACGTTGTGGTCCATGCTTGGGCCTATCAGCTACAGACCCTTTTTCTTCGAAATCATTCACTACACGATAAATAGTGCGTTTTGTTGGCACGTTGTTTCTCCCAAAAATTTCACGTAACTTTCTCGTCGTCACAGTAGTCGATGATTGATTTTGATACATCTTTTAATGATTAAAACCCGTTGGTTTATCGAATATTTTTCCATTATAAACTTGCCTCGTCTCTACTTCACGACTGCCATACATAAACTGTAAAGACAAATGTTACCACCAAGTACAGGGTGGTGCACCAATAGTGCTACAATAAGAAGTTCACAAAAAAATGTTATTTCCTTCAGGATGGATGGTATACTACTGACATGCGGTTTGCAACGCCGCGAAATATTAATTGGAGATATAATACGAATATTTATATTTTTGATCGTCGTAAAAGTATAAGACGATCTAGTTATGCCCGTCTGTCCGTTTTTCGCCCTTACTTCCGTTAAAAGCACGATAGCCGCCAAACGAATTAACGTAGGATCCTGAAAATTTGCATGATGATGGCTTATGGTCATAAGCTGTTTGAGATTGGAGATGGGCAAAATCGACAGAGGAAAAAATGTTTAGCTTGAAAAATGTACACTTGTAGCTTGAAAAATATACACAAACGAAATTTTTGGAAACTGTTAGCTAGGACGCACTTAATACCTAAAAAAGGGCATAGTTAATGAACGTTTTGCCTGATGTGACCCAAAAAATAGCCCGCATGATTAAAACGGCTGCTCAATACTCAGTTTGGACATATGGGTACAGAAATTAAAGCTACGAATCCATATACTTATATATACATTAATTTTAAAGTTTTGGCAGAGTTTAGGCACGGACGTCTGCCGGGTATTTACGAAGATATACTAAATAGGGACATAAATACTGTTACAACATTGAACACACCAATTTCAATAGTAGAACTGAACATACCCCGTTAATGTTATATGGGTTTTGAAAGCTTACCTCAAAAGCGTTAGTCTGTAACGGGATTTTAAAGTTGTTTCAACTTTCATCATTGAGTGGTCAGATAATGAGAACGGTATCGCTGTAATAGCACTTTTCAAGTGTGAAATGAAAAAACGATATTTTCAAAACGCTCCGGCCACTAGGGTTTAGCAGTATGTTCGTCTACCGATGCATAAAACTGTTCGAGGAGACTGGAGATGTAAAAGACCGCCCACGCTCTGTTCGAACACCGCATGTCAACAAAGCCGTTAAATCAAGAATTCACAGAAATCCGCTCCGAAAACAGAAAATCATGGCCCGTGAGATGAATATCACGCAAAAGTCCATGAGTCGAATCATTAAAAAAGACTTGGGACTTGGGGCTTTCAAACGACGCATCGGATATTTATTGACTGCAGCTTTAAAAAATTGAATTGAAAACTGCAAACGTCTTTTGGTGAAGCTTGTTAAATTTTTCCGTTCAGGAAAAATTTAACAAGCAAAATGATAGAGTGTATGCGCGGTCATCTAAGGAAGCATCTGAACTGATCCCAAGGGTGGGAAAGGGTCATCACCCTGCTTCAGTCATGGTTTGGTGGGGTGTTCCTTACGATGGGGTCACTGACCTGCATTTCTGCGTACAAGAAGTCAAAACATCGGAAAAAGTTTACCAAGAAACCGTTTTGGAAGCTGTTGTGAAGCCTTTTAATTCCCTGTTTTAAAACCAGCTATGGGCTTTCCAGCAGGATTCTGCGCCGGACCATAAGGCTAAAACGTCCCAGGCCTGGCTTCGAAACAATTTCCCAGCGTTCATTTCCTCTCAAGAATGGTCTTCAGGCAGTCCAGATTTGAGCCCATTGGATTACAAATTGTTGATGGTTTTAGAGGACAAGGTTTATCACAAAAGATACCCCAACATTGGATCTCTTAAGACTGCTTTGGTTCGAGCTGTGGCCAATTTTCCAATGGACGAGGTTCGTGCAGCTATTGACGACTGGCCAGTGCGACATAAGGCGTGTGTAAAGGCAAAAGGCGGACATTTTGAATAAGTATATTATTTTTGGATACAATATACATCAATAAATATATTAAAAAATATTTGGTCCAAAAACTTTCAGTACTTTTTATTTTACAGCATAAAACGTGTGTAACAGTATGTCCCTACTAAGTATAAGTAGATCTCTCTCGCATCGCTGGATCTCTCTCTACACCTCTTGCTTAACATTACCCTATTAAAAAGTCTGGCGCAGTCAAGTCAGCTGATCTTGGGGCCAGCGGAATGTGAAGTTTCTGGATATTAGTTTGTTTAGAAATGTTCGTTTGAGCCTGGGTCTGGCTATTTCCATCTTGCAGGAACCAAGTTCGGAAAGGTCTTCGGCAGTTCTAGGTAAAAAAAAACTCCTTCAACATCTTTAAATAATGGTTCTTATTGAACCACACAGTGGCTCGTTCTGGATGAAGTCTCATGGAGTATTTGTGGATTAAATTCACTTTATATACGGCAAATTTGTTTGTTTTCATTGACCTTTATACTGGCGGCACTGTTGGTCGAAAAGAGTGGAGTGTGTGCGTGGCTTATAGTGACTGACGGGAGATTTGTATTCGTCTACCTTTCAGTTATCATCATGCATTGGACACGTTATGAGAGGTCATTTTGTGTTGAAGCGTATTTTTCAAATGCGCACTCGAGCATTGCAGTG
The DNA here is from genome assembly GCA_963513945.1 of Hydrotaea diabolus. Taxonomy (NCBI): domain Eukaryota; kingdom Metazoa; phylum Arthropoda; class Insecta; order Diptera; family Muscidae; genus Hydrotaea; species Hydrotaea diabolus. The sequence continues at coordinate 124,687,374 of OY740717.1, forward strand.
CAGTGTGCTGTTCGTTAACGATTCGCTGTTCCCCTACGCGAACGTGTTCCTGGACGGCAATCAAATGTCAATTGGGTAACTTCATTGAAAACAGCAGGGAATGTGTCATGTGTACGAAGGGGACCCGAGAGAAGGATTAGAACACTACAAAACATCGGGAGTGTAAGAGCAGCAGTACTGAAATCTCCGAAACGCTCTGCTCGGAAGCATTTACTTGCTCTTGGCATATCCAGACTTTTTTTCAGCCGGCTCTAGAGGCAATGCAATTAGAGGATACATAGTACCAACAGGATGGTGCCACTGCACACACAGCGAGGGTTACCATGAATTGTTTGAGGCAAATGTTTCCTGGACGGCTTATCTCTTTGAGGGGTGATGTGAACTGGCCGGCACGCTCACCAGACTTAGACCCATGCGATTTTTCCCTTTGGGGTTACCTGAAGTCGAAGGTGTATATCAACCGCCCCTATACCTAGGAAGACCTAATTAACCATATTGAGGCTGAAATTGGCAGAATACCAGTCGACATGCTAACTTCAGATAACTTCAGAAAACGTATGCAGCAGTGTGTGGATAGCGAAGGTCGACATTTGATAGGTACACTATTTAAAGCCATGTAATTTAAAAACTCCCTTACTGTTCAATATAATTAAAATATAAAATTCATTTTTCAAAGGTTCATAATTTTTTTATTTCATTCCCAAGTAAGCAAATTGCCGCACGTGTATCCACCCTGTATCATAATTGCCTTTATCAGATATATACAAGCAGTTGTCTGCTTAATTTCATTCATATTTTCATTTCATATTTCAATCATTTTCTTGTTTGCAAAATCCCAGGAGAATAAGCAAATCCATATCATCCACCATTTTGTTCCGCCTTTTGACATAGTCCCCGTACAAACGTCTCGTTTTGAGCCACGGTCACACTGCAAGACACATTTTCAATCCGAACTTGCTGTATTTTAGGTGACCTGCAGTTCACTCTGTTCCGAATTTGTATGTTTTAAATGAGAAGCCTACAAAACAAATTTCTCAGGAAAAATTTAAAGAATCCTTTAAATGTAGCTTTTTGTACAACGGAGCCAGTGAATGAATATGCAAACTGAATAAGCACATTAAGGAAAATGTACATTTGAATCATGATACATAACAGTGGGAACCGAGGCTGTCATACTGGATCGATAGCGCCTTTAGAAATGCTCTTTAATACTTAGTGTCGCACATTTTCACTTCAGCTTATATTTTTTGGCAAAGAAATCATAAATTTTGAAGAGCCGCAGCAACATGAAACATCCGAACCCTTTCCCTTGCTTCTTCTGGCAAATATTTAGATGTATGTCTTCTATGCACACATACATGCAAACTCATAAACAGGAAATGGAATAATAGGTCGTCATTTATAAGATACTTTTTGTGTTAATGCTGGAGATTCTCTCTGAGTGCGAGTGTGTGTGTGTATGTATCCTTGAGTATCTCTGTGTAAGAATATGTAATGGTATGTGTTTTTGCATTACATATTCATGCATTCTCTACACTAGTATGCTGTTTGTTGGAACATGTGAATATACTTTCCCTTTTCACGATATGCCAAAGACGATGACGAACAAGATGATGATAATGTTGACGATGGCGATGATTATGTTGCAAGCGAGGGTAGTGATGATGTTGTTTGTACGAACATAGGCGAAATGACTTAACAAATATCACCAAACTGCCTGCTGAAGAATAGTCCATGAATGTTAAAAAAAAAGAAAATATATATACTTATATATGTATTTGCATGTCACATATACGAGGTTTTATGTTATGTTGGGGAAGAAAAAAACAAAGCAACTTACAATTTCTTCAGAAAAACCAATGAAATTTTCACCCACATGGAAAAAATATCGGTTGATCAATCTAGAGGTATTTTTTTCAAAATTAAAAGGACAGAAGCACATTTTATGCCATTTATTTTTTGAGTATAATTTCTATCAAATGTTGGCCGCATCTACGCCTCAGGGTGTCCATCTGAGGGTCAAATTTTGTAAGACTCGTTCGATCATTTCGACTTGGAAATTAAAATTACAATTGTATTGAAACTTAACCATCAGTTTTTCCAGTTAACAAATGCTTGAGGTAATAACAACCGAATACAAAGAGAACTTAATCTTAACAACAACCAATACATGTACAAATTCTGTTCCAATAATCATATTAGATGGGGTTACCTATACTTTGTCTCTACACCCGATAGTTTCTGTTTCCTCTACTGAAAATTGAAGTGTACACAATCAATCAATACTTGCAACCACCAACATTGGGTTGGCAAAAAATTCGGTTGTGGTAACAAATCTGTAACCAACCAGCTTTTTGCCTTTGATGAAAATTGTTTCGTTGAACAACTGCGGCAGTGAGGACATATTCTCAATTTCAAATGAAATTTTCTGAACTTTAATTGGTGCAGGGTGGAGCGCGGAATTTTAATTTTTTGCACTGCAGGCTGTTGCGGCACTGTTCGTGGAAAGGAGTGGAGAGTGTGCGTGGCTTATATTGGCTGACGGGAGATTAGCACTCGTCTGTCTTTCAGTTGTCATCATGCATTGGACACGTCAAGAGAGGTCATTTTGTGTTGAAGCGTATTTTTCCAAAAGAGCACTCGATCATTGCAGTGTAGCGTGCTTTTCGTTTACGATTTGCTTTTCCCCTACGCGACGTTTTTCTGGTGAAACACAACTTAGAGACCTCTGCATTCTGGTCGCTTCACTGTGTGGTGCGCCATATCACGAGTAGACATCATTGGCCCTTACTTTTTCAGGATAACCGTCTTGCCGTAACTGTGAACTCCGAACTGTACTTGACTATGATACAGGTTTTTTTAGTCGGTTCTTGAGGCAATGCAATTAGAGGATACATGGTTCCAACAGGATGGTGCCACTTCACACACAGCGAGTGTTACCATGAATTGTTTGAGGCAAATGTTTCCTGGACGGCGTATCTCTTTGGGGTGATGTGAACTGACCGGCTCATCAGACTTAGCCCCATGCGATTTCTTTCTTTGGAATTACCTGAAGTCGAAGGTGTATATCAACCGTCCTAACACCTTGGAAGACCTAATTAACAATATTGAGGCTGAAATTGGCAGAATACCGGTCGACAAGCTTGTCAGAGTTCAGCAGTGTGTGGATAGCGAAGGTTGGCATTGGTCTGATACGATATTTAAAACCATGTAATTTAATTCCCTTACTGTTCAATTTAATTTAAATATAAAATAAATTTATCTAGTGTTCATAATTTTATTATTTCATTCCCAAATAAGCAAAAATTGGTGTTGTTAAATTACAAATGATATTTTGTAAATCACATTTGGAAAAGGTGTCGTTTATTAAAATGAACCGCTGAAGAGGGTGGAGGCGCCGTCCATAAAACATTTAAACTAATGGCTCTACAAGTTGTGGACTAAGAGGCCCTGCGAAAGGATTGGCATTAAGTAACACTGATTTCCTCAAAGTAACTACTAAAATGGGCCTAAATCAAGTGATGTACTTTGAAAAGGTCGTGGTTTAGCGCTTGGCCACAGTACGTTAAGAGGAAAATTCACTACTAGTTAAGGAATTACACTACTGGTATTCTAATCAAATTTTGTACTCTTTAATACCAATGTAAATATATCTAAATTTTCGGCGAAAAGATATTCTCACATATTTCTTTGTTTTTTAAAATAAAATAGTTCAACATATCTATTTGGGGAATATACTCGTATCCTTATCAGCCAGTAGAATCATGTGAAAACAAATTGGTCACCACAATCATCATACCAATCTCTTCTTAAAACTGAGGATGTACATTTACATAGCACTGCCTGACCATACCGCAGATAGTGTATCCACTCGTAGTCGTATGAATGGATGTTGTTGCATGAATCTCTTTTTAAAGCAAAACGACTCTGCTTATCCGTTCGCTCAAATGATGATGTCGTTGATTGTGATGGCATACTTTTTGAAATGTTTAACAGAATCCTGTCAATGGTGATAGAAACATTATTTTCGTTAAAAAAAAGGGACACAAGTTAATAAAACACAAACAGACTGCAGAATATGAAAACGCGCCCTAACTTGCGCGCTGTCCAGTTTCCCTTTGGCAAGGATGTGGCGCGTTAGGAAGAGAGAAATTTTGATGTCACTTTCTGCAAGGGCAATAAAAAATAGAAGTTGTAGTCAATCTTAAAGTAGCGCCTATATCCAAAATAGATATAATTTTCTGGGGAGAAATTGAAAGTGTATATAAATTAAACAGTGGCAATCACAATTTTTTCATTTAAATGCTATAAATAACGCCTATCTGAGATATTTAAGTATAAACAACCTATGCTATATGTTTTGAGTACTATGGACAAACTTGATCCTTATCGATCGATGTTATGATACGGCCCTCACATAAATGCACTTCATGTTTCAAGAGCATACACAGAAAAAAAATTTTAAAAATAGGTTTCCAGTTAAACGTAATATGTTTGGGCAGGATATATATATAACGGGTGATCCATCTAGATGTTTTTTTTCAGAACAAAACAAATAAAAAAAAATCAAATCAAGTGTGGAATCTTTGTTGGTAATTTTAAAGGACATTTTATGGCATTTATTTTTTGAGTATAATTTCCTTCAAATGTTGGCCGCAACGCGTAATGTTGGCTTCCAAAACCTTAATCGTAGCTGGTTTGTCAGCATAGACTTCGGACTTTACGTAACCTCAAAGAAAAATGTCTAAAGGTGTGATATCCCTCGATCTAGGTGGTATTTTTCTCTGGGTATAATGGCACCTCTTGAACCTCTTCTTGCTGCTCTTCAGCCCTAATGCGACAACTTTGTTTATTGACTTTGCCGTTGAGCCAGAAATGGGCCTCATCGCTGAACAAAATTTTGGTCGAAAACAGCGGATCTTTCCGTTTCTCACCGAACGCTCATTTCCATAATGCAGTTGCCAACATTTGAGGGTAATTATTTTCAAATAGTTAATGCGATAAAATGTCCTTTCAAATTACCATTAAAGGTTCCACACCTGATTTGAGTTTTTATATTTTTTTTGTTCTGAAAAAATACCTCTAGATGGATCACCCTATATATACATTTTGATTTTTGGGGAAAACAAACAAAACAGGGAAATACGGGTGATTTATTCACGACAGGACAAATTTCACTAGCGAATTCTTTGGTAAAAATCCATCTACGACCATGCCCAAAAATGCAATGGGGCGAAATGGCAGCAATTTGAAAATTTTCGGATTGGTGGTCAGGGGTACTAGGGTAAAATTGCTATAATTTTCGGATTGGTGGTCGGAGGGTACTAGGGCAAAATTGCTATGTTCTGAACCAGTGGTCGGCTTGCCCTACCTCTTGCCTTTCCAAAATTACCTAAACGAAGCCCAGCGGTTCCAAAGCTATTTGACTTATAAAGATTTTTTTTGATGTGAAATTACAGCAAACGTTTATTTGTTTTTGAAAATTAACACAACAAAAAAATTGTCCCCTTGCATGGTCGTAGATGGACATATTTTCACGAAATGAGTCTGGTGAAATTTGTCCTGCCGTAAATGAATCACCTTGTTTTATGTATATCTAACACCACGTGTCAGTATAGGGTATTATTGCTGAGTGTTTAAAGTTTAAGACTCATCGTCCTCGTCGTTCTTTGAGGGATGTCCGTCTGTCTACCTATTCATCTAACGTTTTAATTTAAGTGCAGGTCGCAAATATAAAACGATTTTATAAATCGGATTTGCGGCAACAACGAACTCTGTTGGAATTGGACCACATCACGTTTGATGCTGTTTACGCTTTGATACAAAACTATGGCTTTTCCTGATTATAGCTCCTGCTGCTCTAAAATCAGCATCTTAAATCAGATTCTCCGCAAATATAGCACAAAACGTTATAAGTGGCCACTAACCCGCCAACGTTTTGAAATAGCTTCCATATAAAGGTCCCTTTCGTTTTGCCGTCCTGGCGACCTTGAAGGCACACATTTAATACGAAATTGGTCGAATTGTTCATTGTACGTCGCTGCAAAGTCATAACTTCTAAACTAGTGAAGATATTTACAAAATTTAAAATGTATTATAAAGAAGACAGATTAAGTATTAAAGTAAGTGCTAACATTTGTTGGTAGGCCCACTCAAAGCTTTAATACCAGACGCCTAAAATTGTTTTTTTTTTTGATTTTCAAAAAGAAGGAACTTCAACTAACCTTACATTTACGTATTCGTTACCAATTTAGCTTTATTTAACTGAAGTATTTATAAAAACGCTTGCGTTTATTTCAACTTATTTTTTCTACTGTAAAATAAATCACTCGTATTATATTGAGTTTAATGTATTTTTGAATAATTTTCATAATTCAAATCTATTGTTTTCAACTTTAACCAATTCTAATAAATAACATAGGGGATCAAATCTAATGTCGACAACTTAAACAAATTCTAATAAATTATATTGGGGATCATAGTATAATAGTGTGTGTTCATACTATGGTTGTAGGGATCATAACATGGTTGCGTGTGAATCATACTATGGTTGTGAGGATCATACTGTGGTTGTATATGAAACATAATATGGTTGTGAGGATCATACTATGTTGAGTGTGAATCATAATATGGTTATGGGGATCATAGTATGGTTATGTGTGAATCATACTATTGTTGTGAGGATCATAGTATGGTTGTATTTGAATCATACTATTGTTGTGAGGATCATAATATTGTTGTACCACAACCATATACCCAACAATAGTATTATCCTCTTTGAATATTGTCACCAAAACCATACTTTTTTTTCTGCGTGTATATGTTCTGGTAAAATAGGTATTTTGGTTTACAAATTTTTTCAAAGTGATATTTATTTAACATTTCATTTCGGTGCCATAATAATTTTTTTTTCTTGTTGAAGAAGTCCCCATTCTGTCGTATGCGGGAAATTTTGCATGTATTCGCGTATCTAAATCTAAATTTTTTTATAATCCTTGTTTCTACACCTTTAAGCTTCTTCCGATAACTCTTCGATTGGCAAGACTTGGTATTCAATTAAATGTGATAAAATCGTATGTACCGTAGAAGTACGTTTTTTTTGATACAATTGACCAGCTGTATCCAATTGTTTTTGCAGCATTTTCATTAAACTTAATGCCGTTAACTTTTTTTACAATTGATTAAATTTAAAATAATGGCAAACCTTCTTATAATGTCTCTATCGCCTCCAGTAATCTGGGCTGTTACTTCATTAGATTTTATTATTTCTGCAGACTTCTTTAGATAATTAAGGAAGTGGACAGATGATGGTCAAGCATGTTTCCAATGTTCTGCGGTTTCACTTCTCAGCCGTAGAGGAACTACTAGCCTTATAGAAGTTTGCATCGGTAAAAGTGTTATCATCTGCAGCTATTGCTTGCTTGTAAATGCTTTGCCGGATGATCCATCACATCCCCACTTATTCATCAATGTTAGTCCATCAGGAAGTGGTTCTGCCGCTTCTTCTGGTAAGCTTTGAATAAGACGTCTTGCGGTATGGTCCATCATGTCTTGAATCGATACCTCCGCTGATACCTCAGTTATATTTATATTACGAGGTACTGCTTCTTTCTTCCAAGTCCAATTTGTTTGTAGGAAGGAAGAATGCTCACAATGTGGCACTTTAACGACATGCGTAAAGTTGTATATTTTTCAATTGATAAGTTCAAGTTCATAAACAACGCTAAAGCCTCTTTAATCGTATACTTTGAAGGTAAGGTAGGTGTTAGATAATCCCCTTTTATTCTATGAACTCGATTTGGGCTAGCGATCGATACTGCGTTTGAAATGTCCGACCTTGCCTTGTCTAGGTTCTTCACATACTTCATGGATAGCTCTTCCGATGGATGTTGCGTAGATACTTAGTTTATGCTGCAAAATAAAAAGTACTGAATATTTTCGGACCAAATATTTTTAAAAATATTTATTGATGTATATTGTATCCCAAAAGAATCTACTTATTCGAAATGTCCGCCTTTTGCCTTTACACACGCCTTAAGTCGCACTGCCCAATCGTCAATAGCTGCACGAACCTCGTCCATTGGAAAATTGGCCACAGCTCGGGGTATCTTTTGTGACAAACCTTGTCCTTCAAAACCGTCCACAATTTGTAATCCAATAGGTTCAAATCTAAACTGTCTGAGGGCCATTCTTCAGAGGAAATGAACGCAGGTCTGGGACGTTTAAGCCTTATAGGTCGGCGAAGAATCCTGCTGGAAAGTCCATGGCTGGTTTGGAACAGGAAATTGTTAAGAGGCTTCACAACAGCTTCCAAAACGGTTTCTTGGTAAACTTTGACCCCACCAAACCATGACTGAAGCTGGGTGATGGCCCTTTTCCACCCTTGGGATCAGTTCAGATGCTTCCTTAGATGACCGCGCATACACTCTATCATTTTGCTTGTTAAATTTTTCCTGAACGGTAAAATTTTTTTCATTGGTGAACAAAATTTTTCTGTGCAAGTTATCAGCGTGCTTCACCAAAAGCCGTTTCCATTTTTCAATCCTACTTTTTTTCAAAGCTGCAGTCAATAAATGTCCGGTACGTCCGGGCTCTGTTTTCGGAGCGGATTTCTGTGAATTCTTGATTTAACGGCTTTGATGACATGCAGTGTTCGAACAGAGCGTGGGCGGCCCGTCCGGTGGCGGTCTTTTACATCTCCAGTCTCCTCAAACAGTTTCTTGCAACGGTAGACGAACATGTGGCTAATCCCTAGTGGCCGGAGCGTTTTGAAAATATCGCTTTTTTTTCATTTCACACTTGAAAAGCGATATTACAGCGATACGGTTCTCATTATCTGACCACTCCATAATGAAAGTTGAAACAATTTTAAAATCCTGTTACAGACTAATGCTATTGAGGTTAGCTTTCAAAACCCATATGACATTAACGGAGTATGTTCAGTTCTACTATTGAAATGGGTGTGTTCAATGTTGTAACAGTATTTATGTCCCTACTAAGAAGATGCTTCTTCCCTTGATACCGTGACTAGATTCGTGAAGATTTTCATGGACGTTTATAAAGGAAGACTCACTCACTTATTTTTGATAACTTGAGTTATTTTTCCGAAACGCATCTTATTTACGATTGGACGTTTGCCATGTTTTCTTAATAAAAAAATAAATGTTGTGAAATGCTGTAAAAAATAATTGATAATTTTTTCAAACTTCTGCTTTTATGGGAAAGGTTGAATTTTGTCATTTAATAATGGAACACAATGTCATATGACAAACACAACAAGCTCGGCAGTACCTCATCCGATCAACCAAATTTATAAGTACATTTTCGATTGATTCGGGTCGAATCTTTTCAATAATAAATTCTATTTCATGTTTCAACTCTTCAACTGTGTTTAGAAAATAATCCAAGGGATCAAATCACACCTCCGAGCCGGTCAATTGACTTCAAAATTTCGGCTGATTATTCGATTTTTAAAAACAGTGCGTAAAATATCGACGGTTGAAACTAAATGTCGTCCATGTCATTCTTATGAATTTTTGGAAACTAAAATTCAATGGGCGTTACCGCGCTAACCGGTAACGCCCATTGAACGAAGCGAAAAAGCATCGGATGGTCATCAGGCTTCAGTTCTTGAACCAATTTAACTAGGTAAGCCTTTATTCGAGGTCGTATGCTTCTTAAAAAATTGCGAACGTTTACTTCCTGAGAACGATGACGAGTTAATGTTGATGGATGCTCTTGGACGTTCTTAGCCACAGCAGTAATGTTTTCTATTGAACGCACTGAACAAGAACATACTCGGGTTGGTTCGCCAAAAACAATCCAATTGACGCACAAACTGAACTAAAGTCTGATTTCTTATTGAAAATTTCCCATGTAAATTTCTTACAACTTGCGTTAAAGACTCACAAATTTGGAAGTAAGTTTTAAATATTTGCCAATTTTGTTCGAACGTTTAGCGTCCTGCAAATGTAAATAATAGTTAATGTTATTCTACCTTTTAAAGTCAAAGTAATCGGTAGTTCACCACATTTTCATTTCTAAATTTAGCAATAATACTATTGTTACATTTCAACAACATTCATGTATCCGCAATCATGCTATTGTCAAAATGAAATTCAAAAAACAATTCTATGGTTGCGACGAACATGCTTCTATTATTGTTGCCATGACCATATAGTGATCATATATTTTCTCTGCGTGTGTTGAAATTCATCCATGTTTTTGAGTTGCACCCATTCAAAATTGCCTCCTGATTTGAGTTACTGGAGCTCTAGAAGGAGCTACGAGTATATGTCTGCCCTTAATATGGCATACCATTTTTGAAGGCTTCTTTAGGGGCACTAATATGTTAGTATACATGCGATAATGTTTTTTGTCATTTGGTAAGCACAGCCATATTTAGCCATATTTTACTAGTATATGTCTGCCCTTAATATGGCATGCCATTTTTGGAGGCTTCTTTAGGGGCACAAATGTGTTAGTATACAATCAAGGCAATAATGTTTTTTGTCATTTGGTAAGCACAGAAAGTGTCATGAATCGAAAATGCATTTCGATTCTTGACACTGGCAGGCTTGCGGCTGGTTCTCAGGACAACTGGCGCAAGGGGCTAGCAATTTTTTTAAATATTGGACGTTGTAATATTTTTCAGAAACTGTCTATGGGATTGAAAACGGGCCACATTGCCACACCCATTCGGGTACCTCCCACACAAATGTACCATTACTTCTGGTACTCTTGTAATGTCTTCAATCTTATTTATACGATCTTACCCAAAATGAATACTTAAAAACAGGGTTATAATAACTTAGTGACAAATAATTGTATTCCTAGCCACGCCCCTTCTGGTACCTCCCACACAAATGACTCTTGTTCAGTGCAGATTATAACTCACACATTTTGATTTGTACTTGCACATCAAAAAAGGAATTGACGAGCCCCAATCTGGTACCTTCCATAAAAATGCACTATTCCTCCCACTTTTTTAATCTTAAAAATTTCTTTAATTCTTTAACCCAAAAGATCACAATATATAACCTTAACTAGGTAACAATAATTTGGATTCCTAGTTACGTCCCTTCTGGTTCCTACTGCAGTGCAGAACACTGCCTACAAACCTTGTCACCATGTGCGTGAACTTCGCTTGCATTTTGTACACTATTATATGGGTGACTCGCCTCAGAATGGATGTCACACCCTATTCCAGCATCAATCACTTAATCGACCCTTTACGAGATTCCGATAAAATCGGTGCTCCTTGGGCACTGGAGGACGGAAGAAAGGAAAATTTTAATTCCATGTATGGGAGAGAGTATATGTAAGTCGGATCAATCGACTGAAACCTTTGAACTTGTTTAATTTTTTTTTTATTTAATATAAGTATATTATTACTTTAAATAAAATTCTTAATAACTAAATTATTTTTAATCCATTTTATTTATTTATTTTTTTATTGAATTAAAAATTCAATTTATTTTATATGACTAACTGTGTTTAAAGATGATAGGCCGCAAATGACTCATTCATGCTGATCTACGCATACGCGACACCTGATCAGAAAATTGTTTATTGCATCCTAAAAGGTTGTAGTTGGGATCGCTCCAATTATTCTTTTAATGAATTGCTTCCATTCAGTCAAATTCCTTGGTTTCAGTCAAATTCCTTGGTTTTGTACACCTTCTGCTTGACATAACCCATAGTCTGGTGCAGTCAGGTCCGGTGGCCTTAGGTATCAGCGGTTTCTCGATATTAATTTGTTTGGGAATTTTCGTTGGAGCTCTGGCTATATGTGCAGTTGCTCCATTTGGCTGGAACCAAATGCTTTTGAATCGGACACATCTTCAGCACTGTTGTGATATAAAACTCCTTTCGCATCTCTTATTAACGATCCACATTGACAATCCGTCTCATGGAGTAATTGTGGATTAGATTTACTCCGTATATGGCAATTTTGCTTATTTACATTGCTGTTTAGATCAAAATTGGCCTCTTCAGACATTAGCAAGGAATTATAAAGCTGTTATTCTCTCCTCCATTTCAAAATTTTTTTGGCAAAATTCCATGCGAATAGGCAAATCCATAGGGTTTAACTTGCTTGTAATTTGGACTTTGCCCATCCACGACACTAGCTTAAGTCATCATGATTTCTCCGTTGTAATGACCGCCTGCCGATAAGTTTCGAGTCGAAACGCACCGATTTGCCTGAATTGAAGATGTTACCGCCGCGATGGTGTCTTAAACCCGAACATAGGGATCTCGATGGTACGGTCTTCATGCGATACTTTCAGATTCGGCAAACATGTTTACCAGCACAATAATGGTATATCTACTAGGGCAGTTCCGCCAAACTCCCTTCTAAATTCCCTTTAGACGCAAATGCAGGACTTCAAAGCATGGTACCGCTGCACGATCCCAATCCTCTTTGCGGTATCCCAAGCATTCATTTCAATAAATCTTACTACTAACCTTCCACAAATTAAAGTTATTACATTTTGTGTTGTAGCACGATTCGTGCGTCACCCTGTATTTATATTAACGTTGTGATTAAACACAGCCATCCCTTTAATGCATCTATCGACTCGAATGGCACATTAAAAACGGATGTAAGATATTTCACTCTATTGACTGCATTACAACATCCGGCAGTTAGTCGCAATTCACACATCCACAAATTTGCGCGTGTTCGTTTACATCGCGTACGTACACACACATGCACTCACATGTACATCACATGCATTCAGTCGTATTATTGCATTCAATACAATTTCGTTTTACCTTCACGAAAAAGAGGAAAAAAACGACGTACCACCATCGAAATTTCAATTGAAATTGAAATTGTGCATTTAACGGCATTTCGTGAATCACTCCCGTTTAAATCCTATCGCGTGAAGACATTTATTGTTGCGTATGCTGTGAACTGATAAAGGAGTCTTCACGCCAGAGTCCTTAGCCGATGCACTATACTTATGACGGCGGTAATATGTATAGCATAGTGGTAAATGGCATATGTTTTTTGTATGTTCCCTTTTTTTTAGCCCTTGACTTAATGAAACACAGTTTAACAAACGAGGGCAGATCAATAACTCTGTGACTTTCCGAACAAAACACAGTCTTTTTTTGCAAAATAAAAAATATTTTTTAACATAATCTTCTTTTAGCTCAATATACTTAGTCCAACGTTTCTCCACTTTTTGTATCCCTTCCAAAAAAGAGGACTTTTCGAGGTACAAAACATACGAGAATTGCTATATATATTTCTGGCCTAGGCAATATTTAGTGTTGCCTGGCGCCATCTGACATTTATATTGGAAAGTTTATAATTTTTTAGCATAAACCTACTCGGAATGTTTTGACGTACGACCATCCTTTGTGTTGTTTACAGTGACTAGAAAAACTCAATTTGACAAAAAAAAATGGAATTAACTTGTGAATATTTTCGTGCAATCACTTTCCACAACTTTCGACGTGGATTATCACGACAAGAGTGCATCGATTAACTTAAATCTTTGTATGGCGATGAATCACCATCCTATAGTACTGTGAAAAACTGGGCCGACGCCCGCTCAAAGACGAAGGTCGTGAAGGTCTTCCAAAAACGGCCGTTGTGCCAGAGAACATTGATGCCGTGCGTGAACTGATAGTGCAAGATCGTCATGTGACATATCGTGAGATAGAGGCATCGTTGGGCATTTCTTGCACCAGCATACATTCGATATTGTATGAACACCTGTCCGTAAAAAAGTTTTTTTCTCGTTGGATCCCGCACAATTTGAGAATCGCTCAAAAAAAGGCTCGTGTCGATTGGGGTAAAGAAATTTTAAAAAAATACGATCGCGGTGCTTCAAAAGACGTTTATAAGATCGTCGCAGGTAACGAATCAAATATCTATGCGTATAAGTCCGAAACAAAACAGCAATCGACCTTGTGGATCATCGAAGACGAGCCAAATCCAACGAAAGTTGTTCGTGGAAGAAGCACTTCGAAGCAAATGTTCGCCTGTTTCTTCGGCAAAACTGGTCATGTGGCGTCTGTTCCGTTTGAGCAATGTAGGACGGTCAATTCTGAGTGGTACACCAAAATTTGTTTGCCTGAAGTCTTCGGAGAAATTAGAAAAACGAACAAGAGAAAACGAATCATTTTGCACCATGACAATGGGAGCTCGCACACATCGGCTCAAACCAGCGCCTTTTTGGCCGGACAAAACGTCGAATTGATGGGTCAGCCCTGACTTGGCACCCAATGACTTCTTTTCATTCCATCACATCAAGAAAAATGCGTGGTCAACGATTTTCGTCGAAGCAGCTGTTCAAGCGTTCAAAAACCATGTTTTGGAAGTGTCTCAATCGGAGTGAAAAAAGTGCTTCGACAATAGGTTTGAGAGCATGCAAAAGTGTATAAATCATGCTGGATAATACTATTGAAAACAATAAAACCATTTTTGATGATAAATGTTCGCATTTTCATTATAAGCCCAGAACTATATATATCAGCCCTCGTAGGCATTTGTATGATTAGTAGTTTCATCGTAGGAACTGATTCTCTTTCCACCAAGCCATTTCTTTAGGTTTGGAAATAAGAAATAGTCGCTGGGGGCTAAATCCAGAGAATATGGCAGAGGAGGTACCAATTCGTAACCCAATCTATGCAATTTTGCTAGTTAAACGTTATATTGATGAAAAATAGCTTTTTTCTTGGCCATATGGGGTCCTTAAATCGGCTTAACAAGTTTGCATAATATTCTCAGTTTATTGTTTTTTCCCTTTTGAAGGTAATCGATGTGGATTATCCCTCGTGCATCCCAAAAAACTGTTGCCATCACCTTATTGGCCGACAAAGTCACCTTGGCCTTCTTCCGCGCCGGTTGACCTGGTGAAACCCATGGTTTAGACTCCTGCTTGGTCTCCGGGGTGTTGTAATGTATCCATGCTTCATCCACAGTTATAAAACGCCGCAAAAACTCATTCGAATTGCTATTTAAACAGCACCAAACAATCCTTTGAAGTTGTCACACGATTACGTTTATGGTCAATCGAGGAAACTAAATGCGTATGGCGTCAGCAATCTCACTCACTTTTATTCTTCGGTCGACCAACACCGCTTTGTCGTGGATTTTTTTTGACATTTTCGGGTGTATTGACCTCATTTGGCCGTCCAGAACAGGAGCGGTGTTTTGTATGGTACTGTATTAATTTCTGGCGGTAGGTACTGCCTCAACAGCATGTAGTTGTGCCTAGAGTTGGGTATTTCCCGAGAAAATCCTAATCTCGAGATTCGGGATTTCCCGAAATAACGAAAATTTCAATTCTCGAGATACGGGAATTCCCGAAAATGATTTTTAAGATTTCTCGAGAATTCCCGAAATATCGGGAAATATAAATAAATCTAAAATCAGTGTAAAAGCAATGAATTTCATAAAATATTCTTTTTATTTAAGTATTTGAAAATATTATTGTTTCAATAGTAAAAAAAATAGATTAAAAAAATAATTACAAAAAAAAGCAAAACAAAAACAATTCAAAATTATACTTATTAAATAGGGGAAAAAAGTAATTGTAAACATTATTTACCAAAATGGTGTTTTAAAAAACACAGACTGTCAATGGCTTCGTCTGACAATCGCGTACGCTTTTCGGATACGAAATTACCCGCTACTGAAAAATTCCAAACAAAAAATTGGTTTAGAACGGTGGGAGAGCGCACATGCAGCGACCTAGTGTATAGAAATGAGTAAGAACCAGTTTTTCAAGAGTAAATAAAATTCCGTTTAACTGGCATTTCTACACTGAGGGAAAAGTGTATTAAATTTAAGCCAATTTATGCTAAAACTGAATATATCTGCCGCTGAAATAGAGCTTGCGTCAATTTCGTTTAATTTAAACAGAAATCCGTTAAGAAACATAATTAAAATCGATGTTTTAAATTTTAAAAGGTTTATGTTTAAATCCAATTTTAAAAGAGATTTTTTTATTTTTAAAGTAATTGTTGTCACCATGGATTTCTCGAGAAATCTTGAGATATTCTCGAGATTCGGGATTTCCCGAAATGTTAATAATTTCAATTCTCGAGATTCGGGATGGAAAAATCTCGAAAATTTCTCGAGAATTCCCGTCGGGAAATTCCCGAAACCCAACTCTAGTTGTGCCCAACTCTAGTTGATGAGGCAGCCAGATGCATATCTCAGCGGCGTTCTGGCAAGACTGAATATTTCTCTACTTCGCCTCGCTCACATTAGGTTATTAAGGCTTGGGTTAATAGACACTAGATGGTTTAAAAAAACAAA
Source organism: Hydrotaea diabolus (assembly GCA_963513945.1). NCBI lineage: Eukaryota > Metazoa > Arthropoda > Insecta > Diptera > Muscidae > Hydrotaea > Hydrotaea diabolus. Next base: position 124,703,656 of record OY740717.1, read on the forward strand.
TTGCATTACGAATGTGTCCCTTGAAGAACTGTTTTTATACCTAGCACCACTCTGTGGAACAGGGTATTATAAGTTAGTTAATGGCAAATGTATGTAACTACCAATACTATTTGAGTTAGACCCACATTGCCATGCGAAATGCTTATGGCATCAACAATCTCACGCACTTTTACTCTTCGGTCGGCCAACACCGATTTGTCGTGGATTTTTTCGACATTTTCGGGAGTATTGACCTCAATTGGCCGTCCAGAACTGGGCATCAGAATAGGTGCGGTGTTTCGTATGGACCTGTATTAATTTCTGGCGGTTGCACCAGCCTGACCTCAACTGGTTCATTGCCACTCTTGTCTGTGGAAGTGGCATCTCTCCCTTTTGTGCTAACTCTGGATGATTGCCTGCTAGCGCGGTCATCATTCTGATGTCGTGAGCAGTTTCTGCAATTGTAAAAGAGTGAATCCTGTCAAATTGTCCTCTTTGCTATTAGGTTCTTCTTTGTAACGTTGGGCCCCTCTCCTAGATCTTTTCTGACCTACGAGGTAGTGGTACTGCTTCCACAACATGTAGTTGTGCCTGGGCAAGAACTTCATCTCCTCTTGTAGGTGATCTTCCGAGGAAATGATGAGACAGCCAGATGTATTTCTCAGCGGCGTTCTGGCAAGTCTGAATATGTCTCTAATTCGTCTCTCTCACATAAGGTTATTAAGGCTTGAATGAATAGACACTAGATGATTAAAACAAAATGCATTACGAATGCGTGCCTTGAAGAATTATCCGTTTTTATACCCTGCACCACTTTGTGGAACAGTGTATTATAAATTAGGCAAATGTTTGTAACTATAACTATAGTTACAAACATTTGAGGTTACGTTAGATGAGGTTAACTTAACCATAAATAAACATGATATGGAGTCTACGTTACATAAGGTTAATTGAAACATTTTATTGTTGACTGGTACTAAACAATAATAATAGTTAATTTAACTAGTCCATGATTGAATTTTTAACCATGAAAATTGTAAATTTTAAAATAATTATTGTTGTTTTAACAATGCATAGTTGAGTTTTTTAACCCTTAAAATTGTTATTATTTAAATAATGATTGTGGTTTTAACAATGCATTGTTTTTAACCATGAAAATAAATTGCTAATATTAAAACGTCATAGTTAATATATTGAAACAATACATGTTCAACTTAACAATGAAATTGTTAATGATATTAATTATTAAGATCATTATAGAAATCATTTTTATTGTTAAGTAAACTTATAATTTGTTACCTCTTTGAATCAGAAATATAGTTACTGTTACAATTTTTATTTAGTTAACCTACTTATTATTTTTTGTTTTGTTTACATTTATTCGGTATTTTTCAGTATTATGACTTGAACAGCGTTTATTCTGGTTCGAGACCTTTTTGTTGTTTCATTTTCAGAATCAACAAAAAAATTGGTGAAATGTATTGGCTGAGGTTACCAGGCAGACTGTACAGCTGTTTCTAAGCCCGCTAAGGGTTTTCTTCAGCTGTCTTTGGCAACGATTACTTCGGCTACAAATTAAATAACTTATACGGGAGTCCCATTATGATAAATGAGAATTATCCTTTGCGTATAGTCTTCGAACTGTGCGAAAAGCAATCTTCATACAGATTGTAAAGCTATCATTTGCATTGTTTTTTTAATTGTCTTATGATCTTTCTCACAATTACAAACGTTCAGAGCAGAGGAAGAAAGGAAAAAGAGTGGGGGGATTAGACATTCACAATCGTTGCAACTTATAAGACAAAGCGTATAAGACAAAGCAGATCAAAAACTTCGATACAACGGAGCCGAATGATCTTTAAATTTTTGTTTATGTAGCACATTTTTCTGCCTCTCTCTTGAAAATCCAACCTTATATAATGTTAACTCAACTATTTTGCATGTACATTTGACCTTATATAACGTTATTTTGTCTTTGTTATCAAACATTTACCATGCCAAATTTAACCAGACACATGGTTAAAAAATCATTGTATTTTCGGCTCAGTATATCAATACTATTTGAGTTAGACCCACATTTAAGTTAACCGATCGACGTATAACAACTTTCTGATTTCTGTTAACGATATCTGTCTGTCCTTCCATCTAAAGCTTTAATCAAACTACAGGTGGCTATTGTTGTCCGATTTTCATAAAATTAAGCAAAAGTAAGTTTTTTGGACCATTGAAATTGAAGAAAATCGGTTCAGATTAAGAACCGATATAACCTTAAACAATAAATTTTTTTCACAAAATTGAACATGCCATTAGTTTTAAAATATAATTAAGTTTAGAGACCGGCCAGGGTGGTCTAAAAACCTATGCTCAGCTGTCTTTTTGGAACAGGGTAAAATATAGTCGACCAAGTCAAACTTTAGCTTTTTTACTAGTTTATAGACTTTACCTAAATTTGGACCTACTCGAATTTCACCAGTAATAACAGATCTAAGTTGGCAGTTTTCAGTTCCCTTGGAACACATTAGTTTTCATTTCGCCGATAATGATGACCGGCTTCGTACTCTGTTTCAAATTTCCATTTCACTTCGTTTTCATCTTTTTTTCATCATTGATTTGTGGCATCAGGCAAAGTATTCCATTATTGCGAATAACGAATAAAATGCATTGCAACGCTTTTATGGCTTATGGTTGTACGCGTGTGTGTCGCAATGCGAGACAGATAAATATGATTTTTGTATTCGCTATAATTCTTTATAAACGATTTATTTCGCTATTTGCGTAGAAGTAAAAGAAATGCCAGAAGTAAATTGAAAGTAGTTTTATAGAAATGTCTTTAAAGAGTAAATTTCTGCTTCACCTTCTATTAAGTATGTTGTTACTTACTTCATTCACTAAACACCCCAGTACACACTAAACGTTGATTTTTTCTCAATTCAGTATACCGTCGAACCTGGACAAGTGGAACATGCATAAGTGGAATTTCTCAATAATTGGGACAGTTTTGACGGTCCCTCCACATGTCGAACAAAAAAAAAATAAAAAAAAAACTTAAAGCAGGAGTTTGAACCTCTTTAGGCTGGACTTGGTTTTTTAGAATTAATCTTTATATAAGTTGGAATTTTTACTCCTTTACTTCTATGAATGGGATTTCCCTTTTCACGCTACCTCAAAATGTACGAATTTGGTCTTCAAGAGGGAAAGTTGTTGCTTTTTACTAAGAGAGCATTTGCGAGGTGCGACTCGTTGTCAGGTTTGGCAATCGAAGGCTTTTGGCGACTCTTATTTTGGGGATTTGGAGATTATTTACAAGATTTTTTTTAAAACGGCATAATTTAACTTTTAAAGGTCTTAATGAAATAGTAGCTTACTCTAAAACGCCGATAGTGTAAATTTTTAGTCTGTATTTTCGATATTTTGGCTCATATCCGATTAAATGATTTCGTTCTAAGTTTTTTGTACCTTCCATCATAGGATAGAGGGGTATAGAAATTGGCAATGGCATTACTGCGGTAACGTAAAGTTTGGCTATTTTTTGAGTAATTTTGACTAACATTTGTCAGCAGAGGTCAAAAAAATGTCAGATTAAATGAGTTGAAAATAATACAGCAGTTGTTTAAAGTAAATACAGGTTGTCCTTCGGGAAGGTATGCTACTTTGTTTGTTTATAATTTTTGATTAAATGAAAGAGAATGGATCTTATATTGAGAAATGTTTTAGTTAATTAAATTCTGCACGGCGTCTAATTGAGGTTGATGGATTATTTTGAAAACTTTCTTAAGCAGCAATAATGTTTTCAGTCGATCTTGCAGTACGTTGTGGTCCATGCTTGGGCATATCAGCTACAGACCCTCTTTCTTCGAAATAGTTCACTACACGATAAATAGTGCGTTTTGTTGGCACGTTGTTTCTCGCAAAAATTTCAAGTAACTTTCTCATCATCGCAGTAATCGATGATTGATTTTGATAAAATGTTTAAACGAATTAAACACATTGGTTTATCGAATATGTTTCCATACTAAATTTGCCACGTCTCTACTTTACAATTGCCAAATATGAACTATCAAGACTAATGTTTACCAATATGGCGGCAAAACAAAGTAGTATACCTTCCCGGCGTACACCCCGTATATGTAATCCAGGCGTATTTAATAAAATTAATGATTTGGAAAATTCTGTAAATGAAATGAAAAAAAAAACAACCAAAGTGACAGAAACATTTCGACTATTTAGTTTGTTTTTTTTGGTTTTATGTAAGTGCAGATCACTTAAATTATATGAATTATTTTCCTTTTTTTTTGTTTATTAAAGAATATTATTCTGTTTGTAATCTTTTGAACTTTATAGAGAAGCTTGTATTTGCGCAAAAATACAGTTGTGGTTTGAATGTTTAATAACTTTTTAAATTTATTTATATTTTTTTCAGAATTTTGTGAAGTAAACTTGGGGAATTTGTAATGGAACACTACACAACAGAACAGCGATCAGCAATTGTTGAATTTTATTTTAAAAATCAAGTAAATTGTTTTGACGCAGCGCACATAGAAGTATTTTAATGATCTGGGCGGCCAAAAATCAAAATCTCAAGTTTAAAATACAACCGTTAAATTTATTGGGAAATGTAGGGGACACTCCATGTAACGAAAAACCACCATTACAAGTTAATTTAATTGCGAGAACCCCAAAAAACAAAAGTTCATACTTAATGATTGGAAACTGCGGCATGTTTCTGTTTTCTGTGATTCTACGGAGGTGTTAAGTTTTTATTAATTTTAAAGCGATTAATTTTCCCCAAGTGCAAAATAGCGACGGATTCAGAGTCTATAGGCATGGAATCTTTTAAATATTATTTATTTCATTATATATGTTTCCCAAAAAAAATTTCCAAATTTAAATGGTCGGCAAGGACTGAAATAAAGCTGATTTTTCTATGAAATGTTTTGTTCAAAAAGATTTTTTTAGGTATCCTGTTAGATGCCGCAATTCTTGCGACTGGTATGAAAACTTGTTAAGGTCAACAAGTTCATCAAGTTCAGAAAAGTTTTCCGCGGAAAAACGCGAATGACCAAAAAACCGTTAATTAAAGTTCATACCTACCGAAACTCAATTCCAAGCTGTAGTCGATATTACCGTGAGGCGATTATCGATATTCTTGGAGGAATTTAAATTTGAAATAAAATTGTTTTGCAAATGGGGATGTGACGCATCTCAGCAAGAACAATTTAAGCAAAAACTGAAACATGCAGGTGACTCGGATGGAAATATATTCCAAAGCTGTTTTTTACCTGCTTGATAGGTTTGTGGCAAAAACAATGAAAAGGTGTTATGGCAAAATCCCACCCCTTCATCTTCCCAATTCTGTCGTCCAATAAGGTTCCGGTTCATCAAAGATTCAAATGATGTCACATTTGAAGAAATTAATTTCGTTCCATTGATTTTCTTATTGCGACTAAGGTTAACATTGGTGAAAAAAAGTTTTATGTAAACTACCAATTTATTATGACAATGGTAGTTGGAAAAGTGTGCAACACAGCCACTGGAACAGCATCCACCAGTCGTTTTTATGTTTGTGGAAAAACTTCCAAGGACTTTAACCAATTAGACGACAAAAGAAAAACGTCAGCAGCAACCGAATTGGCCTATCAGTTTTGCACGCGACAATAAGAATTTTAGAAAGATTTTGCATTTAGCATGTAAATTGCCAGTAAAAAAGTATCGCGGAAGAACAACAGATGACGAAAAACAGATCGAAAGGGAGAAAAAGCTTAAAGTACACAAACAAGATTCCGCAATGAAACAGGATTATAAGTGGACATGCCAAAAACAAACTTTAGAAATACAAATGACGGCAATACAAGCAGGAGATTTTTTGAAGATCCGAAATTAGGCTCGGAAATTACTGGTACTGATTACTAGACTTAAAGTTATTTTAGAGGCCATATCAAGCGGATACAACATACGAGGGCGACCGCAAAACTAACTGGCCTGGCACATTTTTTGTTTTACTAGCAACATTTTTTTTTGGTTTTTAAAAGCAATATTTTATAAGCCATCTGTCAAAAGTTCCGAAATATTTAATGATTATTTTCTTTGTTACAGGTGATTGAAGTAAACAAGTTTTATAATTTTTGAAAAATGGAAAATAAAGAGTTTCGTGCGGTAATTAAACACTTTTATATGAAAGGTTATACGCCACAATTAATCAAAGATGTATTGGATTCTGTTCATGGTGATAATGTACCATCATACCCCACCGTGAAATCCTGGGTTCAACAATTTAAAATGGGTCGTTCAAGTACGGAAGATGAACAACGCTCTGGAAGACCGATAACTGCTACTACTATTAAAAACATTAGAAAAATATTTAATGAAGTGACTTAAGATAGACGAATAAAGCTCAGAGAACTTGCTGATATTGTAAAAATACACGAAAAACAAGTTTGGAGTATTTTACAAGATGAACTCCACATGAAAAAGCTATACGCAAGATGTTTGCCGCGTTTGTTGACTTTGCCCCAAAAAATCGTCCGTTGGACCAATTCCGAGGAGCTTTTAGCGATTTATCAGCGTAATCCAATAGAGTTCTTGAGCCGATTCATAACTGTTGATGAAACATGGATCCATCACTACATCCCAGAATGCAAAGAACAGTCAAAACAATGGATAGAAGCTGGTAAAAGTGGTCCCAAGAAGGCGAAAACTATTAAGTCAGCAGAAAAAGTAATGGCCACAGTATTTTGGGATGCAAGGTGCATAATATTTATTGATTATCTTGAGAAAGGAAAAACTATAAATAGTGAATATTAGTGTGCATTATTGGATCGGTTGACTGAAGAAATCAAGATAAAACGACCGCATTTAGAAAAGAAAAAAAGTTATTTTTCATCAAGATAATGCTCCTTCACACACTGCATTTTTAACTCAACAAAAACTGGCCGAATTACGATTTGAAATTGCTCCGCATCCACCATATAGTACAGATTTAGCTCCTTCTGATTATTTCTTGTTTCCAAATTTAAAAAAATTTCTCGGTGGCAAAAAATTTTCGTCCAATAGCGAGGTTATTGCTGAAACTGAGGCATATTTTGAAGGTCTTGAAAAATATTATTTTTCGGATGGAATTAAAAAACTTGAAAAACCTTTGATGAAGTGTATTGAGTTGGAAGGAGATTATGTTAAAAAATAAATAATAATAATTCCAAAAAAACGGTTCTTTTTATGTTAGGCCAGTTACTTTTGCGGTCGCCCTCGTATCAACCGAAAAAATTAAAAAATATTCTGAAGAAACTGCACAACTATAAGTAAAATTGTAAGCATAAAGTAAAGCGTGATCCATTTCGAGAAAAAAATATTTAAAGAAAAAAAATACAGAAAATTCAACTTGAATGGTGAATCATTTGAAAGAACATTCTTTGACATTTATTTGTTGAAGATTATGTCTATCAAATGTTGACCGCGGCTACATCTCAGATGGTCCACCCGTTAAGTCCAACTTTCGATGACTCGTTCGAGCATTTCGACTGGTAACTGGCGAATGACACGCGTGTTGTTTTTCTCTAAGGCCTGAATCGAAGCGGGTTTGTCCGCATAAACTTTAGACTTTACATATCCCCACAGGTAAAAGTCTAACGGTGTGATATCACACGATCTTGGTGGCCAATCGACCGGACCAAAAAGTGAAACTATCTGCAAACCGAAGTGTTCTCTCTATAAATCCATTGATTGATGCGATGTGTGGGAAGTGGCGTCGTCTTGTTGAAACCAAATGTCGCCGAGATCACGAGCTTCAATTTCAGGCATCAAATAGTCGGTTATCATGGCACGATAACGGTCGACATTGACGGTTACGTTCTCACCGGCATAATTTTTGAGAAATATGGACCGATGATTCCACCAGCCCAGGATGAAGTGACAGCTCTTGAACCTCTTCTGGTTGCTCTTACTTACCCACTCAGCCAGAAATGGGCCTCATCGCTAAACAAAATTTGGCTCGAAAACGTCAGATCATCTTGGAACTTTTCAAGAGCCCATAGACCGAAGCGATGTCGCTTGGGGACGTCGGGCAGCTTCAGTTCTTGCACAAGCTGTATTTTGTACGCTTTCAATTTAAAATCTCGACGTAAAATGAGCCAAGTCGTTCCATACGTCAGTCCGAGTTGCTGCGAACGGCGCCAAATTGACTCTCCATGGTCTTGGTGTACACTCTCAGCTACGGCCGCTACATTTTCTTAACTGCGTGCTGGACGTTGTCTATTCGGTCGAATATAATCCAATAATGAATGCTGGGTCTCAAGATGGGTGATGGTGTTGGGAATAGTACGCTCAGTAGGCCGATGATGTTGACCATAAGTTGAACGAAGTGGACGAAACACATTCCTCACAAAACGTGAATTTTCGTAATGAAGTTGAACGATTAGTAAATGTTATTCAGGCGTAAATCTTTCCATGATGAAATGCCAAACAATACTAAACAAAAATAACATGAGAGCATGACTCGACTCACACGTGATCTGTCAAAAAAGGCTATTGAAAAAAAGTATATCTACTTGGATCACCCATTATTTATACATGGTTTGGAAATAATAGAAAATGCGTTACTGTCTATAGGATAACTGTTTGAAGAGGCAGAAAAGGCTCGAAACAAACATTTTCGCGCTTACAGACTGGATTTTGGAAGAAAATTCTACAGAGACTCCTGCAATTAGGATATCTTATATAGGCTTCTCTTGAGCTCACGTCCACTTCTTAGTGCCTCAAAAACTAAAAAAAAATAAAGTTTTCTTCATGTTTTCCAGAATGATGTGGACGAGGAAACTAGCGATAATGACAAATAAAAAAATGGAAATGTTATGTTTTAAATATCCAATATGTGACAGCGCAGAGAGAAAGAGACCTAAGGGTAAAAAAAAATCAATTTTCATTTTTTTCTTTTTTTGATGTGGACAACATCTGAGCATCGAATGATCGGATCCCATGCCCCAAAAGTGTTCCCTCCCAGAGAACACTTTTGAGGCATGAAGTCGACGATTCTAAGCGCAAATAGAAAGGACCTAATCTTTAAAATGGCTCTCCTAAACAAAACTTTTCATTAACTTTTCACTTTTTTTTTGATGTGGACAAGATCTGAGCATCAAAAGTGTTCCCTCCGAGAGATATGCGCGTTTTATGAATGTGAAGTCGACGATTCTAAGCGCAAATAGAAAGGGACCTTATCTTTAAAATGGCTCTCCTGAACAAAGCTGGTTTTTAACCTTAGGTCCCTTTCTATTTTGCGCCTCACATATATGAAAATATAAAAGTATTTTACTATAAAAAAAAGTTTATGTTTTAAACGTTACTCTTAGCTTGATAAACAATTAAAATATTTTTGGCCGGCTAGATTCAATGTGCGCTTTTTTAATGTGCGTACTGGACCTTTAGAACCAACAATAAACCGCTTGGTTGGAACATGGTACAGTAAGACACCTTCCATGTACCGGAAGACCACGGTAAGAAAATATCGCAGGGTAGTGCGCAGGACAGTCCAGAAACATCAGCAAGAAGACGTTCGGCACAGCAGGGGCTATCGCGGAAAGAGCACAAATGTGCGCAGCCGAACTTGGCCACGACTTGTGTGATATAATTTCTCATACTTAAGGAAAAAATATTCACCATTAATACTCGTATACTAAATAATAATAAAAATAATTAACCAATAAATAAAAAAGTTATTAAACATTCAAACCACAACGGTATTTTTGCGCCACCCTGTACATAGGTGGAGAATAACCTTTTGAATTCTAAAGTCTACTACCCATCCTAACAGAACGCGGCTGGCCACTCTAAACGGAAACCTCTAAGTCAATGTGTCATCAATTAATCTTGGATGAACTAAAGAAACTTTTCATCGATTTGATGCAAATTTCCCCCGTTGGTGATTTTGTTTACATTTCTTTACTATCTTTTGGTTTTATAAATTTGATATTTTTAACGGGTATCTCAGTGAATGGAATTTTCCATGACTTTTTCACAAAGATGTGGCTGTATTTCAGCGATGATGATAAGTTGAATATCGGTTTTGAGCTCAGGAACTCTTTCTGATCTATTTGCATTTACTAGAGATTTCACAAAATCCCAAATTGGTTTATGCGAATAAACGAAAAACAATTCCTGAGCTCAAATCCAAGATCCAACGCGTTATTGGTGAGATACAGCCACATCTCTGGGAAGGGAATTTTAAAAATGTTTTAGATTATAGTTTTGTTTAGAAAAGTAGGAGGATTTGAATAATTTCTCACACTCAAGTTTGTGAAATAGCACTACCCAAGGTTTATGTATAGAAGGTTACGCCATCCCAGCCCCCTTCCCTTTTCTGTTTTTGACGTTTGTCACCAATGACGTCACGCAAACTTTGTTCCTATTGGCTAAAAATTTCGAGCTAACAGCTGATAATATTTGTGTATTCATAACAGTGGGACAATTGACTATTTTTGCCATCAATTTGCAATTATTTTCCAAACATTTGGCCACTGCACACTTCATTTTTACTATTTTGTTTTTTTCTCCTATTTTTGTCACACTTCTATGGATTAAAAACACAAACTAAATGTTTCTAATCAAACAATAAAAATGTTACTTATACACATACTCACATATTTTTTACTGTTGGTTTTCATACATTTGCCCACTGCACACTTAATGTTTACGTTTCGATTTGTTGTTTTATTTCTTCACAAATCTGACAAAGTGATTTCAGCTGTAGGGTTGCCAACTCACTGCAATATGTACATTTTTCACATGAAATCTTAGCTTTGTTAACTAAAAGTAGGCAGACATAGAGCTGGCAACCCACTTCTTTTTGATGTTTGTCACCAACTACGTCACCTAACGGCAATTTTTGCTGATGGCGTAACCTTTTATTTATAAACCTTGGCACTACCTACATACACATGTTAAACTGAAGACCACTAGAAAGAGAACTTTCTGAAAGCCTTACTCCTCGCCTTACTTGACAATTTTCTCATTTATTTTAAACCAATCAGACTTATAACTTAGAAATGCTATACTTATTACCACATTTTTGTTAAAGAAAACCCCCTTGGTTCATCTCATACACCCTATCACCTAGCGTATATACATATTTATACAACACAAACTGAACGTTTGGATTAGCTTACTTCTGCCTGCGTAGCGCAATACGTTTATTCCATACAAAATAAACGAAAGCAACCTCCACGCACGCTGCTCTGCTGCCATTATCAGTGCTACACTGCCCAACCGAGTGAGTCACACACGTATGATCAGCTCGCTGCGATCATAACAATGCAGCGGTAGTCGAGGGCAGAGTCTAGCCGAAAATTCTCTTTTAAGTTTCGACGCTTATTGTGTGTGATAACATTTAATTTTACTTGTGTTCTTTGTACTTCTCATTTAGTTTGTATTGCTTAGGGTTGATAATGTTGAGGTCGAGCAAGAAGAAGTTAAGACTATACTTCACAGGATCATTTCTGTAGTCAGTCTTCAATTACTTTCATTGCAAAATGAAAAATATCACACCCGCGATGAAGAGGTACCAAGGTTTATGTATAGAAGGTTACGCCATCCCAGCCCCCTTCCCTTTTCTGTTTTTGACGTTTGTCACCAATGACGTCACGCAAGCTTTGTTCCTATTGGCTTAAAATTTCGAGCTAACAGCTGATAATATTTGTGTATTCATAACAGTGGGACAATTGACTATTTTTGCCATCAATTTATTTATTAGCGAAAAACAAACAAATTTTTGTATATTAAGTTAAAGTTTTATTTAATTTTCTTTTTTTGGTATAAAAATTTTTGGTAATGTCGGCATTTAATATTCTTAACCTAAAGTACATTCTGCACCGGAAAAACATTCTTTTTACATTTTCTTCAAGTTCAACACCTTCAGCTTCTTCTATGTGTTTTTTTAAATATTTATTCGTTAGCCACAATGTCTCTCCATTTAATTTGGAGAAAATTGTGCCGCAATTCCACTAGCTACTGATTTTCCACTAGCTGCAGATAGTAAAAACATTTTAAACTTTGTTTTTCCTCACAATTACTCACCAGATTTTTTGCAATTATTTTCCAAACATTTGGCCACTGCACACTTCATTTTTACTATTTTGTTTTTTTTTCTCTATTTTTGTCACACTTCTATGGATTAAAAACACAAACTAAATGTTTCTAATCAAACAATAAAAATGTTACTTATACACATACTCACATATTTTTTACTGTTGGTTTTCATACATTTGCCCACTGCACACTTAATGTTTACGTTTCGATTTGTTGTTTTATTTCTTCACAAATCTGACAAAGTGATTTCAGCTATAGGGTTGCCAACTCACTGCAATATGTACATTTTTCACATGAAATCTTAGCTTTGTTAACTAAAAGTAGGCAGACATAGAGCTGGCAACCCACTTCTTTTTGATGTTTGTCACCAACTACATCACCTAACGGCAATTTTTGCTGATGGCGTAACCTTGTATTTATAAACCTTGAGAGGTACATCGTTTTTTCCGTAGCGTGAGGTTTTGAACGCCGTCTTTTACTGTCCACACTCTGTGTGTGTTCATTGGGACGGTGTTTCTTCGATGATCGCTCGATCAAACGGATAAAACGACTTCTGAGTGGTGGTTTTTAAACAAATCAATGTCAATTTTTTAATAAAGCGAATGTGCAGTTTACCAGTCAGTACACTTACGTCCATTTTCACAATGTCCGGTTATAATTTATCGGGAAGTTTAATCGATGGTTAGGTAAAATGAGTTTTCTCAATGTTCGGTTATGTTTTAACCGGAAGATTTTAACAGCAAAGTGCGGGTTAAATTTAATCAGAGAATTTTCTCCGATTAGCAGCTTTAACCAGAAGAAACACATGTTTTTGGTAAATTAAAAAGCAATAAGAAGACAAATAGAGTGAACATTTTTTCATAAATATGCATCAATATTTGCATTTGCATAATGTTTATTATAAACCGAGACGAATGAAGCAAAAACGGCAATATTTCAATCGCATAGACCATTTTGCTCTTCCAGAAAAAAAGTTTCTCTGGGATCGGTTCATATTTTCGACCTGTACTTTGGTTACAAAAAATGGTCACACGGGCAAACATACATTGCTATATTGACTCGGAATGTGATTCTGAGTCGATAAGTAACATTTTTGATGGGTTTATCTGCCTTCCTGTTGGATGTTAAGTTATAATACTCATTATCACAGTGTGGTGTCGATATATAAATTAAGTGGGAGGTAAATTTGTTCTTACTTGCGTCTGAATCAAAATCATTGTCGAAACCGCACGCTGATTTCCCCATTAATGCTGTCATCCTTTCATCGATGCTCGTCGCAGCAGCTGAATTGGTCCCTCCACCGGTCTTGAAAATTTCTCTTTTGTTCGTTTGCAGTGTAATTTTCGTTTGTCTCTTCATGTTTTCATACTTTTCCCTTAGACTGGTCGCAGTTCTGTTGGATGAAGATTGACTACGAAATTCATCTGCAATTCTTTCCCAGCAATTATTCTTTTGTTGCCATGTTACAGCGTTTGTGATTTTGTTTTCCACGATTTTGAAATGTTTCTCTACCAAACTTATTAACAAATCCATTTCCACGTGTTTAAAGTTGGTGGAACTACGAAAATTGTAATGTTATTAAAATTGTGTTTAATGATTATTTATAACTTACCGATTTCGTTTTCCCTTCAATTTATCTGCCTTCTCCATATTCCAATTTAATTTATTTATACATTAAATAAAAAAAGACCGCCAACCCAAAGTTTCGAAGAATATTTTATAATTTACTTTCCTCTTTTCATCATTTTCGTAAACAAAGTGGAAGTGTTACCAACTACAATACACGAATTTTGAATGGTAACTAACCAGAAGATGGTGAAAATGAAAATATTAACTCCTGGTTAAATGGTTCTGGTTAAGCAAATTGGCGGTTAGCTAAAGTTCCGGTTAAATTATTATAATCGGACTTTGTGAAAATGGGCGTTAATGATATTTTTTCCGTGTAACAGAGATATGGAAACTCTCGTTGTGTTTGGATAGCTAAACAAACCATCGGTTTTAGGGGATATTATTTAGAAAATGAGCATGTTTAGTTTTTTTTTAAACATTTTAATGAAGATTTTAACAGCAAAGTGCGGGTTAAATTTAATCAGAGAATTTTCTCCGATTAGCAGCTTTAACCAGAAGAAACACATGTTTTTGGTAAATTAAAAAGCAATAAGAAGACAAATAGAGTGAACATTTTTTCATAAATATGCATCATTATTTGCATTTGCATAATGTTTATTATAAACCGAGACGAATGAAGCAAAAACGGCAATATTTCAATCGCATAGACCATTTTGCTCTTCCAGAAAAAAAGTTTCTCTGGGATCGGTTCATATTTTCGACCTGTACTTTGGTTACAAAAAATGGTCACACGGGCAAACATACATTGCTATATTGACTCGGAATGTGATTCTGAGTCGATAAGTAACATTTTTGATGGGTTTATCTGCCTTCCTGTTGGATGTTAAGTTATAATACTCATTATCACAGTGTGGTGTCGATATATAAATTAAGTGGGAGGTAAATTTGTTCTTACTTGCGTCTGAATCAAAATCATTGTCGAAACCGCACGCTGATTTCCCCATTAATGCTGTCATCCTTTCATCGATGCTCGTCGCAGCAGCTGAATTGGTCCCTCCACCGGTCTTGAAAATTTCTCTTTTGTTCGTTTGCAGTGTAATTTTCGTTTGTCTCTTCATGTTTTCATACTTTTCCCTTAGACTGGTCGCAGTTCTGTTGGATGAAGATTGACTACGAAATTCATCTGCAATTCTTTCCCAGCAATTATTCTTTTGTTGCCATGTTACAGCGTTTGTGATTTTGTTTTCCACGATTTTGGAATGTTTCTCTACCAAACTTATTAACAAATCCATTTCCTCGGGTTTAAAGTTGGTGGAACTACGAAAATTGTAATGTTATTAAAATTGTGTTTAATGATTATTTATAACTTACCGATTTCGTTTTCCCTTCAATTTATCTGCCTTCTCCATATTCCAATTTAATTTATTTATACATTAAATAAAAAAAGACCGCCAACCCAAAGTTTCGAAGAATATTTTATAATTTACTTTCCTCTTTTCATCATTTTCGTAAACAAAGTGGAAGTGTTACCAACTACAATACACGAATTTTGAATGGTAACTAACCAGAAGATGGTGAAAATGAAAATATTAACTCCTGGTTAAATGGTTCTGGTTAAGCAAATTGGCGGTTAGCTAAAGTTCCGGTTAAATTATTATAATCGGACTTTGTGAAAATGGGCGTTAATGATATTTTTTCCGTGTAACAGAGATATGGAAACTCTCGTTGTGTTTGGATAGCTAAACAAACCATCGGTTTTAGGGGATATTATTTAGAAAATGAGCATGTTTAGTTTTTTTTTAAACATTTTAATGACCTCTCAAGTCCAGCGTTGCCATTTTGGTGCTTTTAGCACTGGTTTTGGTGATTTTTTGATATCCGTACCCGGACATTTTTGTAAAATATCCGTTTTTAAAAAGCGGGTATTTATGGTGCTTTTAGTGTTTTTTTTTTCAATTTCTCATAAAATACAATGACAACAGAAAAACTGGACTTGTTTAGGTTCAATTTTGGAAAAAGTACAAAAAGTGAATTAAGCCTTCGATTCGAAGCAGACACCGCTGATCACGTAAAACTCTATATGAATGGCTTTTTCATTAAATAAGAGTCTTACAAACAGAATTATTATTCCTTCGGAAAATTTTGATTGTTTAAAGGGTTATTTATATGAAAGTATAAACGAGGATATAATTTCGAAAAGTCTTCTAAAGAGTACAACATAAGCAATAGCGAAAACAAAATTATAGTGCAAAAATAAATCAATTTAGCTAAGAAGCTTTTAACTGAGGGAAGACTTTAAAAATTACAGAAAAGGTGTTATAGACTTCAAAAAAAAATTTTAAAATGATGCATATACTATTTCCAAAATACAACTTCGTCTTAAGAATTTGGGGCTGCATAAATGGAATAATATTGAGAGAACAGATGAATTCTGGATAGAAGTCCACAATTTCAAAGATTCTGAGCGAGGAAATCCGTTTAAAGAATTATGACTTTTTTTTGCTGTTACTTTCGTTCCCGTTTTCTAAAGGTCCAATTAGTCTTGACGGTGGACGGTTGATTCTGCAGAAGTCAAACTGTAGTTATCTCCCTCTAACATATGCAAAATGCAAACCCCAACTGAATTATCTGATTGCCTACCGTCAAGACTAAATGGACCTTAATGCTGTATTCAGCGAATGCATTAGTACATTCATTTAATATTGCCTTAATTTTAAAAATTCTTGCTGTAGCAATTATAGTATGTTACCTATGAGCGTATGTATACAGTAAAATAAACCCTAACGATTCATACAATACGAGTAGATCTAAGTACTTTATCATAACTGTTTTATGGCCTGATAATAGAGACGAAAAATCCGATGTATTTTAAACAGAAATTTAAACTTCTAGATCACAATGTTACTACATATATATGTATATGTATAAATGTAGATCTAAAAAGGTAACTGCTATATGAAAAGAATTGTTTTATTTTCGTTTAAAATTTTTTTTTGATTTAAAAATCATTTTAAAACAAACGGTGCTTTTTTACACTTTTTTGTTAAAAATTTACCCGTTATTACCCCTTTTTTTGGGTGGACCGTGCTTGTTCTCTATTAGGAACTGGCATCACTGCTCAAGCCAAGACGATTTAGATCAAAGGCATAAATAGGGGTTTCCATTAAGGGGCCATAACAATTTGATATATTAAGAAAAAAAACAGAATATTTAAGATATACGAGTTCAAATTTATTCCAGGCACATACGTAAAGTAAATGTACTGGCAACTCACTTCAATAAATGGATTGTGGTTTTTGCTGTGTCTCATTTTCGCCATTAATATTTGAATTAGCTTGTATTCGAAATTAGATCGTTTTTTCTTTCTGTTCCCTGCAATTCTTATTCACGGTATCTTGAAATCAAAATGTAGGATACACCTGCGTTGTGACGTGTTCTAATACATCATATTTTTTTTTTTAATTAGCCAACACTCAGGGGTTTTCCCCTATACATGCAATGCATTGCGTTGGTCGTTGGAAAGCAAGGGATCGAAGGGGGGAAAGAGGGAGTAATGTTTATTGACATTCGCCTTGAATTTCTGGATGTCGTAATTGGTGGGAAATACATTTGCCGGAAGTCGATTCCACATACGGACAGTACGGGCGAAAAACGAATTCGATCTGTAGTGTACAGTGCGGTTAACCGGCCAATCGATAACAAATGGGTGTGAATTTCTGGAAAGTCGTGTATCCCTGCCGAACATCCTCACGTCAGGAATAAGGCCACGAATGTCTGAAGAACACACACCATGGAAGTAGCGATAGAACAGCGACACACAATTCACATTCCGACGATGCTCCAGGGAAACAATAGAGTTGGATACCCTACTGTTTCCTATCAGCACCATCGCTCTCCTTTGAACACGGTCCAGAAGCTCCAAGGATGATTTTGGAGCACCTGCCCATATATGGGAGTTGTATTCCATCTTTGGCCTGATGTAGGTTGTATTGATATCGAAAAGATCAGAAGGAGTGAAATATTTTTTGCACCGCTTTAGGAAGCCTATACACTTGAGTGCTTCTTTCGACACTTCGAATACATGTCTCGCCCAACGAGCGTCACATTGTATTTTCATGCCCAGAACATCAAGAGCATCTGATTGTTCGACATCCATACCATCGATAGATAATGACGCCGATAGAAGGCGAAAAATCGACTTTTGGTTGAAAAAATTTAAAATTCGTGATCGACTTTTGTTTCCGATTTAAGAGACTATTGCGTTCGACATTTTACTGCTAGCCTAACAAATGATTTTACTAAGAAATGCTCTGTGTTACAGAGTTTTAAAAGTTTGTAGTTCAAAGCCGAATGTTTGTAACTATCAAAAATATTTGAGCAGGACCCACATTTAAGTGAACCGATCGACTTACAATCAGCTGATTCGATATAAATCGTGTTATCAAACTGTATGTCGCTATTGTTGTCCGTTCTTTTTGAAATTCGGCAGATGTAAATTTGTAAATTGCGGATGCAATTGTGTCTCTTGAAGCACATGTAGGTTTATTGCTGTCTAATAACGCATAGTTTGTTTATTGACAAAACAACTCGGCCAGATGTGAACTCAATCGCTTAAGATGATTATTACGGCCGAAAGAAATTGGAGTAAGCGTTCTTAAAGTTGCAGAATTCCGGTGGTAATTTTTAATGATTACCAACCAATCGTTGCTGGTAAGTGAACTTCACCATCTTGAAAATGTTGACTTCGACTAACGTTTTGAACATGAAAGATCATTAAACATATTTGAGGGTGCGTTGACATACATAAAGATAAGAAGTTGTTATGACCCTTTTGGAAAACCCTGTACATCTACGAGTATGTATATGAAATTTTGAAAAACGTATTGAATACTAATTTACGTACGGGGTTGTACGAATATTGATTTTGCATGCTGTACTTACTTAATAGGGTTTCTGATCAATAAATTTACTTTACAATCCACCTAGCCCTACGAAAATTAGTTAATATCTCTACTCCTTTAAAACAGCGTTTTGTGAGGATAAAAATAATCACCACAAGTAATAGGAATACCACTCACTTATCGTGGTGTCCCACTGAAAAACCTCTCAATTCAAATTCCGAAAAATCTATCCAAACAACAAATTTTTAATTTTTTCCGACCAAAACACCAACACTGCTCATAACTGCTATTTTTCTTATTTCTTTTCTCGATTGCGAGATTCCATCAAATTAAGCGCCAAACACAACAACACAGTATTAAAGTAGGCGCGCGAAAAAGTATGTTAAAAATTTGCCGCCGTGGCGTTTGTTCTCGAAAAACTTTCCCATCTACACCGCCGCGTAGATACGGAAAACTTAACAATAACAACACTCGTCGCGCCGTGTCAACTAAAATTGATTATAGAATTTGGGCCGAAATCCCGGCGGTACTGCAATACCGGGCCAACCCGCGACAGAAGTGGAGCAAGCCCCTAAACATTCCGTCTGATTCCAAAAATCAGTTTAACATTTGTTGTCCTCCGATGGAGGATCTATCAGATGTTAAGCTGATAAGAACAGATACTACACTTTGATCTTAGCCATAAGGCCGAGAAGCGATAACCAAACACCGCCCAGAGCCAACATTAAAAGCAACGAGCAACATTAAACGAACGAGAATTCTCACATAGTAGATGATAGCACATTGATCGTGTGGATTTTAGGGAAAATTTTTATCTCATTTATGAGCACACATACAAACAATAATCATTGAAGTCAAACGAATGCGTTGTGTGAAACAACCCCCCTGCCCGATCAAACACACAGAAAGCAAATAAATACATATCTCATGGACAGCAGCAACAATAACACGATCGTTTCTCTACAAGTGAGTGAGTCAGACACTCGGTAACAAAGCGGGTTGGGTATGTTTAAAATACGGCAACAACGAGTGGTGGTAAATAAAAGTATTCGTCTCTACATCTGTGATTGGCATCGGCGTTACCGTTGGGAAATTTCAAAAAGTGGCACGAATAGGATTTTTTTTAACCAATAGGTTTTTTTAAATAAAAAAATCGCAAAAATTTTATATATTTATTTATTTACTTTAAAAAAAACATTAAAATTAAAAAAAAATATCTAAAAAATAAAAGTTTATAAAAAATTTAAAGGCACCATATGTATGTACATTAGGCCGTAACTTAAACAAAAAATAGCCCGCCGTACGTACACCTTCGAATATAAAGAACTATTGCAAGGTAGCTTTGACATTTATTTTGTGTTTTTGACCAATCTATCCCGCGGAAAATGCAGAAGATATAAGGAAAAATATAAAAGCGCGTCCCCTACATTCCGCAAAAGAAATCAAGAAACAATTTTTCGAAACTACCTTTCAATAACACTTTGTATTCAAAGGTGTACGGCGAACTTTTTTTACCTGCAAGGTGGTACTCTTTAATGTACATACACTCAGAGAAAAGATATGGTCAACGCAACAATAATATGTTCTCTACAATAAAAGCATTGTCGCCGCATAGTATTGTTTTCGGAATATTATTTTGACAACAGTATGATGGCGGCAATAAAAATATTGTTGAAATTTAACAATACTATTTTTGCTATACATATTTAGAAATGAAAATATGGTTGTAGCTGTTTTTTGGTATACCAAAATTTCCCCACGTGCAGTGCATGGTTGTTGTCCATTATAAAAAACAACAACAATCGAAAGGTAGTTCGAGGGAATTTTATTGTGTTTACTTTGTTCGGTGAAATACTCTACAGCAGACTGGTTGTCGTTTATTTAAAATCTGCCTGCACTTAAGTATATAGCCATTGATCATGGATTAATCACATTCGTTACATGCGGTCTACGGATGGTGAAGTAGCATTCACCTCTGCTTTGCAATTATTTTCCAAACATTTGGCCACTGCACACTTCATTTTTACTATTTTGTTTTTTTCTCCTATTTTTGTCACACTTCTATGGATTAAAAACACAAACTAAATGTTTCTAATCAAACAATAAAAATGTTACTTATACACATACTCACATATTTTTACTGTTGGTTTTCATACATTTGCCCACTGCACACTTAATGTTTACGTTTCGATTTGTTGTTTTATTTCTTCACAAATCTGACAAAGTGATTTCAGCTGTAGGGTTGCCAACTCACTGCAATATGTACATTTTTCACATGAAATCTTAGCTTTGTTAACTAAAAGTAGGCAGACATAGAGCTGGCAACCCACTTCTTTTTGATGTTTGTCACCAACTATGTACGTCACCTAACGGCAATTTTTGCTGATGGCGTAACCTTTTATTTATAAACCTTGGCACTACCTACATACACATGTTAAACTGAAGACCACTAGAAAGAGAACTTTCTGAAAGCCTTACTCCTCGCCTTACTTGACAATTTTCTCATTTATTTTAAACCAATCAGACTTATAACTTAGAAATGCTATACTTATTACCACATTTTTGTTAAAGAAAACCCCCTTGGTTCATCTCATACACCCTATCACCTAGCGTATATACATATTTATACAACACAAACTGAACGTTTGGATTAGGTTACTTCTGCCTGCGTAGCGCAATACGTTTATTCCATACAAAATAAACGAAAGCAACCTCCACGCACGCTGCTCTGCTGCCATTATCAGTGCTACACTGCCCAACCAGCGTTGCCATATATCAAGTTTTCCCTTTTTTTGCAAGTTTTTTGAGGTCCAAAAAAGTTTTCAAGTTTTTTTCTAAAAAAAAAAGGTTTTTCGAAATTTATTAAGTTTTTTCAAGTTTTTTAATTGGTTCAAAAAAAATATACAAAACTAGTCTGCAAAATTGTCTGAACAACAATTTCATCCGCCTTTCAGCGCCGTCGCCGATCGAATTTTTTTGTACGCCGCCGCCGATAATTCTGTATACATTGTTTTGTTTTGACAGTCAATTTGTTTCGGTTCTGTGGAAATTGGTGAATATTTTTTCTTACAAATGGATAAATATTTAAAAAAAAATGGTAAGCTTAAGATATTGAATTGTTATTGTAAACATTTTTAATAAGGAATTATTTATTTTTTAAGATTCAAGCAAAGGAACCGACGACACCACCCCAGAAAATGTCGTAGAGATTTCTGAGTCTCCCCCTCGTCAATCAAAAAAAAGGAAACTTGGAAATTATGTTAAATCATGGGAAGAACATTCATTATTGAAGGCATGGATAAAAAAAAACGAACATAATTTTCCTTTTTGTAAATTTTGTAATTGCCAATTAAAAGCATATGGAGGATTATCAGATTATCGAAATGTGAATTTAATTCATTTGTATAAGTTCCTTAAATGTAAAAAGCATTTTAATAAAATTGAATTTAAAAATACATATATTTGTGTTTTTTATGATATTAGCAGTTTTTAAAAAAAAAGTTTTTTTTTGCAAAAAAAAGTTTTTTTTTCAGAAATAAAAAGTTTTTTCCAAAAAATATATGGCAACACTGTGCCCAACCGAGTGAGTCACACACGTATGATCAGCTCGCTGCGATCATAACAATGCAGCGGTAGTCGAGGGCAGAGTCTAGCCGAAAATTCTCTTTTAAGTTTCGACGCTTATTGTGTGTGATAACATTTAATTTTACTTGTGTTCTTTGTACTTCTCATTTAGTTTGTATTGCTTAGGGTTGATAATGTTGAGGTCGAGCAAGAAGAAGTTAAGACTATACTTCACAGGATCATTTCTGTAGTCAGTCTTCAATTACTTTCATTGCAAAATGAAAAATATCACACCCGCGATGAAGAGGTACATCGTTTTTTCCGTAGCGTGAGGTTTTGAACGCCGTCTTTTACTGTCCACACTCTGTGTGTGTTCATTGGGACGGTGTTTCTTCGATGATCGCTCGATCAAACGGATAAAACGACTTCTGAGTGGTGGTTTTTAAACAAATCAATGTCAATTTTTTAATAAAGCGAATGTGCAGTTTACCAGTCAGTACACTTACGTCCATTTTCACAATGTCCGGTTATAATTTATCGGGAAGTTTAATCGATGGTTAGGTAAAATGAGTTTTCTCAATGTTCGGTTATGTTTTAACCGGAAGATCTTAACAGCAAAGTGCGGGTTAAATTTAATCAGAGAATTTTCTCCGATTAGCAGCTTTAACCAGAAGAAACACATGTTTTTGGTAAATTAAAAAGCAATAAGAAGACAAATAGAGTGAACATTTTTTCATAAATATGCATCAATATTTGCATTTGCATAATGTTTATTATAAACCGAGACGAATGAAGCAAAAACGGCAATATTTCAATCGCATAGACCATTTTGCTCTTCCAGAAAAAAAGTTTCTCTGGGATCGGTTCATATTTTCGACCTGTACTTTGGTTACAAAAAATGGTCACACGGGCAAACATACATTGCTATATTGACTCGGAATGTGATTCTGAGTCGATAAGTAACATTTTTGATGGGTTTATCTGCCTTCCTGTTGGATGTTAAGTTATAATACTCATTATCACAGTGTGGTGTCGATATATAAATTAAGTGGGAGGTAAATTTGTTCTTACTTGCGTCTGAATCAAAATCATTGTCGAAACCGCACGCTGATTTCCCCATTAATGCTGTCATCCTTTCATCGATGCTCGTCGCAGCAGCTGAATTGGTCCCTCCACCGGTCTTGAAAATTTCTCTTTTGTTCGTTTGCAGTGTAATTTTCGTTTGTCTCTTCATGTTTTCATACTTTTCCCTTAGACTGGTCGCAGTTCTGTTGGATGAAGATTGACTACGAAATTCATCTGCAATTCTTTCCCAGCAATTATTCTTTTGTTGCCATGTTACAGCGTTTGTGATTTTGTTTTCCACGATTTTGGAATGTTTCTCTACCAAACTTATTAACAAATCCATTTCCTCGGGTTTAAAGTTGGTGGAACTACGAAAATTGTAATGTTATTAAAATTGTGTTTAATGATTATTTATAACTTACCGATTTCGTTTTCCCTTCAATTTATCTGCCTTCTCCATATTCCAATTTAATTTATTTATACATTAAATAAAAAAAGACCGCCAACCCAAAGTTTCGAAGAATATTTTATAATTTACTTTCCTCTTTTCATCATTTTCGTAAACAAAGTGGAAGTGTTACCAACTACAATACACGAATTTTGAATGGTAACTAACCAGAAGATGGTGAAAATGAAAATATTAACTCCTGGTTAAATGGTTCTGGTTAAGCAAATTGGCGGTTAGCTAAAGTTCCGGTTAAATTATTATAATCGGACTTTGTGAAAATGGGCGTTAATGATATTTTTTCCGTGTAACAGAGATATGGAAACTCTCGTTGTGTTTGGATAGCTAAACAAACCATCGGTTTTAGGGGATATTATTTAGAAAATGAGCATGTTTAGTTTTTTTTTAAACATTTTAATGACCTCTCAAGTCCAGCGTTGCCATTTTGGTGCTTTTAGCACTGGTTTTGGTGATTTTTTGATATCCGTACCCGGACATTTTTGTAAAATATCCGTTTTTAAAAAGCGGGTATTTATGGTGCTTTTAGTGTTTTTTTTTCAATTTCTCATAAAATACAATGACAACAGAAAAACTGGACTTGTTTAGGTTCAATTTTGGAAAAAGTACAAAAAGTGAATTAAGCCTTCGATTCGAAGCAGACACCGCTGATCACGTAAAACTCTATATGAATGGCTTTTTCATTAAATAAGAGTCTTACAAACAGAATTATTATTCCTTCGGAAAATTTTGATTGTTTAAAGGGTTATTTATATGAAAGTATAAACGAGGATATAATTTCGAAAAGTCTTCTAAAGAGTACAACATAAGCAATAGCGAAAACAAAATTATAGTGCAAAAATAAATCAATTTAGCTAAGAAGCTTTTAACTGAGGGAAGACTTTAAAAATTACAGAAAAGGTGTTATAGACTTCAAAAAAAAATTTTAAAATGATGCATATACTATTTCCAAAATACAACTTCGTCTTAAGAATTTGGGGTTGCATAAATGGAATAATATTGAGAGAACAGATGAATTCTGGATAGAAGTCCACAATTTCAAAGATTCTGAGCGAGGAAATCCGTTTAAAGAATTATGACTTTTTTTTGCTGTTACTTTCGTTCCCGTTTTCTAAAGGTCCAATTAGTCTTGACGGTGGACGGTTGATTCTGCAGAAGTCAAACTGTAGTTATCTCCCTCTAACATATGCAAAATGCAAACCCCAACTGAATTATCTGATTGCCTACCGTCAAGACTAAATGGACCTTAATGCTGAATTCAGCGAATGCATTAGTACATTCATTTAATATTGCCTTAATTTTAAAAATTCTTGCTGTAGCAATTATAGTATGTTACCTATGAGCGTATGTATACAGTAAAATAAACCCTAACGATTCATACAATACGAGTAGATCTAAGTACAGTAGAAACCCGATTATCCGGACACCGATTATCCGGATATCCGATTATCCGGACTCATTTGTCTCGGCTGTAATTGTCTAATTGCCACCTCCGACAGGTTGTCTTTTATTTTGGCGGCTCTGTACTCTTGCTGTCATTTGTTTTCATTGTTTCATTTTCTTTGCGTTCAATTGAAAGGTTGCCTTTTATTTTTGTAAACGTTTACGTTAATTTAAAATGTCCAAGCGTAAAAGAGTAGTGTTATCTCTAAAAGACAAAGTGAAGATAATTGAGAGTATAAAAAATGGTGAATCTGGCAGTAAGTTGGCACAAATATATGGTGTAGGAACTTCTACGATATCTGACATTAAAAAGAATTCTGATTTAATAATGAAATTCTCCTGCGTGCTTGAGAAAGAAGATGGAAGCTCGCAACGTAAAGTCATGAAAAAATCTCAAAATGAAATTCTGGAGAATGCAGTTTTTACTTGGTTCTTACAAAAGCATTGGATTTTAATCAAAAACTTGGTGGTGATACTTCTTTCAAGGCTAGCGGGGGCTGGTTATCAAGATTCAAATCTAGACATGGAATTCGAGAACTGGAGATTCAAGGAGAAAAACTGTCTGCTAACGTTGCATCAGCCGACTGTTTTGTAGAGGAATTAAAAGAATTTCTAGACGAAAAAGAATACGATTTAGATTTTGTATACAATGCGGACGAAACAGGTCTTAATTGGAAAGCTCTACCAAGCAGATCATTAGCATCGCGTCGTGAAAATGCAGCACCGGGGCACAAAGTGAGTAAGGACAGAGTTACAGTTATGGTTTGCGCAAACGCTAAAGGAACACATCGCTTGCCACTGCTACTTATTGGTAAATCCAAAAATCCTCGCTGTTTCAAAAATGTTAAAATCCCCTTAACTTACGCTAACCAACAAAAAGCGTGGATGAACACAGATATTTTTCTTACTTGGTATGAAAATACGTTTATTCCTGCGGTGAAGAAATTTCAAAAGGACGTGGGAAAAGAGGGCGATGTATTGTTGTTGTTAGATAATGCGCCAACGCACCCTTCCGCTGAAACACTAAATCGAGAAAATGGGAAGTTCACAGTTAAGTTTTTGCCCCCTAACGTAACATCGATATTGCAACCTATGGACCAAAGTGTCATTGAAACTTTTAAACGTTTATACAGAAAGCAGCTACTGCGTCGTCTGTGGAATTCTGTGGAATTGCAAACATTAAAAAGGGCATGGAATAGATTATTAAAATTAACTCTATCTAATTCTTTAATTAAACCGCACGACGATTTTAAAGAAATGACAGAAACAATGAAAATTCTTAGCATTTGTGAAGGGTGCGATGAAGAGAATATTACGGAATGGCTGAATTGC
Organism: Hydrotaea diabolus; assembly: GCA_963513945.1. Classification (NCBI taxonomy): domain Eukaryota; kingdom Metazoa; phylum Arthropoda; class Insecta; order Diptera; family Muscidae; genus Hydrotaea; species Hydrotaea diabolus. The sequence continues at coordinate 124,730,041 of OY740717.1, forward strand.
GACAGTGAAGACCCTGGATTCCAAATATTAACTGATGAAGAAATCATTGAGGATTTAAACAGTAACGAGAAAGAAGATGAAGAGACGGAAACTGGGGATGTATGTCAAGTACCATCTCACGCAGAAGCTTTTGAAGCTCTAGATGTTGCTTTTAAGTGGTTTGAAAGACAGGACGAATCGGATCCCATGCAGTTGTTACAACTCAAGCGCATCAGGGACATAGCCGCAATAAAAAGATGTGATTCATTACGTCAAAGATCAATAAAAAGTTATTTCCAACCAAAATTTTAAATTACACAAGTATTATGTAATTCATATAAATGTATATTGTATATATATATATATACATATGTATATGTATATCGTATTATCTAAACGACACATGTAAAGACAACATGTACATAATAAAAATGTATTAAAATTTAAATATTGTTTTTTAATTTGCTTTGAAATCGATTATCCGGATTTTCGCTTATCCGGAATACCCCTGGTTTTAATTGATCCGGATAATCGGGTTTCTACTGTACTTTATCATAACTGTTTTATGGCCTGATAATAGAGACGAAAAATCCGATGTATTTTAAACAGAAATTTAAACTTCTAGATCACAATGTTACTACATATATATGTATATGTATAAATGTAGATCTAAAAAGGTAACTGCTATATGAAAAGAATTGTTTTATTTTCGTTTAAAATTTTTTTTTGATTTAAAAATCATTTTAAAACAAACGGTGCTTTTTTACACTTTTTTGTTAAAAATTTACCCGTTATTACCCCTTTTTTTGGGTGGACCGTGCTTGTTCTCTATTAGGAATTGGCATCACTGCTCAAGCCAAGACGATTTAGATCAAAGGCATAAATAGGGTTTTCCATTAAGGGGCATAACAATTTGATATATTAAGAAAAAAAACAGAATATTTAAGATATACGAGTTCAAATTTATTCCAGGCACATACGTAAAGTAAATGTACTGGCAACTCACTTCAATAAATGGATTGTGGTTTTTGCTGTGTCTCATTTTCGCCATTAATATTTGAATTAGCTTGTATTCGAAATTAGATCGTTTTTTCTTTCTGTTCCCTGCAATTCTTATTCACGGTATCTTGAAATCAAAATGTAGGATACACCTGCGTTGTGACGTGTTCTAATACATCATATTTTTTTTTTTTAATTAGCCAACACTCAGGGGTTTTCCCCTATACATGCAATGCATTGCGTTGGTCGTTGGAAAGCAAGGGATCGAAGGGGGGAAAGAGGGAGTAATGTTTATTGACATTCGCCTTGAATTTCTGGATGTCGTAATTGGTGGGAAATACATTTGCCGGAAGTCGATTCCACATACGGACAGTACGGGCGAAAAACGAATTCGATCTGTAGTGTACAGTGCGGTCAACCGGCCAATCGATAACAAATGGGTGTGAATTTCTGGAAAGTCGTGTATCCCTGCCGAACATCCTCACGTCAGGAATAAGGCCACGAATGTCTGAAGAACACACACCATGGAAGTAGCGATAGAACAGCGACACACAATTCACATTCCGACGATGCTCCAGGGAAACAATAGAGTTGGATACCCTACTGTTTCCTATCAGCACCATCGCTCTCCTTTGAACACGGTCCAGAAGCTCCAAGGATGATTTTGGAGCACCTGCCCATATATGGGAGTTGTATTCCATCTTTGGCCTGATGTAGGTTGTATTGATATCGAAAAGATCAGAAGGAGTGAAATATTTTTTGCACCGCTTTAGGAAGCCTATACACTTGAGTGCTTCTTTCGACACTTCGAATACATGTCTCGCCCAACGAGCGTCACATTGTATTTTCATGCCCAGAACATCAAGAGCATCTGATTGTTCGACATCCATACCATCGATAGATAATGACGCCGATAGAAGGCGAAAAATCGACTTTTGGTTGAAAAAATTTAAAATTCGTGATCGACTTTTGTTTCCGATTTAAGAGACTATTGCGTTCGACATTTTACTGCTAGCCTAACAAATGATTTTACTAAGAAATGCTCTGTGTTACAGAGTTTTAAAAGTTTGTAGTTCAAAGCCGAATGTTTGTAACTATCAAAAATATTTGAGCAGGACCCACATTTAAGTGAACCGATCGACTTACAATCAGCTGATTCGATATAAATCTTGTTATCAAACTGTATGTCGCTATTGTTGTCCGTTCTTTTTGAAATTCGGCAGATGTAAATTTGTAAATTGCGGATGCAATTGTGTCTCTTGAAGCACATGTAGGTTTATTGCTGTCTAATAACGCATAGTTTGTTTATTGACAAAACAACTCGGCCAGATGTGAACTCAATCGCTTAAGATGATTATTACGGCCGAAAGAAATTGGAGTAAGCGTTCTTAAAGTTGCAGAATTCCGGTGGTAATTTTTAATGATTACCAACCAATCGTTGCTGGTAAGTGAACTTCACCATCTTGAAAATGTTGACTTCGACTAACGTTTTGAACATGAAAGATCATTAAAAATATTTGAGGGTGCGTTGACATACATAAAGATAAGAAGTTGTTATGACCCTTTTGGAAAACCCTGTACATCTACGAGTATGTATATGAAATTTTGAAAAACGTATTGAATACTAATTTACGTACGGGGTTGTACGAATATTGATTTTGCATGCTGTACTTACTTAATAGGGTTTCTGATCAATAAATTTACTTTACAATCCACCTAGCCCTACGAAAATTAGTTAATATCTCTACTCCTTTAAAACAGCGTTTTGTGAGGATAAAAATAATCACCACAAGTAATAGGAATACCACTCACTTATCGTGGTGTCCCACTGAAAAACCTCTCAATTCAAATTCCGAAAAATCTATCCAAACAACAAATTTTTAATTTTTTCCGACCAAAACACCAACACTGCTCATAACTGCTATTTTTCTTATTTCTTTTCTCGATTGCGAGATTCCATCAAATTAAGCGCCAAACACAACAACACAGTATTAAAGTAGGCGCGCGAAAAAGTATGTTAAAAATTTGCCGCCGTGGCGTTTGTTCTCGAAAAACTTTCCCATCTACACCGCCGCGTAGATACGGAAAACTTAACAATAACAACACTCGTCGCGCCGTGTCAACTAAAATTGATTATAGAATTTGGGCCGAAATCCCGGCGGTACTGCAATACCGGGCCAACCCGCGACAGAAGTGGAGCAAGCCCCTAAACATTCCGTCTGATTCCAAAAATCAGTTTAACATTTGTTGTCCTCCGATGGAGGATCTATCAGATGTTAAGCTGATAAGAACAGATACTACACTTTGATCTTAGCCATAAGGCCGAGAAGCGATAACCAAACACCGCCCAGAGCCAACATTAAAAGCAACGAGCAACATTAAACGAACGAGAATTCTCACATAGTAGATGATAGCACATTGATCGTGTGGATTTTAGGGAAAATTTTTATCTCATTTATGAGCACACATACAAACAATAATCATTGAAGTCAAACGAATGCGTTGTGTGAAACAACCCCCCTGCCCGATCAAACACACAGAAAGCAAATAAATACATATCTCATGGACAGCAGCAACAATAACACGATCGTTTCTCTACAAGTGAGTGAGTCAGACACTCGGTAACAAAGCGGGTTGGGTATGTTTAAAATACGGCAACAACGAGTGGTGGTAAATAAAAGTATTCGTCTCTACATCTGTGATTGGCATCGGCGTTACCGTTGGGAAATTTCAAAAAGTGGCACGAATAGGATTTTTTTTAACCAATAGGTTTTTTTAAATAAAAAAATCGCAAAAATTTTATATATTTATTTATTTACTTTAAAAAAAACATTAAAATTAAAAAAAAATATCTAAAAAATAAAAGTTTATAAAAAATTTAAAGGCACCATATGTATGTACATTAGGCCGTAACTTAAACAAAAAATAGCCCGCCGTACGTACACCTTCGAATATAAAGAACTATTGCAAGGTAGCTTTGACATTTATTTTGTGTTTTTGACCAATCTATCCGGCGGAAAATGCAGAAGATATAAGGAAAAATATAAAAGCGCGTCCCCTACATTCCGCAAAAGAAATCAAGAAACAATTTTTCGAAACTACCTTTCAATAACACTTTGTATTCAAAGGTGTACGGCGAACTTTTTTTACCTGCAAGGTGGTACTCTTTAATGTACATACACTCAGAGAAAAGATATGGTCAACGCAACAATAATATGTTCTCTACAATAAAAGCATTGTCGCCGCATAGTATTGTTTTCGGAATATTATTTTGACAACAGTATGATGGCGGCAATAAAAATATTGTTGAAATTTAACAATACTATTTTTGCTATACATATTTAGAAATGAAAATATGGTTGTAGCTGTTTTTTGGTATACCAAAATTTCCCCACGTGCAGTGCATGGTTGTTGTCCATTATAAAAAACAACAACAATCGAAAGGTAGTTCGAGGGAATTTTATTGTGTTTACTTTGTTCGGTGAAATACTCTACAGCAGACTGGTTGTCGTTTATTTAAAATCTGCCTGCACTTAAGTATATAGCCATTGATCATGGATTAATCACATTCGTTACATGCGGTCTACGGATGGTGAAGTAGCATTCACCCCTGCTGGCAACTAAAAGTATTTTCGACTGCCGTTGGAATATATATTTTTGTTTCTTGAATCAAATGTTCAATAAAAACGGTCTCAAATGTGGCTATGAACTAATTGTAATGCAATTTAAAATTACTAACTCGATAAAAATCTCTTTTTTTGAATAAGAACATTACCCAATCTTCATAAATAATTTTGGGGTTCATAGTATAGTTGAGTGTGAATCAAGCTATGGTTGTGATGATCATACTATGGTTGTGGAGGTAATAGTATGGTTGAGTGTGAATCATATTGTTGTGAGGATCATAGTAGGTTTGTAGAGATCATACTATGGGTGTGGGGATCATAGTATGGTTATATGTGAATCATACTATTGTTGTGAGGATCATAATATTGTTGCGCCGCAACCGTTTACCGAACAATAGTATGATCCTCTTCACCCCAACCATACTTTTTTCTGCGTGTACATGGAAATATATTTCTACTTTTCTATAACACGAATTTTGTACAAAAGTATAAGTTTTGACTTTAACGTTCTATATATTCGAAACTTCGTTTCAATACTTATATACAAGTACACTCTTCTAACTTCGTGTCCAGCAAATTCAAAGCCGAAAGCATAGATTCTTAGGTTTTCACCTTAGTTAGTATAATTGTTATAAGTTCTAGCTTTGAAAATACCAACTTTGCAGGGTGGCAAAGACATTGTATATGCGACGAATTTAAATAAATTCTGAAACAAACGTTCATTCAAATTATTTTTAAAGAATTGCCTATCTTCAACCAAAAATTTCAATGATTTATCAATAGCCTTACATTCTAATAATTTAAATTCATTAATGAATGCCTCAGGTTTACTAGTTATATGACTTTATTCAGACACTAGGTCAAAATAGTCTATGTCTTATGGCATACAAAAAACTTATGTTGTGAAAAGTAGTAAAAATTTCAAACAGGTGCAAATAAGTGGATTTTTTAGAAAGGGGCAGTAAAAGTAGCACGGCTTCAAAAAATGGTCAAATTGCCACTTTAGCCGCACAACGGTAAAGCTGATTGGCATAGAGATTTATATAAAGGTCCAATTAAGGTCCAATTAGTCTTGACGGTGGACGGTTGTCGGTAGGCAATCAGCTGTTTCAGTTGGGTTGCATTTTGTTAGAGGGAGATAACTACAGATTGACGGTTGACGACGGTAGTCTTCTGCAGGTTGCAGAATCAACCGCCAAGACTAGTTGGACCTTAACATGAATCATTCTCGCTTAAGGCCCAATTAGTCTTGACGGTGGACGGTTGATTCTGCAACCTGCAGAAGTATACCGTCGTCAACCGTCAAACTGTAGTTATCTCCCTCTAACAGATGCAAAATGCAACCCCTAACCGAAATAGCTGATTGCCGTCAACCGTCAAGACTAATTGGGCCTTTATGAGTACTATGAATTATCTTTTTTATTTTCAGAAAATTAGGAGTATTTTGGCAAACCGGAATGTTTGATTTGTCAAAGTTCGTTGCCATGCAAAGGCATATAGGCATATGCATTTCACAAGAAATACAAAGGTCTAACTGGTGATGCAAGAGAAGCATCACCAGTAAAACTTTACAAACATTTTTGATGAAAATGCGATTGCTGATTCGACAAAATTAAGCTTTTCAGTTTTGGATAGAAAAATTATTTAGGATATAATAAATATTTTCTTTCTGTTTATTTAAATTAAAACTTAATAAAGAAAAACTCGAAGATAAATTTTATATCTTTTTCATAATCAGAAATAAAAATAAATATCCGCTAAGAAATAAATATGTTTTTGGATTTTTTTTGATTAAAAAAAAAGAAAAGAAAAGATATTTTTTTTCAAATAAATTCATAAATGCATTTTTTACTATTTTTATTCATGGTGTTTATTAAGCGCATACAACGTTTAATTTAAAATATAGCTAATACTTAGATTAAGGAACAAATGAAAAACTTTTAATAGCTGGAAATCAGTAAGCTGGACACGATATAATTCTTATGATCACGGACCGGGGCCTACTGTTTAATGCCGACTGCGAACGTCATTGTGTAGAGAAGCTTTTTAGATGACATACACGCAGAAAAAATGTATGGTTGGGATAACAATATTCGAAGAGCATCATATTATTGTTGAGTATATAGTTGTGGCGCAACAATATTATGCTCATCACAACAATAGTATGGTTTACACACAACCATACTATGATCCCTACAACAATAGTATGGTCCGCACAACAATAGAATTATTCAAACACAACCATACTACAAAAATAAATTTTTGTCGGTATGATTGCCGTAATCATATTACTGTTAACATAAAACTCAAAAAAAAAACAAAAGTTTTGTCGCTCCAACCATAATTATATTGTTGCTACAGCCATATTTTCATTTTAAAATTTTGGCAACAATACTATTGTTACATTTCAACAATATTATTATTGCCGCAATCATACTAGTGTTAAAATGAAATTCAAAAAACAATACTATGGTTGCGACGAGAACATACTATTGTTGCCGTGACCATATAGTAACCATATATTTTCTCTGCGTGTAGAGACTAATATTGTTTGCCGACGTAGTGTGATAATAATAACCAGTAATCAATCTAGAGGTATTTTTTTCAATAGAGCTTTTTTTTACCAATTACGCGCGAGTTGAGTAAAACTTTATTTGTGCAACTGTATTATGAAAATGAACGTTTGGTAAGCAATGTTTTTCGACCAAAATTTTGTTCAGTGATGAGGTCCATTTCTGGCTCAACGGCAAAGTCAATAAACAAAATTGCCGCATTTGGGCTGAAGAGCAACAAGAAGAGCGGTTTATGGACTGGTGGAATCATCGGTGCATATTTTTTCAAAAATGTTGATGGCCGGAACGTAACCGTGAATTGTGGTCGCTATTGCGCCATGATATCGATCTACCTGAAACTGAAGCCCGTAATCTTGACGACACTTGGTTTCAACAGGACGGTGAAACTTGCCATACAGCTGCTCAAACAATGGATCTATTGAGAGGTTATTTCGAAAAGCAGCTAATTTCACGTTTTGGACAGGTGCGTTGGCCGCCTAGATCGAGTGATATCACACCTTTAAACATTTTTCTTTGGGGTTACGTTAAGTACAATGCTGACAAACCAGCTACGATTCAGGTAGATTCTTTTCTTCAAGTAGATTCTTTTTGGATACAATATACATTAATAAATATATTAAAAAGTATTTGGTCCAAAAACATTCAGTACTTTTTATTTTACAGCATTAAACGTGTGTAACAGTATTTATGTCCCTACTCAGTAGATCCCACATGCCTCATTAATTAGCTATCATTCAGGGCAAGGGAAACACTTACGTTTACAGGCTTAAAGCCTGGAATTAACCTCAAAAGAAATGTTCGCTTTCCATAAGAAACACATGTAGGAAAGATAGCGAATTTAACGTTTCGAAAATTCCGTTCAGGATACTGAAACAAAAAGGTGGCAGAATTGTCTGCTGTTACACGGATGTTTTACTAGCAGTGTAGACTTTTTCCCATCTGCAATGAATATGTATATTTCGATAATTGTTTGGTCATGATTTAATAAAATATAACACATATTGTGAAGACACTTTTGCGTGCATTTTAATGAATTTGATTAAAATAATCAAATTGATAGTGAAAAACAGCTGTTTCTTTCTGCACAGGTCAACACAGCAATGTAGATATTAATGTAAAACTCCTAAGCGAAAATTCCGTTTGAGGTAAATACTAGGCTCAATTAATAAAACGACGATAAAATTATCTTTCAAAAATTTTGTTGGACAGTAGAGAATTAACAGATTTTTCCTATAGTCTAAGGACAGGGCCAAAATTATCACTTTTCACTTGCCTTATTTTGCTATCCAGTCATAGTTAGAAAGTGGTGAAAAAACCCCACTAATGTAAACCTGGCGTTTTTTAATTGTCTACATGTGAGTTCAGCATATTCGAAACCGCCAATTTTATTTTAATAGAAATAGTTGTCAGCACTTCAACAAAAATTGACCAATCACAAAACGATACGTCTGTTAAAGAGCGTGAGAGATTCATAATGAAAGAGAACCCACTGAATTTTGACAGTCTTCAAAGTAACAAAGTAAGGTAAACATTTCATTACTTCTCGGTGCAATAATTATTTATTTTAATTCCATCGAAATCAGTAGAATTACAAGTTGTATGAAATTAATCGAAGTTAAACCCTAAATACACGTCAAGCATTTCCTTCATATTTTCATACAATTGCATCTTATTTCTATGCAGATAAAAGAAGCGTAAAAGTGTCAACGTCACCGGCATTTCTTGGTGGAATTCAACAACACGTACTCTCCTAGAAGCATTTAGCATTTGTGTGCTGAAACAAAGAAACGCATAAAATGATAATAAAAGGTCAGTAAAGGCAACCATTTGCATGCGATCTGCTTGAATCTTGTCCGACTGACCATTTTTATTTTCCCTTAGGTTTTCTGTGTCTGCTTTTGTCGGTGGTGGTGCCCTCCGCTTGGTCGTTCTATTCGCCCAGCGATGGTGTCACTGAACTGACACCCTCGAACTTCGACCGTCTTGTAGTCCAGGATGATGCTATCTGGGTGGTGGAATTCTATGCACAATGGTGCGGACATTGCCAGAGTTTAGCGCCTGAATATAAGAAATTGGCCAAAGCATTGAAGGGAGTGATCAAAGTTGGTGCCGTAGATGCCGACGAGCACAAATCATTGGGTGGCCAGTATGGAGTGCGTGGTTTTCCCACCATTAAGATCTTTGGAGCTAACAAACGTTCGCCCACCGATTACAATGGCCAACGTACAGCTAAAGCAATTGCGGAGGCGGCTTTGGCCGAAGCTAAGAAAAAAGTACAAGCTGCTTTTGGTGGCGGCAGCAGCGGTGGTGGTAGCAGCTCTTCGGGTAGCGACAGCGGTAGCGGTGACGTCATTGTATTGACTGATGATAACTTCGATAAATTGGTTTTGCAGTCGGAAGACGACTGGTTGGTGGAATTCTATGCTCCCTGGTGTGGACATTGCAAGAACTTGGCTCCCGAATGGGCTAGTGCCGCTACACATCTAAAAGGCAAATTTAAATTGGGTGCCCTGGACGCTACCGTCCATCAAAGTAAAGCTGGTGAATATGGCATCAGAGGCTATCCTACAATCAAATATTTCCCGGCTGGTCAGAAACGTTCTTCGGATGCTAAAGAGTACGATGGTGGCCGTACATCATCTGACATTGTCGCCTGGGCTTTGGAAAAGCACGTGGCTAATGTACCACCACCAGAGTTAGTGGAGATTATTGATGACTCTTCGTTCGACTCTGCCTGTGAGGGAAAATCTCTGTGTATCATCTCCGTACTGCCCCATATTCTTGACTGTGATGCCAAATGTCGCAACAAGTTTTTGTCTACTCTTCGTGAAATGGGTGAGAAATTCAAACAGAAAGGTTGGGGCTGGGCTTGGTCTGAAGCAGTGGCACAACCTGAGCTCGAGTCAGCTTTGGAAATTGGCGGCTTTGGTTATCCCGCCATGGCAGTAGTTAATTTCAAGAAAATGAAATTCTCCGTCTTAAAGGGTTCCTTCTCCAAAGATGGTATTAATGAATTTTTGCGTGATATTTCATTTGGTCGCGGTCAGACGGCCCCAGTTAAAGGAGCCAAGAAACCCTCCATCAACTCGGTGCCCGCTTGGGATGGCAAAGATGGTCAATTGCCCGCTGAAGAAGACATTGATTTGTCCGATGTGGACTTAGACGACATCAAAGATGAGTTGTAAAAGAGTGTAATCACCTGGCAACAGAAACAAAATACCACCACCTCTTCCTCATTTCATTATGTAATTTACTTATCGCTTAATTATCCATAAGACTGTCATTAATTTCATAGATTTTTTCTATAAACGTATCGTATAATGAAAACATAGCATTTGTAAAGTCAAACTAACGAAAGGGCGTGATTTTGGATTTCTAGGAATTTATTAATAATTTTCTTGTTTTATTTTCCTATCATTTTTGTATTATGTCCTTAAGTTGAATAAAAAAATACTTAAATACACATAACAAATGAAAAAAACAATCATAAGTTTCGTTTTAGTTCGTACTGCTGCAGCAACTTATCATTTTTTGTTAGGTTGTTCGTTGATAAACGCCCCCTGGATTTTTTAATCGAAAAGATGAATGATTAATAGTTATCACTTTTTGTATGATAAGTTAAGTGGGATAGATTGAAAGTTCTTGATATGGCCCACGGTTCAAGGGTGAACTATTCTTTTCTTCTAACCACAGTGTGCATGACCATTGATGCATTCAATTGAATTTTAACAAATTGTCTTGTTAATCAAACATATACGACTATATTTCCACACATTGTTGTCAGGTTAAGGTTGTGTTGAAACTTAATTGGATAAATTTCGTCAGTCAAATCAACGTGGCTACTCAAACATTCCATGTGGCCTTTTGTTATTGGTTTAAACTTAACAGTGAATGTCCCGGAAAAAATAGGTTTGTTTGTTTTCAACAAACAGATTTTATGTACTTATATACATATTAAGGTAAGCCATTCAGATAAAGCTAATCACCAGCTCTTACAATATTAGTAAAACAGTTGGTTTGAATTATCTATATATATCTATAGGGTGATCCATCTAGAGGTATTTTTTCAGAACAAAAACAAATTTAAATCAAGGGTGAAATCTTAATTGCTAATTTGAAAGACATTCTATGGCATTTATTTTTTGAAAATAATTGCCATCAAATGTTGGCAACTATATTATGGAAATGAGCGTTCGGCGAGAAACGGGAAGATCCGCTGTTTTCGACCAAAATTTTGCTCAGTGATTATGCTCATTTCTGGCTCAACGGCAAAGTCAATAAACAAAATTGCCGCATTTCGACTGAAGATCATCAAGAAGACGTCCAAAAGGTGCCATTATACCCAGAGAAAACCACGGTTTGGTGCGGTTTATAAGCTGGTGGAATCATCGGTGCATATTTTATCAAAAATGATGATGGCCGGAACGTTACCGTGAATGGTGCTCGCTATCGCGCCAATATATCGATCTTTATGCTACCTGAAATTGAAACCCGTAATCTTGGCGACACTTGGTTTCAACAGGACGGTGCCACTTGCCATACAGCTGCTCATACAATGGATCTATTAAGAGGCCATTTCGAAGAGCAGCTAATTTCACGTTTTCGACAGCCTAGATTTCACGTTTTGGTCAGCCGAGTGATATCACACCTTTAGACATTTTTACTTCGGGTTACGTAAAGTCCAAAGTCTATGCTGACAAACCAGCTACGTACGATTCAGGTTTTGGAATCCAACAGTACGCTTGTCATTAAAGTCATACCGAAATGCTCAACGAGTCATCCAAAATTGGACCCTCAGAATGGAAACCCTGAGGCGTAGCCAACATTTGAAGGAAATCATATTCAAAAAATAAATGCCATAAAATGTCCTTCCAAATTATCAATAAAAATTCCACACTTGATTTGAATTTTTACGTTTTTTTTTGCTCTAAAAAGATACCTCTAGATGGATCACCCTATATATATACGTATATATTAAAGGTGATCCACTTAAACACACGATGTTAATTGTAAATAAAAAAAGTTTCAGATAATTATCTTAAAAGTTTTATTATGATAGAAGGATCCATGACAATTAAAGTATGTCTGGACCAAAATATCGGTCAAATCCTTAACACGGATTTGGTGGCATGCCTCTAACCGATGGTAAAGGGTGGGCTTTTTAAAATTTTAAATTTAAATCGCTGTAAAAAAAAGTGCTGATAATTTTTTCAAATTTCTGGTATTATTGTAAAGTTTGAACTTTGTCATTAAATACTGACAACTTGTTTGTCAGGAGATGGAGAATTTGCCGAAAAATCGAGTTTTCAGATGATCATTTTCATTTCTCAATTTCGTCTCGGTGACTATGCCAACAAGCAAAATTGTCGCATATATGGTCCAGAGAACCCACACGTGACTACTGAGAAGCCAATGCATCTACAACGAGTAACTGTTTCGTGTATATTTTGGGCTGTCGGCATCATTGGGCCATTTCGCTATGAAAAGAGCTGCTGTTTCCTTCAACCAATTTTTGTTTCCAAAAATTCAAGAGAACGAGATGGACGATATTTGGTTTTAACAAAAGGGGGTCACATGTCACACAGTCAACGCAACCATCGATTCTTTACGCACTGTTTTTGAAAATCGAATAATCAGCCGAAATCGTGATGTAAATTGGCCGCCCCTAAGCTGTGATTTGAGCACTTTGTGAGGAGCCATTAACGATAAATGTTTCGCAAAGCATCCAGAATCAATTAAAGCGTTTAAACATGAAATCGAAGTTTTCAGTGAAGAGATTCGACTCGAAACAATCGAAAATGTACTGCAAAATTGGGTTGATCGGATGAGGTACTCTCGAGTCAGTTGTGGTAGTCTTATAAATGATATCGAGTTCCATTATTAAAGGGAAAAATTCAACCATTTCAATAAAAGCAGAAATTTGCAAAAATGATCAGACTGTTTTTTTCAGCCGATTCAAATTAACATTTCAAATGGCCCCCACACTGAGACATAATGGAGGTTCAATGTCGTTAATGTGACACATTATCTTATACTTTAGCTCCCGAATTATTCTCGGCTAATTGACGTAAACTTTTTCTTTTAAATATCGCCATAGAAATAAGTTCAACGGTGTGAAATCACAAAATCGCTGCGACGTAAATAACACAGCCATCGAATTTCCGAGCAAAAGAGCCAATGTTTCGTTGGCTGTGTGGCCAGTGGCACCATCCTGTTGGAACCACATATCGCCCAGTTCCATATCCTTAATTTCTATCCACAAGAAGTCTGTTATCATCTAGCGATATCAAACACCGTAAGCGAAATCTGCTTGACCGACATCATTTACAAAGAAGTACGGCCCGTTGACAGAACGAACTGGGCGAGCATGCAAAGGTGTTTTAATGCAAACCCGGCTTGCTGAAATTTGTGCACAATTCTCCCGATTGTGGACATATTTAGTCGATTATGCTACCCGAAAAATTCACGAAGTGCACAAAATGCATTTTAATTAAAGACTTCATTTTCGTAGAAGACTTCAACAATCTTAACGCGCTGCTTAATTGTGCACCTCTCCATGGTTGAATTTGTCACTGTCACACTTGGCAAAAACTTGACGTTAAGGTGTGACTCACAATTAACATCGTGCATTATGGTTGGACCACCCTTTATTTTCAAAGTCATCAAGGGTCCCGGAAAGTATCTTGCTAGCGAAAGGATGTATCAGTCTTAAGTTACATACGTGAGCAACACTCAGGCAGCGCGATCCATGGGCTAAAAATGTTAATGTTGTAGCCAATTTAATTGTTTACGAAAATATAGTTGATTGGACTCCGGTTTCAGAGTGAAGTGGCGTTGTTGGCGGAACATGCATAAAGGCTGTTTAATGAAGTCGTAATTAGCTTTTAAACCTTTTACAGAAATGATATCATGTACGTTGTGGAAACGACAGACTGATATTGTCGATCACTTTCTACTAGGTATACCAGGTGCAAGACATTTGACTCCCGCCTGAGAAGTAAGATTTTGATTTGTTTATGCACCTGTGCAGATTTTGCAGTAGACATTAAATAATTTCTCGCCAAAAGTTAAAGTGACGTCGAGGACACAGGACACTAAAACCATAATTACAAATCAGATAAACACTGTTGTTTAGGCGAGCACTATAAATTTTCTCACTCTAATAGTAAAGGGTGGTTAAGTTTCAAGGGCCGATGTTGATTTTGAATAAAACACAAATTATTTAGGAATTTATTGTCATTTTTTTATTATGATAATATTGGTATGGTTCAAATGTGTATGGAACAAAATATCCAAATTTTCGATGACGCTGTGGCATAATTAAGGTTCTATGCGGTTAATATGCCGAATTATCTCATCCTTTAACTGGCTTATCGACGTACACCTTATCATTCAAATAACCCCAAAGAAAGAAGTCCACGATGTCAAATCACATGATCTTGGCGGCCAATTAACATCACCACGACGTGAGATAACACGGCCATTGAATTTGTCGCGCAAAAGAACCATTGTAGCGTTAGCTGTGTGGCAAGTGGCACCGTCCTGTTGAAACCACATATCGTCCACATCCATATCTTCCAATTCGGGCCATAAACCGCACCAAACAGTCACTCTTTTTAAGTGCATTGTTTTTTCGACAATCACTCTTGGATTATCATTCGCCCAAATGCGTCAATTTTGCTTATTGACGAATCCACTGAGGTGAAAATGTACCTCATCACTGAAGATGATTTTCTTCGAAAATTGATCATAATGAGACTGAATAACTTTATCGCGCGGCTCGCTTGTGTATCTTTCCATGGTTCAAATTGAGCAAGTCTGAAATTGAGAAATATAAAATGAAATGCAGAAAAAAATTGACGTTAAGGTGTGATTCACATTCAACATCGGCCCATAAAATATAACCACCCTTTAGAATATATCCGTGGCTAGAGATTTAGAACTTTTTTTGTAGACTCGAAGTTATGTGAAGTTTCATGGATCTACGAGAATTACAGGCTGGCTGATAAAATTGCTACATTAAAAAACTCAAATAACTTTTTTTCAGTGTATAGAATTCACTTTTATTAAATATAGCTTAGTTTTAAAAATAATGGAATTTAAATGTCCCCACCTGCTCGTTGATGCATTTGCGGCATCTTACCTAAAAGTTCTTCATTACTGCTTGGAAAGTTGAGACAGGAATAGCAGCAATTGTTTCTCGAATGGATTGCTTTAGTTCATTGAAATTTGTTGGTTTTTCTTTGTAGACTTCCTGTTTGCAATAACCCCACAAGAAAAAGTCAGGTGCAGTAAGGTCAGGCGAACTGGGAGGCAAACGGAATATGAAGTATCTGGATATCAACTTATAAGGAAATGTTCGTCGCAGTTCTGTCATAACAGGCCGGGTGGTGGAGATGCACCATCTTGCTGAAAACGTGACACGAAGTGGATGCAATTCCGTCTTATGGAGCATCTGTGGGTGGGAAGCAGTCCATATTCGACAATTTTGTTTGTTAATGTTGCCGTTTAAATCGAAATGGGCCTTGTCAGACATGAGAAGACAGTTAAACATGTGTTCGTCCTTTTTCGCCCATTGAATCATCTTCCGGCGAAATTCCAAGCGAATCGGAAAGTTGCTGCGTTCAGTTTGTTGGCCGTTTGAATTTTATATAAGATTAAGTCCAAATCTTACACCCATTTGAGCAGATAAGCTTCTTGTCGAAACTCTTGGGTTGATTTGTATGGCAGCAGCTATAGCAGCGATTGTTTCCTCCATCCGAACTAGAGGGTTTCGATAGTAAGGTCTTCTGTTGTCTGTCCCGTGCTCGGCAAATTTGTTAACATGTCTCATTAAGGACCATCTGCTCGGAGGATTGCCGCCAAACGTGCGCCTATACTCTCTTTGAACCGAAACAACGGACTACAGTGCGTGATAGCGGCGAACAATCCAAATTCTTGTTTAAGTGTCCCAGTTATCCATTCTTGTTAAATCTAAAAATCAATCTGCAAATTAAAAATAATTAACCAGATTCATAAATAGCAAAAAAGTTATTAGATTATATTTGGTAGCGGCTTTCATCAGACACCCGGTACTGCATGCAGTTGGTTTATCGAACATTTTGTCATAATAAAATTGCCACGTTCCTACTTCACGACTGCCAAATCGTATAAACTGTCGAGAGTAATGTTAACCAAACTGCGGCAAAACAAAGTAGTATACCTTCCCGGCAGACACCCTGTATGAACTGTCAAGACTAATGTTTACCAAAATGGCGGCAAAACAAAGTAGTATACCCTTTTCGATTTTACGACAGCCGGTTCTATGCGCCGGATCGACCCGAAGGAGGAATTCTTCGGCCAAGGGCTGTCACCCCGGCACTATATGCCGCTCTAACTGCCAAATATGAACTGTCAAGACTAATGTTTGCCAAAATGGCGGCACACCCTGTTTATTAGCAACATATTTTGTTTTTCAAATACTGTGCGGCAGCTACATTCTCGCCAGTGCGCACGGTATAATGACGGGAACCGTGAGTGTTGTCCACGAGCGTGCTAACTTGTGTCTGAGGAGCGACGATGTGGCAAAGCGACAAGACTAGTTCAAATGATAACAACCCCGCACTTCTCTTAATACTAAAAATTAGGTCAACAGATTTAAAAATGCAAGTTTAAGTATTTGAAATCTAAATAAACGTTATACATATACAGAATATGGGTGCTATAACCAACACCAATGACTACAACAGCCGTCGAACTACAAATAAAAAAAACGTAATCAAGCTTAATATTATGGTCACTCCACAAACACAAATCAGACCGAATACTTTACAGTATTAGGTTTAAAATACAGGGAGTCCGCCGGGAAGGTATACCACTTTGTTTTGCCGCCATTTTGGTAAACATTAGTGTTGACAGTTCATATTTGTCAGTCGTGAAGTAGAGACGTGGCAAATTTATTGTGGAAAATATTCGAAAAATCATCGTGGTTTAATCGTTAAAAGATTTTATCAAAATCAATCATCGATTACTGTGACGATGAGAAACTTACGTGAAATTTTTGGGAAAAACAACGTGCCAACAAAACGCACTATCTATCGTGTAGGGAATTATTTCGAAAAAAGCGGGTATTATGTCGCTGATAGACCCAAGCATGGACCACAACGTACTGCAAACATGACTGCTGCTCAAGAAAGTGTTCAAAACAATCCATCAACCTCATTTCGACGCCGTGCTCAGGAGCTTGGTCTTCAAAGAACAACTTTTGCCACAATTTTGCACAAGGATTTGCATTTGTTTCCAATAGAGATTCAGTTGACACAAGAGCTTCTTCCACAAGGCCATTTACGCGTCCGTACATATGCCAATAGGATGTTACTGCTTGCCCATGACAACCCCGATTTTCATGAAAAAATCATAATGAGTGACGAGGCACATTTTCATTTGAATGCATATGTGAATAAACAGAATAGTCGGTTCTGGGCAATGGAAACCCCTCAAATTATTCATCAGTCACCTTCGCATCCATTAATAGTGACAGTCTAGTGTGCAATTTGATCAGGAGAAATCATTGGACCTTACTTCAATGAAAATGAAAACGGCGTACGGGTAACTGTCAATGGGGGGCGATATCGTGTTATGATGGAGAACTTTTAAACGCTAGAACTGCATGCTTTGGGCTTGATTAGCATGTGGTATCAGCAAGACGGTGCCACATGACATACAGCCAGGATTACAATGGAATTACTGCGAGACCTCTTTTCACAACAAGTTATTTCAAGAAATGGTAATGTTGATTGACCCCCAATAAAGTTGTTGTTGTAAAACAATATAACTATTTTGAAGCCTTGTTTGTCTATGGGGGATCTGCATCGATATCCAGGTGAAGGAAACGCGCCATTTGACTGGATGCGTCCACAGTGACCTGGAGGTCAGCAGAGTGGGCTTGGCCGGACAATTGAAGAGGTGCAGCACATCATGTGGTCCCTGATGGCAGGCGGTACAGATGTCCGGAACGTTAGCATCAATTCGTGCCCAGTAAGAATTGAGGCGGCTGCACCATCAAGATCTCAGCTGCGCCAGAACCACGCGCATCTGTCGAGGTAGTACCTTCTCCTCAGGTGAAATCTGCGGGGGATGCTCCCCTAGCACTACATTCACACGGTAGCTGGATACTGCTGCTGCGACTTCATCGGCGTGAATGTTGTTCAGACCTGCCTGATAGTTTCGATGATCTAAAGGTTCTCTCTTATACCGCTGGTCCTCTCTCTCTCTAGATCATGAAGATCGTACCGGATCTGACTGGGCGGAGCATCCTGTCCAAGAGATGTTGATTAGGATGCCTGCTGCGAAAACACCCTAGCAGGAATTGCTTAGACAGCTGGAAATTGTGTCTGCGCACGGTAAGGACCTTCGTCTACTCAGGTGGATGGTCCTCAGAATACATAAAAAGACACCCTGTAGATGTTCTGAGGGCGGCTTTCTGGCAAGTCTGAATTTCTTCCACTGCGTTGTACTCACGTTCGCCGACCATACAGGTGCTGCGTAGTTTGCTACAGACCGACCTATCGCTTTGTAAGAGGTCAACAAGGTTTCTTTGTCGACTGCCCAAGTACTGCCGGCAAGTGACTTGAGGACCTTGTTCTTACTTTTTAGTTTATCGCAGATTGCTGTAGCACATGCAGAGGATCGAAACAAACAAACAAAAAAGTATACCTTCCTGACGGACACCCTGTATAATCCTTAGGAACGACCAGTAGTACACGGGTTCGCCACGCTGCTTTGAGAAACGTCGAACTGGTACCGTTTGGAGAGAAAAGAAGAAGAATAAAGGGATCAATATATAGGAATGAAAACCTCGATCACCTGAGTCTTACACATTACTTCAGTCCCATATGTCAAAAGTGATAGTCAAGGGCGGCAGCTAATCGTGTGAATTTATCATCATCCTAATGCAGACAATTCTGGAAAATGCAGAGGTTAATAAAACGGAAACAATTGACATACTCTCCGCCTATGCAGGCGGCATAGAACTTGTCGGGAGGACAGAACGCGATGTAACTGGAACTTATTCTGAAATGTAATTAAAGACGTCTTAAGGGGGGATCTGATGGTAAATGAGGGCAGGGCTAAAATGATGCTGGAAACTTCCGCCGGAAGTCAACGTCGAAGTAGTAGAAGAATTTGTATGCCTCAGTTTCTCTATGAACCATAAGAAGGCTGTCAGCACTGAAATAAAACAAAGAATGTTATATACTTATAGATGTTATTTTGGCAAGAAATGGCAACAGTGAATGATCTATTTTTGAAGAAAATCATCTTCAGTGATGAGGCGCATTTTCACCTCAGTGGAATCGTCAATAAGCATAATTGCCGCATTTGGGCGAATGATAATCCAAGAGTGGTTGTTGAAAAAACAATTCACCCACAAAGAGTGACTGTTTGATGTGGTTTATGGGATGGTAGCATCATCGGGCCGTATAAGTATTTTTTCCAAAATGAGGCCGGTCGGCCAGTTACTGTGAATGCTGTTCGCAATCTTGAGATGATAACGAACTTTTTATGGCCCGAATTGGAAGATATGGATGTGGACGATATGTGGTTTCAACATTCCGGTGCCACTTGCCACACAGCTAACGAAACAATGGCTCTTTTGCACGACAAATTCAATGGTCGTGTTATCTCATATTGTGGCGATGTTAATTGGCCGCCAAGATCATGTGATTTGACACCGATGGACTTCTTTCTTCTTTAGGGTTATTTAAAAGAATAGGTGTACTTCTATAAGCCAGCAACAATTCAAGTGCTAAAGAATGAGATAATTCGGCACATTAACGGCATAGAACCTCAATTATGCCTCAGCGTCATCGAAAATTCGCCCCATCGGATGGAGGTGTGCCGCCGAGGTCGCGGCGGCCGTTTGGCCGATATTTTGTTCCATACATAATTGAACCATACCAATATTATCATAATAAAAAGAAATGACACTAATTTCCTAAATAATTTAAAGTTTTATTCAAAATCAACATCGGCCCTTAAAATTTAACCACCCTATATATGAATGAAAACTTCGATCATCTGAATCTTACACCGTTCCTAAATGGCATATGTCAAAAGTGATAATAAAACACATGTCCCTTTTTCACAAAAACTTATGAAATACTTAGACATTTCATAAGTACATTTGATTAAGGAGACATAAAATATATTTTTCTAATTTTCTATAAAATTTATTATAAAAGTAGTTTATTTGTTTTTTAGTTTTGTATATTGTAAATATATATAAATGTATGTATATGGTAAAAATTCTATAAAAAGGATACAGTACAAAAAGGCTGTGGCATTATAACTATTAACTAAAAGCTAAACTTATGGATAAATTTGTATATTTTCAGAAAATTTTGTAAATTTTGTTAAAATTGCTTTTACAAAAAGTCGTTTTGCTGTTGTTAAATAAATTCTTTCAAAGAAATGCAAATGCTAATAAATCGTACAAAAAAAGTTAATAGCTAAATGTCTAACTGATATTTATTTAAGTACAAACTACAAAAAATGTTCTTTTTTCTTGTATACAACCTACTATGTAACTAGGGGAGAATACCAAAACAAAAATCTCTTATAAATATTTTCGAGTCGAAGACATATTCCATATTGTGCTGTTTGTTCAATGTGCCTGTAATGTGTCTTAAGAGAGAATTGAATCACAAAAAGGTATCTAGTAGTGTTAAGAGGTAAGCTGCCATGGTTTATTTATTTAAAATGAGATTCGGAATTAAGCCATAAATTGTTTTCATAATTGGAATGATAAAGAGCGATTAAAGTCGAAGAATGTATGAATGTCTGTCCATCTTTTGTTACCTTGAACTTTCGATAAAGCGTGCACGTTTATTTAAATGTGTTTTCTCAAGCAATGTGTGCAACGTCATTAGAATAACGCCATAGGCCTACAGAAAATAACGACCAAATCCATTTTATAATTTATTTGACCTAAGGGGAAAAATCTTCTGCTGTCTTGTAAATTAAATAGTATCATTAAGCACGTTTTATTTTCAAGTAACCATTTTCGCTCTTTTTTATATAAATGATGATAAATTGCCTAGGAGCCTAAATTTTTTTGTTA
The DNA here is from genome assembly GCA_963513945.1 of Hydrotaea diabolus. Classification (NCBI taxonomy): domain Eukaryota; kingdom Metazoa; phylum Arthropoda; class Insecta; order Diptera; family Muscidae; genus Hydrotaea; species Hydrotaea diabolus. The sequence goes on from OY740717.1 coordinate 124,751,316, forward strand.
TGACCTCCTTCTAAACGGACAAAACGCCCATTATTATTTTTGATACTTTCTGTCTCTTATTTCCAAAAAACATAAAATATTAGTATGAGGGTTCAGTAATAGTAATCCAGTTTCCAAACTACAGTTACTAATGTTCGATCAGAAGTTCTTGTAAGAGGTGTGCTATTGAATCATTGTCACAGTTGTTTTGAAGCCATCGTGCGAAATGAGAGCAAATATTGAATTTGTGGCGGGTGCTCGTCGAGGTTGTGAGCTGGTCTATAATCCTCATGATAAACACTTTATAAATGTAAAACTCAATATACTAACAAAGAAAAGGAAACGTAAAAAGATATATATGCTACCAAAAAAAAAACTGCAAAGCAGCTGTCCACATCACAAGTAGGGAACGATATACCCAACGTATTCCGAATGCCATTCATGAAGAACACCTCGTACAAGATCGCCATATGAAGGAATTTCAATTGAAAAATGCCATAAAAGAAGAGGTTTCCAAAACATCAGTATTTAATAAGACTTAATGCCACAATTCTGACCGAAATCGTTCAGAATTCAAAATTTCCTTTCGTATTTTCCAAGACTTCAGTTCAGACTTCGGTTACAAATCGGTTCGAAATGTCGGCAAAAACATCAGAAATCCCTTAGCGAAGTAGTTCAGAACTCGTGTCAACCCTCTTATATGTTTTTTTATTACGAACTCGGTAAGAACTCTGACCCAAAATCAAAACATTTTGCCGATTGTCGTACAGAATTCTGAACGTTTGGTTAGCTGGGTGGTTTTGTTTGTGTCCACCCAGAGTCATTTATATAATAATGTAAAATAAGCAATTTATTCATTAGAAATAATTTTATTATCTGTAGATGTGCATAACTATTGTTGCTAAGAAAAAAAACAAAATTAATATTTTAGATTCAAGTTGAAGTACCAATAATGACCGCAATATCAGATAAAACCTAGTTTTCCATTAAAAAAGCATTAAGGCAAAAGTGAATATATAACTTCCATTTCTATGGGTTAGTTATATTGAAATTTTAACGACGAAATGTTTAAAAGAACCCAAAATGACAAGGACTTTTAAAGGCCCACATGTGAAGTGGAACACAAAGGAATAATGGAACATAACATCAAGGTTTAATTAAGGAACTACAGAGCAATATAAAAATTAAAAGTAGATTTACGATTTGGGCAGTCCTAATTAGTGTGCACGAATATAACACAATTATTTTCGAATCAAAAACGGATCTTTTCCGCTTCGTAAATGCCAGCGACTTTTAAGTAAGAGACAAATATCTTTGCTATTTTAAAACATCTCTATAAATTGCATTAGCCGTTTGAAGCCGACTTAAAACTGTTGGTCCCAGTCAGTGTTTATAAGAATAACAACGCGTACTTAACCCTCTAAACATCCTTATAAGGGTCAAACTGTGAACTTCCCAGCGTGCTGCGCAACATCACATTCTTGTGCTCACTGACATCGCTTAAAGCACACCGATTTAAGAATTGTTGCCCAATTGTTAGTACAAAGCGGGAAAAGAAAAAGCTCCGCACAGTCTCTACTTAGGCAACTAAAGGGTTTTCAAATAGGGACGTTCGTATCTTTATATCGATTTCGTATCTTTATGTCATCGTTAGGCGAAATCAACATTTTCGTCATTTTAGATTTCACTTACGAGCAACGTTTGGAAATCATTAAAAATTACTACCGAAATTATGAGTCGGTGACTCTGGCAAAGTTTCACAAAAATCCAGAATTTTATCAAAAAATCATTTTCAGCAATGAAGCGCTCATTTCTGGCTAAGTGGTGTTGTCAATAAACAAAATACGCATTATTGGACAGCAACAAACCCACAATTGCATACGCGAAAAATTACTGTGTGGTGTGGTTGATTGGGTAGTATTTTTTCGTCGATGAAAACAATCGTCATGTTACCGTCAATAGAGAGCGCTGTCGTGTTATGTTTGGAAATTATTTTTGTCCAGAATTGGATGAGCTTGACATTGCCGATATGTGGTTTCAACAAGACAATGCCACTAGCCACACAGCACGCATTGCAATAGATTTATTGAAAGGCAAATTCGGTGAACGTGTTATCTAGAGTAAGGGTCCGGTCGAATGGCCACTCCGTTCATGAGATTTAGCGCCATTGGATTTCTTTCAATGGGGCCACATTAAGTCATTGGTCTATGACAACAAGTCAACAACTTTAGACGAGCTCAGAGACAACATCCAACGCGAAATTGCCAACGTTTCGGTCGAAATGTGTGCAAGAGTGGTGAAAAATTGGATCCAAAGAATAGATCTCAGTACACGGGCTCCAGGTGGTCATATGACTGAAATCGAATTTTATTCGATTTTGACCAAAATTTTGAGGTTATACCTAAAGAAAAGCACGGTTTGGTGCAGTTTATGTGGCTGGTGGAATCATGGGTGCATATTTTTTGAAAAATGATAATGGCCGGAACGTAACCGTGAATAGTGCTCGCTATCGCGCTATGATATTGATCTTTATGCTACCTGAAATTGAAGCCCGTAATCTTGACGACACTTAGTTTCAACAGGACGGTGCCACTTGCCATACAGCTGCTCAAATAATGGATCTATTGAGAGGTCATTTCGAAAAGCAGCTAATTTCACGTTTTGGATAGGTGAGTTGGCCACCTATATCGACAGATATCACACCTTTAGACATTTTTCTTTGGAGTTACGAAAAGTCCAAAGTCTATGCTGACAAACCAGCTACGATTCAGGTTTTGGAAGCCAACATTACGCGTGCCATACCGGTCGAAATGCTCGAACGAGTCATCCAAAATTGGATCCTCAGTTGCGGCCAACATTTGAAGGAAATTATATTCAAAAAATAAATGGCAAGTGTGCGATCTTTATTAGTAATTTGAAAGGACATTTTATCAAATTACCATTAATGATCCCACACTTGATTTGAATTTTTATATTTTTTTTGTTATAAAAAAATACCTCTAGATATTTGGGTGATATTTGGTTTCTTATGTTTAAAAAATTAACCTTCTGAACTGCCTAATTTAAGAAGTCGATAACAAATGTGTTATTAGACACCCAATCCTATTTTCCCGCTCTGTAAGTAAAGTCTGTGAGGTTTGTTCCCCCATTTGGGGTTTCGTTTCCCTTACTGGGAATATATTGATACGACACAAGATCTTTTACCGAACTAAATTACTTATCATGTTGCGTATTTAGTGATTTATATATCATAAAGGATAAAGGAATAACTCACTCTGATTGTACAATACGCCTCAATTGTACAATACGAGTATTCATTTGAAGCATTCAATATTTGAATAAAGTCGTATATGGTTCCAAACAAAATATGATTTTGAATGGAAAACTTGAAATGATTGCTTTAGAAGACATTACAAATAAATCTGCAGGTGCTGGCAGTTTTATATAATAGCGATTTAATTTCTAGAAAATCATTTAACGTCCGTTCCCACAAAATTCCAAGTTTTTCTGTTACAATCACAAAAATCTATCAAGGGCTACATTTTTAGAATGCTACTTCTTAAAGGTCATTATTTTTCCTCGAAATCAAAGACACCTTGCAGCAGTTTACACCTATTCACATTTCTTTCAGTTACTCAAAATACTACAGATTCTGTCAGGCATTGGCTATTTCCTGTTACGAATCTTGTTTGACCGGAGAACTAAACACACCGCATGGCATGAATCATTTAATGTTTTCTTCTCAAACAAAAAAATAGTATTTAACTTGGTTGTTAATATAACAACATTGCTAACAACAACAAGGCAAGACAATTTACGGAATTCGAAAAGACAACAATCCAAGAGCGGTAGTTTCTTTTTTGATACCTGCGACGATGATAAATCGAAGACGAGCAATAGAGAAGAAAGAAATCTAAAAGGTAAAACGTACCAAAAACAATGAGGTTTACAGCAAGAAAAACAAAAGAAGCAAACGGCACACAACTAGACCGACGAGAGGGAGGTGTTTGTGAACCACGTTTACACACAAAACAAAGATAAAAACCAAAAATAGCAACAACATCACTCTGACCGATAATGCCTACAAGATGAAAACATAAAACAAAAATAATGGCTGTGCAGAGTCTGAACTCGAATTCGAAGAAGTGATGAGGCATTTTCAGAAATTGTTGTGACTTTAGTTGTTGTAAATTGTTTACCTAAAGGCAGCATCATTCTTCTGTGGCTTTTCTCTGAAATCCCGAAGAAAATAGGGGTAACTTGAGTCATTAGAATGGAAATGTTTTTGAAACAATTATGGCCACTACAAAACAATTGTAATTTCTCCTGCTTGTTTTTTGAGCATTTCAGGGCAATGTGCGCTAAATCAATATTAGGAATTCCTTACATTTAACTTAAGTATTAATTAATATATGATGCTGTGTATAAAATCTTACTCTACTCAAGAAAATATGTTGGCTTACATTTCTCCATTTCCATTTCATTTGTTACTGGCCTTCTGCTTGCTCTCCTCTGACTGAGGTCTTACTTAAATCTATGCCCATCGTTATGTTGTCCATGCTTTTGATCGTCCGGATAGTTTTCTATAGACTGTATGGAGCGGGATGTTGCTCCTGTGATGGTGGAGGAGACATCCATGAAACGATATTTCTTCTCATCTCGACAAAGGAACGGATAGCACATGATGCCATAGTAGAAGGCCAGACAACTCACAATGACGGCAAATATAATGGCAATAATGCCAAACGTGGAGAAGCCAGACTTCTTGTCCAAGTACTCTTTCGGTGTAATGGCTGGAGCTGTGGTGGGTTGCGACTGTTGCGGACTCTGGGAGCCATAGTACGTGCGTCGGGAATTGTATCCAGTGCCGGAACGACCTCTACCTACATTGCCCGCTTGACAGCAATTGAGGCTCAAGGTAACTGCAACAACAAAAACCGTCACGTAGAAATTAAATCAGATTCAATCTCAGTTCAGTAGCAACTTACCAATTACCAAAACTATCACAATTGTTTTCATCATTAAATTTTATCTGCTTTCGACTTAAATTTGTACAGAAAGGCTTATTAGGACGCTTTTGATATATTGGAATTTGATGGAGCTCCTTTTTTAATGAAATCTCATGAGTGCACTTGATATTTTTTGAGTTACTGTTGCTGCAGCTAAATTCTTTCTTTTTGTCTTGGTGTGTGTTGTGTTCAATGCATTTACGAAAATGTTAAAGGACAAAAGACACAGATCAGCGTTGTATTTGTACATGGTTGTATCAGTAAGGTAACTTGTAGTATTTTCTCATCAGCGCATATAAATAAACACTGAAAAAGTATACGCAATTCTTTAAGCCTAGTATACACCCCAAACAAAATTTTCGCCCAGAAGTTTTAAATTTAGCTCTACTCAAAGTAGGGTTGTGTGAAAAGAAGAAAGCCGTTATTCATTGCCGAATAAATTATTAACTCATATTCATTTGAATTCCGTCGAAAAATACTAGTTACTTCACAACATTTGTTATAATTTTTTTTGCAAAAGTCAAGAGTTCGTTGACCAAACAATTATCGGAACATTTATTTTCGTTTCAGTTGGCGGAAAAGTCTCCACTGCTAGTAACGAAAATCAATGTAGCAGCTGATATTTTCACCGGTAAATACTAGGCTTTAAAGAATATGTAATTTAAACTACAGTAAACTTTAACTAAGGATTGAGTAGAATGATGAGTTAAATTAGACAAGAAAAATGCTGCAATTGTTCTATTAGTTTTCGCTAAAAAATATAAAAGCAGTAGAGACCCTACACCATACAAAAAAAGGAAATTACTTAAGGATCACAAAAAAATAAACATATACATGGCCTTAGGGTCACTTAAGACCCCAAAGGTGGATGGTGACGCCCTTAGGACTCAAAAAACAATCACATACGTACATAAAACGAAATTTTACAAAAATTGCAAGCATGCAAAATGGATGTGGGTCAATTCGACTGTTTATGTGTAGCTGTCCACTTTCCGAGTTTAAGCCGACAAAGCTGGATAGTGCGTTTCTTTTTGAGTAACGACGGAAAAAAATGTATGGCGCACACCTAGGCAGTTTAATCGCAGCAAATTTCATTTAATTAAAATCTTATTTTATACTCAAATGTGGGAAATTGATATTAAGGCTGGGGAACACAGAAGCTTTTTTCATAGTTTCGTTGCGTTTTTCTTAACGTCCGGTTGTCTAAAACCCACTGAAATATATGTTGAATATTTACAAAAGTTATTGCATTGTGGGGTTTGGACGTTTATTTCCATGGGTTTTCGACTTCTGAAAGTTGAAAAACACGCAGCGTAAGAAAATTTAATTTGGTAAATTTACAATTGGTAAATTCCGTTTAGCTATTTTCGTTTGGTGGTAATCAGCTGAAACGAATAGGTGGCGGAACTTGCAACTGTTACAGAATGATTATAATAGCAGTGTTGACTTTTTTTTACCATCTGCAAACGAAAAATAATGTTCTGATAATTCTTCAAACAAGGAATTTTTAAAATTTACGAAAAAAAATTACAAATGTTGTGAAGTCCTGTTTGGTGGTATTTAAATGAGTATGATTATAATAATTTTTTTAAAAATGAATAGCAACTGCTTCTACTACACTGATCTACACTAAATTTTTTCCTTGTAGGGATAAATGCAAAACACCTAAGCGAAAATTTCGTTTTAGGTGAATTCGAACATATTTAAGCGATTGAGTAATTACCTTAAATGACGAAAAAAGTCTACACTGCTGGTGATAAACATACCTGTACCAGTTGAAAATTCTGCCACTTTTTTTGTCAGATGCGTACGCACCAAACGAAAATTCCTAAACGTAATTTCCAAAACGAAAAATTCCTTTGCTTTGCTTTGAGCTTAATACTTGGCTTTTTATGCAACACTTTTGAAAATACAACACTGCTGACTTCAGCATGGCGTAACGAACCCTGCTTTTGTTTACAAAAAAGAACGCCACTAATTGATGATTCCTTTCTCTAAAATATTGTACCTTCCTCTGGTCCAACAACCCAAAAAGCACAATAATTTTAAAATTGAAGAGCGCGAAATGTTGCTTGAACTTAAATGTCATGTCAAGTATGTTTCAAGTGCGCCGTCAAAAGAAAGTTCCATCAAAAAATTGTCAAATTAATTTAATTTTAGTTGGATATTAAGCTAGGTGTAACACATTTCAATTAATAAAAAAAAGTCCCACGCAATATTCTCTGTCTGTACATTAAGTCGGGTTACAACAAAATGTTAAGGGAGCCACCCCCTAGTTTTGAAGGCCATAGAGTATTTCAGAAAAGGGAAAACAACTTTCCGCGAAAATTAAATACCGCCAAAATGGATTTTATTGTACAGTTCCTTCGTTTGAAGTCGAATCGTAACGTGTAGTATATCAATGTATCTTTTTTGTTCGTGAACGATCTGACTTTAAACGAAGGAACTGTACAATAAAATACATTTGGCTGTATCTTATTTTCGCGGATAAATAATTTTCCCCGTTTCTGAAATACACTCCCTATGGACTTCAAAACTAGGTGGTACTCGTAGAACTTTTTTTAACCCTAGAATCGACCCGCCCTACTGTACTTGATTAATATGGTAATTGGATCCAAGAGTCATATGGTGCTGGGAGAAAATATTGCTGAAAGATAAAGGGTTCAAAAAGTTAAGTATCGAATTTTTTAATTCTATCCTTTACAAATCTTACAATCCACAATTTCTCATCTTTCTTTCTACTTTTTATAAATAACTATTGGAATAACCTACGACAGATGTACTCTATTCAAAATTTATCTAATTACGTATCTATTAATCAGGTCAATTTTAATAGCACTAGGTGCTGGGAAAAATGCTGGAGAAAAAGGCCTCAAAAAGTTAAGTTTCGACGTTTTATTAATTCTTACTATCACTAATTCAACAATCCACAATTCACCTTTTAGCAAGTTTTCCTTGAAATAACCTACGGCACAGGTACGTACTCTATCCAAAAATGTTCTGATTACTCATCTATTCATCGGGTCAATTTTAATTGTGGTAGCCCACAGTCGCAAGACAAGCTGACCGATCAGATTAGGTTTAGTGTCTTATGTATTCTGTAGTCGAAAAATGAATGCAATACGCCTTAATATATGTCAATTATGTTTTAGCATATTATGAGTATACAGTGTACAGTTTTAAAAAGGTTTGACTTAGAAAATAGATGTACTGTTTTATAGCTTGAATTACATTACATTTTCAAGCATGAATTTTAACGCTTTAGCCCAGGTCGAATTGAATTACACTTTAATTCAACTGTAACCACACTTAAATGTTATTACAGTTGTGATCAATAGTTAAAACTGTTAAAGAGTGTTAGTGAATTTAGGTACAATTCAAGCATTATTCAACTCTAAAAACTGGTATATGTGGTTGGAATTCAAGTCGAATTTAGCTTGAATTCTACCAAATATATTGATTGGGATTAAAAACGATTTTTGAGCAGCACTTAATTAAGGCGACTTTTTCCGACCGAAAACGACTGTTTCCGAGCAAATTGTAAAAAAGTCAGTAATTTATTGATATTAACTAGCGGCACAAAATCTGAACAAACTTCCACTTTTATTTATTTCAGACCAAATTTAGTCGGAACCAACCAAAACGGCAACAATATACATTTATAATATATATCACGCAAAATATTTTAGAATGAAATCTACTACCTTCATGTACAGCACTGCCCCTTAAATACAACTCTGAATTTTAGGACATGAACAAAGGCGACGAAGCGAGAGGTGAATACACTAGACAGAAAAATTCACCTTTTAAGAACACCTTAAAAGCGAGAAGATAAAGTATGGAAGAAAAAACGAGCGTCAAACCGAACGATACGCGATACGACGATTACAAAAATGTTCATACGTGCTCTGTTAAATTTAATAAAATTCAATAAAACTATAACAAATTAAAAGGAAAAGCCCAGAAAAACCACATCATCACAAACTATTGCATAAGAATTGCATGAAATTGGATAGAAACTCATGAAGTATACATATGAAATCGGAGAAAATCGAAAAAACCCCAAGCTGAGTAGTGACAAAGACCAACCAAGCAAAAGCAAACTGAAAAAATTAAACGAGTTGTCGAGTTGTGTGTGTGGAAAAAAGTAAATTGGAAACCATTTTCTAAAAATGAGACAATACTGAGTTGGTTCAAGCGAAAAAAATAGAATGAACATTTCAATAAAAGATTAATACAGTACAAGTGAAAGACCAAACAATAAGAAGTGTACATTTTTGTAATTTTGCAAAACATTTTGGTAGGAAAGTTTGACGAAGTAGAAATAACAAAAACAAGCTGCAATAGGAGAATAGTGAAAAAAGAAACTTGACGATAAAGTTGGGCCCAAAGACAAGCTAGCGCGAACAAATAATCATCACACATTTAATTTAATAAAGCTTGTAATTGATGTATGTGTACACTGATACGTAAAGAAGTAAAAGAATTTGCTAGCAAGCGACTCGAAAATTACAAAGAATTTCATATTGTGTGTATGCGAAATAAATCTTATTGAAAGTGTTAAAACGGCATAAGCAAGCAATAACAACAACAGCTACGAAGACGGCGACGAGCAGAGGAAGCAGCAGCAGCGTTGGTGTGTGGGGACTTTCTTTTTGTTTGAATTGAGCTTTGTTGTTGTATTGCGGCGGTGTGGTGTTGTTTTTTCTTCTTCCTCTTCGGTCCACATTTGCCCTACGACGAAATCAATGTATGTGGAGAGTGCCAGTGTGAGTTTCACAAGAAAATGTCACATTTGCCATTGGATGCACGCGCCATTTTGCATTATTTAAATGAATTGGGCTACCGAAATATATCGGCCGAACAACTCAAAGAATTTTTAAAAGGTAAAAATCAATTATATATTGTATTAGTGTATGTATTTGCTTGTTTTCCCACTTAGTTAACGGTATTAACTAGACAACATTTTCGAGACTCTCGAAATGTATAGACTCAGAGAGAAAATGAATGGACTTCAGAGAGCGAGAGAGAGAGAACAAGGAGATTAGAGTGATTTAATTGTAAACAAAAACATGCATTTTGTTTTTTCAGCAATTTGTTAACCTCATTGAACATTTGAAATTCGCCTTCAGTGCGAAGTTTAATTAAACAGCAAACATTCGTACTTTCAACTTTATAAAAAATAAAGCACCATCGATGATGTGGCTGTGTTTAGCAAATGGCATTTGCCTTTGCTTGTTTTCTATCGAAACTTTTTAATACAAAAATAACCAATAACCTCTGGCTGGTGGTGTGGTATATTGTGTTTTCTCGTATTCAGTTGAAAAAACATTTTTTCTAAATGAACAACACAATACATTCAATTTTGTTCTTTGCTGCAGAATAATGAGTTTGTGTGCTGTGCCGTCTAGTGGGTTGTTTGCGCTATCGTTGTCTGTCGGTTGGTCGTTCGGTTGTTTTGTGTTTATGCCGGTCGGTAGTGTGTATTTTTTCTTTGTAGTGTAGTATGTAGTCAAGGTACAAAACTCACGCACACACACAGCCATACATACGCCATAGAGACACACCATACCAACCAATTATTGCCACAGCATTTAAGCAAAATACAGTATTTTTTCTGGTCGTTTTTCGGATTTTAACTTAGATAGTAACATACAGGCCCGTCTGTGTTGTCTGTCTGCCCGTCGCGTTCGTGTAGACTAAGCAACCAGTCAGCCCGACAACGAACCAAACTGCCAACCGTCCTCAAAAAGTAAAGCACATACAAAACATCATATTTTACTTGTGTTTACTTCGCTTCGTATGTTGTCTTTCTACGGCCTGGCTACTGCATACAACCTTACATAAACCGAAAAATATACACAAGCACACACAGTTTTATTTCACGTTATTCTCAAGTATTTTTCTCCGTAGTTTGCTTTTATTTTTCCCTTCCACTGACAACGTCAACAGAAAATTTTATTTTCTTAAAAATAAGCACACAGAAATTCCAACCACAGACCTCACTCACATGATTGTGTCAGAGATACGTGTGTAATTGTGTTGTTTTCTAACTTGTAAATTGCATTTGTTCGTTTTCTTTTTGCTAATTTTCTTCTCACATTTACTTATTTCTTTTATTCATGTATGTTTTTACCTATTCCCTTTCATTTGTTGTTGTCGTTTGTTTTTTTTTCATTTGACAGTGAGGTTTTCATATTCTTTGCCATTATCTTATGTTTCTTTTCATAACTTTTGTTCCTACTAATCTGATTTTTAAGCTATAAATTTGTTATTTTTTGTTTTTGCTTTTAAGGCAGTGTTGCAATTTAATTTACTCTTCCTTAAGTACTTGAGTCTATGCAACTCTGTATATGGCGAGTGAACAAAAAAATGATGACAATGAAGCGATTTTTACACGCCAACTTTCTGCAATTAAAAAATAAGCCAAAATCCCAAGTTGGCCGGATCCTAGGATCTGAAAACAGATCGCCTCTAAATGGATACCAAAACACAACAAAATTTTATTAAGAATGTACTTATTTACGGATTTAACTACATTTAAAACACAGAATCAAGTTTTCTATTGGCAGAAATGGGGCCCTTTTAATATGAACACAAATTCTTATTTACTTTACTTGAGCATTTCTCTACTCTCAGTAATCTTCTAGTGTCAATGTCTTGTCTGAAAAATAGGTTTGCTACATGTATTTTAAACAAAACCAATCCACAAACAAGCATATCTTTAAATACAGCCATACCCATACTGGGACGCACTTGGTAGAAGTATCAAAGCTTTTGTCCATCCGAACTTAGTAAGTTGCCCAATTTTTTTTTCTTAAAATGTGTTCTAATGGCTACTTAAATTAGGAAAAAACATGTGGCTCACAAAAATCTTCACAATTTGCATTGATGTTAAGTCTTTAAGGTCTAAAAAGATCAGGTTTGTTGTTGTTTGTCAAAGTGGGGGAAGGAGAATTAAGTCAGCGAAGTTAAAGCAAACACATTATCGTCTGGTAGACGCGGCGTTTCGTCGTTGGTGTGGGCGACTATGCAATACCATTATGTGTGCTGCCGACATGGCCTCTACCAGTTTAACGATCTACATTGGCGAGCAATACCGGTCGGACGTTGAGTGCAAAACTACTGGACGCATTGTATATTTTTCCTTTTCCTATGAAATTATTGGTTTGTTTTTTCAATATTTTTTTATGTTCATTTACGATAAAATAGATAAATCAAATTTAAAATTTCAAGCATTTTTTATAATTATAATTTAATATTTTACAGAAATTAATATTTTACAACAGTAAATTTTGAAAAACATCCGACCGGTATTGCTCGCCGCTGTATACTTATAAATACGAAGCATTTTTGTTGTACAATTGATGGAACCAAAAAAAAATTAAATACTCTTCAGAAATAAAAGTGCGACGGTGTAAGAAAAGATTTTTTTTAAAATGTAAAGTTAGGACAATGCTTATTAGGTCATTTTGTATTGTGGGTGACGATTTGTACTCCCTTGCCCGAAGTTTTTAGGATTATGTGTATATTTCGTTGAAATGATTTTTTTATAATCACCATTATTATTAAACATTAAAAATCAACACATTTATTTTTTTAAATCACAATTATATAAAATTCCGTTTGAAAATGAGGTTTATTGAATTTCTTCTGATGCTAGCATTTTTTTAAAGGTTTTCATATCAAAACAAAAGATTTGAATTTGCACATTAAATGGTTTTTGATGCCAACTCCGTTAAAGGTTTCCATATTTAAACACAGAACTTGAATTTGAATATGCCCGCTACTTTGTTTCTAATTACGAACTAAAAATTAGAGTTTGGCAAATACCTTTATCGCCACTACAATGTCTTGCAAACAATATGCTTTTTGTAATACCAGTTACCTATAAGACTGGTACTAAGTTCGATCTGGTGAAAAACGTTAATCTCTCTTAAAGCAATGCATCCCCGACCTCGAACCATCTCACTTGTTTTTTGTTTGTGAACCCAAACATAAACCAAAAACATTAGAAATAAAAGTTCACACATAAATATTAATACATGTGCATGTTACTTATTATTTTGAAATGACAAAGGTAGTAAACAAAGTTTAACCGACTGCGTGACGCTCACACAATAGTTTTCACTCTAATATTACAATATGCTCTAGATTATAGATTTTGACACATTTGCACATGAAATGGTGATCCAGAATTTATGTTAAAAATGATCGTGAAATTCTATCTTATAATCAAAGTTTTTTTTTCATGAATTAGTTTTAAATCTCATTGAAATCTACATCGTTAAACGGGTCTTTCCTCTCAGGTTAAATTTTTTCATAAAATTACTTTCAAAATAAACTTTTACGTCCACCATAAACTGTCACTACCGCTGCTTAAAGATGGAAGTATAAAAAAACGCCAATTTTGGTGTTGTGTTGGCAGCACTTCTCAATTTAAACACCAATAGTAGCAGGGTTGTAGTTTTGTGGCTGGGTTATGAAGATCACAACATATGTATGAGAGATTATTTTTAAATGCCAAAACATATTTCAGTTTATAGGATAATGTAGTGCTTTAAAACTGAGATAATAGCTTGATAGTTTTTGAATGTGGCATTATATAGGAATATATGCGTAGGCATATACTCGTATCAAGATACACTTTGATATTCCAGTGCAGGCGTGTGTGAATCCTAGGGATGAGTGAACTTTAAGAGGAAGGATATAGATATAGATTTCGGAGCTATGCAACGCAATGAATTTAGATTGAAAGCAAAGTAGAAAATATATAAAACGAGTACAAGTATATAAATATAGTTCTTCTATGAGTCAAGCGAGAAATGAAAAAAAATACCAGAATAAAAACAGAAAACATCTACACAAAGTCAAACGCTGCTTGCTGCTAGCGAACGCAATATTCCGCTAAACAATATCGTTTTATTTTCATTTTATTTCTTTTTCTACTTGCCGTACAAGCAACCAACATATATGCATACACATGTTGATGTGTATGTACAACGTACATAAATACAATCTATACCAAGAGCATATAACAAAAAACTTGAACAAGCAGTGAGGCAAGCGGACGGACGCATGGACTGACTTGCCGGCTGCCTGTCCACAACAGTGTATCAGCGAACCTAACACAGCGTATTGGGCATCCATCCGTCCGTAGTATTACTACGTACATTTGAGTCTTTCTATACCTTCGCAAAATATCAGCCACCATACACAGCAGTCTTCTACTTTGCAACTATACGAAGTATGTATGTACGTCTGTATGTATGTATGTGGTACTATCGTCTCCCATACTCGTGCATGGCAGTGTGCTGGCTGAGTGAGCTGTTCCAAACCTTCAGTTCATACGACGATGTGGTGGCTGGACAGTTGCAAGGGCTGGGAATAGGTACTACTATGTCTCAGCCATCCTTTTTTGGAGTAAATACAAGTTACAAAATGCTGTAAAGTGAGGACTACCAAATCATTTCTGTAAAAATGGGAAACTAAAAAACAGAAGAAAATCCAAATTAAGGCTGGCAGCCAGTATGTTCCACTATTAAATGTTTAAAGATATGCAGACAGTTTCCATTTCAATGGGAAAATGAAGCAAAAATGTATGTAAAAAGAAGTGATGAAAATAAATAGAAGCACATGCCGTTTGGCAAAGCGAAAGCTCAGACGAATGGACACACGCTACTGGTATGTGCGTAAAAGTGTTCTCTCGCAGCCGCTAGTACCTTACCCTACTTTCTAAGCCGGTAAAAAGTTGCTCCAACTTCATCTTTACACATATCACCAAATACATAGATCGCTTGTAAATTAAAAGAAATTAAGCAAATTCCTTTGCTCCCTTTTCTCAACAACACATTCATTAACATATGGGAATTGTTCTCAAACGAACGAACGAATTATTCTAAACTCACTGGACGGATCACTGTAAAAAGACGGATCGAAATGGCTTTTGACTTGGCTTAAGGATAAAATCGTACTTCCAAAGTCGCCGACAATTAATAGGTTAAAAATCGGCCTTCAACTTACGAAGAGAATAGTTGGGCTGTCGATTACTTGATACATCTAGCCCATTGTGGAGCGATGTAACACTATGGACTGCGGTCTTGCATCTCCTAGGCTAGGAACATATGCCTCTAAGGATCGGACGCAATCCAGCTGCTGAGAAATCTCATATGGTTTATTTTTTGCCTTGGAACAGCAGTGGTATTCAAGATAGAGTATAATCCTCAAAACTAAAACTTTCAAAGGCAAAGAGCAGGGCATGAACTTATGACATTCTTTCGCGTCCTTGTCCTGCTAAATTCTCTCAGTATGGCTGCATTGTATCCTAAAAAGAAGCTGTGATCATGTCTGCTAACATAGATTAATCGATCCAAAAGGAGAATATAAGGTTCGAGCCATTTAGATAGTATCTTGGGTTCTGGAACTAGCCTATCTATAGTTCTTAAAATAAACATGCATGGAAATTGGAATCTAGATAGTGTGAATCGTGAAGGCTTGTACCATTTCTGGCCAGCACATTCGTTGTTGTTGTTGTTATGGCGGCACACGTAGTGCCGGGGTGACAGCCCTTGGCCGAAGATTGCTACTTTGGGTCAATCCGGTATATAAAACCGGCTGTCGAAGCACATTCGTCCCATCGTTTGCTGGAATGCTCTTAGTATCTTGTTATTAAGTGCTCGGCTCGGTGCTTCTTAAATTCAGGATTACAGATGGTAGAGATATGATCAACACTTTTGACAGAGGACAAATCATCAAACAACTTCGCCTATCGCCATGATTTTTTCCTAAAAAGCTCTACCATTATATGGTATGTTTGAATAAAAACTTCATGAAATGAAGTCCAATGATTTATAGATTTATGAATTTAGTTGTAAGGCGCCAATTAGGATTACCGAAAAGGTAGACGACGCGACCTTATACATTCAGACAACTGTTATACGAACAGTAAGTAATGTATCGCCGATTTAGGCTTGTTAGTATGTCGCAATAACCAGCGCCATTCATAGTTGTTGCCTTTAGTTTTAAAGAAATTTGGTCCTATAGTACCTCAAGGCCCTATTCCGCATTCAACTGACGGAAACGAATCTGAAATTGATAATCGTTTTGGCTGATCTTACTAGAAAAATCTAAATTCACTTGTTGGAGTGGTTAAGGGCCTATATTTGGCGAGTACAGAACCAACACCCTGCTGGAAAATAACAATAGTGATGCCAGATTGCTCGTTGCATTTCTAACGATATTGGTAATGGTCAACTACTGCCGCCTTTAGCAGTACGAGTAGCAGATTGAGACAGTGGAGCAATTTTTCTGTACATTCCCGTGCTTCCATGATATGTATAAGTAGATCTGCAAGATGGTAGATCTTTAGTAAATGGTTTGTCTTGACTAAAGAGCAGCTTGCTGCAGAACTAATACCGGTATCTAGATAGACCTAGGACCAACACAATGGACCCTGCATGGGTCAACAAGTGAATGTAACGTTTGTTAACTCTTAAGGTTAGACACCAGTAAAGTCCTTTTAACATAAACTCATCTGGTCGTGGTTCGTAATTCATGCATTCCTTTATTCTTGGCCTGCAGTTATTCTGCCAATTCAGCTTTCTAAGCATGTCAACATTGATCATAAGCTAGAGTAGGCTTTAGAGCGCTTTTTTGAAATTAAAACTCAAAATTAAAACACTCACGCAGTACTTCGCTGTTATCGAATTTGCTAACTTTTTTTAAATATTCGTTAGGTTAGATCTTTATAGAAAGAAAAATGTCCACTTTTTTGATTTATCAAAAACCGGAAAACAGCTGTATGATTTGTCTTAGTGTTTACGGTAATCCACTTAAAGAATTTATGGAAAATAGTTGACCACGCCTTTTTACACCCACTTTTTCTAATACATCAAAAACTGGTGTATGCCAAAACCGGTTTGGCCAATTTAACAAATGTTTGCTGCAGTCCCTATTATATGGAAAGAAAAATTGTCCATGCCCAGTTCTACGCCTACGTGGATGGATATCATTTGGATTGGTCACTTTCTACCGCGCAAATCACGGCGCAACTGAATACTGCTTGAATTTAGATCTGTATACTTCATATTAAGAGTTGTTTCATTTCGGCTGTACATTTGTAGTCCTCCTTATACTTTTAAGACCAAACAAAAACAGATTCGATATGGTACATTTGTTACACTACTGTAACTAGGAATTCACATTGACTTTCGCTTGAGAGTTTCACTGCATTACTTCCTGGATACAATCCCTCGATGGCCGGATCTATGGACCGGATTGACCCGAAGCAGCAATTCTTAGGCCCCTGCTCACGGTTGTCGCTACACAACAACGTTCTGGACATTGTTGTTTCCCATTCAGGCTCTCCATTTGCATTTCAATTGCCCTTTTTTTCCTTACCTAAAGTTTTCTTTTTTTACTATACATTTTCGTTGTTGTCCACACTGCATTCGAAACATTACTATTTCTAGTATATAATATCTGTTGTTTGTATATTTCTTTTCATCTTTAAATTTCTATTTTCGTTTGCTTATCTAATCGAATGTGCATTTTTCGCAATGTTTGTGATTTTTAATTTTATTTCCTCGCACAGTTTGTTAATTTTATGGGCAGTTTTTGCATAAAATGTTGACATAAGCGTCAAATTTGTGCACACATCAAATGAACAGAAATTCAAATAAGTCAATAAGCGTCAGGCGTCTAAATACTGTCATCCGGCTGGTACCGGCATGTACCAGCACTCGTACACCAATACAATTCTTTTGCAAAAAATATTGCGAATTGTCGAAAATAAAGAAGATTCAATGATTGGACAGTCATTGGCGTCTTTAATTCTATTTGAAATTAGACGAAAGGAACAATTAAGAAGGTGGATGTGTAAAGGGTTTCAAAGCGGTGAAACGCATTATCTGCGACTATGCCTGAATGAGACTCAAATTTACGTAGACCTATCAGACAAAACGGCATTTGTCACAACCTAATCTATCGAGGAATTGCATTTATTAATGATGTTTATATGCAATTCTGGTCATACTCTCCCCCACTATTTTTTTTAAAACAATGCTGGTCTTATTAAGGTGATTTTGAATATTCACTCTTAACACAAAGTGGAATCCGTTTAAATTCAAATCACACCATATACACAATTTAACGCCCATCGAAAACTAGTAATTGCGATGCATGAGATTTTCTTTTACCCTCCTAAAAAGCCTTATACCTTTACTTGGTTTTCTACCCAACTCCAAATAATTTAACCTGGTAACTAAAAATCGATATTTAATAACAGAAAAAATTATAAAATAAATATGTGTGTACAAATTAAAAAATATTTGCCATCTATACAAACTCCAAATGAAATACACATATTTTACATAGGTACAATAGACCGGATCACTCAGTTGTATTTTTTTTGTCATACAAATCAATCTAGGGAATGATTTATTTTAAATCAGAGTATACAACAAATTTTGAATATGTTTTGATTAAATTTTAATAGCAATAAAACAGAAACTCAACCAAGCTCTATTGTTACCAAATACAGAATTCTCTTTGTGAATACTCAGAAATGTACGAAATGTTTTTAAAATCTACTCTGATGGACACCCAATATAGTATTTTTCTTTTATACTGCCCTACAAGAGGTTTTAGTACAAATTGCTTCACCTTTGTTGACTTGAAAACATGAACACCATCTTTATCGAATCATAAAATGATGTTTAGTCAATCCTGAATGTGTGCCTCAATTTGCCAAGTTAATTTATTTTTGTAACTCTAATCTCTAAATATGTCGATTCCTTGAAATAGACGTGTTGAAAAAAGGGCTACGCTTTGCTTAAATGGAAACATATTTCAACTTTTACAAACCGAACGGCGGTAGTATGCGAATTTATTCCATGAATGAGACCTATGAGTATTAATCGATGTTGAAAGACTTTTGCTTCAAAAGCAACATATTATCAACCCCGGCGAAATCGTTGCATGTATTGGTATGGCAATATTTCAAACGTCCCTTCCGATTTGAGAGCCTACAGCTCTAGATAATACATATCAATTTTAACCATTGACTAATGTGGCATAGCTTATTTTTATGAACTTACTAGTATCACAGCTAATGAGAAAGTATCAGTTAATAAAAAGGCGATAATCTTCTGAGTTTCCATCATCATTCCAATGGCAAACTTAAATCACTTCCCTGTTGTCTCTAAGTTCTTTATTGTTAATATAACAATAATAACTATTTATGACTGTATATAATCGACTGTAAATAAAGAACTGATAATTTTTTCAAATTTCTGGTTTTATTGGAAAGGTTGAACTTTGTCATTTAATAATGGAACACCATCCAATGCGTTTTCGCTTTTCCCAATGGGCTGAAGATTGTTTGGCAGGAGATGAAGAATTTTACCAAAAAATTGTGTTTTCAGATGAAGCTCGTTTTCATCGCGGTGGCTATGTCAAAAAGTAAAATTGCCGCATATGTTGTTCAGAGAATCCACACGGGACTATTGGAAAGCCAATGCATCCACAACGAATCATTGCATGGTGTGGATTTTGAGCTGGCGGCATCATGGCGCCATTTTTCTTTAAAAATGAGCAAGGAGCCGCGTTTACCGGCAACGGTGAGCGTTACTGCGCCAAGCTAAACGAATTTTTGTTTCCAAGAATTAAAGTATATGACATGGACGATACGTGGTTTCAACAAGACGGTGCCACGTGTCACACAGCCAACGCAACCATCGCAGTGGTTTTAAAAATCGAATAATCAACCGATGTGATATCAATTGTCCGCTTCGGAGCTTTGATTGAAGCCCTTTTGTTTATTTTCTATGGGAAGCCATTAACGATAAATATTACGGAATGCATCCGACCCAATTGAAGCGTTAAAACATGAAATCGAATGTTGCCATTGAAGAGATTCGACCTGAAACAATCAAAGATGTACTTAAAAATTTGGTTGATCGGTTGAGGTACTCGTGTATTGTGTTTCATTGTAAAATGACAAAGTTCAACCTTTCCAATAAAACAAGAAATTTCAAAAAAATATCACTGTTTTTTTACACTAGATTCATATTTAAAATGTTAAATCGACCACCCTGTATAACGCAAAAGTATTTGAAAATACATTCTGATGTTTTTTAAAACGGTATACTGAAATACTTATTGAGTATAAAGAACGGTCTTATCCACAACGTTAACATTCTAAACCTGTAGTATAGCATTAACGGTTTCAGTATGAATTCTATTTCTAAATTTTGATTTCACCATGTTCATTTGGCTAAGAAGTCTTTCCACGTCCGCGTTGGACCAAGGCAAAAATAACAGTTAAATGGGAAAATAAAAAATTTCCACAAATCGCTTATAGGTCGCAGAATTTATATCTATACTCCATAAATTTTATATCTATACTCCATAACTTCTGTCCGAAATTTCGTGCACTTTCTTCTACAATCCTTTATACTTATATTAAGGGTGTTCTTTACGCATTCCTTACTTAGTTTTGTGCGGTGATCTACTGTTTATATTAACGCATGCTGACATATAAAAATACACATTACATATTCCTTAGAACTGGGAGGGATTAGCCGGCCCAAGACCTCTTGCATCTACATTTTACTAAAAGAATAGTTTTAACAAAATATCAAAGTGACAATGATTTTCGTGGCTGCACACTGCTTTTAAAGCGATTTAAGTTCCGTGATGACCTTCATCAGAAGGCTTTGCGGCAATTGTTGTAGGGAAAACTAAAATGCAGATTTCTGCAGCTTTGTATACTTAGTAGATAGAGTTGCTTAAATGGACGCTTTTTCACTTTGACTCGTGAGCTAAAACTACAAAATTATTAATAAAATTGTTAAGATTTTAAGGTTAATTTAGATCAGATCACACTTGATTCGCTTAAAAAAGTTTCACTTGGCCTGGACCTTAATAATGTTTAAAAAAAATCGTCTGTCTGTGAACCTAACATTTTTCCTAATTGGTACTTGCTGGATAAAATAGTTTAACCATCTGGGGAGCCACATTATTTTGGCAGTTGTAATGTTGAGGAAGGTCGAATCACTCTAATGTACATGCATTCTATATACAAACGTGGATAACAATGCAGTATTTCATACGACTATTATTTATGAACGTATGTAAACATGTTTATGTAGATAAATAAATATATATCTATGCCACAGGCGATTTACTAAATATATGTATGTACATACTGGAAATGTATGTATATAATGTAAAACAGTCACTCGCATGAATGCATGTACATAGTCAGTCGTACGTTCTATATACTATGTACTTTAAATTCTGACAATATATTTCTATACATACGTACATACATAGATAATTGCAAAACGAAAAACCACAACAATTTATTTCTGCAGTTGCTCAATTTGAGGAAAGGGAAGGAAGCCTCTTACTTGAGTTGATATTAACTCAATTTTAAATGTCATCTTTGAGAGCAAATGCAACCCTGCAATGTTCACTGAAGAGTTGTATTTCATTGTTGAATTCATTCTCACGAATGTTTTGGCCTTTTTGGGCTCTTGTATGCATGTGGTGTGTGGCCAAAAAAGGGGATGATGTGATTGATCTCAATATTCGCCATCTGTCTGTGTCAGATTTTCGTTTATTTGTCTTATTCTTTTTTCATTTTATTTTTGTCCTTGTTCGGTTTTGTTTGTTTTGCAAAAGGTTAGAATATTTTTGGCGGTTTTTATTTATTGCATCGCTTAGAATTAAAATTCACACAAATTACAATTATTGAATATAATATTTAACAATGTCTTTAATATTGACTTTGGTATTTTTCTGCTCTTCTCTTTTTCGATCGAAACGTGCACCATAACCACCGTGCCTCCTCAAAATCGTTCCACTGTCAAATGATAAACTACAAACGACAACAAAATGTTAATAACCTGTGTAATTGTTAAAAATAAATGTAGCCATATTGGGCCTAAAGGTATGCAACCGCAATCGGAAATCATCAAAAAAAGTAAATTTAAAACACAGCAGCAGCAGCGGCAAACACAACAGTTTCCAACAACACCCACTACAAGAAAACTCTCAACAGCAGCAGTATCAAGCACCACGGGAGCAGGAGCACCAGCAGCAGGAGCTACTGTCTCAACAGCCTCAACAATTGCCAATGAGTCGCCAAAACGCGGTCCTTCGGTCAAAGTAATCAAATGTAAAAAACCGCTTTATCATTTCAAATTCTATTTGGATATATGTGATCATCAGCTCACTAAGCGTATAGAGGATCAGATCAAACTGCTGGGTGGGTCATTGGAGTTCTTCTTAACGCCAAGTGTTACGCATTTCGTGACCGATAAGTCCATTGCCGCCGCTGCGGTTAATTTAAATAACACAAGTTGTCCAGGTACACCACAAACGCCGCAGACACCACAAACGCCACAGACTCCATATTCTTTGGAAAACTTTGAGGGCTCCAGAGCAAATAATGGCCTTGCGACAGTTCCATCAAAGAAGCCCATACGGAATTCTAGAGCCGATGCCATATTAAATCGTGCCAGACGTCTGAGTACGGCTACAACTACGCCCACTACTGGTTGCAATACTAGAGGATCGACAACTGATCAAGTAACAGCAAAAGCGGCCGCAACCACTCCCTTAAAGTCCAGAGATAATGTTGCACTACCTCCTCCGTATGTGGTATGGCAATGTGAAAATGCTTTGAGATTTTTAAAAAAGGTCCAGCACGAACTCAAGGATTATTTGGGAGATTCAGCAAAGGGCTCACAAAAATCGTACACGGTTGAACCCATAAGTCTCAAAGGCGGTTTTATAAAAATCGAGGCTCTTAAGCGAAACTATCGGCCTTATTATCACCTTTTTAAGAAACCCACTTGTGAGTGGCCAAAAATAGAGTTAACGCGAGAAGACGGTGCTTTTCGCTTATCGCCCAAAAAGGATACGCCCAAAGAAGACAAACATAAGGGTGTTGAAACCAATACGTTGAAAGATATCAATATGACACGTAAATCTAGATCTAGATCAACGCAAAATATAAAGAAACCTCAAGAAAATGAACTAATCAAGTCGCCCGCCAATTCACAGAAGAACAGTGTTTGTAAGAATCAAGCCCAACAGAAGGACTCATCCGATAAGCAGTGCGGTGTGTGTGAGATATGTAAAATAGAATATGATGCCCTAACGATCCATCTGAAAACCAAGGATCATGAGTATTTTGCCAAAAACTCGCAAAATTTTATAGCGTTGGATTCGTTGATAACCTCTTCGGCGGATGTCAGCAAATTCTTGGAAGATAATCGTAAGTTGGAAACGAAACCCGAATTGGAAGAAATGGAAGTTGACCAGGAAGAACTAGTCGACAACGAGGTAGACCCATTGGAAGATGATGATGGGGATGATGCGGCCGAAGAAGAGTCGCAAAAGTCTTGTTCATTTAGTAAGCCTAGAATGTTGGAGCAAAAGGTCGTTTCGCCCACTCTGCGGGAAAAGTCGAAAAGGTCTACTAAGGGCAAACATTCCTCGGAGAAATTTCAAAATGCCGTCACCAACATCGTTGCCACTACAACTAAATCACCAAAGACACCTAGTCCACAGAAAACTTCGCTTCCACCTTTGGATGTAAAAACACCTTCTACAATACGTAAAAAACACTCGGGGTCCGCTTCAAACGCAGCCTTATCACCACCCATACGTGCCATGCTCCCACCAAATTCCTTGTACAAGGTTGTGGAAACGCATACGGAAGTCCAGTGTACTCCAACCAAAAATCGGATTGGAGCAGCTAACGACAGTGCCGTGGTAGCGTCTCCATCCATAATAGTAAAGTTTAAAAAGGTGCGCAATACGGAATTGCAGCTGCTAAGTGGCGAAGCTGAGAATTTTATGTTTCCTAAAAAACGTAGTGACTCGAGCGACTTGCCCACAGATATCGATCGGCATACTAGTTCCGAACGTGTGCAAAAAACTGCTTCCATCTGTTCGTCACTGCCCAGCTCCTGCTCATCACCATCGGTAACACCGTCAGCCTCTGAAGATGAACTAGAAGACGATTACGAAGAATGCTCAAAAAATTCTTTAATGAATGGCAAGAAAGCAATTGCTAAGGCCAAAAGAAAAATACCACCAAAACATATTGTTACCACACCTGTAAACACTATGGAAGTTGACCGGCTTTCCTATCCCAAAACCCCAATTCCAAAAGCGTCTACCACTTCAAAAAGAGAAGGTGGTAGACAGAGCTTTCCAAGAGCCCCCATCCAGCCAATTGAACAACTGAAGAAAAATACAGACCCACGACGAAATTCCGTAGCAACACCGAGCTCTGCTGAAATCCTAGCGGAGACAGCTAAGATCATGTTTCCCGAAGCAACGCGCAAAAGTTCCAGAACTGCTACCGCCATTGTGACGGCAGCTACAACCAGCACTCGTTTGCTGCAGGCCGCCGTGGACGCAGCGAAGAATAAAAGTAAGCAACAAATCTCCAATTCAACAACAACTACGGCCCCAGTAGTAGTAGCAGCAGCGAAAAGCAAGTCACAGGTTTGTAAGAAAACTCAAAAACCTGACTTGAAATTGGAAGCGACAGAAGAAAAACACTCGCCACTGCAAGAATCGAAGCAAAAGCACTCAGGAGCTGTTGGAAAAGGACCTAGAAACTTACGTTTTAGTCATCGTCAATCAGTTGTTTGTCATCTGGAGGATAGGGTGGGGGAGAATACAAAACTAAAATCAACACAGAAATTAAACAAAAGTAACAATAACAGCAGCGCTAGCAACAACAGCAACAAAATACGAACAAATGCGATCATATATAAAAACGAACTGGATGAGGATGAGGACGATGATGATGATGTCACCGTAGATAATGATGATGCAAATGATGTAGACTACTATGTGAGGGAGAACAAAGCGAAGCCGTCCTCCCGAAAATCCTCAACATCTCAAGCACAAGTACAAGTGCGGCCAGAAATTTCCACGCCATTGTTAAATGTATCTTCTACAAGGGAGGGAAGATTAGCCCTGAGACAAAGTCGCGTAATAGCTCAATTAAAGTCAGAAGTACAATCCGACGTCGAACAAGAACAGGAACCAGATCCCGAACCGGAACCTGAACCGAAACCGAAACCGGAAAATATACAGAAGAAAATTATGGTTGAGCCCAAAAAACCTGAAAAGGTTACGCAGACGCCGACAACGACGCCAAAATCACCGCCCAAGAAGTCTCCTATAACATCCTCACCGGTTAAACAAGAACAATCGTCGCCTTCTCGATTTTACGATTTCACAAAAAGTGAGCGTTTGAAACAGTTGCGCTATGCCTTTGAGCGTCTACCCGATTACGATCTGTGGTATCGGGTCTACAAACGCCAAGATAATTGTCAGGAGAAGTACTTTGAGTATTTTGGTTCTACAAAATATCGGAAACTCCCCTACGAATTGGGTCCTATTCCATTTGAAATGTCCTTACAAGGTTCCCTGGGATCTAAAATCTGTTGTAAGCTATGCCAGAACAAGGATATTAATAAACAAGAGACTGAAGTTAAGCAGAAGGCAGCACGGAGGGATCTTCACCTGAATCTGAAACCCGAAAAAGCCATCGAAAATCTAAAGTCCAACAAACAGCGTGAAGAAACTAATTGTTCGTCGACCTCAGCTGCTGCCACACAACAAGAACATTCCAAATTATCAAACTCCACGACCGATTCCACAATGCAATATACGCACAAACATAAGAAACTACATTTGCTGCAACGATATCGCCAAGAACAGGAACAACAGGAGATATTGCAACGACAAAAGCTAGAAGAACAAGTACAAAAAAGTAATTCCCATAGACTTTGCAATCAAGCCGAAATAAAGACGGAGGATGTGACGCGAGACTCGCTGCGTAATCGAGTGGAGAGGGCTGGTTCCACCCATAGTAATGCCAGCAGTTGCGCCAGTAGTACAGCCACATTTAGTAAATCGAAGAGAATGCATAAAAAACTTTTGAATAAAGCTGCTATTGCACACCTGGAATTACCGCCCCGCAAATCACCGCGAGAACATGCATCCACCTTAGCATTGGTCAGTTGTTTAATAAAACAGCGCAAGGATTCGTTGAGTAAGTCAAATTCGGAAATTGATGAACCCACAACACCCACGGAGACGAAGCCTATAATTTTACCTGTGGAAGAGGTTGATAACGCGGTGGAAATGGCAAAAGCAACATCACGTCTAAAAACACCGCCGCCTACTGCAACTGCAACGCAATCACAAAAATCTGCCCGAGAATCTCCTTTGCCCCAAGGCGCTGTTTTAAATTCTCCTCGCACTCGTTCCCAGGCAGCCACTCCCGTTGAGGAGCTACGATTTGCAACTGAAATATCGGAAAATGTCAAGCGTATGCGCAGAGGACGCAACAAATACGATTATTCGCCTCCTTTCGTTGCCCGGGCAGGAAGTGCTCGCAGAGCGGCTGCTGCCAATAATGTTGCTTTGAATTTGTTTGGCAGACATTCAACGGGAAACTCCACATACAAACCAAGGTCGCGAACACCGATTACCGTTAATAATGTGGTTCAAACAATTACTACAAATGGTGGTAAGCAAAAGATTGGCAGGCCAAGAGTAGGAGGCTTCCGAAATTCCACCAAAAAGAATGCAAAGACTATGACGTCATTCGTACGTAAAACTGGTACAAAGAGAGGAGTGCTTGAATTCGAAGCAGACTCTTCAGCATTGGAGTCTTTGAGGAAGGCTACTACAGAATACAAAAATCCTAAACTTTTGGAATGGCAAATAGATAAATTCTTAACCTTAACCGGTCAATCTTACGATAACGATGAGGAGGAAGACTTTTGCACAGCAGAAACAGCGGTCACAACGCCACCTGACGAAGAGCTAGATGATGAAGACGAAGGAGCTAACGAAGTTCAGTCGTCCAATCCTCCACCAGCGTCGACTCTGAATCGAATTATGCTAAATACACCACCCGCCACAGATTACTTTTCGAGCGATTTCGATCTGTACGATTTAATACATCACGATGTACAAACGGAACACAGAGACAGTCATGGGCATAAATCGAGTCATGATCGCCACGCTAAGAAGTTTAGCATATTCAATGCACAACACATGCAAGGCTATTATCGCAAACGTAAATGTCTGAAGGCAAATCGAACAGGATGGCCAAAGGTTACACGAAAAAAGGCGGTTACCCGTCAGGAATCGAAGCAAAATAAAATTTATTTCCTTCAAAATGGCTCAATGAAAGAAGATTATACGGAAAAGAAAGTAACAGTAAAAGAGGAACAGGATGGTGACTGTCCAGTCGATGGAGTGGAAGATGGTGATACCACTCAGGATCGAACAAGAGAAAGTGGGGTAATGACACCACCCGATTCAGATGCCGATATGGCGGAGGATGGAAATATTGATGAACAGCTAAAGCAAGATGAAGTAGAGAGTATAATAATGGAGGAGGATGAATCACAAATAGGTCTTAATGAAGATTCACAAACTGTTAATGAAGAAGAGGAGGACGAAGAGGCGGACGATGACAATGAGACTATGGCAGATTCCATTGAGGAGGAAGACAATCAACCTAAAGCCGACTCAGACGTTGAGCTCGACGCTGACATGGAAGAAGCCGACGAAGATGACGATGAAGACAAAGAACGTGAGGACGACGATGAGCCTGAAGATGCTCAAGAGCAAGAATGCAAAAAGATTCTGAAGAAATCTAAAAGGTCTACAACGAAACCGTTCCTCAACAACGAAGATGATGAAGATTCTTATGAACCCCATGAGAAGCGTCTTCGATGCTTGGATGAAGCATCCACCTTAAGTCCCATGGACAAATCACGATCGAATAATTTGAGCTTACATGTGGCGACTGCTTCCACACCCACCACACCATTTATGCGGGCTTTGCGTCGCACACCCCAATTGAATGGCAGTCTGGGTAGTTGCATAAGTCCCAGCGAAAAGGCTGGGGACAATTCCGACATTTTTACCGTTTCCTCCGATGGTTTGGATACTGACCTCGATCTGAGCAACTCACATTCACAGCTAAGAAACACTGGCGATGATGAGCACCAACATCTCCACCACCATCATCTTCATCATGACCATTCTGCCAATTCAGCATTAACTAATAGCACTACAACGCCAAAAAGAAAATTTGATTTATCCAAATATGCGCCCACGAATGCTGCCTCCTGTGCGGCCGAAGCGGCCACAGCAGCCGTAAAGTCCTTAGCCATCTCGCAATTTCTGAAGAAAGAAGTTCGCGTCACCTGTCGTCGTTTGCGGGCACCATTTCGACGGTTTCGTTATCGTAGATAGGGTCAGGGTTATCTCTTAATACCCATATTTGACTGAAAATAACATGAAAAATAATAACAGCCAAAAAAGTGAAATGAAGAGCTCTTTCGGGGGAGGGAGGCTTAAATTGTAGTATGTAACTAACACACAAGTGTGAGACAATTTTAACTGATCCTGGGGATAATTGATTGCGTGACGCGATCTTTAAACAAATCGGATATGTTCTTGATAATACACACTACTACTCTCTTACGAGATTAAATGTAAAAACGAATATTAAGATAAGGGACTTATCTCTTACTTTGAAGTCGCCAGCTTTTATGGGGTGAAACCCGCTGATATAAATTTTGGATGTTTCTATCCAGCGTTGAGCATGATAGTAGGAGCGCTAACTATCACATCACGACAGTCAAATAGTAAAGCAGTAGTACTATTAAATAAAATAAACTTCCCCTTAAGACGTATACCTTTTTTATTTCGTTGCTAAATGCAATTTCGGAAAATATCAAAACTTTATAAGTTTTATATTCAGTTTAATTCCATTTATGGAAAATAATTCGGTAGGGTATTACATTAGTAACGTTGTAACTAACTTCAAGTCATAAACATCCCAAAGACCTTTTGCTGTCTTTCCCATAGAGGATACAATAAAATCGCCACCCTCCATAGAAAAACGAAAAACAACGAAAGAGCCTTTAAGTTTTATACAGAAACCCAATTAAACTTTAGTGTATTCGTGTAAAAGTTGAAACAAAATAAAAATATTTTTTGTAATTTATATGGAATTAAGATAAATTTAAAATAAATTGTTGTAAAAAGCTAAAAACCATAGCACTACAGACCCGAAAGTATACTATAGTTTTTGTTTATTTTTCTTTGTTTGCAAATCCCTCCATTTTCAATCCCAATTGTAATTATTAACTTTAACACTGATTATTTTTATCTCTTTTTAATAAACATTTTTGTCTCTATTTCATTTTCTGTTATTATTTTGTCAAGTATTACGTTTTTTTAATATTCTATGTCATTTAACTAAACTGAAAAAAAATCGCTATAAGTGTTAAGAAGAGAACTAACTAATCGCCCGCTTAATGCCTACCCCTCTACTGGTCGTTCTCCTTGTAAATCATTTTGTTTAGTTAATATATCAAACAACAAAATAAAACAATATAATAATAATACAATTAAAGTAAGTTTAATATAGGATTTAGTACATAATTTTAAATAAAATTCTATTAAACTAATAAATCATAAATAGTAAATGGTCATTATTAATTATTAAATTTCTTTGTTATTATTAATTTATCATTATATTTTTACAATACCCCAAATATACACCCCCGCATATATAGAGCGTAGTTAAAGAAAGAGAAAGAAAATACAAAAGCCGTGTGTAATCAACAATTTGACTGGTCGTTCGACCGATTTTATTTCAAGTTTTCATTTTATATGTTGGTGTGTATAATGCAATACAACCGCCCCCCTAAATCATCCACAGCCCCCAACACAACCAACCATCTCTACTACCCCATAACTCTGCAACCGAACATCTTAAAAACAATTTAAATGTAAATGTAAAAAGTATGATATAATTGAATTTTTAATGTAATTTATAATAATCGTAATAATAACAACAAATTGAGTGGTAATATTTTCATTTATTTTTTTCCTTTTTGAAAAAACAAAAACCATTAAAAAAATAAAATATTGTATTTAAACAAATTTAGGTTGTAACAATTTTATGTTGCAATATAATAAAGAAAAAATATTCATTTAAAAAATTATAACGTTTTATGTTTTATTGAAATTCGGTAGGGGAAAATTATTCTAAATTGTAAACAAAATTCCTATTAATAGAGAACTGAATTTTATTTCGTTCAGGAAAAAATAATTTAAGCTTTAAAAGTGTTCTTCATAAATATTTTATGTAAAACTAATGCAAGAATGTTTAATAATCTAATCTAAGAATGGATCAGAAAGAGTTTTCTTTACAATATTACAATCACAGACACAGCCTCTGTTGGGCTTAATGATGCTTAAGGGAACAAAACAATATATCGGGTGATCAATCTAGAGGTATTTTTTTCAAAATAAAAAATACAAAAATTCAAATCAAGTGTGGAATCATTATTGTTCTTGTTCGAATGGAAATGTTGTGCCATTAATTTTTTAAATATAATTTCCTTCAAAGTATGGCAACAACTACGCCCCAGGGTGTCCATTCTGAGGGTCCAATTTTGAATGAATCATTCGAGCATTTCGACCCGTATGGCGTTAATGACACGCGTTATGTTGGCTTCGAAAGCCTGAATCGTAGCTAGCTTGTCAGCATAGACTTTGGACTTTAAATAGCCTCAAAGATATCACACGATCTAGACGGCCAACTCACCGGTCCAAAACGAGAAATTTTATAGTCTTTGAAATTACCTCTCAATAGATACATTGTTTGAGCAGCTGTATGGCAAGTGGCACTGTCATGTTGAAATCAAATTTCGTCAAAATTACCGGCTTCAATTTGAGGTAGCAAAAAGTCCGATATCATGGCGCGAGAGCGGTCACCATTCACGGTTACGTTACGGCCATCATCTTTTTGGAAAAATATGGACCGATGATTTTACTAGGCCATTAAACTGCACCAAACCGTATTTTCTCTGGTTTTCTCTGGGTATAATGACACCTCTTGGAACTCTTCTAGTTACTCTTCAGCCCAAATGTGTCAATTTTGTTTATTGACGTTGCTGTTGAGTCAGAAATGGGCCTCATCACTGAACAAAATATTGGCCAAAGCCAGTTTCTTACCGATCGCTCATTTCCATTATACAGTTGCACAGTTAGGAGGCGTTGTTGCGGTGTAAATCTTTCCATAATGAAACAGTACTTAAAACAAATAAAAAATAAAGTTGGGTACAAATCACGCGTAATCTGTGAAAAAAACCCTATTGAAAAAGTACCTCTAAATAGATTGCCCTATATAAAAGGTTATTCATTCACGACTTTAAAAATGTTCACCAGCGTATTCCTTGGCTCATTTTATGCTAAGTTCTGAACCAGTGGTTGTTTTTTTTCTCTTAACATATAGCCCTTCCTCTTACCTTTCCAAAATTATTTCATAGAACATACGGCGAACTTCTTACAAATCTGTGAGCTGCGCTCAAACCGTCACCGGACGTCTATTGCACTGGATTTTTAGAAAAGGGACATTTCGGTCTTTTCAAATCCGTGTGTTGAAAAATCCGATTGACGTTTTTTTCAAAAGTAAATACTCCATATTTACCTATATTCCAGTTTCACTCTTTTGTCTAAGATTAGAAAATATTTCTGCAATCATAAGTTAAGAACAGGATGGGGGGTTTAATATTTTAAATTTGAATCGACTGTATTAAAAAGTACTGATAACTTTTTCAACTTTCTGGTTTTATTGGGAAGTTTGAATTTTGTCTTTTGGCTCTGCAGTAGCTCTTTTCAATGCCATCTTCGATTTTATGTTTCAACGCTTCAGTTGTCTCTGCAAGCTTTGCGTACCATTCTTCCTTAATGGCTCCCCACAGAAAATATTCCAAAGGTCTTAAATTACAGCTCCGAGGCGGCCAAATGACATCACAATTTCGGCGGGCTGCTATATATATTTTGTGGCCTAATAATGAAAATGCGAATATTTATCTCCCAAAATGTTTTTTAAAGTATTCTCCAGCATGATTTTTACATTTTTGCATGCGCTCAAACCAATTATCGAAGCACTTTTTCCACTCCGATTAAGACACCTCCAAAACATGGTTTTTGAACGCTTCAACATCGTTACCCACGCATTTTTTCATTGGGAAGTCATTGGGTGCCAATTCAGGGCTGTACGGCAGATGACCCATCAATTCAACGTTTTGGATGGTCAAAAAGGCTCTGGTTTGAGCCGATGTGTGAGAGCTGCTTCCACGAACAACTTTTGTTGGATTTGGCTCGTCTTCGAAGACCCAAAAGATCGATTGCTGTTTTGTTTCGGGCTCATACGCATAGATCCATGATTCTTCACCTGTGACGATCTTGTAAACGTCTTTTGAAGCACCGCGATCGTATTTCTTCAAAATTTCTTTGCACCAATCGACACGAGCCTTTTTTTTGAATGATTTTCAAATTGTGCGGGATCCAACGAGAACAAACGTTTTTGACGGCCAGGTGTTCATGCAGTATCGAATGTATGTTGGTGGAAGAAATGCCCAAGGATGCCTCTATCTCACATGACGATCTTGCATTATCAGTTCAATCACGGCATCAATGGCACAATGGCCTTTTTTGGACGACCTTCGTCTTTGAGCGAGCGTCGGCCACGATTGAATACATTAAACCAGTTTTTCACAGTGCTATAGGATGGTGCTTCATCGCCAAACAAAGATTTAAGTTCATCGATGCACTCTTGTTGTGATAATCCACGTCGAAAGTTGTGAAAAATGATCGCACGAAAATGTTCACGACTAAATTCCCTTTTTGTTTACCAAATTGATTTTTTCATGTCACTGTAAACAATACAAGTGATGGTCGTTAGTCAAAACGTTCTGAGTACGTTTATGTCAAACTTTCCAATAGAAATGTCAGATGGCGCCAGGCAACACCTAGTGTTGCCTAGGCCAGGAATATATGTAGCAACCCTTGTAATACGTGTGATGGCGTGTAAAGCAGTTTTTGTGCTGTGTTGCTTGCGGAACCCATTCTTGTGCTCAGCACACTGAAGGTGTTCGAGGAGCAGTGCTTCAAGCGTCTTTGCTACTAGCGAAATCATGGAGACCGGCCTGTACGATTCACTTTTGCTAGTGTTTTCCTGGCTTTAGTAGCGGTACCACTCTGCCCAATTTCCAGAAATCGGAAACTACGTGAGTCACTAACGACAGATGGAGAACTGTAGTCATGTACTCTACTTCCGGGGTATCCAAGTGCTTTAACATCATCATGGAGATTCCGTCTGGACCCAGCACCTTCGGTGACTTTGCGCAGTGTATGACATTTTCAACTTCGTCATCGATAAATTGTGGTGGTGCCTCTTCGACTCGGAGAGCGCGGATACCACACAATACATACTCTTCTTTTTGCCTTATCGCTCTCTGGGTGCTAAATAAAAAGCCGGTTAAGGTAACTAGCGCACCGCTTCGGATTTGTGGCAGCTGTCCGATCATCCTTTTATCCAGAGTTAGAGAACGATTCGACCGTTTTCAACAATTTACCAATTCCGGAACTCAAGTGATCTAGCCCTTGATTCTTTGTATTAGTTGACTAACCTACTGATCTCAGAGTTGAGTTCCCAAATTCTAGGGCAACATAGTGGTGTAGGTAATGTATTTGTTGATGCTGCTGCGAGGTAGAATGCAGGGAGTCCCATAATTGGATAATGACAACGATGGAGACGGAGGTGTAAACGACGACGATGACACATAATCCAGAGACCCACTGCGGGCTACATTGATACAGCAAGAGGCAACAACGTTCGTTCGCTGTACTCCCTGATGTGGTTCAGAGCTCCTGAACAGCTCCTCCATGCAACGGCTGCACCTTATAGCCGTCGCGCGATGGTTTATCCGGTTCTGACAAACTGAGCAAATCCAATGACCGGGGTTTTGTTCGGTCCCAGTCCGGACCAGTTTGGGAAGTGTTGCTCCCACGACGAAAAAATGAAAAAAAACATATGCAGTTGAAGTGACTGCTCCTGGCAGTACAGCGTTTGTTTCGGGTCAATCCGGTACATAGAATCGGCGGTCGTTGTTTTTTTAGTAGTTACGTATTTTGTACTTAGAAATTGTAAAGTTTTTTTGCTTTTACTTACAACAACCGGAAAACCCTATAGCAAAAAACCGGGTAAACCGACAAACCGGTTTTTATTCTTTTTTGTTATTGAAAAACCGACTGTCGGTTTTGGACATAAACCCGTTTTTTGTATGATATTAACCATACAAGGTATAACCATGCCATAGGGTGGACAATTTAACATTTTAAATTTAAAAATTTGCTGTAAAAAAATAGTGGTTATTTTTTTTAAATTTCTAGTTTTATTGAAAAACCTGAACGTTGTCATTTAATAATGGAACACCATCCGATGCGTTTCCGCTTCGCAATGGGCTGAAGAATGTTTGGCAGCAGATGAAGAATTTTACCGAAAAGTCGTGTTTTCAGATTTAGCTCATTTTCATCTTAGTGGCTATGTCAATAAGCAAAATTGCCACATGTGGGATTTTGCGAAACCACACGTGACTATTGAGAAGCCAATGCATCCACAACCAGTCACTGTTTGGTACAGATTTTGGGCTGGCGGTATCATTGGGCCATTTTTTTCGAAACTGAGCAAGGAGCCGCCGTTACCGTCAACGGCTAGCGTTACCGCGCCATGCTCAACGTATTTTTTCCCCAAAAAATCAAGACAATGACATGGACGACATTTGGATTCAACAAGATGGGGCCAATTGTAACACGGCCAGCCCAACTATCGATAATATAAGCATTGTTTTTGAAAATCGAATAATCAGACGAAATTTTGATGTCAATTGTAGCTGTGATTTGAGATGTTCGGATTATATTTTGTGGGGAACCAAAAATAAATGTTACGCAAAGCATCTAGAGACAATTGAAGCGCTAAAACATGAAATCGCAGTTGCCATTAAAGAGATTTGACCCGAAACAATCAAAATGAACTGAAAAATTGGGTTGATAGCATGAGTTACTGCCGAGCCAGCTGTGGTAGTCATATGAATGAATTTAAAAACAGGTTTCTTTTTTTATAGCCTATTCAAATGCAAAGTGTTAAATCGCCCACCCTGTACTTGCTTAATGAGTAGCTTTCTTTACATTTTATTACGGAAAGGTGTCCAGCGTCAAGCAAATTAAAATTCTTTCAGATCTTTTAAGAGAGTAAAAATATTAAATAAACAATTAAAAAAAATCGCACACAGGGGCGACTATATACTTGTATATGCCCTTCATCACCTTGGAATACAGAAGACTTATGCTTCCGAACAGTATTTTGAAAAGATCTAAACTGAAAGGGCCTCAAATCCGGAGTAACCAAGATCAATTTTAATATGTGACTTTTTGGAGGGAAGTGACCTCGAATCGCAGAGGACCATTGTATGGGGGCTAAATGAAAACATGATTCGAAATAATCCTCTTCAAACCGACTTGATTTAAAAGCTTTAACAATGCACAATGCTAAACTTGAGCAAGACCGATATCAAAATGTGGCTTATGGGCGTTTGTGAGCTGTTGAGCTGGGTGACTTTCTTCAGATACACTGTTTTCCTGTAGGACATTTTCCACGAGATCTCTCAGGTTACTCAACGGTACTTTGCTTAGATAATCTATAACTTGAAAATAGTTAAAGCACCTACAAATGGAAGTCCATTTGTTCCTTAATAGGATTTTGAGGAATGCAAAAAATAAAAACACTGACCTAACATCACAAACCCTACCTGTTCTTTAAATTTATAAATTTGACATTAAAAACTAAACTATTCTTTATAATAGACGAAATATTAACAACCTTCTTATGTTCATTTCAGATTTACGAAAATTGATCAAATATGAAGAACGCATGGGTGTCAATACCCATCAGGATGATTACTTCGAAAGTCTATTTCGAAGAACAACAGCCAGCTTTCGAGCCAAACTTGACAAAGAGAATGTCCCCAATGGGGCCGAACAGAAACGCCGTCCAAACGAAGATAATGTAGCGACAACGAGCAAACAAGCTCAAGGACGACAACGAATTCTACAAGAACGCAATCGTCAGAGAGAGGATACAACAACAACATCCGACTATAGCTTCGAAGTCAGACGCTCAAAATCTCCAAAAAGACAATCGCACAATCATCAAAAGCGACATGGAACTAACGCGACTTCTTTGAAAACCCTTGTGGAGGATATTGTCGCTCAGATATTGGAAGACAAGTTTTCAAATTCTCGTGGGAACATTTCGCAAAAAGCCGCTTTGGGAGAAAGCCAAAAATTCACATTTATGGATCCAGCAGCTATGAAATCAGTGGTACAAGATCTTGTTAATAAAATTTTGAAAGATAAACTCTCTGGGCAACGCGATTCCAAGGATGGATCTTCGGTACACCTCAAATCCACCATAGAAGATATAGTAAACGAAAAGCTTAAAGAACAACTTGCTAAACTACCACAAACCTCCGCGTCCGGTAGAAACAGCGCGGATGTAGATCATTTAAATCGAGATATACAGCAAAATTTTAATCTATCGAAAGAAAAAGCTCCTTCCGCAAATTCAAGCAAGACATTAGACTCTCAAGCTTTGCTGTCAGAATTGCTGTCGATTGATAAACCAAAATCCCAAAGCAAACCAATTTCTACAGCCATGCAACGAACGTCAAAGGGTCGCTGCCCAACGCCAGAGTGGGAACAATTGGGTGAAGCGACTAAAATAAAACGTTTACCCAGATCTCGGGCAAAAGAACCAGAGTGGGAAGAAGCAGGCGCTAAAGGAAAGCCTCGTTCGACAAGTGCCCAAAGAGCTGTACAACCACGCAGCCCCACAGCATCCTCAAGTGGAAATAGTACCAGATCCCATGCTGCTAGAGGCGTCTTAAGTAAGTGTGACCGTTAATTTCTAAATAATTTATTTGCTATTAAACATATACGTACTCTTACAATTTTAGTTCGCCGATCGGATTCTCAAGGCCGGCCACGTAAGCCTACAAACTCGGACCCGGTAGCCTTGTATCAGTATTATAAAAGTGAATGGGATCACTTTCGCAAGCAGATTCCCGGTGAGACTAATCACAATCGTTTGCGTTGGCATGTGCGACAACGCCTATTGGATCCGGAATGATTACAAATTATGATTTAAAAAAAAAAAACATTCCTTCATTATGAGAATTTTTAATAACGAAAAACGATTTTAATAAAGGGACCCATTATGTAGTATTGAAAATTAAACAGGGCCATAGTGTTTCAAGATAAATAAGAAAATCGGATAGGTCCTTAGCGTAAGATTTAGATCAAAGTACGACTTGGTTTTAATCAAATACAAAACAGGGTTTAAAAAACTATAATATTCAAAATCGCTCAAGCCGGATAGAATATATAGATTAAATATCGATATAATGTGAGACATCTTTGTATGTGGGCGATATAGTCCAATATCAGCACACTATAGACTATAATAAAAAAATGGGCCAAATTTGGGCGAATCTCATACATAGGTGGCTTTAAAGCGTTTGCTGATGCTTTATTAAGATAAATTCATACATTCGTCAATAATTGACGGGATGACATAGTAAAACTAATACAGAATGTGAATTTAAATTGATAGGTACAAAATAGATCTTACAGTTTAGTTTAGTTTATTTTATTGAGACTTTTTTCAAAAACAATGACAGACATATACTAGATCTATGAACAAGAAATTGCTTATGACTCTAATGTATTGTCTAAATTACCAATAACGTGCAGCTAACGGCACCAAGCCTTTTCTGTGTATAGAAATATTTTTAATTTGAATGTAGCTCTGATAAGTGTGTACGCCCCGGGAGGCTAAAGTG
Source organism: Hydrotaea diabolus (assembly GCA_963513945.1). Classification (NCBI taxonomy): domain Eukaryota; kingdom Metazoa; phylum Arthropoda; class Insecta; order Diptera; family Muscidae; genus Hydrotaea; species Hydrotaea diabolus. The sequence goes on from OY740717.1 coordinate 124,789,129, forward strand.
GTCTTAGGAGTGAAATATCCTAGAATTTAGCTTAAAAGTATACTTATAACTAGCCTAAATTAGGGGGTGAAGGGGAGGGGTTGATTACAAAAAAGGAGAGGATAGGGATAACAAAAAAAAAATAAGTAGAAAAAATAAGAGATTTTAACAAATGCTGTTCAAGAGCCTTAACAATATTCCAATCATAAAGATGCTATCCTATATGTGCACCCGGAACCACTTTTTTGTAGAACGCGGGACGAAAGGAAACGGAGGTATCAAAATTTGCCCGACTTTCATTCAAAAATCCAATCGGAGATAAACACAAATATACAGACCAATAGGAGTAACATCTGACTCCTTATATATATACTTATTCGAATATCGCTTGGAGAACGACTCAAAATTTTTACCAATACAATATCTTAATATCTTTCTCTCAAATTCCTTTATAACTGTCGGGGATACATTAAATCATATTGGGAACCCATATAAAATGACCGGGCGTATACTAGTCTTGTACAGTAATAGTTTCGTCTCTACCGGTAAACTCCTATTCCACAGAATTTTCGAAAAAGATCACATAACCCTATAGCCCTTCTGGAGAACAGACCTAGCATGTCTATTAAATTTCAAAAGTTTATTAAAGTGAATGCCTAAATATTTCATGTCATTCATGAAAGGGACTTCCTCGCCATTAATAAAAATTCTCAACCGTTTACTCTCAGGAACCACAAACCTTCTAAACTTGCCTGAGGCGTTTCGAATACAAATAGCCTCGCTCTTGGACATGTAGATCGTTATACCCAAATAATCATAGAACTCCCTGACAGTGACAAGGGATCCGCAACTTTCATCAACGCAATATTCGGGGACTCATCGTGCGCATATAAAAGACTGTCATCTGCATATAAAAACCCAATCGAATCTGAACTAGTGTGTGGAAAATCGCTCATAAAAATATTGTATAAGTGCGGCGCTAATAATGATCCCTGTGGGACTCCACACCTTACCTCACCAAACTTCGATATTCTATTATTTAATAGAACGCAAAACAATCTGCCCGAGAAATAACTTCGAAACATTTCACAGGCATCAACAATAATGTATATTAGACCCTGATCCAACAATAATTGAGATAAATTCATAATAATGTCTTTAAATTCAACTGGAATAGTTAACAGTCTCACAGACATAAAGGGTGGTTGAATTTTAAGGGCCGATGTTAAATGTAAACGAAACCTAAACGTCAAATTTTTTTTGCATCATTTGATATTTCTCAATTTCAGACTAACTCAATTTAAACCATGGAAAAACACACAAGCGAGCATTGAGTTAAAGTTATTCAGGCTTATTATGAAAATGGTCGTTCAAATCAAAATGCACTTCGTGATTTTTTCGGTCAATTTAATTGTCCAAATGTGCGTACAATCAAAAAATCGTGCAAAAATTTTAAGCAAGCCGGGTCTGTAGAAGATGTGAAAACACCAGTGCATGCTCGTACAGCTCATACTGCAGAAAATATTGCTGCTGTTCGCGATAGTGTGCCTGAAGAGCTCCACCTCAACTGGTCGTCGTGCCCAACAATTGCACCTCTCACGCTCGTCGTTGATAAACATTATGTATAAAGGTGAAATTGACTTAAGAACTAAAGCCTCTTGACCATTCCAAACGTCGTCAATTGTCAAAATGGTGGCAAGAAATGGCCACCTTTTAGTAAAAGGAATAAAAAACAAAAATTAAAATCGCTCGGTAACAACAGATGTTACACACATCACCATCAAGTTATACAAGATCCTGATCTAATCGAGCTTATCAAGACTATAGAGTTGGTTAATAGCACACATCAAGTTATCTGCACACTTTGGTTGAAAGACTACATGGCATATGATTGAAATGGATACTATCTACCCTTCAGCAAAAGGGGTCAGCGAGGTTTGCGTCATCTGCCTTATACAGGGTGTCCGCCGGGAAGTCCGGGTGTCCGTCAGGAAGGTATACTACTTTGTTTATAATTTTTGATTAAATGAAAGAGAATGGATCTTATATTGATAAATGTTTTATTTAATGTCGGCAATTATGTATGGAATACAATATCAGATAAATGTCCGCTTCTGGTAGCCTCACAAATGCGAGGTTGATGGATTGTTTTGAACACTTTCTTGAGCAGCAGCAGTAATTTTTTCGATAAATAGTGCGTTTGTTGGCACTTTGTTTCTTCCAAAAATTTCACGTAACCTTCTCAATTTCACAGTAATCGATGATTGATTTTGATAAAATGTTTAGCGATTTTTCGAATATTTTCCATAATAAATTTGCCACGTCTTATAGATTTATTTTTACTTTTATTTGTTTACATAAAACAGCTGATTTCAAACATCTGTTCTATATTGCAAATTTTGGTTGGCTAAAATTTCTCCAACCAAAATTTTCAAACTCTCTAACATCGAACTGTCAAAATTTACTCTCTCTGGCTCTCATTTACTGGACTTTTTGTGTAAACGATCCGCAACTTTCATCAACGCAATATTCGGGGACTCATCGTGCGCATATAAAAGACTGTCATCTGCATATAAAAACCCAATCGAATCTGAACTAGTGTGTGGAAAATCGCTCATAAAAATATTGTATAAGTGCGGCGCTAATAATGATCCCTGTGGGACTCCACACCTTACCTCACCAAACTCCGACATTCTATTATTTAATAGAACGCAAAACAATCTGCCCGAGAAATAACTTCGAAACATTTTACAGGCATCAACAATAATGTATATTAGACCCTGATCCAACAATAATTGAGATAAATTCATAATAATGTCTTTAAATTCAACTGGAATAGTTAACAGTCTCACAGACATAAAGGGTGGTTGAATTTTAAGTGCCGATGTTAAATGTAAACGAAACCTAAACGTCAAATTTTTTTTGCATCATTTGATATTTCTCAATTTCAGACTAACTCAATTTAAACCATGGAAAAACACACAAGCGAACATTGAGTTAAAGTTATTCAGGCTTATTATGAAAATGGGCGTTCAAATCAAAATGCACTTCGTGATTTTTTCGGTCAATTTAATCGTCCAAATGTGCGTACAATCAAAAAATCGTGCAAAAATTTTAAGCAAGCCGGGTCTGTAGAAGATGTGAAAACACCAGTGCATGCTCGTACAGCTCATACTGCAGAAAATATTGCTGCTGTTCGCGATAGTGTGCCTTAAGAGCTCCACCTCAACTGGTCGTCGTGCCCAACAATTGCACCTCTCACGCTCGTCGTTGATAAACATTATGTATAAAGGTGAAATTGACTTAAGAACTAAAGCCTCTTGACCATTCCAAACGTCGTCAATGGTCAAAATGGTGGCAAGAAATGACCACCTTTTAGTAAAAGGAATAAAAAACAAAAATTAAAATCGCTCGGTAACAACAGACGTTACACACATCACCATCAAGTTATACAAGATCCTGATCTAATCGACCTTATCAACACTATAGAGTTGGTTAATAGCACACATCAAGTTATCTGCACACTTTGGTTGAAAGACTACATGGCATATGATTGAAATGGATACTATCTACCCTTCAGCAAAAGGGGTCAGCGAGGTTTGCGTCATCTGCCTTATACAGGGTGTCCGCCGGGAAGTCCGGGTGTCCGTCAGGAAGGTATACTACTTTGTTTATAATTTTTGATTAAATGAAAGAGAATGGATCTTATATTGATAAATGTTTTATTTAATGTCGGCAATTATGTATGGAATACAATATCAGATAAATGTCCGCTTCTGGTAGCCTCACAAATGCGAGGTTGATGGATTGTTTTGAACACTTTCTTGAGCAGCAGCAGTAATTTTTTCGATAAATAGTGCGTTTGTTGGCACTTTGTTTCTCCCAAAAATTTCACGTAACCTTCTCAATTTCACAGTAATCGATGATTGATTTTGATAAAATGTTTAGCGATTTTTCGAATATTTTTCCATAATAAATTTGCCACGTCTTATAGATTTATTTTTACTTTTATTTGTTTACATAAAACAGCTGATTTCAAACATCTGTTCTATATTGCAAATTTTGGTTGGCTAAAATTTCTCCAACCAAAATTTGCAAACTCTCTAACATCGAACTGTCAAAATTTTCTCTCTCTGGCTCTCATTTACTGGACTTTTTGTGTAAACGATCACGATCCAGTAAAAATTTGCAAGTAAACGAACACTTATTGTCGAAAAAACAATGCACCCACAAAGAATGACTGTTTGGTGCGGCTTATGGACTGGCGGCATCATCAGGCCGTATTTTTTCTAAAATGAGGCCGGCCAGGCAGTTACTGTGAATGGTGTTCGCTATCGTAACTTTTTATGGCCCGAATTGGAAGATATAGATGTGGACGATATTTGGTTTCAACAGGACGGTGCCACTTGCCACACAGCTAACGCGACAAATCAACATCGGCCCTTAAAATTTAACCACCCATATATCCAATACATTTTTTCCAAACACTGTGCACTGTGATTTGACACTCATTTTTAGTAATACATTTGCTGACACACTGTAACAACATTCTTTGATTTATTTACGAGTATTAATCTTTAAAAATACTACACATAATAAAAATAAATAAATTATTGCCGCTCCGTTTATCACATCTTGCCTACCTAATTCAAAGCGTAAAGTAATTCCAGTGTTAAAACTGTACGTTACGATATCAAACTGACACTGCGGTTACGTGCGGTAACAAATTGTATACTAAAAAGTTTCCCATATACAGATGTCGCTACAGCACTGGTTTCTGTCAACAATAATTTGTTATTTAAAAGATTTCATGTAGAGGGCCATTGAATTGCTAATGGATTATAATTAATCACACATGTGCTGTGTTCCGAGAGATTTTCAATTCCCATATTATTTTAAATCCCCATTTGTTTAAAAGTGGTTCATTTCGAAGGGAACTACTCTTTTAAAACTCAAGAGAGAGAAACTGAGTAAGTTTAGTCGAACTATGTGTAATAAATAACAACAACAAAAACATGTTTTACAGTTGAACGCCACACAAATTTTATAATTTTGGTTTAAAAAAATTGAAAAAATACCTGCACGTTTGTTCCCGAAGACGTCAAATGAATGTGGAACGTGTTAAATTTTGTTTAGCTAGAAAGCTCATTTTTGGTTGAATGGGTACGTTAATAACCATAATTGTCGCATTTGAAGTAATAAAAATTCTCAAGCCAATGTTGAGAAGCCGTTACCAGCGCTACCGTTGTGCGACTAAAGTGTCAGTTTGACCCTTTTTTGAAGCCGTGCGACTTTTTATGCCCCTTTTTAAAAAATCCCCTTTTTGCCCCTTTTTTAAATTTTTACTACTTTTCAGAACTTGAAGTATTTGTATGCCATATTTTGACCTAAGGTCTGAATAAAGTCATATACGTATAAGTTATTAGTAAACCTGAGGCATTCATAGATGAATTTAAATTATAAGAATGTAAGGCTATTGATAAACCATATGAATACCTCTTTGACATACCAGACGTTGAAATTCGTGGTTGAAGATAGGTAATTATTTAAAAATAATATTAATGAACGTTTGTTTTAGAATTTATTTAAATTCGTCGCATTTATGATGACTGTGCCACACTGCAGTGCTTGCGCAGAACGTGTATTTTCAAAGTTAGAGCTTATAGCAATTAAACTAAAGGCCCAATTAGTCTTGACGGTTGACGGTTGATTCTGCAACCTGCAGAAGTCTACCGTCGTCAACCGTCAAACTGTAGTTATCTCACTCTAACATATGCAAAATGCAACCCCTAACTGAAATAGCTGATTGACTACCGTCAACCGTCAAGACTAATTGGGCCTTAAAGGTCTATTTAGTCTTGACGGTGGACGGTTGATTCTGAACCAGCAGAAGTCTACCGTCGTCAACCGTCAAACTGTTGTTATCTCCCTCTAACACATGCAAAATGCAACCCCCAACTGAAATAACTGATTGCCTAGCGTCAACCGTCAAGACTAAATGAGCCTTAACTAACTGGTTAAAGGTGAAAACCTAAGAATCTTTGCTTTCGGCTTTGAATTTGCTAGACACGAAGTTAGAAGAGTGTACTCCGGTGAAAAACTTGTATACAAGTATTGAAACGAAGTTTCGAATATGTAGAACGTTAAAGTCAAAACTTTATATTTTTGCGTTTTTTGATGTATCACACTTTAGATCCAACTGTAAATGCAGAAGATATAAGTAAACATGTAAAAGCGCGACTCCTACGTTCGGCAAAATACAAACAAAATGTTGTTCAAAGCTACCTTGCAATAATTCGTTATATTCGAAGGTGTACGTACGGCGGACTATTTTTTTGCCCTAAAAAACCAGTTTTGTTCAGGAGAACCATTTTAAAGATTAGGTCCCTTTCTATTTGCGCTTAGAATCGTCGACTTCACTTTCATAAAACGCGCATATCTCTGGGAGGGAACACTTTTGGGGCATGGGATCGATCTCATTCGATGCTCAGATGTTGTCCACATCAAAAAAAGAAAAAAAATGAAAATTGATTTTTTTACCCTTAGGTCCCTTTCTCTACACGCAGAGAAAAACATGGTTACTACATGGTCACGGCAATAATAATATGTTATCCGCAATAAAAGTATGTTCGTCGCAACCATAGCATTGTTAACTGAATTTATTTTTGACAATAGTATAATTGCAGCAATATTAATATTGTTGAAATGTAACAGTAGTATTATTGCCAAATTTAAAAATGAAAATATGGCTATAGCAAAAATATAAATATGGTTGGTTCGACAAAAGAATTGTGTTTTGCGTTTTATGTTAACAATAATACGGCAATCATACTGTATGATTGTAATTTTTCTTCATTTAAATATGATTTTAAGAACAAATGTTATTGGTATGGATCTAATGCAATAATAGTACTTTTTTATTGAAATTAAATTTTTTTAAACAAGCTGCTGTGGCTTTGTTTAACTGAAATATTTTTAATAAAAACTCTTATTTAAACTTATTTTTTTCTACTGTGAACTAAATCAATCCCTATTATTTTGAATTTAATGTATTTTTGAATAATTTTCATAATTTAAATCTAAATAGTGATTATACTATGGTTGTAGGGATCATAACATGGTTGCGTGTGAATCATAGTATGGTTGTGAGGATCATACAATGGTTGTGGGGATCATAGTATGGTTATATGTGAATCATACTATTGTTGTGAGGATTATAGTATGGTTGTATTTGAATCATACTATTGTTGTTAGGATCATAATATTGTTGTACCACAACCATATACCCAACAATAGTATTATCCTCTTCGAATATTGACACCATAACCATACTTTTTTTCTGCGTGTATGCGCTGTCACATATGTATAAGTATGTGCCTTCAAATGAATTGTTTTTAGTTTTATTTGTATTTTAACTCATATTTTTTAGAGCTGTTACTTTTTCGATACTCTTTTTAATTTTAATGTTTTTTTTTTAAATTAAATTAATAAATATGAAAAATTTCCGACTTTTTTTGTTTAAAAAAAATACCTTTTTTTTTTAAAAAAAATACCTTTTTTTTTTTAAAAAAAATCCCCTTTTTGTGTCCCTTTTTGAAATTTCTCAACGGTAACACATACCGTTACGTCCTCAAAAAGTCACGATTGGGTGTGCTCTATACAGACAGACAGAACGAATCATTGGTCCATTTTTCTTCAAAAATGATGCCGACCATAGATGCTACAGAGCTACGATTAATGAATTTTTCGTGCCTGAACTGGAGGATGTTGATGTGGACGACCTTTGGTTCCAACAAGACGGCGCTACATGTCATACAGCGAACGAAACAATCAATTTATTGAAGGAAAAATTTGGTGAACGGACTATCTCGCGTCGTGGGCCTATGGCGTGGCCTCCAAGATCGTGCGATTTAACACCGCTGGACTATTTTTTGTGGGGTTATGTGAAGTCTCTTGCCTACACAGATAAGCCCGACGCGATTGACGCCTTAGAAAATAATATACGGTGCGTTATTGCTGACATACACCCCCAAATGCTGCAAAAAGTGGTCGAAAATTGGACCACTCGTTTGGAGTTTATTCGAGCCTGCCCGAAATCATTCTTAAAACATAATAGCAAACCCTTATCTTTCTTACATTAAATTGTATGCGTTTTATTCCTTCTTGAAAACCACACGCTAAAAAACTCCCTTTATAACAATACGAGTAATAACATATTTGCTTTTCTGAAGATAATTATACAATCAACAACAAATTGAGGAAACTTTGTCTAAAAGCAGTAAAAAGTAATAACATTTTAAAACTATAGTAAATTTTGAAAAAATTTGCCATCTTTTAACTATTGAGCACAAAACATTTTCGTCGCCATTACTAAATACAGCAGATAAACGTTGATTTGGTTTTATTTCATTAATTAAACGCTAGTGTGAACAATGTTTTGGCAAATGTAAATGAACAACATATTAAATTTTGACTATCGCCCATGTGCTGCATTTCGACTTGGCTTGAATGTGAATCATTTTTGGTGTGCGCCATTCCGAATACCCAAAAAATATTGGGTATTCAAGTCGAACTCATGTACCATGAAATGGAAATTAACCCAAATACTTATATAAGCATATACACTTAAAAAAAATCACACATAGTCAATATTAAATATGTTGTTCATTTACATTTGCAAAAAACATATATATTATAAATTTCCATTTCTATCGATATGCAGCACATGGACGAATGTGTTTACGAATTTGATAGTATTGATAAATGGGTTTTCCAATAGGAACATAACAATTTCATATGTTTATGTCAACGCACCCTCAAACATTTTAAATGATCTTTCAGTGTCTAAACGTTAGTCGAAGTCAACATTTTCATCATGGTAAAGTTCACAGACGAGCAACGTTTGGAAATCTTTAAAAATTACTACCAAAATTCTGAGTCGGTGGTCGCAACATTAAGAGCGCTTACTCTAATTTTCACTATCTTTAGCGATGGAGCTCATTTCTGGCTAAGTGGTTTTGTCAATAAACAAGGTGTAACGCACACTTTGCTGCAGCGACAACCGATATGCTACAGGAACCATTTCCGTGTTGCTTAATCTCTCGTTTTGGTGATTTGCTCTGGCCGGCCAGAACACCCGATTTACTTGTATCTGTCCTAAGCTTCTTTTTATGGTTTTTTTTGAAGTCGCGGTCTTACGTCAACAAACCTTAGAGTCTTAAAGTCCTTAAGGAGAATATTTGCCACGAATGCGAGAACTTGTCGTCCGAAGTTCTGGCAAGAGTGATGGAAAATGCCACGAAGCGAGTCCGTATAGTCATTAACTCTAGCGGCGGCCACTTAGCCAATATAATTTTAGAAACATGCGTATTAAACGAGTTCAAAGAAGATTTACCAAATTTGCATAAAGAAATGTGCCTACGTATGAAACTCTTTGTCAGTTACTTAGCTTAAGTAATCTGACACAACGAAGAATTGAACATAACGTGTTGATAATTTAATTGATTCCTCGGAGTTGTTGCAACTAATACCTCTTGACATTCCAAGGAGAAACTTAAGAGACCATTCTATTTTCTATGAATATTTTCATAAGAGTGGTTAAATTTTAAGGGCCGATGTTGAATGTGAACCACACCAGCAACGCGTTAAAGTTATTCAACAGTAGAAGATCAATTTTCGAAGAAAATTATCTTCAGTGATGAGGCACATTTTCACCTCAGTGGATTCGTCAATAAGCAGAATTGCCGCATTTGGGCGATTGATAATCCAAGAGTGATTGTCGAAAAAACAATGCACCTACACGTAGAAAAAAATATGGTTACTATATGGTCACGGCAACAATAGTATGTTCTCTGCAATAAAAGTATGGTCGTCGCAACCAAAGTATTGTTTTTTTGAATTTTATTTTGACAGTAGTATGATTGCGGCAATATTAATATTGTTGAAATGTAACAATAGCATTGTTGACAAATTAAAAAATGAAAATATGGTTGTAGCAACAATATAAATATGGTTGGTGGGAGTATTGTTTTCATGGGTTTTATGTTAACAATAACATGAATACGGCAATCATACAGGCAAAATCGTAGTTTATTTTTAATTTGACAATGTTACTTTTACGATTCTTACGCAATAATAGTACTTTCTATATAAATTAAAATTTTTAAAACAAAATACGGATTAGTATAACTGAAATATTTTTAATAAATGAATTTTTTCTACTGTTAAATAAATCACTTCTTTTATAAAGAGTTTTATGTATTTTTAAATAACTTACTTAAGAAAAATCTCTATTGTAGAATAACAATTTAACCCAATCTTTACAAAAAATTTGGGGGTCATAGCATGGTTGTGTGTAAGTCATACTATGGTAGTGAGGAGCATGCTATGGTTGTATGTGAAACATTCTTTGGTTGTGAGGATTATAGTAATATGGTTGTGGGGATCATAGTATGGTTGTGTGTGAATAATTCTATTGTTGTGAGGACCATAATATTGTTATGGGGATCATTGTATGGTTGTGTGTAAACCATAATATTGTTGTGAGGATCATAATATTGTTATGCCACAACCATACAACCAACAATAGTATGATGCTCTTCGAGTATTGTTACCCCAACCATACTTTTTTTCTGCGTGCACAAAGAGTGACTATTTGATGCCGTTTATGGGCTGGCGGCATCATCGGTCCGTATTTCTTCCAAAATCAGGCCGGTCAGGCAGATACTGTGAATGATGTTCGTTATCGTGAGATGATAACAAACTTTTTATGGCCCGAATTGGAAGATATGGATGTTGACGATGGTTTCATCAGAACGGTGCCACTTGCCACACAGCTTACGAAACAATGGCTCTTTTGCGCGACAAATTCAATGGCCGTGTTATCTCATGTCAGTTGGACTTCTTTCTTTGGTGTAATTTGAAATAAAAGGTGTACGTTGATAAGCCAGCAACAATTCAAGATCTAAAAGATGAGATACTTCGGCACATTAACGACATAGAGCCTCATCGAAAATTTGGTCCATTGGATGGAGGTGTGCCGCCGAGGTCGCGGCTGTCATTTGGCCGATATTTTGTTTCACACATAATTGAACCATACCAATATTATCATAATAAAAAGAATGACAATAATTTTCTAAATAATTTGTGTTTTATTTAAAACTAACATCGACCCTCAAAATTTAACCACTCTTTAGATATAATTACGGTGTACATTAAGTTGTAACGAGGTGTCTTTTGTTCTGAAACAAAGCATGCAGTCATTTATATTTTTACACAAACCGTTCCATTTTCAAAAAATTACTTTTCCACTATGTTATATTAGAATTAATTACAATGATGCAGGAATTTATTTTTAAGTGCTAATTCCATTAGATTGAAATAAATGAATAAAAAAATAAATTCTACGAGTAACGTATTAAATAAACAAATTTTCACAAGCAGAATTCAAGTTTTTCATGTAAAAAAATTGCAGCAAAAGAAAATTGGGTGACTACTGTTGCCCCACCTTGTACGAGGGTTGCTATATATATTTCTGGCATAGGCAACACTAAGTGTCGCCATCTGACATTTCCATTGGAAAGTTTGACCATAATTTGTGTTGTTTACAGTGACTTGAAAAAATCAATTTGGCAAAAAATGGAATTAACTCGTGAACATTTCCGTGCGATCATTTTTCACAACTTTCAGCGTGGATTATCGCGACAAGAGGGCATCGATGAACTTAAATCTTTGTATGGTGTGGAAGCACAATCATACAGCACTGCGAAAAACTGGTTTAATGGATTCAATCGTGGCCGACGCTCGCTCAAAGACGAACGTCATGAAGGTCGTCCACAAACGGCCGTTGTGCCAGGGACCATTGATACCGTGCGTGAACTGATAATGCAAGATCGTCATGTGACATACCGTGAGATAGAGGCATCCTTGCGAATTTCTTCCACCAGCATACATTGAATGTTGCATGGACACCTGGCCGTAAAAAAGGTTTGTTCTCGTTGGATCCCGCACAATTTGAAAATCGCTCAAAAAAAGGCTCGTGTCGATTGGTGCAAAGAAATTTTGAAAAAATACAATTGCGGTGCTTCAAAAGACGTTTACAAGATCGTCACAGGTAACGAATCATGGATCATGGATCGACCGTGTGGGTCTTCGAACACGAGCCAAATCCAACGAAATTTGTTCGTGGAAGAAGCACTTTCAAGCAAATGGTCGCCTGTTTCTTCACAAAACTGGTCATGTGGCGACTGTTCCGCTTGAACAACGTAGGACGGTCAATTCTAAGTGGTACACCACAATTTGTTTGCCTGAAGTCTTCGGAGAAATTCGAAAAATGAACAAGAGAAGACGAATCACTAAGCACCATGACAATGGGAGCTCTCACACATCGGCTTAAAGCAGCGCCTTTTTCACCGGCCTAAAAGTCAAATTGATGGGTCATCTGCAGTACAGCTTTTTATTCCCGCACATCAAGAAAAAATACCTGGTCAACGATTTTCGTCGCCAGAAGATGCTGTTGAAGCGTTCAAAAACCATGTTTTGGAGATGTCTCAGTCGGAGTGGAAAAAGTGCTTAGACAATTGGTTTGAGCGTAGGCAAAAGAGTATAAATCATGCTGGAGATTCGCATTATCATTATTAGACCAGAAATATATGTAGCAGTCCTCGTATATACTTCATAGGGTCATCGATTTGATTTATTAAATAGAGTGTTCAAAACCGGCATACCAGTTTTTATGTCCAAACCCGACAGTCGGCTTTCGGTTTTCCTCTTTTTTTGCTGTCGCGATTTTCTGTTTTTCGTTTTTTGGTTGTTGTAAGTAAAAAAGTGAAGAAAATTCATAATTTCTTAAGTACGCGACCAGCTTAGATTCATCTGTTGACACGATTTAACGACAATTGTCCGTCTGCTTGCTGTCTGTCTAAAGCTTGAAATTTGGCAGAAGTAAGTTTTTTTAACAATGCACGGAGACTGTTGACGTTATCTTTAACATTTCCTCTTGAGCGGGCTCTAATCAAGGTCACAATTACTTGATTGGGAAATTAAATTTAATTTTCAGTCAAAAGACTTAAACCAAGGTATCGGTTAATTCCGGTTTACATTAAAAAAACCTGATAGTCGGTTTTTTCAAAAGTTTTTTGACTCGCTAGTATTAAACCGGAATTACAATTTCGACAGACTATCCCTTATAGTGAAGCGTTTGAACTTACTTACTTCCCACAACATCTCACTAGGGACAAGGGGAAACTTCTTTCAAATCAGTAAGCTTTAATCGTGTACAAGCTGTACACGACTCTTCGCTATATAATATACACTGAACAATTAATTCCTGCGAACGGATAATGCATTAAATTGAAAAGTTTTTACATTACCTACGAGTAGAGTTAAATTTCGTACTCGTAAAGTCGCTGGCATTTACAAGGTGGCATCCCGCCGCTGACAAACTGTTAGATGTTCTTACCCGTGGTTGAAGCTGTGTTGCCTTGCGCTATCTGACATTTCCATTGGAAAGTTTAACATTTTTTTTTAGCAAAAACATACTCGTAACATACTCGACGTATTGACGTACGACCATCATTTATGTTGTTTACATTGACTTCAAAAAATCAATTTGGCAAAAAAATGGAATTATCTGGTTAACATTTTCGTGCGATCATTTTTCACAACTTTCGACGTGGATTATCACGACAAGAGTGCATCGATGAACTTAAATCTTTGTATGGCGATGAAGCACCAACCAACAGCACTGTGAAAAACTGGTTTAATGATTTCAATCGTAGCCGAAGCTCGCTCAAAGACGAAGGTCGCGAAGGTCGTTAAAAAACGGACGTTGTGCCAGAGAAAATTGACGCCAAGCGTGAACTGATAACGCAAGATCGTCACGTGACATACCGTGAGATAAAGGCCTCCTTGGGCATTTCTTCCACCAGCTTACATTCGATATTGCATGAACACCTGGCCATAAAAAAGGTTTGTTCTCGTTGGCACAATTTGACAGTCGGTCAAAAAAAAGGCTCGTGTCGATTGGTGCAAAAAAATTTTGAAAAAAAAAGATCGCAGTGCTTCAAAAGACGTTTAAAAGATCGTCACAGGTAACGAATCGTGGATCTATGCGTATGAGCCCGAAACAAAACAGCAATCGACCGCGTGGGTCTTCGCAGACAAGCCAAAACCAACGAAAGTTGTTCGTGGATAAAGCACTTCGAAGCGAATGGTCGCCTGTTTCTTCGGCAAAACTGGTCATGTGGAGACTGTTCCGCTTGGCGGTCAATTTTGAGTGGTACACCACAATTTGTTTGTCTGAAGTCTTCGGAGACATTAGAAAAACGAACAAGAGAAGACGAATCATTGTGCACCATGACAATGCGAGTTCTCACACATCGGCTCAAACCAGAGCCTTTTTGACCGGCCGAAACGTCGAATTGAAGGGTCATCATCAAGGGTCATTTTATTCCCGCACATCAATAAAAAAATGCTTGGTTAACGATTTTCGTCGCCAGAAAATGCTGTTGAAGCGTTCAAAAACCATGTTTTGGAGGTGTCTCAATCGGAGTGGAAAAAGTGCTTTGAAAATTGGTTTGAGCGTACGCAAAAGTGTATAAATCATGCTGGAGAATACTTTGAAAAACAATAAAACCATTTTTGATGATAAATATTCGCATTTTCATTATTAGGCCAGATATATATATATATATATATATATATATATATATATATATATATATATATATATATATATATATATATATATATATATATATATATATATATATATATATATATATATATATATATATATATATATATATATATATATATATATATATATATATAGCAACCCTCTTATCCAGTGGATAGAGGGTATAAAAAGTGGTTTATCTCATTAACTTTATTTTATTTTTATCATTTATTTTATTTGAAAAGTGTACGCGTTATTGTAAAAAATCCGAAATCTTAAGATAAATTTTTAATCCCACAATCCCCATATAAAAATACCTAAATCCCCCTTAAAAAATAAAATCTCCAAAGGATAAATTCCCTAAACTGGCAACATTGAGGCCAAAACCCGCAACAGGTTGTATACCCAACCTCAGTAAGTCTACCATAACCTCTGCTTGCTAAGATGACTTATGACATTTTCAAACTCAACGATTCATATATACAAAGCAATAAGTTTAACTTGTATTCGGATTATAATCCTCTAGCAATAGTAGTATGTCCTTATGATTATACAATTAATTATTTCTCTAACAGCCGGTCGCTTTGCACTTACCAATTAGGGACTGTTCTCCGACTTTGGCTTTGTTGGGAAATCCAAACATAATAAATTTCAATAATTAATAATGTGCTAACACAACGGACGTTTCCCTCTGTTGTAATAGTTTTATTGTTGCTCCCCTTGGTTCGTCCTGCTGCAAGTACCAGTAGTTGGATCATATTCTAATAAATCTAGAAAATTATCTGCAAATCGACACCATTTAGTTACTCTGGCCTGCCTGCCGTGCCTGGTTGGTTGGTGTGGCTTGCGGCAGTAAGAAGTCAAGCCAAGCAAGCAGGCGGCATGGAATAGAGCAGACGCAAGATTACATTGTTGTATCCATAATGAGCTCAGAATGTAATGGATGTGCTTCCAAACAGCAACTACAAGTATCTGCGTACTTGTGCCACGATGATGCACTTTGGAGAACTTTTTGGGGTATTGTTTACGGCTTCCATGGAAAGATAATGTTGGCCAGAAATTTATGTGTTTACCTTGCGGAGTGCTTAAGCAAAAGTTAATAAACAGCAAATGCTTGCGACAGTCGACTGCCTCGGTTCTCGGTCGGGCACAATGAATTCCAAGGGGAGGCAACGTTGATTGGTTGCCTAGATTTCATTTGTTGCTCTTGTACTAGTGTCATGTTCCAACTACTGTTTGCTGTCTTGGTCCCATGAAAAGTAAGTCATGTCTGGGTGGAAGATAGACATTTTCACCAAACTGATGCGACCAAATTAAAGGCTAACAAGGTGTTTATTGTATCACTGAA
Organism: Hydrotaea diabolus; assembly: GCA_963513945.1. Classification (NCBI taxonomy): domain Eukaryota; kingdom Metazoa; phylum Arthropoda; class Insecta; order Diptera; family Muscidae; genus Hydrotaea; species Hydrotaea diabolus. Next base: position 124,805,133 of record OY740717.1, read on the forward strand.
TCAGTATTGGAGTCTTAAACGTTGCACATGGAAAGGATGATTGCTAGAATATCCTTCTTTTATTTGTAAACCATATTTTGGATTTGAACGCATAAAGCAGGACCAGGTAAACAATTAAGTTTTATTTAAATTAGCCTTAATTAACATTATTACTTTGTAAATCGAAAATAAGTAATACTATGGAAATAATACACAAGTGAACATCTCGTTAAATACGGCCGGGCCGAAGCCTGATGTCCTCTCACCACATATTCCAATCCAATGTAGCATTAGAAGAAGCCCATCGAGAACATAAACAAGACCTGCTAGTGGATTTTCTTAAAACAGTTACAAGGAAATTTTTGCTCATGAAAATATTTTTTTTCGCATTCTTATGTCGCTTCTCTAAAAAGACCTTGTAATATACCTTAATGCAATGTTTCTGAAAGCCTTTAGAAATTCCTTTTTATTACACTATGCAACTAAATTGCGGACATTCTCTGGGGGCTATTGAATCGTTTAGGAAATGAAAGACTTAGGTGAGTATAGAAAATCTTCAAAAGAACAGGGTCCTCAGGGCCTCATTTTTTTATAGGCTGAGCAAATTTTCATTTTGCAATGAAAAAAATCGTATGCACATTATTTTCGTGAAATATTTTATTTTATTTTATTTTTTATCTCTTATTTTAATGTTTCCCTTTTTCAAGCGAAGTTAAAAAGGCAATATTTAACGGAGGTTTGTAGTATATGTGATAGCGCATAGAGAAAGGGACCTAAGGGTAAAAAAATCAATTTTCACTTTTTTTTGATGTGAAAAAATCAATTTTCACTTTTTTTTTGATGTGAGCATCGAATGAGACCGATCCCATGCCCCAAATGTGTTCCCTCCCAGAGATATGCGCGTTTTATGAAAGTAAAGTACACCAAAGATACACGTATTTAAATCTTTAAAATGGCTCTCCTGAACAAAACTGCTTTTTACCCTTAGGTCCCTTTCTATTTTGCGCGTCACATATAAGTATACAAATGTGGGTAAAACTGGTCATTTATTGGCGAAAATGTTCTTCTCTACTACTACTTTATCGTTTTAGTAGTAGTAGATTTTATTTCATCTGAAATAAAATCAAGGCCATTTAAAAAAAGATTCCTTAATGACCTTTGCACGTCATCATCTGTGTCATTTATTCAATTTATTAACTAGACACAAATAAAAATGATAAATTTATCTTCCAAGACTACATCAAGTTATATTTAAACTTTAAAAAAAATGAAAAGGGACTATCAGGGACTATTTTTTAAGATATCCTGTTTTTTGACGACCTGTACTAAAATAATAATGATATAAATACGAAAATTTTCAATCATATTTGAACATAACTTAAAAAAAAGGACCAAAAGCACACCTTAAAGCAGAGCAGCATTTTGTAAAACAAACAAAAACTGAGTTTATGAATTACTTTCCTTTTTTTTATCGAAAAAAGGACGAAAAGGGCACGGCAAACTTAGACAAAGGCTATAAAAATGTTCTACGAATATAGTGTGCATACGATTTTACCTCAGACATATCATCGCGAAAATTCGCTAAAATAAAAGCTTCTTCGGCCCATAAAAATTAAGTGAGGCCTACTTGGACCTTAGTCTTTAATCTCCCGAGGGAATCATCCACCCCCCAAAAAAGTGTTGCACAGTGTTTTAATTAAAAACGTCATTTTATTCAACATGAATGGAATTTGCTCGTTTTTTGGGCCACTTTGGAGTCTTACCTCATTCTCTACCAAATCTTAAAAAAAAAATAAATTATTTTTCCCCGAAGAAGTTTTTCAATAAAACTTACATAATAAATATAAAACTAATAATGCATATTATGACACTTTCAAATAATGTATGAAATGTTGCACATATCGAATGAAAATATTTCATTGGTGAAAAACCAATGCAACATTTTATAGACATCAGGCTGACATTTTTTTCAGTGTTCTTTTGAACATAAGTTCCGATTTTATGGACCACTTCGGTCAATGCGTTCGACCCTAATGTGAAAAATCCTAATTTGGTTTTGTAGCAAAATTTGCAAAAATTTGAGAACACAAATGTCCATTTAAACTATGGTTAATTTTTTAGACCGCATGAGACAAAATGTCCAGTAACTATGCATTTTTTAGGTAAAAATGATTTATAAAACAAATACTCCGCAAAATGTATTTTTCCGAGTTATACTCTATTAAGTCCCTCAAAGGAAAACTTTTTACCCCTTCGGTCTATTTCGCACACCCAAACAGCTTATGACCATCAGCCACCATCATGAAAAGATTCAGGATCCTATGTTAATTTGTTTGATTGAAACTCGTATCGCGATTTCAAAAGACACACGAGTGTATGGGCGGCCATGACTAGATCGCCGTAGAGTTTTACAACGATTAATATTCGTAATATACCGATCCGATTCCGATCAATATTTCATGGAAAGAAAAATTTAGTATATCGTACACCCATTGGCGGAGGGTGGACAAATTATATTCGACCGGGTCAAAGCTTATATAACCTCCGGTCAAATATGAACATTTGGCAAAGATGACGTGGCACCGGCCTCTCTTTATCAGGATATAGACATGATGTTTTAAAGATCAGTGATGTATGGAGCCACGCCCTCGCTCGAGCAGACATTCGTCGTGAGCATGTTCTCCTGACGCGAGGATGTTCAGCAATGATACGTGACTTACGATGCCTTACTTTCCTCTCACCAACGCAATGCATTCCATGAGTGTTGGTCCTTAAAAAATAAGTCAAACTTTTAGGAGACAGCACCATTTTATACGGATTTAGAAATTTGCGATGCCCTATTAAACTGAATATTGATACTCCATATTGATATTTCTGGTTATTCTTCCATAGGGTAGCTATTTTTTCCTTGGTTTGCAAAAAGCTTGGCCTAGTTGGTAGCTTAAGATCCAAAAGAGTAAACTTCCGAGCGAACTTTCCACTGGGCTCCTAATAAGGACAGTTGAAAAATTACCGTTTTTATCTGATCATCCTTAATGTTTGACAGAATAGGCCACATTGGATTACCCACGATGCACAGAGGTCGATTTTGTACTTTTAGGTGGCCAAAATTATTTTTGTATAAAAATGGACTTAAAATAATGGTTAGATAGCAGAAAAAATTTAAAAAAAATTATAAGCATTATGGGGGTGGTTTTTTAGGGGATTGAGTAAGTAAAATATTTCTTCGCACCAAATATGGTGGCGCTCTCCATAAAGAATTATTTTTAATGAAAAAAGGTAGGTACAGATTAATAATTAAAGTTCAAATACATATTTTACAATATTTGATTATTCATTTATGGATAAATCTTGATCCGTGTCTGAAATATCGGATTCGGTATTCGGGTCAGCCGGCAGTAATATTGATCGTTTCAGGGCAAAATGATCTTGGTTTGAGCCTTTTTTTTTGTTTCATGCTACTTAATAGTGGGTCTGAACTCAGTAATAGTCTATTGTATATATCACGGTTGCATTCCTCCCTCGAGAACTTTCTTGCGTAGTTTTCGCGGTATAACTGAAAGTGCTTATTTCTTGCTTCTGCTGCCTCTTCCGACAACTGTCCTATGGGTAATAAGGCATTTTCAATTACAGCTGCACCATGAATTAATATTTTATGCATGGTCGGAGTCATTGGGTGCCATTCATATAGGTCGACCTACAATTTCGCAGTTGCCATTGCATATTCATCAAATTGTTGGACGTCTATTTGGTGACCACTTGAGATAGTTTCCAGTATAACCTTCAATCTATATATTAATTCAAAATCAATTTTTGTTATATCGGCAGCTAATTAAGGGTTTTCAAAGAATCTTCGGCTAGTGTTACCATTATTGGTATTCCCGAAATTAACTTTTGGCATGTCGACTAACAATTCAGTTTCCTTTCGAAATCTTTCCTGAATATGTTGTTTTTGACGCACTTCTAACTCCTTTTCTTCGTTAGTTCTCTTCTCTCTATACTTTTTTACTGGTAATTTATACGCCAGATGTAAAACGCTTTCGAACAATCGAATCCTGGCGTGTAGTACAGATAGTCCAAATTCAATAGCGGTGGAACTTGTATTTAACTTTTGGGTCAGATTGTTAAAATCTTTAGATGTTGTGCCGCATATATAACACCGACTTGTTGATTTTGTATCGGTTACAGCGTTACACACTTTGCCATCGATCATCGTCATCTTAAAGACATGTTCAAACATGAATTTGCTCCCGTGCAAAATTACTTCAGTAGGTAGAGCTCATGAATATATTTGCGTCTGAGGCAGCGTCATCTTCGAACTTTTGTGTGTATTTGGCTTGTTGGGATCCGTCGCAACCCCATTTACAGATAATTTTCAAAGAATTACTTTCATTATCTTTTAGAGAACAAAGGATTCCTTCTAGCGCCATTGATAAGCGCGTAACTGTATTACCAATTAAGCTTTGTAAATTGCTTTCTGCGCAGGTACTTGTGACCCTTATACAATTTTCGGGCGGGTAACATTCTTTTTTTGCTCTTAACAACAGGTCGTAGCACGGATAAAACGATTTATTTGTGTTCCTGATGATTTCATATTGTCGCTTGGTCAAATCAGCTTCAACAAACATTGATAGGGCTTGCAACGGTGTAAAACAAGTAATTTCTTCTTGATCTGATCTTCTGTATACTTTTCTGTATTTCCCTGCACGAGTTGGAGAGTTTATGATTTCTCTTAGTATTTTTGAAGCATCCCTTTTTCCTCGAGCCTGTAATATTGTTTGCGCTGCATGAACGATTACTTTTTCACTATGCGAAGAACGCATGTCTTCTGTCTTTCTTCTTTTAGTCCTCTCACTAGAATCTTCAAATGATTTAGAAGGCCGACCTGGTCGAGTTTGTTTATTTGCTGCAAGTACAAATGTTCCTTCTAACCAAGCTTCATTGGTTTTAAGAAATCTTGCTTCTTTTCTATGGGCTTTGTACCATTTTTTTTTCATTGATGTTTTAAAGTTTGCAAATCTTTATTTTAAACTGCTTAGATTATCTGGAGTGTCACCATAACAGGACATCAGGTGATTCTCCAGATATTTAATTTTTTCATCCAAACTAGGCAAATCTTGCTGTTGTATTTTGTTCTAAAGATATCTACGGCTCACTATTTTTGTACCCGAGGTACCAGGTGTACCTAAAACAAAGAAAATCGCACTTTATTACATTTGAAACCAAACTTGATTTTTTTTATTGTGATGTCATCCATAAAAAAACTATAATTTGGTCAGCCGCAGCTAGCTGCACCCAAATTGTACGTCATTAATTAGCCAAATATATGTAGTATTTAATAAAATAAAAAGTATTTCTCAAGAGGAGGCAATAATATAACAAAATGTCTTACAATCATGAAAATTAAGGAAACATTTCATTACAAAACAACCTTTTTTGGAAGTTCTATAAATATTTCAAATAACGTCAAAAATAATTTAAAAATATCAAGAAATGTTGATTTTTACCTGAACTATTTGAATCCATCACAATCACTACTAAAAGATTAGGTGGACAACACAAAATTTCTGTTGTTTAAATGTTTATATTGAGAGCGCTGATAACAATAATGTGAATTTTTTGAAACGACCAAGTTTGAACGGTGACAGTTTGTGAACGGTGACAGTTTCGCGAGTAGGGATGGTTAATTATTGTTACTGGAACATTCCATTAGCTCTGGGATTTTTTTGCGATTTTTAACGTCACTTTTTGAAATGTGACTTTTGACCGGCTAATTCTTAATAATCGACCTCTGTGCGATGTCGATGTCGCTACGGTTTTAAAGGTCTATGCTATAGCTGCACAAAGTAAAGAGTCCCATATCCGTTCAACACACACGCAGAGAAAAAACATGGTTACTATATGGTCACGGCAATAATATGTTCTTTGCAATAAATTATGTTCGTCGCAACCATAGAATTGTTTACTGAATTTAATTTTGACAATAGTATGATTGCCGCAATATAAATATTGTTGAAATGTAACAATAGTATTATTGCCAAATTTAATAGTGTAAATATGGTTGTAACAACAATATAAATATGGTTGGTGCGACAATAGTATTGTTTTTTGGGTTTTAAGTTAACAATAATATGATGACGGCAATCATACTGTATGATTGTAATTTTTCCTCATTTAAAAATGCTTATTAGAACAATGTTATTGTTACGGATATAATAGTATTTTTTATATGGAAATTAAAAATTTTCAAACAAACTGCTTTGGCTTTGTCTACCTGAAATATTTTTAACAAAAACGCTTACGTTTTTTTAAACTGATTTTTTCTACTGTTAAATAAAACACTTCTATTATTTTGAATTTAATGTATTTTTAAATAATTTTCATAATTCAAATCTATTGCTGAAAACTTAACCCAATTCTAATAAATAATATTGGGGATCATAGTATATTTGTGTGTGATCATACTATGATCTTTACATTGTTACGTGTGAATCATACTATGGTTGTGACGATCAAAATATGGTTGTATGTGAAACATTCTATGGTTGTGAGGATCATAATATGGTTGTGAAGATTATAGTATGGTTGAGTGTGAATCATATATGGTTGTCTGGAACATAGTTAGGTTATGTGTGAATCATACTATTGTTGTGAGTATCAAAGTATGGTTCTGAGGATCATAGTATGGTTGTATTTGAATCATACTATTATTGTGAAGATCATAATATTGTTGTACCAAAACCATACACCCACGAATAGTATTATCCTCTTCGAATATTGTAACCACAACCATACTTTTTTCTGCGTACACAAACTATCTGCATTTATCATACTACCTTCCGAATTGTGCAACTAAAATAATACAACACTTAAAGGTGGTAAATGCTCAAGTCTCACATTGTTTTAAAACAAAAACAATAACACCTTTAGTTTGCCATTTACACAGCCAAAATGTAGTTTTGTACTCGGATGTGGGCATGAACGTACGTACTACAGTGCAATAAAATCGCCCACTTAAATACTCCAATTTGAAAGCGCATTCATGGCGCTGCATGCACTTCACAAAAAAAGGTAACAATAACAACGATCATTAAAAGTTGTTAACGTAACTTGAAGAGCATAATTTTATTATTCTATCTTTGTTTCGTAGTAAGTTTTACTTTGGCGAACAGAAACAAAAGATAATAAATATTATAACAATAAACATTAGGGAGTTGGGACTGGGATAACGAAGATGGAAATGTTACAAGTATGTACTCGTACTATTGTGTTGGTTTTATGCCGGACGATGGAATCTGTTATTCTTTTACAGGGCGGAATATATGTATATTTACTTAAATCTTTAGCGGATGTTAAAGCTTAATTCCGTGCTCTTCAGTATAGCACAACAACATTTTAATGCAACAATTACAAATCGTGTGGGAAAGGTATATGATTGGAACATTCGAGGATAAAAGTAATACAAAGGGAGTGTAAAGCCTCAGTCCAGCTTATGAATGTTAGCGATTACTAAATTTGAATGCATTTACAAATTTTGTTTGTGATCTCTATAAGAGATAACCCACATGTCCATTGTCCCTAGGGCTCGTAGATCGCGACCCCTAAATTTGGAAAAATCGTAAAATTTAGTGCATATTTAGAGGAAATTTCAGTGTTTATAAGTACCATGTCAAACCGGGCAAAAATTTTTTCACATGTCACCAATATTTCTGAAAATTTCAGAATTTGTTCGTTTTTAAAAAGATTTTTTGCGTAGCTTAGGAAAAACAATTTGTGCGGTTTGACATTAAATGACTCATACGTATGTTAATTATGATTTCGGGTCTGTGACAACCCTCTTCAGAAAGCCTTGCTGCAATTGTTGAAAGTAAAACCGAACTCTTATAAGGCCAGGCTCTCCACAAACGAATGAGAACTACTGTTGTAAACATTACTTTTCAAGTTTTCTTCACACAATTGCCCACGAAAATACAACCCACTCTTGCCAGCTCTAAAGAGACTCCACATCGAGAGCCATTAATAGATTTCTTTTACAACAACGTGTGTGTGTTGTAAAAAGAGTTTAGTTGACTATGTCAACTGGTGTGCCGTGATGTAAAAGAAATCTATTGATGGTTCTCGACAATTGCAGCAAGGCTTTCTGAAGAGGGTTGTCACGGACCCGAAATCATGATAAAAGTAGTGTGCAGCTACGAAAATCAATGTCACTTTGCCATTTTGTTAAAAACTTGTCTTCTATTTAAATATAGAAGCAAGAAGTCTTGAGCCGGTTTAATCCCTGTTCAATGTGTAAATATTTTAGTTATACGGGCTATATGTGAAATAAAAACTTTCTATACCCATAAAATTTTTGAAGTTTTGAGCGTGGTGCGTTTCCGGGATATGCCAAGAGCAAGTGATTGCTTCCGAGCAGATCGTTTCGGAGATTACAGTACAGCAGCTCTAACTATCTTGATGTTTTGTAGTGTTTAAATCCTTCTCTTAGGTCCCCAGGTCCTTAGGTTACCCAGTTTACAATTGATTGCCATCCAGGAACACGTCCGCGTTGGGGAACAGCGAATCGTAAACGAAAATCACGCTGAACTGCAATGACGAGTGCGCATATGAAAAATACGCTTCAACACAAAATTATCTCTCTTCACGTGTCCAATGCAATGCAGCCACGCACACTCTCCACTCTTTTTGGACAACAGTGCCGCCAAAGCCTGCAGTGCAAAAATCAAATTTCCGCGCTCTACCCTGTATTTAGCACACATAACTTTTTTCCAACAAACTTCAAAATGTCATTCTAGATAGTAAAGGGTGATCCAAAGAATACAAGGCTATTAAATTTCTCGCGCAAAACAGCCATTGTTTCGTTGGCTCAATGCACGATGTAAGTTGTGAGTCACACCTTAACTTTAAGTTTTTTGCCTGACATTATTTGACATTTTAATTTTTTAGTGTTTGACAAATTCAACTGAAGAGTTACACAATTGAGCAGCGCTTTAAGATTGTTGAAGCCGTTACGAAAATGGGCTTTTAAATGTGTCCACAATCGGGAGAGTTGTGCTCTAATTTTAGCAGGTCTGTAGAGAAGTTCGTTCTGCAGAAAACATTGATGTTGTTCGAGACAGAGTGGCAAAAGTGCCGTCAACCTCGACTCATCGTCGTGCCCAACAATTGAACAACTCACGAACATCACAAAGTCCAACTAACTCAAGATCTGAAGCCTACTGACCATTTCAAACGACGTCAAAGCGCCAAATGGTTGGTTGAACAAACAGAAGTGTATGGTGACTTTACAAAGAAAATCATCTTCAACGACGAGACACACTCGTATCACCTCAGTGGATTCGTTAACAAGCAGGGTTGCCGAATTTGGGCAAATGAGAATCCACAAGTGATTGTAGAAAACCCACAAAGAGTGGCTGTTTTGGTGCGGTTTATGGGCTCGCGGCGACTCGGGTCGTACTTCTTCGAAAATGAGGTTGACCGAGAAGTTACTGTGAATGCACGAAGGAAAAAGTATAGTTGGTGTAACAATGTTCAAAGAGCATCATACTATTGTTGGTTATTATAATCCTGAAAATCATGGTATGTTTAACATAGAACCACAGCATGATCCTCAGAACCATATCAACCCTCACACACAAGCATACTACACTCAGAAAAAAGTATGGTTGGGGTGATAATATTCGAAGAGGATCATACTGTTGTTGGATATATGGTTGTGGCACAACAATATTATGATCCTCACAAGAATACTATGATTCACACAACCATAGTATGATTTACACTCAACCATACTATTATCTTCACAACCATATTATGATCCACACAACCATAGTATGTTTCTCATACAACCATAGTATGATCCTTACAACTATAGTATTATTTAGACGCAACCATACTATGATCCACACAACCAAAGTATGATTCACACTCAACCATACTTTTATCACCACAACCATATTATGATCCTCACAACCATAGTATTTTTCTCATACAACCATAGTATGATCTTCACAACCATAGTATGACTCACACGAAATCATGCTATTATCCCTACAACCATAGTATGATTCACTCAACAATACTATAATCCCCAAATTATTTAATAGGATTGGGTAATGTTGTTATTCATAAATATAGATTTTTATCAAGCAAGTTATATTAAATTGCATTACAATAAGTTAACAGCCAGAATTGAGGCCATGTTTTTATTGAATATTTCATTCGAGAAACAAAAATATATTTCAAAGGCAGTCGGAAATACTTTTAGTTCCCAGCAGGGGTGAATGCTACTTCACCATCCGTAGACCCCAAGAAACGAATGTGATTAAACCATGATCAATGGTTATAAACTTAAGTGCAGGCAGATTTTAAATAAACGAGAACCAGTCAGTATTAGAGTATTTCACCGAACAAAGTACACACAATAAAAATCATTCGAACTACCTTCCAATTGTTGTTTTTTTAATGGACAACAACCTTTCACTGTATCGTGTGTATGTGTTTTTTTGTATATCAAAAAAACATACGCACACACATACATGTATGATCTATAAAACCTGTTTTGCAATGTTCATAGTCGCAACCATACTGTATGATTGCCGTAATTATATTATTGTTAACTTCAATTTTAAACAACAATACTTTTATTGCACCAACCATGTTTATATGGTTACTACGACCATATATTCATTTCTAAATTTGGCAATAATGCTATTGTTACATTTCAACAATAGTAATATTGTCGCAATCATACTGTTGTCAAAATGAAATTCAAAAAACAATATTATGGTTTCGACGAACATGCGTTTATTGTAGAGAAAATATTATTGTTGCGGTGACCATAGTGTATCCATACCTTGTCTCTGCATGTATGATCCCCAAAATTTTTTGTAAGAATTGGGTTAGGTTATTATTCGACAATAGAGATTTTATTTAAGTAAATAAGGTAAAAGCAAATAAAACTTTTAATGACTTAAGTGATTTATTTACCAGTAGAAAAATGTATTTATTTCAAGTTTTCTTTTCCAAAGTAGTTTGTTTTGAAAAAAAATTAATTTACATAAGATAGCGACAGTAACATTGTCAAATCAAAAATAATATTTTGCTGGTATGATTGCTGTTATCATATTATTGTTAACATAAACCCCAATCAAACAATACTTATTTATATACTTTTGTTACATTTCAACAATATTTTTATTGCCGCAATCATACTATTGTCAAAATGAAATTCAAAAACAATACTATGGTTGCGACGACTATACTTTTATTGCAGAGAAAATACTATTGTTGCAGTGACCATATAGTAACCATATCTATTCTCTGCGTGTGGGTTTCGATATCGCGAGATGTTAACGGACTTCTTATAGCCAGAAATTGAGGATATGTACCTGGACTATATGGGGTTCCAACAGGATGGAGCCACTTGCCATACAGCCAACGAAACAATGGCTGCGCGAGAAATTCAATACCCTTTTTATCTCAAGTCGTTGCTATGTTAATTGGCTGCCACGATCATGTAAATTGACACAGTTGGACTTAATTCTTTGGGTATATTAAAAAAATAGTGTGCGTCAATAAGCCAAGAACAATTTATTATTCCTCAGAGTCATTGAAAATATTGAAATCAGATAAAGGTATGGCACCGAGCCGTGGCAAGAATTTGGCCGATATTTTGTTTCACAAATAATTGTCATAGATCCATCTATCATAATAAAAACTATTAAGATAATACTCCAGAAACGTGTTTTATTTATAATTAACATCGTTCGTTTTAGTTGGACCACCCTATAAATAGTTTTCATTTCACACACAGCCATAGCGGAACAGACAAAATAAACATTTGTCAGATCTTTCTCCGTCCCACCCATTTTGCACATCAGCAGTGGGTGTACCGCGTGTTTACTTTTACAAGGTAAGGTATTGATGCAGATCTTTCTTACTTTACTCCTTCTGATCTTTTCAATATCTATACAACCTACATCAGGCCAAAGATAGAATACAACTCCCGATACTCGAAAATCAGACTTGGAGCTATTTGAACGTGTTCAAAGGAGAGCGATGTTGCTTATAGGCGACAGTAGGGTATCCAACTCCATTGTTTTCTTGATCATCGTCGCAATGTGGGTTGCGTGACGCTGTTCTATCGTTACGAGTACTTTCATGGTGTGTGTCAGACATCCGTCGCCTTATTCCTGACCTGAGGATGTTCGGCATGGATACGCGACTTTCTAGGAATTCACACCCGTTTGTTATCGATTGGCCTGTTGACCGCATTATTCACTGCAGATCAAATTCGTTTTTTACTCGTACAGTCTGCAAATGTATTCCCCATAAAATAACGACATCCAGAAGTTCAAGGCAAGTGTCAATAAACATTACACCTTCTTAACCGCCGCCGATCCTTTACTTTATGTATTGGGGGAATCCCCTGTATGTTGGTTATTTAAAAAAAAAATTTAGTGGACCTACCGTTTGATAGTATGTTAGTATGTTATGTTAAAAATGGTCAAAAGGGCGTGGCACCACCAGTTCAACTCTAAAATTTGAAAAGCCCTATCTCGTTAACTACTCCGGCTTGAGGTACTAAGTGAAATACACTCTGCTTCGAATAAAAAAATTATATTTGACCGGAATCAAAGACAAGCTTTAACCCGGTCGAATTTATGTAATTTGTCCATATATACAGGATGGAGCGTGCTAATTTCCTTTTTGGCACTGCAGGCTGTGGCGGCACTGTTGGCCGAAGAGAGTGGAGAGTGTGCGTGGCTTATAGTGGCTGACGGGAGAATTTTATTCGTCTGCTTTGAGTTGTCATCATGCATTGGGTACGTAGGAGAGGTCTTTTTGTGTTGGACCGTATTTTTCAAATGCTCACTCGATCATTGCAGTGCAGCGTGCTTTTCGTTTACGACTCGCTGTTCCCCCACGCGGACAAGTTCCTGGGCGGCAATCAATTGTAAATTGGATAATTTCATTGAGAACACCAGGAAATGTGTACTGTACGAAAGAGACCTGAGAGAAGGATTTCAACACCACAAAATATCAAGAGAGTTAGAGCAGCAGTACTGCATTCTCCGAAACGCTGCTTTACTCGAAAGCAATCGCTTGCTCTTGGCATTTCCAACTTTAATCAGCCAGCTCTTAAGGCACTGTAATTAGAGGATACATGGTTCCAACAGGATGGTGCCACTGCACACAAAGCTGGGGTTACCATGCATTGTTTGAGGCAAATCTTTCCTGGGCGGCTTATCTCTTTGAGGGGTGATGAGAACTTTCCTTTGGGGTTACCTGAAGTCAAAGGTAATTAACAATATTGAGGCTGAACAATATTGGCTGTCGACACCTTGGAAGACCTAATTAAAACTATTAAGGCTGAAGTTGGCAGAATACCAGTCGACATGCTTGTTTGAGTACATGAGAACTTCAGAAAACGTATGCAGCAGTGTGTGGATAGCGAAGGTAGACATTTGCCAGAAACACTATTTAAAATTATGCAATTTAAAAATCCCCTTACTGTTCAATATGGTTCATAGGTTCATAGTTTTATTATTTCATTCCCAACTACGCAAATTACCGGTCGCAACCCTGTATTAATTTTTATATATCTTTTTGCATTGAAGTTCGATTGGAACGTATCCATACACAATATATACAGATTTTCTACGTCAAATCAGTGTCTTCCATCTTTTTTTTATAGAATACTTTAAACCGTTTATGATTTTTCTCTCTTTTACGAGTGGAACTAGTGGGTGACACTTGTCCTCTAAACATATTCCTTTTTTATCGTGTCTTTCCATTTTTTATTCACTGTCGTTTCCACATGCGAGCAGTACCATATGGTCTGTCATTCAGCCAACAATAACACCAGCATCCACATGAAGAAAATCACCAACTCGAGAGAAGATGAAAAAAGAACAAAAAATTGAATTTCGATTGATTGCTTTCGATATTGACGACAACATCGATAAATCAACCCATGACTTGCAACTGCAGCAACTATATTCGACACAAAGTGTTACACGAGGTATGTAAGTATATCGAATGTAAAGATATATTTTTAAATACCATCTACTTTATAGCGATGGTATACAAATAACTTTTAGAAAATGTTTAGCTTAGTCTGTCTATCCCTCAACCGATATAATCTAACTAAAGTATGCCCATTAGTGGGGTTCGGGCCTAAGATAACATTTTTCAAATTGAATCAGAAAATTGTCGGCCTCTGTTAGCCTCACAAATGCGAGCCCTTTTGAGCACATTTTTCAGTTGTTCATTGATGACCAAGCTCCTGAGCACGGCGGTTGATGGATTGTTTTGAACACTTTCTTGAGTAATGTTTTCAACCGATCTTGCAGTACGTTGTGGTCCATGCTTGGGCCTATCAGCTACAGACCGTCTTTCTTCGAAATCATTCACTACACGATAAATAGTGCGTTTTGTTATAAATAGTCACGTTGTTTCTCCCAAAAATTTCACGTAACTATTTCATCGTCACAGTAATCGATGATTGATTTTGATAAAATGTTTTAACGATTGAGACAAGTTGGTTTATCGAAATCATAACAAATTTGCCACGTCTCTGCTACACGACTGCCAAATATAAACTGTCAAGACTAATGTTTACCAAAATGGCGGCAGAACAAAATAGTTGTTGTTGTAACAACAATATATTTATTTTGAAGTCTTGTTCGTCTATGGGGGATCTGCTTCGATATCCAGGTGAAGGAAACGCGCCATTTGAACTGGATGCGTCCACAGAGACCTGGGGGTCAGCTGAGTGGGCTTGGCCGGACAATTGAAGAGGTGCAGTACATCATGTGGTCCCTGATGGCAGGCGGGACAGATGTCCGGAACGTTAGCATCAATTCGTGCCCAGTAAGAATTGAGGCGGCTGCACCATCCAGATCTCAGCTGCGCCAGAACCACGCGCGTCTGCCGAGGTAGTACCTTCTCCTCAGGTGAAATCTCCGGGGGATGTTCCCCTAGCACTACATTCACACGGTAGCTGGATACTGCTGCTGCGACATCATCGGCGTGAATGTTGTTCAAACCTGCCTAATAGTTTCGATGATCTAAAGGTTCTCTCTTATACCTCTCTCTCTAGATCATGAAGATCGTACCTGATCTGCCTGGGTGGAGCCATCCTGTTCAAGAGATGGTGGTTAGGATGACTGCTGCGAAAACACCCTAGCAGGTATTGCTTAGACAACAGGAAATTGTGTCTGCGCACGGTAAGGACCATCGTCTCCTCATGTAGATGGTCCTTAGAGGACATAAGAAGACACTCTGTTGATGTTCTAAGGGCGGCATTCTGGCAGGTCTGAATTTTCTTCCACTGCGTCGTACTCACGTTTGCCGACCATACAGGAACAAAATAGAACAAAAGAACAAAATAGTATACCTTCCCGACGGACACCCTGTATTCATAAAGACTATGCGTACAAAGAAGGATCTTTCAGTCTTATGGTTCCAGAAACTACACATAGAGAAAAAATGTTTGTAAATCAGTTTGGATTGCAAAAATAAAGCTGGAGAAGAATGCATTCGTTTTCAATTACTTAATGGTAACAAATATGGGAGTGACCAACAATGAGAACCCTTCACAACTATGCTATTCAAAAAATATCGCATATTTGTCTGGAGTTTGAGAAGGGTGATCAAGTAATAGGCTTTCTTAAAAAAATCGGTTTTCGGTTTTACCAAAAATTTAAATTTTTTTATGGGGTTTCCCATAATAGGAAAACACCTTTACTTTACTTTATTATTTAGTCTTTAAAATTGTTTTTTAAAAAAAACTATTTGTTCTTCAAAATATTTCCTGCCAAATTGTTCAAATATCATTACCCTTGTTGTCCCTAGCGCTACTTTTAATTGAAATTTTCTCAGTTTTTACAAAAATATAAATTATTTATTTAATAAAACCAGTCCAGAGTAAAAAATAATATTCAATTAATTTTGTTGCTATTAACGATTATAATTTTTTATTCAATTTTTATTTTTATGGATGTTTTCTTTCTGTAAAATTGTAAAAATAACCATTAATATGTTTTAGAGCGATTCCAAACATATTTCGGCTCTAGGTTTTTATCATTCGTGAGCTGGACTTGTTTCAAA
The DNA here is from genome assembly GCA_963513945.1 of Hydrotaea diabolus. Classification (NCBI taxonomy): domain Eukaryota; kingdom Metazoa; phylum Arthropoda; class Insecta; order Diptera; family Muscidae; genus Hydrotaea; species Hydrotaea diabolus. Next base: position 124,821,225 of record OY740717.1, read on the forward strand.
CCACTATTAAAAATCCGCCAATAACATTCTCGATTTAAAACTTTTGGTTAAAAAAATGGCAATAATTTAATAGAGCTTCAAATAATATAAAAAATTCTTTTACGCTTGTGATATTAAGAGTTTAGTGCAATTTTTTTCAGATGCATTTATTATACATGGTGGAGCGCGGTAATTGGCTTTTTTGCACTGCAGGCTCTATTGATCGAAGAGAGTGGGAAGAGGTCATTTTGTGTTGAAGCGTATGCACACTCGACCATTGGCAGCGTGCTTTTCGTTTACGATTCGCTGTTCCCCCACGCGGACGTGTTCCTAGGTAAATGGGTAACTTCATTGAGAACAGCAGGGAATGTGTCATGTGTACGAAGGGGACCTGTGAGAAGGATTACAACACTACAAAACATCGAGAGAGTCAGAGCAGCAGTTCTGCAATCTCTCTGCTCGAAAGAAATCACTTGCTCTTGTCATTTACGGACGTTCTCTCCAACAGATTCTTCATGATGAACTGAATTTTCACCCGTATAAAATGTGCCTGGTCAAACAATTGTCAACACGGGACTATTTGACACGGCGGACGTCTTGTGAATACATTCTATGTAGGCAAATGTTTTCTGGACGGCTTATCTCTTTGAGGGGTAATGTAAACTGGCCGGCACGCTCACCAGACTTAGCCCCAAGCTATTTTGTTCTTTGTAGTTACCTGAAGTCGAAGGTGTATATCAACCGTCCCAACACCTTAGAAGTCCTGATTTACAATATTGAGGCTGAAATTGGCAGAATACTAGTCGACATGCTTGTTAGAATTCATGAAAACTTCAGAAACGCATGCAGCAGTGTGTGGATGGCGAAGGTCGACATTTGCCAAATAAACTATTTGAAGCAATGCAGTTTAAAAATTCTCTTACTGTTCAATATAATATAAATAAAAAATAAATTTTTCTAAGGTTCATAATTTTTTTATTTCATTCCCAAATAAGCAAATTTCCGCGATCCACCCTGTATTTTAAACATTTCTCAATATTTTCATTTTAATACAAGAAAATAGTACGTACTGAATATGAAATATTCAATGGTATCCTGAAATTATAAATACGATTTTTTTTCGATTTTCATAAAAAATATTTTAAAAAAATAAAGAAGAGTAGGAAAACTTTAAATATTTCGAGCAATACCTACAAATTTGAAAAATGTTTTAACGCAGAGTTCTCATACTCTCATGAATTTGGCAAAAGTTATAAAATTAGGAATGTCCAGCTTACGTATGCTGCTAGCTACAGCTAAATAAATCTACAGGTGGCGTACATAGTTAAAAACTCGAAACGGTATAACAAATTTGATCTAAATTAGATCTAAAATATGACTTCTAAGCGGCAGGACCTCAAATCCGAAGGGTTCTTTGAAAATCATAGACTGTCAGGTGCAATTTTATCAGTGTATAAGCGGATTATAACACTCTTTGCAAATTTGGTACGAATCAGATTAATGATGAGGCGACCTACAGGATCTGAAATCGGGACGGATTTTTGTACACTATCAAATCATCGACCGATGTGGATCAATTTAAATGGAGTTCTACCCTGACTCTTACATAAACAATGTGTAAAGTTTCGTCGAGAATGGTTCGTATGTACTTTGGTAAACGGTAGAAGGCCAGACGGATTAACATCGCTCAATGGAATTAGAAAGTGATTATGAATCGATAAGTAAAATATTCCCATGAGTCAGTCTCTTTTCGTTTTAGATGCAAAAACATCAGTACTAAGTTTAGAGTGTGGTATAGGATTTAAAGTTAAGAACAAAATCCATTGAAATATAGGGTAAGCCATTTAAAATTTTAAATTTGTATTGACTGGAAAAAAAGGACTGATCATTTTTTCAATTTTGTTGTTTTATTGGAAAGGTTGAACTTTGTCATATAATAATGGAACACAATAGCATTTAATTGTCGGACACTTTTGGTCCGACACTTGTCTTCCTATTTTAACGTTTTCAATTTATCCTAGTAGCCATGCATGTGATGTCACACAATTCATTCGATTCTTAATTCTTGTGTAACTCTTCTCTGTTTTTTACTAAATTGATTTTCTCAACATCTTAATGCCACTTTGCTATAAATTGCAATTTAGCAAATCTTCCCAGGGAATTACATGTACTGGCCATAATCCACATTTTGTTATTTTTATATTGAACGTTGACTCAAAGGCAACGACTGTTTGCTGACTCAGCTTTACTTATCACGATTACAAACGATTGACTTTGAAGTGAAATAGAAAATGGTTTGTCATTGGAAGTCTAGGAAAGAACTGAAGAAAAAACGCAAACCCCTTGCAACCAATGGCCAAAAGGTGCGGGCTGGTCTGATGCACTTGACAGGAAAGAACTTCAGCTTGAGGGGGCAGATTATGTCCTCCTAATCGCATGGTTTCTTTCCACATGTTGCAACAGCAAATGTTACACCATACACGCACACATATCCTTAAATATATGTAAGCGTCCTAGGTATTATTGGATATCGTCCTAACAGTTTTTTACAGGATGGATCAACTCGTGGATGTTTGTGGTGTGCTGCAGGAACATACTACTTATTTTTATAAATAAACAATTTATTTTTTAGTGGCTTAGAATTTCAAAATCAAATAAAATACAAAAGCACTTCACCTTATTTCAAAGATACTTTTTCGCGATTTTTATTTGAATCTGATGTCTGACACTTGTGGTAGAAATACTTCATTTTAACTCCGTACTTGGCTTTTTGAGTTATCTTTTTGTCCTCTTATTTGAAACAGTGTTTAACTCTTTCAGTTTTAAAGAGATATTAAAAACAAATAGAACCGGCTAAATTAGGAAGTGATCGAATATGTGTAACCCTACGCCTCTCTGCTAGTCAGCAGATTGCTCGCCTTTACTCTAGAGCGGGAATGTCATATTTCGTGGGCACAGACCGGCCAAACTTTACCAATGATAATTCTAATTCGTAAGTAATGCACTATACTTTATCTGAGCTAGATTGGCTTTACAATGTGGTCTTGAGGGCGGCAGGACCTCACATCGGGAAGAACCTTTGGTTGGGGGCTATTCAAAAACAGATCTATATGGTCGAATTTCACGAGAGTTGACTGTAACGCTCTATGCGAAATTTAGTCGGATTTAGGTGCTACATATTTTGAAATCAGTAAGGACCTTTGCATGGAGGCGTTACAAGAATATGGACCTATACTCGTATGGACCAATTTCACCATAGTTAAGAAAACTAACAGCTAGGATGTTATAACGGTTTGAGATTTAGTATTTAAACTTTTATTGAAGCAGTGCAATCAAGTCAACTACGACATCTTAAGGCGAAAATTAGAGTATTGCATAGTATCCACGCTCTCCGAGTCGAAGATGAACCACTTCATTTTACCGTTGGCGAAGTTGCCCATGTCATTCACAGCGCAAAGTATTAAAGGCGCAGGGTTCAGACGGAATCTCAATGCTAATGTTGAAGCACTTGAATACCCGGGGAGTAGAGTACGTGAAGAAAGTGTTAAATCTGTCGTTAGCCACTTAGTTCCTGATGCCTGGAAAATGGGCAGAGTGGTACCACTACTGAAACCAGACAAAGACGCAAGCAAATGAGAATCGTACAGGCCGATCTCCTTGCTTTCGCTAGTAGCAAAGACGCTTGAAGTACTGCGCCTTCCCAGCCTGATCATCAGCATGGGTTCCGCAAGCAGCACAGCAAAGCAACTACTTCCCACGCCATCACCGAACGTATAAGTCGCGGCCTTAACCATAACAAGCCCAACCAACAGGACGGTCCTCGTGGCTCTTGATCTTACTAAGGCCAACGGACAATCATGCCACATTGTTCGAGGACATTGCAATACGTCGCTTCCGCTTCGTGAAGCGTTGGGTCGTAAACGGTCGTATGTGCGAGCGCCAGTAATATGAAGAATTTAGATACAGGAAGTCAAAGTACGCGAGTTAAACAGGAAGTTCCCCAGGGTGGGGTGAAATCTCCGGCACTATTTAACATCTGCCTCTCTAAAATTCCTGCACCACCAGATGGCGTTGAAATTGTTTTATGATGATTGCACAATTCTGGCACCAGTACGTAAAGCGGATGACATAAGTGAGAAAATCAACTGTGGTCGCACTGACTTAGCACGCTTTTTTACTGCGAGGAATATGAAAATATTCGCCTCTAAATCATCAGCCACACAGTTTACTGCATTGGCCGCAGAGGTGCTGTTGTCACTTAATGCTAAAGTCGATGAGTTCAACTACAAACTAACTTAAAAACATGGGGTCACGTTGAACAGCCTTTTTCGATTCTCTGAGCATGCTACATTTATCTGCGATAAGCTTAAAAGTAGGAACAAGATCCTCCAGTCACTTCCAGTACTTGTAATGCCGACAAATAAACCATTTGGTCTCAAATGTCGGTCAGTAGCGAACGTTGTGGTCGGTAGCGCCGGTTTGTCGGCGAACGTAAGTACGACGCAGTGGATGAAAACGCAGACCTATCAGAATGCCGACCTGAGAACATCAACGGGATGTCTTCTTATGTCTTTTAAATACCATCCACATGAGTAGACGAAGGTCCTTACCGTGCGCAGACACAATTTCTTGTTGTCTAAGGCTTAGACTCTTAGCAGTATTTGTTTGGGTGTATTCGCAGTAGTCATCCCAACCATCAAATCATGGACAGGATGCCTTCGCCCAGGCAGATCAGGTACGATTTCATGATCTTGAGAAAGAGGTCCAGCGGTACAAGAGAGAGGCAGGTCTGAACGACATTCAAGATGATGAAGTCACAGCAGCAGGATCCAGCAATAGCGGGAATGTAGTGCTGGCGAAACATCCCCCGGAGATTTCACCAGAGGAGGGGACGCTACCTAGGCAGACGTGTCTGGTTCTGACTTTTTAAGATGTGGATGGTGCAGCCGTATTAGGATCGAATTAATGCAAACGTTCCGGACGCTTGTTTTGCCTCTTCTCGTCTCTTTGGACGCATTCAGTTCGCATTTTATTCACCTGGATCCCCTGTAGATGAATAGGACTTAGATCCCCTGTAGATGAATAGGACTGCAAAATATTGTTGTAACATAAACAACGAGGTCGTTATAGATGTTAAATACAAATTATTTTTGTGCTGATAGGCCAATTTAGATTTGAATCATGGCCGAACATTGACCATGGCCGAAATGACCACAATATGCGAAAATATGGATCATTCATCTTGCTGACAGCCTATTTGTGAAGGTTTCATAGCTGTTAAGATGCCTTCTATGTTAGCTGTATCACGCTTTTTCTGCTGTTGATCTCTAAGAAAGGTGTCACAAAGCTACAAAGCTCCTACGATCACTCTAAATTCTGCAAACTACATCCTCGCTATTAGGGCGGTTTTTACACGCAAACAATAAATCATTGTTGTTAAAAAGCGCCAAATTATTGGTAAACAAAACAAAAACCGCTGTAAAATACCCGTTTAAAAAAAAGCGCTAACACCAAGTTTGAGCTCAGTCTTGAGAAAGAAAAGTACAAAAAAATGCTTAGAGCATCGACAAGTGAACAAATTTCAATCGGTTAAAACCGAATTACACACCATGCAGGGATAATATTAATTCTGCTGGGCCAAACTTATTGCCATATTTTCTTAAGTATTCAAAGTCTTAAAAAAAAAACATTGTATGAATATATTCGTACTTACTCTGCCATTCTTGATTCGTTCATGCTTTCGTTCACCACTGGCAAAGAAGAGGTTTTATTTTTGTTTCCCTATTACACTCGCTCCAGAGACTAATTAAAAATTACACAATTTTATAATTATCTCTCATCGCTTTTTGCTGTTTTGTATTTTGCCTTAATTGCTTAAAGACGGCTATTTGCGTTTTAATGTCTAAATGGGATTTCCACAAACGGCAAATAAAGTGCAGACCAGGAGAACTGAAGGAAACCATAAAACACATAAAGGAAACATTAAACAATGCGAACAGCCTTCAAAGGATACCAAGGACTTGAATGGGATAGCTTCTTCCGCCAACAGCAAAGGAAAATGTAACAAGGCTTTATAACACGATTTTATTGTATTTTTTTGAAGACTAAAAATATACACTCATTCAAATGAAGTTTTCACAACGTCAAACATAAAATTAATTTTGAAACCAAAGGCAAAACGTAACAAAATTAAAAAGAGAACAGAATAGGAAAAAGAATCATTAGAATTGAAACGAACCATTTTCCATATCCAAATGCAGCTGAATTTACAAACTCTATCAAAATGAGCTGTGATCCATTCAGTCTACGGCCCTGGATATTTGTCAATGACATACCGATGACCCAGAGGCCAATACATGCTCGGAGGTAAGCTATTTCGCTAGAGGCTATAAGCAATCCACACTTCAAGCCGTTTTTTTTTTGCCGACAGTCGAGCTATATTTGAAGGTGAACAAAATCGTGCGAAACATTAGAAATTTCCGAAAAGACTATGTCAAATTCGACTATTTGAAGTACGGATTTCTTTAGGTTTTCCTTTTACAATTTAACAATTAAAGAAATTATTTCTTGATTCCCAGGAATACCACAAATTATATTGTGTCAATAAAACCTCTAACAAAAGACGAGAGTAAAGATAGATATTTAAAACCATGGTCTCCCCGCACGTCAACCGAGAAAATACAGCATGTCATTATCGAATCGGGAGATTTCCATAAAGGCAGCACAATGTTGGGTAAGTTTTAAAATAATCATTTGGAAAATTCATAACTGGAGTTATTTGAAACTGTGTCCAGTGTTTCCAATCAAAATATATATATCCTTGGTCTGAACTATTTTGGTTAAGGTCGGTAAAGGTGATTGATGCACCTATTCTCGGAGACTATTTGGGCTTGGTTAAGAAAGATGGTGTAATTATGCACCTACACTCATTACAACCATTGAAATTCTAGCATAGATAATAATAAGGCTAGTTAGGAGTTGCTAAGCCCCAGGGTACGAGCACAAACGTTGTTCGACGCTTTCATTCTCCTCCCCGCCCCAACAGCTTCCTCTGTAGTCTTCAATTGATTCTCTCAGATTGTATTGAGTATTGAGCAGGGCTCTCTTAAATGGAGTTGAATATCAACGATTTCAGCCCTAGACGTGTGTATTAAGGATTTCGACCCAAGAGGTAAATTACGAATGATTTAGATCGTTTCTAGGACAGAAACGGCATCTCCTGGTGATCCGTCATGCCCTATGTTGGAACCAAATCATTGTGCATGTTGGAACCAAATCATTGTGATACATACTCGTACCGCTGACGATTTGTAGACTTAGGAGTCAGATCCAATAAGAGGAGAAAAAAAACACCAATAATAAACTGAAACCGGACCAGAAATTGCAAAACAAGAAAAAATGAGAAAAAAATGAGATAGAATTCCAAATTAACCAAAAGGGTTGGAAAATAGAAAAATGCTCAGGGGACAAAAAAACTAAAACCTTAAGAGATAAAAAAATTGTGAAAATCTCAAAAACTCTAGACTGCATTGATGACCACTTAACAAAACCCTACTCGTATAAATCTAGAAAGTCATATTAAGGTTACGGTATCATACGATTGTTTTCCCCTCACGAAGTAACGGGTATTTGCTAGTATATATATTAGGGTGGACTGATTTGTAAGGCCAACATTTTTATATATTGTGGCATCGATTTTTCGATAGCTTTTGCCATGATTCGATTCTCTACGATTCTCTCAGTCGTATTTCTAATCTCACGCGTCCATATGTAATATTGTATTGCATGTGGCAATGTATATTTGTATGTATTGTATGTAACCTTGGAAAGGTAGTATATAAAAACAATATTTTGTTATTACATACTGAAAAAGCTTTTAATATAAAGGTTAAGTAAAAACCAAAAAATTGAAATTTCGGCGCCTCGAAAATGATTTTTTTGATACTTCATAGTGGAACTTTTTTCCTCATGCCAAAAGAATCGATGGCACAATATCGATTTCTAAATAGACCCACTCTAATATATATAAAAGAACAAGTTTGTATAGCACTTTACTGTAAAGTTCTTAACAGTAGATTTTTTTCTACAATTGTTTTATTGAAAACAACATTGTGATCTAATTTGCAGTATTTGTGTAATGGGGAATGGGGACACAAGTTTTAGAGTTTCGGGCATACACAAATCTTCGCTGCGTTGATATAATCAGCATTTCATCATTCTTTCCACAACACACGTTGTAAAAGAAAAAATAGATGGCTCTGGTTTATGAGTCTCCGTAGAGGTGGTTTGTTGAGATGCCGATCCTAAAGATTCCAGTTTTCCTTTCAAAAATTGCCTTGAAACTTTCTAATGATGGTCGTCACGGACGTGAAATCGCGATAAAAGCTGTGTGCAGCCACGAAAATCAATGTAACTTTGCCAATTTGTAAAAAATACTTGTTTTTATTAAAATGTAGATGCAAGAGGTCAAAGTTTTTGATTTTTGTCCATATATTTAGGGTGTTTTTTCTGGTCACACATTTTCGGGGTCGGTCTTTTTACAGCTGTCACTTGAATTATGCTCAGTTTGGTTTGCCATTTCACATACTCCGAAACAACGTTTGCAAATCATGGAAATTTATTACCAAAATAATTGTTCGGTTCGAGCGGCTCATCGCCCAATACTCGGTCGATATAATCGTCTAGAAGAGTCGGTAATTTGAGCAACCATGGATCGGTTTCACACCACGTTTACTCTAGTGGATAATGCGCACCTCAGAGATGCCGTACAGTGCGCACCGAAGGCGCTATTGCTGCTGTGGAGCAGAGTATCGAAGAAGAACGGAATGAGTCCATCCGCCATCGCGCGCAACAATTGGAGCTGTGCCCATCCACTTTATAGAAGATATTGTGAAAGGATCTTGGTTTGCGGGCTTACAAAATCCAATTGGTGCTAGAATTGAAGTCGAACGTCAATCAATCGCGTCGCACGTTCGGTGAATACGCCCAAAACGAGATGACCACCGATCCTGATTTTTACAATAAAAATTTTGCTCACTTTTGGTTGAATGAGTACGTTAATAACTAAAACTGTCGTATTTAGAGTAATGAAAATCCACAAACCATTGTTGAGACGCCGTTACATCCTCAAGCAAGTCACTGTTTGGTGTGCTCTATGGGGAGAAGAATCCTTGGTCCATATTCTTCAAAAATGAAGCCGGCCATAATGTTACAGTCAATGGGGAACGCTATAGAGCATGATTAATGACTTTTTCGTGCCTGAGTTGGAGGATGTTGATGTGGAGGATGTTGATGTGGACGACCTACAAAACGGCACTACATGACATACAGCCAATGAAACAATCAATTAATTGAAGGTAACTTTTGGTGAGCGCATTATCTCGCTTCGTGGGCCTGCGGCGTGGCCTATAAGATCGTGTCATTTAACACCGCTGGACTATTTTTTGTGCGGTTATGTGAAGTCGCTTGTCTACGCAGATAAGCCCGATTTACACCTTGGAATATTCGGTGTGTTATTGCTGACAACGGCAAAGTGGTCGAAAATTGTGCCTCTCGGCTGGAATTTATTTGATCCAGCCACGGCGGCCACTTGGCCGAAATCATTTTTAAAACATAAGGGCAAGCCCTTATCCTTATAATAAAGATTAAATTGTTCTTTCTGACATTCAGAAGTCGCATGTACATAAATCGATGTACAATTGTGAGTGTCCCCATGCAAGGATTAAAATAATTTGAAATGTCATAAGGGCTGCCTGAAAATCATATATCATAAGTCGGCCCATGTTTTGATATCACCCCCACAAAGGAACTCAGGAAAATTCTCTAGTATTCATATCATATTAGTTTATTTGTAATCTACGATTCGTTAAAGTTACACTGGTTAAAAGGAATGGACAATGGAATTTATGAAAGGAAACTATTTACAAACAAATGAATCATATTCACTTTAATGATTCAATTTAATTTGACTCATGCAAAAATTAAGGCAGAAAAAAAATCTTTAGAAAATATTAATTAAAGGCAAATTATTGAAAAAAAAACGTATTTACAAATCAGTTGTGAATATTTAAATGTCTTCACTTATCCTGATCCTTTTTTTGTAACTTCGAAGCGGCATTCAAACGCTTTTTCTCACGTTGGCGATACATTTTGTTCTCATCGGCACATTTGGTGGTGATGGCATTGCGCACCTCCTTGGCCGTTAGATTTGTGTGCTGCATTACCAAATGTATGATATCGGCCACCTTCAGGGGGTCCAATTGATTCTTCATGGGCTTATCACAGTCCATAAAGGCCGGCGACGGTTTGCCCGTCAGAGTGTGAAAGGCCAATGTTTCACGATCGAATACTTCCATGAGAATTTTGCGCGTTAGAGCTGCCCCTGCTAGTGACCAATTGATGGCTACTAGAGCCGTCTTGGCGATCAGGGTACCATTTGGTCCGATCTCCACCATGCCATCCTCATTGGCTTCGAACTTATCGGCTATATCGACTTTTTCTGCTGGTTTTCGTGCAATCGGAGTGGATGTGGCGGATATTTTAGCACGCTTTGCTTGCTGATCTTCCCGCTTGGGGCTTTGCGGTAGCATTTCTTCCATTATATCCAATGGTTCCATGATGGGATTTTCTTTCAAATATTTCTGATAGCTTGCTTCAAAATCGTCTTCGTCTATTTCGATATTGTGCTTTTCAAGCAGTTCCTCGATTTTATCGATTTCATCTTCTAGCTTTTGAAGTTTTTCTACTTTCTTAACCATGTGTTCAATGCAGTTGCGTTTGCTCATTTCCCAGCCTTCCAGCACTTTCATTTTCATATCGAGTATTGCGGCTTCATCTTTGTCGGTGGACACCAATTTCTTTCGCACTTCTGGACCTTCACTTTTTTCGGGACTCGTAGGACTCTCGGGACTTGCAGGGCTCTCAGGACTTTCAGGGCTCTCGGGACTGGCAGGACTATCGGCTAAGTCTTCTCGGGACGTGGTTAAATCTAAGCACTGCAAAATCTCAGCAAAGTCTGGACAGTCTTCGCCATGGTCTTCTTTGAAAGCTTCCATGATGCGTCGCTTACGAATGTTCTAAAAATAAAAAACCACATTGAATCGTTACTGATTTGATTCGGCTTTGAAGGTCTGTGATTAACTTACCACTGCGTGTTTTTCTGTTTCGGACATGTTTGATTTGTTTAAAGACTGTTGTCAAAAGTAATGATTTCAAACTTGGATATTCAAAATAATATTTTAATTTCAGCAAACTTTAAATATTTGACTGCTTCTTGTGCTGTTTAGTGATAGAATGTGCTGTGTCGTCCTTTGGTCGAGAAATATATACTCCGTACTTCATTTCGGTGCGCCTCAGGCAGGTGCAAAATTATGTAGCCCACCTTATTGCCAGGTACACGCGCCTGCGCACTTTGGTGCGCTGAGCCGGTATACGCGCCTGCGCACTTTTGTGTGCTGAGTCGGTACATTTCCTAATTTTACCTGTTCTAATCCGAACGATTTGAATTGGGTTTCTTTCGTACATATTGCGCCTTCTTCAAATTGTGCTGGGGAATTCCCATGATTAGATTTGCAAACATTGTACGTCCTTTAAATTGAGCGTTCCTTAAGTAGCCTGCTGCATTTAAGCCTTGGCGATCAATTTTCATTTAGTCGCTGGATTTTTATTGTAGGAGTGTGTGTAGGGAATAGCGGAGCAATTCGTGAACATTTAGGGATTCGGTTTGAAAAACCATGGATTAAAAAACTAGTGAAAAATCCAATAATAAAGATATTGCAGAAAGTGAGCATACTCGTACTCGTATCACACAAATTGTATATCATCAAGTACTCGTATATGTGAGTTGAGGTATGACGCGTTCCGAACAAAACAAATAAAAATGGCGTTGTATACTGCCATGCGAATATTATAAAACCTGCACTATGGACGGGTCATTAAAATGGGCATTGCTAATCGAGTTTATTTAATATATGCCAAGATTACATACTACTTACTTATGTTCCACAACATCCCATAAAGGGACAAGCGGGAACTTCTCTCAAAACAGCAATCTGTGCACGACATAATTCTTTAACTTACTAACGGGGACCCACTGTTTAACGCCGGCTCCGAACGGTTAATGCATTTAATAAAGAAGTTTTAACAGGGCTGAGAGGTAGATCTCTTATCCGTAAAGTCGCTGGCACTTACGAGGTGGAAAAAATATGTCACTGAAACATTTTTAGATGTTCTAACCCGGGGTTGTACCTGAGTTAACTGGCATGATAGACGTGCACACTTCCATCACACCACGGTGTCTCGTGGTGCCAAGATGGGCCATTAACATTTTTTTAAGGTTTATGTTTGACAATTGTAAAATGGGACGCTACGAGGGTTGCTATATATATTTCTGGCCTTCTAGCGCCAACTGACATTTCCATTTGAAAGTTTGACTTTTTTTAAGCATAAACGTACTTAGAACGTTTTGAAGTACGACCATCATTTGTGTTGTTTACAGTGACTTGAAGAAATTGAATTGGCAAAAAATGGAAGTAACTCGTGAACATTTTCGTGCGATCATTTTCACAACTTTCGACGTGGATTATCACGACAAGAGTGCATCGATGAACTTTAATCTTTGTATGGCGATGAAGCACCATCCTATAGCACTGTGAAAACTGGTTTAATGAATTCAATCGTGGCCGACGCTCGCCCAAAGACGAAGGTCGTCCAGAAACGGCCGTTGTGCCAGAAAACATTGATGCCGTGCATGAACTGATAATGCAAGATTGTCATGTGACATACCGTGATATAGAGACAATCTTGGGCATTTCTTCCACTAGCATACATTCGCAAGAACACCTGGCCGTAAAAAGGTTTGTTCTCTTTGGATCCCGCACAATTTGGCAATCGCTCTAAAAAAGGCTCGTGTCGATTGGTGCAAAGAAATTTTGAAAAAATACGATCGCGGTGCTTCAGAAGACGTTTATAAGATCGTCACAGGTGACGAACTATGGATATATGCGTATGAGCAAGAAAAAAACCTCAATCGGCCGTGTGGGTCTTCGAAGCCGAGCCAAATCCAACGAAAGTTGTTCGTGGAAGAAGCACTTCGAAGTAAATGTTCGTCTGTTTCTTCGGCAAAACTGGTCATGTGGCAAATGTTCCGCTTGAGCAACGTAGGAGGTCAATTCTGAGTGGTACATCACAAGTTGTTTGCCTGAAGTCTTCGGAGAAATTCGAAAAACGAACAAGAGTAGACGAATCATTGTGCACCAAGACAATGCGAGCTCTCACACATCGGCTTAAACCAGCGCCTTTTTGACCGGCCAAAATGTCGAATTGACGTCGCCGTACAGCCCTGACTTGGCACCCAATGACTTTATTTTATGCCCGCACATCAAGAAAAACATGTGTGGTCGACGATTTTCGTCGGCAGAAGATGCTGTTGAAGCGTTCAAGAACCATGCTTTGGAGGTGTCTCAATCGGAGTGGAAAAAGTGCTTCGACAATTGGTTTGAGCGCATGCAAAAGTGTATAAATCATGCTGGAGAATACTTTGATAAACAATAAAGCCATTTTTGATGATAAATATTAGCATTTTCATTATTAGGCCAGCAATATATATAGCAGCCCTCGTATACGCTAAAACAAAATTGGGAAATAGTAAAAACTTTTTTTCAAAGAAGTAAGTCTTTAATGTAAATTGTAAGAAATTTACGTGAAAAACATTTTGGAGAAGAGACCGCCCTGTAGTTCTGATTCTGCGTCAATTTGTGAAGCGAGTTCATAAAAATGGATCGTTATTGAACAAACCAAGCCGAGTACGTTCTCGGCCAGTGCGCTCAGTCGAAAACATTTCTGCTGAGGCTGAGAATGGCCGAGAGCATTCATCAACATCAACTCGTCATTGTTCTTAGGAAGTGAACATTTCTCGCACGTATTTGAGAAAAATTTTGCACAAAGACCTCAGTATGAAGACTTACAAAGTTTAATTGGTCCAAGAACTTAAGCCTCATGACCACCTCATGAGTTTTCGCTTCGCCCAATGGGCTGAAGATTGTTTGGCAGGTGATGAAAAATTTGAAGCTCATTTTCATCTCTGTAGCTATGTCAATAAGCAAAATTGCCGCATTTGGGGTTCAGACAACCCAAACGTGACTATTAAGAAGCCAATGCATCCGCAAGGAGTCACTGTTTAGTGGAGCTTTAGGGCTGGCGGTATCATTGGGCTTTTTTCTTTGAAAACGATCAAGCGGCCGCCGTTACCGTCAACGATGAGCGTTACCGCGCTCAACGAATTTTTGTTTCCAAAAATTCTGGAGAATCACATGGACTACATTTGGTTTTACAGGCGGGGCCACATCTCACACATCTAACGCAACCACCGACATTTTAGGCACTGCTTTTGAAAATCGAATAATCAGCTAAAATTGAGATGTCAATTGGCCGCTTCGGAGCTGTGATTTGATCCCTTTGGATTATTTTTTGTTGGGAGCCATTAAGGATAAATGTTACGCAAAGCATCCTGAAATAATTAAAGCGTTGAAACATGAGTTGCCATTGAAGAAATGCGACCCAAAACAATGGAAAATGTACTGAACAATTTGGTTGATCAAATGAGGTACTGCCAAGCCAGTTGTGTTAGTCTTATGAATGATTTTGTCTGCCATTATTAAAGGACAAAGTTTAACCTTTCCAATAAAATCAAAAATTTAAAAAAAAATTAAAAAAAGGGTTAGCCCACCAATAAATTTTTAAATGACCTACCCTGTGTCCAATTGATTCTTCATGGAAATTGGCGACATAACACTGATCATGTTTATGATTTTGGTGTCCGAGTCCCAATCTCAGACAAGTATTAAAACATGTAAGGAAGTTTTAGTTGGTTGGTCCAACATACATATAACATCACCCATATGAGTCATTCCATGCCAAACGGTACGCATTTTTTACATCACAAGCTTGGATTGCTTAACTAGTTTGTGTATGCATTCTTCTCTTAAAAATATTATATACGTGTTTCAAGAAAAAAATTTTAAAAATTTTTTTTAAATGTTATGACCAATTGAACTTTGGTGAAATGAAGATTTTATCAAAGAGGTGTGTTCATTCAGTCGCATGTAACTCCGGAAATACTTGACCGATTTTACTCTGCTATACCTTATTTTGAAGGTAATTTTAAGCACTTCTAAAATAACGAAACGGTATGGCATAACGCCATAGAATTTTTTAAGTTTGTATCATTTTAATCCTTTTATTTCGATTTTGAAAATGATTACATCTTTTTTTATTTTTGAAATTTTGCAGGCGTATTCTTACAGGTCTGTTTTACCGACTGTGTAAGTTTTAAAGTGGTGAAATAATGCGTTCTATTTTTAAAAATTTTTTTTTACCTTATACCTTTTTCACTTCCATGAATATAGAAAATATAATATAGAAAAAAAAAATACTTTTTAATAGTTTATTGACACAAGATATAACAACAACAAAAAAACAAAGAAAAAAAGAAATAAAAACATGATACAATAGCCGTGCACGTATTCCAGGAGGGGCTTGTAAATTTTTTAAAGAAAACCTTAGGACCTGTAAGTAAAATATTTTACTTTTCTGATGGCGCAAGCGCACAATACAAAAACAAGAAAAACTTTTTAAATCTGACGTTCCACGTAAAAGATTTTGGAATACCAGCGGAATGGCATTTTTTTGCAACGTCTCATGGCAAATGGCCCTGCGATGGTCTGGGAGGAACAGTCAAAAGACTAGCAGCACGTGCAAGCTTGTCCAGCCTCATAAATCCCATTAATAGTGCCGTCAAATTTTATGATTGGGTGAATAAAAACGTGAAGAATATTCATACAGAATTCTTCAATAACTATCAATATCAAGATAGGGCGAAACACCTGAAGGAGCGTTTTGAAAAAGCGAAAACAATTTCTGGAACTCTTGGCTACCATGCATTCATTCCACAACCCGATAAAATAATGAAAGTCCAGACAACATCATCTTCTGAGCAGTACTGTATGAAGATGGTATACAAGGCATAACATTTATTTCATTACTCATTTTTTTATTTCTTTTTTTCTTTGTTTTTTTGTTGTTGTTATATCTTGTGTCAATAAACTATTAAAAAGTATTTTTTTTTCTATATTATATTTTCTATATTCATGGAAGTGAAAAAGGTATAAGGTAAAAAAAAATTTTAAAAATAGAACGCATTATTTCACCACTTTAAAACTTACACAGTCGGTAAAACAGACCTGTAAGAATACGCCTGCAAAATTTCAAAAATAAAAAAAGATGTAATCATTTTCAAAATCGAAATAAAAGGATTAAAATGATACAAACTTAAAAAATTCTATGGCGTTATGCCATACCGTTTCGTTATTTTAGAAGTGCTTAAAATTACCTTCAAAATAAGGTATAGCAGAGTAAAATCGGTCAAGTATTTCCGGAGTTACATGCGACTGAATGAACACACCTCCTTGATAAAATCTCCATTTTACCAAAGTTCAATTGGTCATAACTTTTGAAAAAAAAAATTATATTTTTTTTTTCTAATCGCGGATGAAATAGAATTGCTAGAGGACCAAATCTGCAAATTTTCATAAAAATCGGAATCATTGCGTTAAATTTTTGCCCAAAATCGTACCGTTTGGCATGGAATGACTCATATGTGGATTTAAAATTTTCCGTCGTTCCGCCCTCCACTGCCAGAAGCGTACCGATTTTAGTGAAATTGCGTAAATGTCATATGTGTGGAATGTGCTAAAATGGGGTTAGCATGCCTCATGCGTATACTGAAAGTGGGCATTTACATTTGAAAGTTTTAGTCGGTTGATCCAACTTACAAATACCCTCAATTTAAAATTTTTCCGTCGTTCAGTTCTCCATTGCCTGAAGCGTGCCGATTTTAGTGTGAAATCTTTGTAAAATGTGGTATGTGTTGAAGGTATTGGAACGGGATGGGCATGCCTCCGAAAGTGAGTGGAATGGTGCATTTGCACTGGGGGTAGCAGAGAGGGGCGTGGTAGCCACTAATTTTGTACGCCACTTTAAAAATGTTATTTAGGTCGCAATTTAAGTGAATTTTGAAGACAAGTTATATGGGTTCTTATCTGCACTGAAACAATATCATTTGCGTTGGAGGAAGGGGCGTGGCTTGGAATCCAATGGTTTGACTCCAAGCTAATTGTGTTATTAAGATTTGATTTTGAGCTATGTCATATAAATAACAATAATATATTACGGGAATACCAAAGAAGGCAATGGACCATGTCAACTAATTTTTCTTTTTCAAATTGCGAGTACAAAGCTGGTTTAAAATATAACGGTATTCATAATTGAATCTAGTTTTACGCACTGGGTGACAAGTTATGTGGGTTCTAATCTGCACTAAAGCAGGGTAGTTTGTACGTGAGGAACGAGTTTTTCTTATAAATTCCTATTTTAATATTGATTTTTAGTTAGTTCGTGAATACAGTATTAACAACATTACAGGAATACTAAAAGTGGGAGTGATGGAAGATTTGTGGGGAGTTACCAGAAGGGGTGTTGCGATATGGCACTTTTTAATCCCATAGGAAGTTTTGAAAAAAAATTATTATATGCAACATTTAAAATCCGATTGGTAGCTCCTTTCGAGTGTTTGATGTATTACACTTTTTGTCTGTACCAAATGATATATACCCTCTTACCCAGTAGTTTGAGGGTATAAATATTCAACGTCAGCGTCAAATCGGTCATTTTGTATGGTTGCGAAACATGGAACTCGGATATTAAATAAAGAGCACAGCAAATCTTCGTTGTTCATGGTCTAAGTAAAGTACTATGGTCCATAATAGAACAGTAACTAATTAACTTAGAAATTCGTCGTGGAAAATTAAAGTGGATCGGCTACACATTGGGAAATCCTCATGGCGATGTCAGCCAAACATCTCCTGACTGAAATCCACAAGGCAGCCGCAGCCGAGGTAGAACAAAAAAAGCCTAGAGAAGGCTTGTAGAAGAAAAAGCAGTTGAAGCTGGTTACCGATTGAGAGAAATCAAATAGTTAACAATAGATAGAAAAAAATTGGAATTCATTTGCTTCGGCCCTATGTTCCAACAAAGAACTACGGTAAAATTTTGTTTCGAAGGGTTGTCCAACTTAAACTCACGATGTTAATTGTAAATGAAACAAAAAGTTTTTTGAGAATTATACTTAGTAGGGACATAAATACTGTCACACCCATTTCAATAGTAGAACTGAACGTACCCCGTTAATGTCATATGGGTTTTGAAAGCTAACCTCAATAGCGTTAGTCTGTAACGGGATTTTAAAATTGTTTCAACTTTCATCATGGAGTGGTCAGATAATGAGAACCGTATCGCTGCAATAGCGCTTTTCAAGTGTGAAATAAAAAAAGCGATAAAACGCTCCGGTCACTAGGTATTAGCCGCATGTATGTCTACCGGTGCATACAACTGTTTGAGGAGACTGGAGATGTAAAAGACCGCCACCGGTCGGGCCGCCCACGCTCTGTTCGAACACCGCATGTCATCAAAGCCGTAAAATCAAGAATTCACAGAAATCCGCTTTGAAAAGAGAAAACCATGGCCCGTGAGGTGAATATCACGCAAAATCCATGAGTCGAATTATTAAAAAAGTCTTGGGACTTGGGGCTTTCAACTGACGTACCGGACATTTATTGACTGCAGCTTTAAAAAAAAAATAGGATTGAAAAATGCAAACGTCTTTTGGTGAAGCACGCTGATAACTTGCACAGAAAAATTTTGTTCACCGATGAAAAAATTTTTACCGTTCAGGAAAAATTTAACAAGCAAAATGATAGAGTGTATGCGCGGTCATCTAAGGAAGCATCTGAACTGATCCCAAGGGTGGAAAAGGGTCATCACCCAGCTTCAGTCATGGTTTGGTGGGGTGTCTCTTACGATCGGGTCACTGACCTGCATTTCTGCGAACAAGGAGTCACAACATCGGCCAAAGTTTACCGAGAAACTGTTATGGAAGCTGTTGTGAAGCCTCTTACCAATTCCCTGTTCCAAAACCAGCCATGGACTTTCCAGCAGAATTTGCGCCGGCGCATAAGGCTAAAAGGTCCCAGCCTTCGAAACAATTTGCCAGCGTTCATTTCCTCTGAAGAATGGCCCTCAGGCAGTCCAGATTTGAACCCATTGGATTACAAATTGTGGAAGGTTTTAGAGGACAAGGTTTGTCACAAAAGATACCCCAACATTGGATCTCTTAAGACTGCTTTGGTTCGAGCTGTGGCCAAGTTTTCAATGGCCGAGGTTCGTGCAGCTATTGACGATTGGTCAGTGTGACTTAAGGCGTGTGTAAAGGCAAAAGGCGGACATTTCGAATAAGTATTCTTTTGGATTCTTTTGGATACAATATACATCAATAAATATATAAAAAAATATTTGATCCAAAAACATTCAGTACTTATACTTTTTATTTTACAGCATAAAACGTGTGTAACAGTTTTTATGTCCCTGCTAAGTATTATTCGGTGGCATACCTAACCGATTCGTTAATGTGCCGAATTATCTCATCCTTTAGCTCTTGAATTATTCCTGACTTATTGATGTACACTTTTTCTTTTAAGTATCCCCAAAAATAAGTCCAACGGTGTCAAATCATATGATCGTGGCGGCCAATTACCATCGCCAAGACGTAAGATAACACGGCCATTGAATTTCTCGGAGCAATTGTTTCGTTAGCTGTGTGGCAAGTGACACCATCCTGTTGGAACCAAATATCGTCCCTATCCAAATATCTGGCTACAAAAATGCCTTATTATCTCGCTATAGTGAACGCCATTCACAGTTACTGCTTGGCCGACCTCATTTTCCAAGAAGTACGTTCCCACCAGCAAATAAACCGCAAAAAACTGTCACTCTTAGTAGATGCATCTGCTTTTTAACAATACCATGAGGATTTTCATTTGCCCAAATGTGGTATTTCTGCTTGCTACAGAATCAACTGTGGACAAATTTGGTCGATTATGCTGACCAAAAAAATCACGAACAGCACGAAATACATTTTGATTTGAACCCCTTATTCGTAAAAGGCTTCAACAATCTTAACGCGTTGCTCAATTCTGTGTCTCTCCATAACAAATGTAAGTTAATCTCTGAAACATAGAAAAGTCAAATTAGGTTTGGCAAAAAACTTGACGTTAAAGTATGGCTTACAATTACAATTATGGTTGGACCAACCTTTTTATAAAAATGTTCGGTGTACGAGCGTCTGAAACTCGCGAACCGCTAGACCGATTAGCACAAAGTTAAGTAATAGCTACCATTGACTGTTGGTCCTGATAGGTGGCGCTATACACTCGTATTTTATTATTTTTATTTATTGTACAATTTTAATCAAATTCCCAAAATAAATTTCTAAAATGAAAATAAATTTATTTATGACTGTTGGACCTGCTAAGTATACGTAGTAGGGGACTAGGTAAATTTGCAAAACAAAAAGACATTGATAACATTAAAGTGGGATTTAAAGCAAGAAAGACAAAGATAACATTTATTGTCAATATGTGACAGCGCATAGAGAAAGGGACCTAAGGGTAAAAAATCAATTTTCCCTTTTTTTGATGTGGACAACATCTGAGCATCGAATGAGAGTGTTCCCTCCCAGAGATATGCGCGTTTTATGAAAGTGATGGTACACCAAAGATACACGTATTTAAATCTTTTAAATGGTTCTCCTGAACAAAACTGGTTTTTACCCTTAGGTCCCTTTCTATTTTGCGCGTCACATATAGCAAAAGTGTTTTGTATACAATTGGTTGGTTTGAAATGGAAGGGCCTCTAAATTTAGGATATACACCTAAGCCAGTATACGGCTTGTTGAGGGCTCTTGTTCAAAAGTTGGCTAATTTTTGATAGTTAATGACGATCCGTGTCGGTTTTTTTTGACGCTTAGGAGTAAATCAATATAAAGCTGGATTATAGATTCTCAAAATGTGTGCAAAATAAAAATTGTATAAAATTGTTATAAAACATTTTTATGACGAAGAACCGAGCAAGTGAGGCAAATACAATTTTTTTCTTCCCACGGAATAGATCCTTATAAAGCCGGTGTTTGGATGACAATATGTTTACAGGGGTAAAAAACTGGATTGTATAAGTCCTAGTGTAAGTTACAGTTAACTCTCGGAAACGTGTACTATTTATTGTTGAGGGTGTTCACGTTTGCGATTCCGTTCGCGTTATTGAATCCTACTATTTTGAAGCAAGATAGTACGGTTTTATCACTGAAATGAACTTTAATTAATAAATTCAATAACCAGTATCATAAAAAAAAATATTTTATTGAATAAAAAAAATCATATTAAAAAATTCATTTTGTGAAAAAAAACTGTAATGGACAACAATGTGTAGACAATATGGTGTTCGTCTCTCTGGATGGTTTATGTTTTAGTATGTTCACGTTTCCGCACTGACTAATCATTTTTTTTTTATTATTGAAATGAATATATATCCTAAATAAAACATGCATTTTCAATCGCAGAAGTTTAAAATATTGTAAAAGAGTTATGTTTGTTGCATTTCAGGTGACAATTTATACTGCCGCTAAGATTATTAGCTTCATCCAGACCAACTAACAGAACATCTATATTTCGAAGCTAACTGAACATTTCAGTTTCTTAAAGGCTGATTAGATTTTAGCTATAGTCCGAAAATAGCAGGTTTCAGCAGCTTAAAAAAATCAATAGCTGAATAGCCAATAAAAGCATAAGTTTAAAAACCGAAAACTTTTTAAATACCAAAGTTAGAGAAGACTAGAGTGACTTACGAAATTCACAGCAGAAATAATTAAAACTGATGAAAGGTTAACAAAATTTACGAATTCTAAAACCATAAGCTTTAGTTGGCTGTTTGATTCGGAGCCGAAAAAAATCTTTAGCCGAACAAACCCGCTGCTAAAAGAAATATTGGTTGAATAATCTCGCAGTCAAAAGATTCGTTGGCTACATGAAGTTGCAGCCAAAAATTTATTTTGTTTTAAGTTCAGTCTAGCCAACTTCGAAGTATGAAAAATCACTTACTTAAGAGATTGAAAGCGACAAGATCAAGAAAGTAACAAGAAAGATCTTTTGGAATCATGTTATCGAAGGGTAAAAACCAGGGTTACGGCAGAATCTTAAATCGAATGGATCATTGTTCACTGACTATTAACAGATGGATCAACATAGTCGAGTTTTGGTAGAATTGGACATACAAACCTCGAACATAATGCAATGTGTCAAATTTTTCCAATATCCGATTTGATAGCCTGCCTCCGCAGTTATGAACAAAATAAAATTTCCCCAATTATCATCGTAGGCTTCTTGCTCCTCTTTTACTGCTTAATTACACTTTTCATAGCCACGTTAAATATTTTACCAATCTTTGTTTATTGGTAAGTTTTCATTACAGCCTGCTGAGCGATATGCTCTTAGTCTCTATTCACACTAGGCAACATTAGTTGCCGAAACTCTCAATTTCATAGGAGAGAGGCGTGAGGGGAATGGATTTTTCTTACCCCTCTTCTACAAACCAATTTCCCCAATTTGAATAGCCCATAAAAACTTATTTGTACCAAATTTCATGAAGATCGGGCAACAATTGTGACTTTAAGTTTAAAAACAAGAATTAGGTAGAAGACGGGCGGAGGGACGGATATACAGATATCGTTAAATCGCATCCACTGGTGATTTTAAGTCTATCGGTACTGTTAAAGGTGGATCAAGCTCAAAAACTTGTTACGTCCATATTCAATACTTAAAGTTATAAATTTTTTTCGATTTAACATTCAACAATGTAAGTACCGGGAGCAAGCACTGTCCCACTTACCCATATGTGACAGCGCATAGAGAGGGAACTAAGGGTAAAAAAAATCAATTTTCATTTTTTTTCTTTTTTTGATGTGGACAACATCTGAGCATCGAATGAGGCCGATCCCATGCCCCAAAAGTGTTCCCTCCCAGATATATGCGCTTTTTAAGAAAGTGAAGTCGACGATTCTAAGCGCAAATAGAAAGGGACCTAATCTTTGAAATGGCTCTCCTGACCTTAGATCCCTTTCTATTTTGCGCGTCACATATACTTATATTAGTAAATAATAATTATGGAAATCCTCTTTTTTAAATTAGTAATATTTTCTTTACATTTTTGTTATTAAAACAATACACTATAATTTTAATTTTTCGTCTATTATTGTATATACTCGTACTATAATTTTTTAACGATTTTTAAAGACTCAAATAAATTTAACTTAACAATAAAAAAAACCCAAGCCGAAAAACTCGACGACAAAAAACAGAGTGAACCGGCATGTCGGGTTTTTGGCTATTTTTGAGAAATCTACTGCCGGGTTTAGACATAAAATATAAACATTATTTAACGTGTGGAAAAGATGGCCAATACCCAAGTTTTATGAGTCCGGAAAGCAGACTTGCATTTGCAGTGTTCATAATTGTAAAAACAGGGTTTGTGTGAAAGAAAATTTTGGACAATCACCTAGAAAAAAGTCGGAAATTTTTGAAAATGAATATATTTGTAAGCAATTGCAAGGGAAAATATAATAAATCGGAGGGAATTACTTAAAACCTAACTAGAGATTCATAATGGTATGTCAATACTAATAGAGAAGTTGTGCTTTATGCAGTTAATTTTCCATGTAAGGCGCATTCTATCGTGAGTTGTGACAAAGACGGCAATGCGATCAAAGTACTTTAAATATACGAGGGCGACCGCAAAAGTAACTGGCCTAACATGGAACCGTTTTTTTGGAGTTATTATTATTTATTTTTCAGCATAATTTCCTTCCAACTCAATACACTTCATCAAACGTTTTTCAAGTTTTTCAATTCCATCCGAAAAATAAGATTTTTCAAGACCTTCAAAATATACCTCCGTTTCAGCAATAACCTGGCTATTGGACGAAAATTTTTTGCCACCGAGAATTTTTTTTTTAAATTTGGAAACAAGAAATAATCAGAAGGAGCTAAACCTGGACTATATGGTGAATGCGGAGCAATTTCAAATCTTAATTCGGCCAGTTTTTGTTGAGTTAAAAATGCAGTGTGTGAAGGAGCATTATCTTGATGAAAAAGAACTTTTTTTTTTCTTAATGCGGTCGTTTTATCTTGATTTCTTCACTCAACCCATCCAATAATGCATAATAATATTTCCTTTCTCAAGATAATCAATAAATATTATACCCCTTGCATCGCAAAATACTGTGGCCATTACTTTTCCTGCTGACTTAACAGTTTTCGCCTTCTTGGGACCACTTTTACCAGCTTCTATCCATTGTTTTGACTGTTCTTTGCATTCTGGAATGTAGTGATGGATCCATATTTCATCAAAAGTTGTGAATCGGCGCAAGAACTCTATTGGATTACGCTGATAAATCGCTAAAAGCTCCTCGGAATTGGTCCAACGGACAATTTTGGGGAAAAGTCAACAAACGCGGCACAACAAACGCGGATAGCTTTTTCATGTGGAGTTCATCATGTTAAATACTCCAAACTTGTTTTTCGTGTATTTTAACAATATCAGCAAGTTCTCTGAGCTTTATTCGTCTATTAGTCACTTCATTAAATATTTTTCTAATGTTTTCAATAGTAGTAGCAGTTTCGGTCTTCCAGAGCGTTTTTCATCTTCCGTACTTGAACGACCCATTTTATATTGTTGAACCCAGAATTTCACGGTGGAGTATGATGGTACATAATCACCATGAACATAATCCAATTCATCTTTGATGAATTGTGGCGTATAACCTTTCATAAAAATATGTTTAATTACCGCACGAAACTCTTTATTTTCCATTTTTCAAAAATTATAAAACTTGTTTACCTTAATCACCTGTAACAAAGAAAATAATCATTAAATATTTCGGAAATTTTGACAGATGGCTCATAAAAGATTGCTTTTTAAACACAAAAAAAAAGTTGCTAGTAAAACAGAAAATGTGCCAGGCCAGTTAGTTTTGCGGTCGCCCTCGTATAAATTAAGCGACCAGTTTTTAAATATGGAATGCAAATTTTACTATTACCCCGTCGGCCCAATAAAACGATTGTTATATTTCAAGCCATAGAAACAGGAGAAAAATAGTTAGTTGCAAATCGGTGCGAACTACAAAAACTCGGCTCTGTAAACATAATTTTTATTGCAATGACCAATATTCAATTGCATCAATCAGCCAAAAAGCGGCTGTAACAACAGAAGTCAGTGGAACTTTTGGTTGCCAAAACTGGTGGCAAGGAAAACCAATCAATTATGTAGTATATGTAACCAATAAGTGGCGGTGACAACAAAAAAGTTGTTTGTAGTAACCAAACTCCGTTAGTATCACTGTTGTATACCAACATTGAAATGTAACCCCTCGGTTACAGTCACTACAAATTCTTTGCTTTAGGCTTAATACATTTGTTAATCCCCATCAAGAAAATACATTGAAGTCAATACTACTCAATACTTATTATTATTGTAAATAGTTTTCAATTTAGATAAAAACAGAAATAAGAAGTATTTTTAATAGTTTGTTCGAATTCTATTACAAATTATATTGTAACTTCTAGATTATCTAGAAATAACACGGTACAACTACGAGTAGCTTCAGGCAAGATAACATTAGATGAGATTATAGCTGCGGCAGTTATATTTTTTTAAAAACGAAGTATTTAAATAAAAAACTTGTGAAATATGTGAGCAAACGAAGCAAGTTTATTGAATACAACGCATTTGACTGCTTCATGTTAATTTCGAATTTCAAAAGAATTGCAAGCTTTAGCTTTCTTATAAATAAAGTTTTTTGCTAGTCCATCGTTATACTAAAAGGTGTTTTTAGGATGAAATAGATAAGCGACCATCAGTTGGTCCAGTTGAAAAATGTTCGTGGTAATGGCAACCGAATTGAAATGGTACCAATAACCAACTACTTTAGTTCAAAAAATCACCTTGATTAATTAGCGTTACTCATACTTCTATTCCCATACTGTCTATTACTCCGAAAGTGTTAGCTTCCTTTACAAAAATTGCCGTGAACCTAATCAACATTCGGTTGTATCGTTGGAACTCATGTATTGTAAGTGCCAACATTCGGTTGGCAAAAAATTTGGTTGTGGCAACAAGTGTGTTTTCTGTGTGTACTGGTCTATTAGACCCAACCTAGCCTGAGTAAAATCTGCAATTAAATCACTATTTTGATTCGTTTTGACATTTTTATTATATCCTTCATCGCATGATAGAGGGTATATTCACGTTGTCATTCAGTTTGCAACACATCGAGAACAAATGATGCTGGCATGAATCGAAACACCCTTTACAAAGTCGTATTAATGGCCAAAATAATGAACCAATAGTTATAAAATTTTGATAGTTTAAATTAAGGACTAGGAAGTTATTATAGACTACTCGAGGCGGAGCCAATACAACCATGAAATTAGAAAGGGTTATCCCATGAACTAATACCGATGTGACGTTAGTAGTAGTTATATATGATGATGGTTTAGAAGAAAACACAGTGCCACGTCTCCTTCAAAAAATGTTTGCCTTCGATAGTTATCCATGATGGAGGGTATATAAGCTTCGGCCCGGCCGAACTTAATTTGATAACTTGTTCACTTTGATATGGCTCAGCTCAGGAACGAAAGCTGACTGTGGTGTACTGGTCAAATATAGCGCAATTAAACTGTAACGTTTGAATCCGTTTCGAATAACTTTTGCTCTATAAAAAATAGATGCTAATGTTTGCATTTCATTGTCATTCGTTTCAATTTAACAAAACTGACATTATCGGAATTTAGTAGCACTTCGATTGCCAAGCCATGTCTATACTTAATGGGCTTACCCACCATTATTTTGAGGTGTTGCAAACGGAATGACAAAAATAATACACCACATATTCTATGATGGAAGGTATAAAGAATAAAACAGAGAAATGCGTAATTTAAAACTAATTCTGTCACAATTTTTTTCAATACTTTTTATACACTTTTCTAGATCTTTTGAGGGCGGCTCGGAAAGTTCTTAGCCTATCAATGAAAGAGAATAGTTAGTTTTTCAAAAATATTTTTATTTTTCAATATAATCTCCTGAAACTTCAATACACTTAGTGCAACGCTTATCTAGCAATTCTATCCCTTGATTAAAATAGTTTTCCTCAAGGTCTTCAAAATAGTGGTTTACAACTGTAATTGCATCTTCATTTGAGGTAAAACGCTTGCCAGCAAGGATTTTTTTTGATTTAAATCAGGAGAATAAGGTATTTGGTCAAGCAACTCGTACTTTAATTCGTTGATTTTAGCCATTGTTAAAACACTCTTGTGCGCTGGTGCGATGTCTTGATGAAAAATTATTTTTTTGTGTTGTAAGCCAGGACGTTTTTCTCGAATTTGTACATTTAATTGATATAAAAGGTTGCAATAGTACTCTGAATTTATTGTTTTACCCTTTTGCAGATAGTCAATCAATAAAATACCTTTGAAGTCCCAAAAACAGTTGCCATAACCTTACCAGCCGATTGAATTGCTTTTGCCTTCTTTGGGGCACTTCCTCCAGCTTCAGTCCATTGTTTGGATTGATCTTTTGTCTCTGGAGTATAGTGGTGGATCCATGTCTCATCAACAGTTATGAAACGGCGCTTAAAATCCATTTTATTTCGCTGAAAACGATCCAAACAAGCTTGAGAAATGTTCATTCTTATGCGTTTTTGGTCGACTGTTAACAAGTGCGGCACCCATCTTGCAGAAAGCTTTTTTATCTGTAGTTCTTCATGCAAAATTAAATGGACTCGATCATTTGAGATGCCCATAATATTAGCTATTTCACGCACATTTATTCGTCGATCATTTAATACCATATCATGCACTTTGGCTACATTTTCGGTTGTTGTTGCTGTTTTTGGACGTCCACTTCGTGGTTCATCTTCAATGCTTGTACGACCACGTTTAAATTCAGCAACCCAATTTTTTACTGTTGCATATGAAGGAGCACTTTCACTTAACACATTCACCATATCATTAAGAATTTCTTGTCCCGATAAACCTTTTTTATGTAAATATTTAATAACATCACGCATTTCTAATTTTTCCATTGTAAAAAAATCGCGTATGAGTCTTTTGTGAACACCTGTTTCAAAATGAAGGAGTTGCCAGATCGAAACAAAATTTAACATGTGTTCAGAGCAGAGATGGAAGTTTCCAAAACACTTAACTTTTCTGTTTATACCGCGCTTTTTGTGCTAGGCTAAGAAGTTTCCGAACCGCCCTTAAAAGGCCTTTCAACAGAAGAGAGCGTGGAAGGCCCAGCTCTGCAATCTAACCCAGTTTGATTTGAAATGAGATTTGAATGCAGCACAAATCCCTTCGAGCTCCTTGAGAATATTTCACAGAAGGCCTTGCTGAGACTTTTCTTCTCCCGCCGGAAAGTTTAAGCGAATTTTATTTATTAAGTAATAAGTTACGAGATATTAAAAGGAATTGGTCTGCAGATAGTTTTTTAGCAATCTTTTTTCTTTATTTTCAGCATTATCGTTTGTGAAACCATTTTCGAGTACTCATTTTATTAAGTTATGAGGGCATATCATTAAGTTCGTGACTTTTAGAACAAAGCACAGTTTTTTTTGAAAAATTCAATTTCAATTTAATTTATTTCATGGTATTACAAAAATTTTTACAATTTCAGTAGATATAACAGTTGTAAAGAGTTCAAGGATATTTCCTTTTTCTGCTTAAAAATAATACAAAGTTGTTATTTAATGCTTATAATATATGAACATTATAATGTTTCTAACATAACTTTGGAGGGAAAACCTTTATGAATATTTTTATTTTTAGATAAAACTTACAACTGCTTAACCTATTCAAATAGACATTAGCTCCATTATATGAGAATAATCCGAGTATAAGCATCTAGTGTTAAATTTGGGCGTAAGCTTGGTTATTCTATCTGCAACTAAATCTACATCAGCTAATTGGTGTAGCCTTGCAGCTTATTTTGAACAACCTGTTGTGGCACTAGTTGTCCATACTGGAGCGGCGTAGTAAATATTTTTTTGAAAAAAAAAATAAAAAAAAAAATATATATTTTTCAACTTAATTTCCCGTGAATCTACATCAGCTAATTGGTGTAGCCTTGCAGCTTATTTTGAACAACCTGTAATTTTCCCACGTGGCATTTGGCACTAGTTGTCCATACTGGAGCGGCGTAGTAAATATTTTTTTGAAAAAAAAAATAAAAAAAAAATATATATTTTTCAACTTAATTTCCTTTTAGCTCAACACACTTAGTTCAACGTTTATCCAATTTTTGTATCCCTTCCAAAAAATAGGATTGAGGTCCATCAAATAGGCATTTGTTTGATCAATAATTTCATTGTTGAATCTGAATATCTTTCCACCGAGCCTCTTTTTTAGGTTTGGAAATAGAAAATAGTCATTGGGGCATAAATCCGGAGAATATGACGCATGAGATACCAATTCGAAACCCAATTCATGGAATTTTGGCCAGTGCATTATCTTGATGAAATAACTTTCTTGGTCATATGGGATCGTTTTTTAAATCCTCGTTAAATGGGTCCAATATTTGGCATAATATTCGCCGTTTATAGTTTTTCCCTTTTGAAGGTAATCGATGTGAATTTTACAGCGAGCGTCCCAAAAAACTGTTGACATCACCTTATTGGCCGACAAAGCCACCCTGGTCTTCTTCGGTGCACTCGGAGAAACTCATTGTTACTTAGTTTCCAGAGTGTTGTAATGGATTCATGCTTCATCCACAGTTACAAAACGCCACTAAAACTCTTTCGAATCGCGGTTAAACAACTCCAGACAATAATTTAAAGTTGTTACACGATTACGTTTATGGTCGATTGAGAGCAAACGCGGCAGACAGCTTTCTTAAACCCAACTGATCTTGTAAAATCGAAACCATACCGCCATATGAAATGCGTACGGCATCAACAATCTCACGCACTTATACTCTTCGAGTGACCTCAATTGGCCGTCCAGAACGTTCAGTGTCATTTGTACTTGTGCGACCACAACGAAAGTCAGTAAACCACTTTTTACCATTGAAATCGAAGGGTCTAGATACCTCATAGTATTTATCCATGGTTTCCATGGTTTGATTGGCGGTTATTTCCGCTGATGGTACTTCATTTTAACTGATTGTATAACTACGAGGAAAGTTGGAAAAGTCACGGAATTATTGATATGTCCTCGTACATGACTTTAAAACTCATAAAACAGATTTGGTCGCAACAAACCTATTGGCTATAACGTCTTTTTTTGATGTGTTTCGATTACAAAAACCGCGTTTTTCAAAGCCGGACAGTTAAGTCGTTTCTAGCTATAGCGCTTTCCGTATTTCGAATTGACTATAAATACTTAAATAACTTTTTCTTCTAGGAGAAAACTGTAGGTAAACCAAACATAAAAGTATTGGTCTTACTGCGAATTACGAGGGTTGCTATATATATTTCTGGCAAAGGCAACACCATGTGTTGCCTGGCGCCATCTGATATTTGCATTGGAAAGTTTTTGCATTTTGTAGCATAAACGTACTTCGAACGTTTTGACGCACGACCATTATTTGTGTTGTTTACAGTGACTTGAACATTTTTCACAAATTTCAACGTGGATTTTCTCGACAAGAGTGCATCGATGAACTTCAATATTTGTATGGCGATGAAGCAACATCCTATAGCACTGTGAAAAGCTGGTTTTATGAATTCAAACGTGACCGACGCTCGCTCAAAGACGAAAATCGGCGGATGTGCCAGAGAACATTGAGGCCGTGCGTGAACTGATAATGCAAGATCGTCATGTGACATACCGTGAGATAGACACATCAATGGGTATTTCTTCCACCAGCATACATTCGATATTGCATGAAAACCTGGCCTAAAAGAGGTTTGTTCTCTTTGGATGCCGCACAATTTGACAATCGCTAAAAAAAAGGCTCGTGTCGATTGATGCAAAGAAATTTTGAAAAAAAAATGATCGCTGTGCTTCAAAATACTTTTATAAGATCGTCACAGGTGACGAATCAAGGATCTATGCGTATGAGCCCGAAACAAAACATTAATCGACCGTGTGGGTCTTCGAAGATGAGCAAAATCAAACGAATGTTGTTCGTGGAAGAAGCACTTCGAAGCAAATGGTTGCCTGTTGCTTCGGCAAAACTGGTCACGTGGCAACTGTTCCGCTAAAGCAGCGTAGGGCGGTCAATTCTGAGTGGTACACCACAATTTGTTTGCTTGAAGTCTGAGGAGAAATTCAAAAAACGAACAAGAGAAGACGAATCATTGTGCACCATGACAATGCGAGCTCTCACACATCGGCCAAAACGTCGAATTGATGGATCAGACCGCCGTTCAGCCCTGGCTTGGCACCCAATGACTATTTTATTCCCGCACATCAAGAAAAATGCGTGGTCAACGATTTTCGTCGCCAGAAGATGCTGTTTTGGAGGTGTCTCAATCGGAGTGGAAAAAGTGCCTCGACAATTGGTTTGAGCGCATGCAAAAGTGTATAAAACATGATGGAGAATACTTTGGAAAACAATAAAACCATTTTTGGTGATAAATATTCGCATTTTAATTATTAGGCCAGAAATATATGTAGCAGCTCCGGTTCTTGTACACGGCGATGTCATTAAAGGTAAGTAGTTTTTGTTGCGACTGTATGAGTACGAAATAGAGTTTGTGTTGCTTTCTCTAGCTTTTCCCCAGAAGTGCAATTTTCGAAGCAAATTTGAGTAACATAAATGTATATAAATTACAAAAACAATTAATTGAGAGAGAGAGAGAACTGAAAAATAAGTTGATTTCGAAAATGTTAACTACAGATGGGGGTAAAACAGAACCTGTCGCAGAACTGGTTCGATATGGATATACTGGTGTTAATTACTTTAAATTTCAAAGTCGTTAAATTCGCGGTATAACTTCGCACATAAAACTGCATTCAAAAGATTTTACATATCTGTGGATTTTAGATATCTTTTAAACAAAATCCACTTTGAGTGGATTTTCTCCGATGGAGACAATGACACGTTTGGTACCTGTCCGTTTTGATCAATCCCGTGATATATCCGATGACAAAGCCATGTAAAGGTTACCGGTTCTTTTCATATTAAGTAGTTGGGTTGGTACTGGGACCGGTCCTATCCATAAGGGACCTGCCATATGACTGGTTCTGTACCAGTCCAATTTCGCGCACTCATGCTGAGGGCAATGAGATTTCATTGCCTGGTATTGCAAATGGTAATGAGTTGTATTTTTCGACTGTTTGTAGGGTATAAGACATATTTTTCCCGCTCTTACCTTACAACATTCGAAAGAGATCCTTTTGTAAAAGAATACCATTAAAATCGATGCCTTATGTTAAAACTACTCAAAATCCCATTTCAAAAATGTTCTATGGCTGTACGAGTAAATAGTAAATTTAATCGGCAGCTGCTTTTGTTAAATGCGATTCTTAAAATTTACCTTTTTGTATTTGGCTAATTGTCAAATGCGCATTCTTGTATCTGCGCAAAAGAGACTCCTTAAATATTTTCCGAAATACCTATGAGCGATACATAAAAATGTGTGTGTGTGTGTGTGCTGTGGGAAATTCCCTACATTAACTTATAGTTAAAGTGAGATGCTACTTAGTAAGCGTTTAAGCGAGATGAGTTTTTTTCCAAATTTTCAAGCATGTGTGTAATAAAAACCAATTGACTTTGTACACGGCAAGATCGAATAGAGATCATAAAACAATTTCCCAGAAAAAGAATACTTCGCGGGCGTCATAAACATGCGAACAGTTTGCAGGTAGGTAAAATTTTAATCCGCCGCTTAGAACGCGAAAACCCAAATGGCGCGACATGTAAGTGTGCGTCTATATAAAGAAAGCCTCCGTAGAGCCTGGGCAGCAGTTTTAAAGCATCAGTCAAACTGAACAAAACAACAGTTTCGCAAAAGAACATCATTTTAAGTGATTGTACTTGAAGACAATGTCGTACTACACAAACGCAAACAAATCGCAGGAAATCTGTCGCATGTCCTGGTTTCTCATCGAAATGGACGAAGGCCACTCGAAGGGAGGCAAAGCCAATGGTAAAATTGTCTATGGCGTTATACATTCGATAGAGTTGTTGGACAGTGATCCCAACATCATGTATTTAGATCGTCGGGTACGCTTCAATTGGAATCATGCCATTATAGAGGGTCATGTCAAGATGGCCTCCGACGATCGCTTCTTTATCGAACAGCAGTTCAAGATTCTGACCAAAAACAACCAAGAAGCTGTATTGAAACAGAAATTGGCCAAACGTTATCTGGTGCAATATAGTAAGGGAGCGACTACAGTGGTACATGCGATTGTTCATCAGAAGGAGATTGTTTGGCCCGAGGAAGACTGTGAGAACTCTACCATACGTGAGGTATTGATACGGGATGGTAAATTTCAAAGGATGGCCACAGTATTGCACGTTAACTTCTCCGATGATTTGATCCAAAAGGAACTGGACATACTGAAGACGAGGTGTTTTGAGGCGGTAAGTAGTCTTGAAAATGCGTAGACTTTGGTTGGGATTTTTTTTATTTTAGGAATATTTCAGGTATTTTAAGGAATCGTATGAAGATATAAATAAAATATTAAAGGGTTATAATATATAAAAATAGATTAATAACAAAATTAATCAATATAAATTTTAATACTTACAATAGCAAATTTTTAAGACCTCTTTATAATAATAATAATGTTCTATTATTTCGTCAGCATTTTAGCCATAAAATTAGAATTAAATAAACAAGTGAGCCTTCTTTATTGTTAGCATCAAGTCGAGAGTTCTAGTTTATTCATATGTGACAGCGCATAGAGAAAGGAACCTAAGGGTAAAAAAAATCACTTTTAATTTTGTTTCTTTTTTTGGCGTGGACAACATCTGAGCATCGAATGAGACCGATCCCATGTCCCAAAAGTGTTCCCTCCCAGAGAAATGCGCGTTTTATGAAAGTGAAGTCGACGATTATACACCAAAGATCCACGTATTTAAATCTTTAAAATGGCTCTCCTAAACAAAACCGGTTTTTACCCTTAGGTCCCTTTCTATTTTGCGCGTCACATATACTGAAATTATTTATTTTAACCTCCTTTTTAAGAAGGAGGTTACTTTTAATGTACCGCTTTACCTACATAAAAATATTTCTTTATCTTAGCTTATCTCCAATTTGGGCGCCAATTCGATAGTGGAATCAATAACTCTTTATCTTGTCACTCATTTTACTTTTACGGCAACTCGATTCGAAACCGTTCGTTTTACAACAGATTGAACAATATTTAATTTTTAGAAGTGAGCATATTTTAGTATTACCATCAAGTCGTCCGTTCTAATATTTTCATAAACTGAAGTTAAATGTTTAACCCTATATTAATACTTAGATAAATATATTTCTTTATCCTTATCTCCAAGTTGGGCGCCAACTCAAATATGGAGTAAATAATTCTCTATCTTGTCACTCATATTACTTTCACGGCGACGCGATTCGAAACAGCAGATAAAGCAATATTTAATATTTTGTATTTTTTAGAGTTATGGTGGTGTAAGGTTTGCGATATGTACAAAAAGTAAAGTTAAAAAGAAGAAATTTGGCTTATATTGATCATTTCTTGAATTACTACAAACATGTTCGATAATATGTTCCAAACGTCTCTTATTGGCCATAGAACCAAAAATAGCGTACTTTAAAATGCCTTTAGTATGTGTCAAGTTATTTTTCTTGTTTTACTTCACGTTGGGCGCCAATTCTACTGCTACTTTTATCTGTGAAGCTTATAAAAAGAAGTACCGCAAAATTTTATAAACTTTCTTTAATTCGATTATAAGTAAAAGAATTAATATATTCAGTTCGATTTACAACTGGTCGTATAATGGGCACTTTCTTTTGGCAACTTGTTAAGGAGGTCGCTAACGCGATAACTTGACACTTTTGTACAAGAATATAAAAATGATTTTGCTTTAAGAAAACTATAGATAATTTGCGTAAAAACCCTTTTGTTAAAAATAGTTAAATATTTGGGAAGAAAGTTATTCAAGAATAGCCTTAAGCGAGTTTAAGCGAGCTCGGATATTACTCGCTTACGAGTATAATATTTTTTGATTATATTTTTTTCTACAAAATACAAATTTTCGACTCAAATGGATTATGATGCATAAAGCCAATCAGTTCTTGTAAAGAAATTTCAAAAATGTTCTTGTAAAATCTAGAATGTGGTCGTTTAAAAAGCGAGTACGAATAGAACACGCCTATTGTCTTACTGAACTGTACATCAGTAAATTGGTTAATACGTATTGCAATCTTATGTTGCGAGTCTACTTTCTTTACGTGAAGTTTCAACAAATATTTGTTGAAAACAAAAAAGCAATAGTCAAATTTAAGAAATTTTAAGATTACAATTCAAATGGGGAATAAAATGGGAAATAAACAGCACGAGAGCGGCGCTTTATCATCGATAAACTGGTAAACTTCATTTCGAAAACATAACACACTCAGACAAATTGTGGTATTGTATGTTCTCCAAGTATTCTGTCAGTACAACTGAATGTTGTCCAGAACTGGGGGCTTCTGTAATTTAATAAATATTCATGACTTGAACGGTTTTTATTCTAGTTCGAGAAAACAAACAAAAAACAACAACAAAGATCTCAAGCCTAAAATAAAAACTACCTATTAGACCAATTTGGACAATTTAATTTTTTCTTAACTGCAAAATATTTTTTGCAATGACTTGAAGCTAGACTCGCTTGAGAATTTTTTTTTTAGTTCTTTCGTTTAGTTTTCAATTATTCGTTCTTTTGTCATTATTATGATTTGAACAATTTATATTTTAGTTCGAAAAAACAAACAAAGGAACAACAAAGATCCGAACCAAAACAAAAACTGTTCAAGTCTTTATAATGATAATAGACCGAATAATTAAAAACAAAACGAAAAAACTAAAATAAATTCTCTCTAGCGATCCTTCAAGTCATTTCAAAAAATATTTTGAGGTCAAGAAAAAATTAAATCGTCCAAATTGGTCTGGTCTAATAGTTTTCGCCAGCTTGGCAATCGGAGGTATATCAGATATAGGCGTATATGGAAATGATACTCGTGAAGTTCTGCAAAATAGTTCCGTATATCAAATATAACAAAATTGTTTCCTAAAAGGACTACTCGATATGCGCTTTAAATGGAGTCGATGTTAAAATGTAAATGACTCGCATACGAGTATTTGGACGATTTAAGGCTTTTGTTTTATATACAAATATAATTTCAGTTAAATTTTCTGTAATACGATTTATAACTTTTCAATTTCATAAATGCTAACAAGATTGCCATACACAAATAAACAGATCATTAAGCTCAGCTCGGCCGAATCCTTTATAACCTTCGCCTTAGATTTGCTATTAAGATCAAACTAACCCAAACTTGCTTAACAAATTTTCAATAATTTCATAATTTTCAATATTTTGTATGCGGCCTTTATTTTAAATTTTTCAATAATTTAGTAATAATAATAAAAAAAATAATATTTGCATTTGCTTGTTTAAAGCAATAAGACCGTTTTTGGACCCAGTAGTTGCTTGAGTTTAAAGAACAGTCTAAGCCAAATCATAAAAATAAATAATGCCTTGTTTGATCTTATAATGTAATTTCCTTTAACTGAAATACTTGCCGAATTTTTTTGGAGTCCTACCGTTTTATGAGTTAAGAGCCCAAAATACAACCGTTTTAGGGTTCATAAAATTATTTCTTTCAACTTAAGTAACCATAATTCCATATGTTTGAGTAAATGCTTGTTGTTAACCCTTAGGGTCGATGAGTCCAACACCAATCTCAGCAAAATCGTGAATACAAATCCATATTAGTTTTGTAAGAATAATAGTTTAAATTTGAGTCCATATTTGCTCCTGATTTCCTGAGTCAAAGCCTTAACCTCGGCCAAATCTTCAGAATAAATCTTCATTTAAATTCTGTAATATTTAAAAATAATTTTTTTAAATATTACCTTTCCAAGGTTACATACAATACATACAAATATGCATTGCCACATACAATACAATATAACATATGAGCGCGTGAGAATAGAAATTCGACTGAGAGAATCGTAGAGGATCAAGAATCGAATTACCTCGAAAATGATTTTTTTGATATGTATTATTGGACCTTTTTTCCCTAATGTCAAAAGCTATAGAAAAGTCAATGGCACAATATCGACAAATTTTTGTCCTTACACTTCGGCCCATCCTAATATATATACTATCAATATTTTTAAGGATGTTGCAAGCAGAGTGACACATTAACACTTCACCCCTATTCTCTAAGGCATAAGATTTTTTTATTTCCCTTGGAGGCAAACAACTTTCAACTGAGCAACTTAAAGTACGGTATAAACTTGATAAATACAAAAGCTATCCCAGCCAAAGTTCTTTTCCACTATCCCCACATTTTGGACCTTGTTATTCACTTATACCTTTTTTTAGTCCTTCCAAGAACCTGACGACAATGTGGCACTTGATGCCATGCCCTGGCTATTAGTCCAACACAGCAGCGGTCCCAGCAATGTCGGCTATTCGGTGGTGAATGTCGAGGAAACCGTTTGGCAAGCCGACAATCTCTATAGCAATGTGGTGGTCTACCTCAGAAATGGCGATTCAATCCTTCAGTCCATCATTATCCGCAAATCAAAAGATCGCAATGAATTGGATGAGGAGTTGCGCACTTTGAAGCAGTCCTGTTTGGCGGCCGATTTCCCGATAAGTGGAACCACTTGTGTAAGTAGTGAACGAGTTGAGAATATATTACGTAAGCATGTAAGTTCGTTGAAAGGAACTTAACTGTTTGCTTTTAGTCGGTATTACGTCACTAAAAGTCATTTCTTTCTTTCCTCTCTTTGTTTTGCAGTTTAAAGTGTCTTTGCCGCCATTGGATCATCTGGGATTGTGTGCCAAGACCGTCTCGTTATTGGCCATGAAACGAGATGAATTACAAATTATTAGACATTGAAAGTGTCCGCGGGAGTTTAGTCTAAGAATTGTATGACAATTATAAAAAAAAGAAAATATTATGGAACGTTTGTGTATGGAATTAATAAAGATCTGAAAGATTGAAAGGAAGTTCCTTTTTTTTATTAATTAACATAAAGAATCGTGAGAGATTGGTGTTGGTATCAGAATACTGTGCAACCCATGTAAATGCATCTGGTCAATAATAATACTGTGCAACACGTTTTTGTTGGGTGAATGATTCCTTCGGGAAATGAACAACTAAGATGAGTATAGAAAATTCCAAAAAGGGCAGCATCCTTGTAGGTCTCAATAAGCCTTTATAGGGAGAGGAAGTTTAAAATTTGCTATACCGTTGAAACAGGTAAAAAAATATAGCATTTCGCTGAATTTTATGGAACTTTCGTGATAACATGTCTTAAGTGAAATCTTATGGAGATAATTTTTGTTGATCATTTTAACATCATATTTCTAAGTTTGGCGGCAGAAGGTCTCTATAGTGGAAGTTTTGAGAATTTGTGTGTTGAAAATTAAAACGATGCCCTGTTTATTTCAAAAGCGGCCACCGAAGACAATAAGCGATATTCATTTTAGGAGTCATTTTGGTCCTTCTTTTAAATGAACTTAAATAAATCAAAAAATGTAGCACATTTGCTATTCCGTTTGAAACACCACATAATATTGATCGGCAACCCCATTAAAAATATATATTATTGATCGTCATAAAATTCTAAGACGATCTTGTCATGTCCGTCCGTGTGTCTATTCAAAGCACGATAGCTGTTAAACAAATCTACCTTAGATTTTGGAATTTTGCATGGAAAAGGCTTAGGGAAAGTCATACAAAAGAAAATTTAAGGGACTAAAGGTACCACGGTAAGATGTAAACTTTTTAAAGTATATGCTTAACAAATCATAATTTTTTGTGGACGGACAATGGTTAAAATTGGTACTGGTTTGTGGGACACGCTAAGTAAAGGGTGGGCGATATAACCTTTAAATTTAAATCGGCTGTGAACAAAGTATTGATACATTTTTCATGTTTCTGGTTTTATTGAAATAGTTGAACTTTTTCATTTAATAATGGAACACCAACCGATGCGTTTTCGCTTCGGCCAATAGGCTGAAGATTGTTTGGCAGGAGTTAAAGAATTTTTCCGTGAAATCGTGTTAAACAGCATTTATATCTCGGTGGCTATAAACACACACATGACTATTCAGAAACCAATGCATTTGCAACGACTCACTGTTTGGTGTGGATTTTGGGCTGGGGGAAACATGGGGGCATTTTTCTTCGAAAATGAGCAAGGAGCCGCTGTTACAGTCAACGGTGGGCGTTACCGTTATAAATGATATTGTGTTCCATTTTAAATTACAAAGTTTAACCTTTCCAGTAAAATTATCAAAGAAATTTGAAAAAATTATCAGTACTTTTATTTGACAACCGATTTAAATTTAAAATGTTAAATCGTCCACCCTTTATCATAGCGTAAATAGTAAACAACAAATTTTATTAATTGGATTATTAACTGATTTAAAACTTTGTGTACAGTTATGGTGTACATAAATTAATATGGTATATACGTTTTAATTTTTTCAATTCAATAGTGTCAATTTAGGGGTCCAATACCCCACAGTGCGGGACTCTTTTTCTGTTTCCGTGGAGAATCGATCTCGTTGCCTTATATTTTAATAGTGGTGTTTTAGGCTTCGATAACGTAGACAGGATAGCAAAATTGCAACAGTAAAGTCATTTGGTAAAAAATGGGCCAAGTTTGTTCGTGTCTAAAGAAAAAGTCGAGAAGTTCTTGTGTCTACAAGAAAAAAAAAACAAAAACTAGTAAAAGAATAGAAATATATATACCCTGTACTTCTGGATGTTTAAAAAAGCAAACTGAAAACAGGGGTTGACAGTGTCGCCAACTGCTCCAAAGGCAAAAATTACTACAGGTGAAATATGCAAAAAACTCTATAAATCGCTAAAAACAAAAATCAAAAAAAAAAATTATAAAACCTGATATTTTACGGCCTCATCAGCTTTTTCAAGTTATTTTTATTGGGATGACAAGTTACTACCCCAAAATTGTCATGGATACTTTATGCCAAAGCGAAATAATTATAAGTTTTATACGTTAAGTGAAAATCGCTACATGCGCTAGTTAAAATCGCAACAGTAGCGAATAAAAAAAGCTAATTTTGCAAAACAGTTCACAGTTTGGCGTTTAAAAATCACCACAAATAGTGGAAAAATTACCAAGTTCATGGTTTTTGACCTCTTTGTTTGGGTCTAAATTTACCCAGATTTTTAAACGTTTGTCCTATTTAAATTTTTGAGCAAAATTCATTGTTTTCTGGTACCCATATGTCCCTGTTTAAGTTGGCCGCATTTCATCGAGATCTAATTTTGTATGCATCTCCTGGAGCAAAATACTTAAAATCGGTTGAACATATGTGAAGGAGCTTTATATAATATTAAGACGATTTAACTAATTTATCATATATCTTTGGCTCAAAAAACTTACTTGTGCCAAATTTCATTAAGATTGGATGTAATATGTGGTTTTTAGAGTTAAACACATAAAATCGGATAAACATATGTGTGTGGGAGCTATATCAAAATCTGAGCCGGCTTTTTACTAACGTCCTTCCATCGCCAAAAAAAACTTACATGTTCTAAATTGCATCAATAGTAGAAGTAATATATGGCTCTTAGAGCTAAAAGCTTATAATCTAATATTTAATATCGCTATATCAAAAATTGAGGCGACTTTCTCGAGTTTAAAAAGAGTCCGTCGTTGGTCCGATGTTACATCCACATCGATCGGTAGAGTTAAAGTTGGCTGTAGATCAAATAATTTTGGCAGTTAGATCATTTGACATGAAACTGTTCCGAATGGTGGTGCTAGGCATAAAATAGTACTGCTTTAATTTTTTTTTAATTATTGCCCTTCACGTTTCAAATTTGTTATCCCTATAATGTCGACCGAAAAAGACTAAGCGTTCTGAATCATAATATCACTTTCAAAATAGACTAACACTACTTTTAAGTTCTTTACTGGCCCTATTCAATTTATTTATATTAAAAGTGGAAAATAAACTGAGGACCGGTGAATAGCGTTGCCATATCCGAACAATATTTGACTGATAGTTGTTGGAGAAAGTATGTATGAACACAGTAAGAATTTGTTATTCTTTCCGAGCAAAAATACATCGATCAAAAAAGGTTAAAGTTTTTATTTCTATGGAGATTTCATATTTGAATTTTTATTTCGTTCGAGTTTCTTTTTACTCGACTGAATGTTCAAATGTTTTTTCACTTCATTCATTCCTGTGCTGACCCAAAACGTGACAAGTTGTAAAATATTTTTAAATTAAATTAAAAGAAAATTCTTGAAATTAAAACCGTTTCGATTGTTTTAATTCATTTTATCGGCAATAAATTATTGGGAGAATCTAATAATTGTTGTCGGAGAATGAAACATCTAAAAAACTCACCTTACGTTGCCATTAAAGTTTTGACATATGCTGATTTTGAAAGCAAGTACAACGCTACTTATAAAAAAACTGACTACATACACCATCAGTTTTTTTTTTACAATTTTCTCTAATGTTTAGCTGCTTTGTTTTATCGGTCTGTTGCTTTTACACTTTGAACAGGGATTAACCGGCTCAAGACCTCTTGTATCTATATTTTATGTGAATAGAAGACAAGTTTTTAACAAAATGACAATGTGACATTTCAGGCACGTGACAACCCTCTTCAGAAAGCTTTGCAGCAATTGTTAAAAGAAGAACCGAGCTCTTGAAGACCAGGCTCTACCCAAACGAATGAGAACTACTGTTGTACATCTTACTTTTCAAGTTTTCTTTCTCTAATGGTATAATTTTCTACATTTTACGATTCCACAATTTATTATACAAATATGGCAACTACGATCTTCTTTCCTAGCAACATTTTAATTTTTTCATATTTAATGGCATTTATCAATACTACTCCATCTGTAGATCCAATTCGACACATAATAAAACCAAAACTGGAACCAATTGATGAACAGCCTGAAAACAATAAAAACTCGGAAGTAAAAATATTCAAATCCTCAGCTGACATTAAACGTTTATGTGGTGGAAGTATGGAAAAAAGGAAAATACATAATTCAGATTCTGTCGAACGCCAGGATTCTTCACAATGTGTTCAAAATCCAGAACTACCCTC
Source organism: Hydrotaea diabolus (assembly GCA_963513945.1). Classification (NCBI taxonomy): domain Eukaryota; kingdom Metazoa; phylum Arthropoda; class Insecta; order Diptera; family Muscidae; genus Hydrotaea; species Hydrotaea diabolus. The sequence goes on from OY740717.1 coordinate 124,863,436, forward strand.
GTAAGTACTTATCCTATGTGTTTCACAAATTTTTAATTGAATCATAATTTTTTTTAGTTCAACATCTCCAAATGTTGTAAATGAAATACGCGGCCAGAAAAGGGAGTGTAGCATGGCAGAACCTCTATTTACGAGAAATTGTGAACGATTAGAATATTTAGAGGAACAAATGGAAAAGATTCACCTTGAATTGCATAGCTTACGCAAAAATATGGTACCACCGGAGGATATAGAGAAATTCGGTGTCCTATCGCAGCGTCTCAATGAGATCAATAGACTTCTAATAGAATTGAAATTCAACTATTCCCATTTGCCCCATGCCTCTCCCAAAGAGAAGAGCATTTCGTTTACCGGAACTAAAAACGTTAACTTAGGAGCTCAGCAGCCTTTGCATACTTTCCAACAATCGCAGCATTTAAAAAAGTGGCATGATTATGGTCTGCACAGATATTTCGAACCTTTTAAGACGAAATCTTTACGAATTAGGGAAACACGTGACGTTTCTGTGGGATATGGTGAACCCACATCAGCTGAAGTGTGTGTAAGACAAACTCCTATAATTCGGCCTCAACAATGTATACCTCATACTGCATATCAGAAATATAATATGGCTCCGCCATCCTTTAGTGCCAGCAATCAAAAGCAGTATCCCCAAATGGTAAAATGTGGGCGCCTCAAAATGGATTCTTTCACTCAAAACGAATGTGAACTTCAGGAAAGAGATTCCTGCATTGCCATTGATTGCTGTAGCTTATCTACTGGAAGTATGGAATGTTTACCACCAACACCTGCGCATGGTCCAATGACACCCTACAAAAAAGAAGGACAAATACATCCAAACCAAGTACAACCGTCAAGCCAATCTGAGCTACACCAACCCCGGTGTCAAAAACCAACGCATCCCTTACCATTGGCTTACAAAGACTCTGGCAGGAATAAGTGTTCATCTAACAATGTAAGATATTCTAAAGCACCTGTTCACGCTAAATATCCTGCTTGTAAGAGAGATCTACAAACGTCTAACGCCAGTAGCCACATTGGCCGTATGCCAGAACCTATAGAGGTCCACAAGAATCAGAAATACCTAACAAGAAACTCCGCAGACAAGAACCTAAACCTAACTACCACTTGTAGTTTATCGTCCTCTGAAATGGATAAAACCGCTTATTCGAATAAATCCTTATCCTACATTCACACAGAGCTACCTTTAATAACCAAGCACTTACCAGAAATAATATTGGACATTATTGGAACAATTGACCATAGGAGCATAGCGTTAACCGTGATTTTACAACCAAGTGATGTCTACCACATCAATATATCGGTGACCCATTCGGGCCAATCATTGGGTGATGTCTACACCACGGAAAGGGCTCTAAAGCAGGCGGAACGCAAACATTTGTTCAATCAATTTTTGACATTTTTCGTTTTGAATTCAAATAACACTCTGGAGCAAAAGAATAGAATTTTGGGCCATTCATTTGAATTCATAAATATGGGTAAGTGAGCAATCGTCCCATGGAAAGGGTTTATTTAATTCGTTCTTAAATTCAAAGAAGATTTAGCACTGTCATTCTATTTTTGAAAGCACGATTCAGTCTTAACTTAAAAAGGGGCTAGGTTTTTCTAGTTTACCAGATGCATGTTATATAGTTGGAGGTCAGTTGGTATTAGTAATGGAATCGGGCCAAAGTGGAAAAGTTCCTATTTTGGAATAATCAAGCTAAACTCCATTAAGTTCGGAAATGCCGAACTTTATATATACGAGTACAATCCAACCCTAATTTCCGCCCAAATTTTAAAATCTCTACATAAGGAGTCGTAGCTTAATTAGCTTTAATCTTTTGCTTTGAATGTCCATTACTCGTATTAGCTCATTTTCACCATGCGGGTTGTTGTTTTGGACCGTTAACAAAAAAGGCCAACAACTATGCCCTTGTTTGAGGCAGAGGGTGTTTTTTCAGATGTGTGGTTTTCAACAAGAAATAAAATTCATATAGTTTAATGTTATGGCCAAGAATTTAGCTTTGTTATTAATATAAGGAGTTGCCATTATGTTTTAAAAATGATCGAATACATTTCAGCCGAGAGGCCCAATTTTCGACCACTTTTGCAGCATTTGTGGCGGTATGTCAGCAATAACGCGCCGAATATTCTCTTCCAAGGCGTCAATCAGGTCGCGCTTATCTGCGTAAACATGCGCCGACAAAAAAAGTCCAGCGGTGTTAAATCGCACGATCTTGGAGGCTAGGCCATAGGCCCACGACGCGAGATATTGCGCCCACCAAAAGTTTGATTGTTTCGTTGGCTGTATGGCATGTTGCGTCGTCTTGATGAACCCAAAGGTCATACACATCAACAACCTCCAATTCAGGCACGAAAAAGTCATTAATCATGGCTCTAAAGTACAGCATTCCCTATTGGCTGTTACATTATGGCCGGCTTCATTTTTGAAGAAATATGGACCAATGATTCCCTCTGCCCACAGAGCACACCAAGCAGTGACTTTTTGAAAATATAACGGCGTCTCAACAATGGCTTGTGGATTTTCTTTACTCTTAATCCGAAAATAATGGTTAGTAACTTACCCATTCAACCAAAAGTGAGCTTCATCGCTGAACAAAATTTTCTTGTAAAAATCTGGATCTGGCCCATTCACCACGATTTGCAATCGTTGTTCCGGAGTAAGTCTATTCATTATGAAATGGCAAACCAAAAAAGTGACAGCTGTCAAAAAAACCAACTCCGAAAAAAGTGTGGCCAGATTGAAAACCACAAGTCTAAAATGTTCATATGGACGAATGACCGGCAGTTTTTACCATGCGGAAAGTTTTGAACCACATGAGCTCAAATGACAGCAACAATGCTCGTTCCTTCTGACAGTAGCCCCCTTTACCATTGTCCGTCCACAAAAAATTATGATTTTTTGAGCAAAAACTTAAAAAAGTGTATTTTACTTTAATAATTTGCATAATTTCAGGATCCTAGATAGTTTTATTTGACCGCTATCGTACTTTTGACAGCCACAAGGACGGGCGGGCGTAGATAGATCGAATTATACGACGCTCAATAATATATATACTATATAGGGGCTCCGATCAAAATTTCGCGATGTTGCAAACGGAATGACAAATTTAGTATACCATCCACTCTTCGATGGAGGGTATAAAAAAAACTCATGAAAAACCATGCTTGGAAAAAATCTGACTGTCGGTTTGTTTTCTTTAAAAGTAAAAAACCGGCATTAACGTCCATTCCGGTTAAAGCCTTTTGCCTTGAATGGAAAATCTTTTTCCAATCAGAAGTGATGTAATTGTCCCGATCTCTACGCCATATACATGTAATTAAGTCAATTGCAACGAATAGAGGTTTGGTTGTTATTAAAAAGAAGTAAAATAGTAACAGTCAAAACTGCCTTTTCTTCAGGATGTACAGAAAGGCCACTTGAAAGCAGGTTTTTGGATCCCTTGAAAGGGCCCATATATATGTCCACGATAAAATAGGTCAGGTTTTCGAACATAGGGTTCGTCACCTAAATTTAGCCAAACTGCAAAAATAATATAATATTTGGACTGGTGAGAAAATTTTAAAGTTATTTTAAAGCCATGAATCCATGTCTAAGTATATTGGAATGCATTTTTGGACCCCAGACTATATAAAAAAATGAGTGTATGTGATCCAAATTTTCGTGCGTTTAGACTTAGAATTTTTTTTCTGATTCAACGGCAATGTCAATAAACAAAATTGCCGGATTTGGGCTGAAGAGCAACCAGAAGGGGTTCAAGAGGTTCCATTATACCCAGAGAAAACCACGGTTTGGTGTGGTTATCGGCTGGTGATAAAATCGGTCCATATTTTTTTTAAATTGGTGGCCGGAAAGTAACCGTGAATGGTGCTCGCTATAGCGCCATTATATCGGATTTTTTGTATCTGTAAACTTGACGAAATTTTGTTTCAACAGGACGGTGCCCCTTGCCATAAACGAGGGTTGCTATATATATTTCTGGCCTAGGCAACACTATTTGAACGCTTCAGCGCCATCTGACATTTCCATTGAAAAGTTTGACATATTTTAGCATAAACGTACTCAGAACGTTTTGACGTACGACCATCATTTGTGTTGTTTATACTGACTTGAAAAATTAATTTGGCAGAAAAATGGAACTAACTCGTGAACATTTTCGTGCGATCAGTTTTCACCACTTTGGACGTAGATTATCACGACAAGAGTGAATCGATGAACTAGAATATTTGTATGGCGACGAAACACCATCCTATAGCACTTTGAAAAACTGTGGTTTAATGAATTCAATGAATTCTAACTCGTGAACATTTTCGTGCGATCATTTTTCACAACTTTCGACACGGATTATCACTACAAGAGTGAATCGACGAACTAAAAACTTTGTTTGGCGATGAAGCACCATCCTATAGCACTTTGAAAAACTGTGGTTTAATGAATTCAATGAATTCTAACTCGTGAACATTTTCGTGCGATCATTTTTCACAACTTTCGACGTGGATTGTCACGACAAGAGTGAATCGATGAACTAAAATCTTTCTATGGCGATGAAGCACCATCCTATAGCACTTTGAAAAACTGTGGTTTAATGAATTCAATCGTGGCTGACGCTCGGTGAAAGGCGAAGGTCGTTCAGAAACGGTCGTTGTGCCAGAGAACATTGATGCCGTGCGTGAACTGATAATGCAAGATCGTCATGTGACATACCGTGAAATAGAGGACTCCTCGGACATTTCTTCCACCAGCATACATTCGATATTGCAATAACACCTGGCCGTAAAATAGGGTTGTTCTCGTTGGATCCCGCACAATTTGACAACCGCTCAAAAAAAGGCTCGTGTCGATTGGCGCAAAGAAATTTTGAAAAAATACGATCGCGGTGCTTCAAAAGGCGTTACAAGATCGTGAGGAATAATGGATCTATGCGTATGAGCTCGAAACAAAACAGCAATCGACCGTGTGGGTCTTCGAAGACGAGCCAAATCCAACAGAAGTTGTTCGTGGAAGAAGCACTTCGCCTATGGCAAAACCGGTCATGTGGCGACTGTTCTGCTTGAGCAACGTAGGACGGTCAATTCTGAGTGGTACACCAAAATTTGTTTGCCTGAAGTCTTCGGAGAAGTTCGAAAAACGAACAAGAGAATACGAATAATTGTGCACCATGACAATGCGAGCTCTGACACATCGGCTCAAAACGTCGAATTGAATAGTCATTCGCCGTACAGCCCTGACTTGACGCCTAATGACTTCTTTTTATTCCCGCACATCAAGAAAAAAATGCGTGGTCAACGATTTTCGTCGCCAGAAGATGCTGTTGAAACCTTCAAAAAACCATGTTTTGGAGGTGTCTCAATCGGAGTGGAAAAAGGTCTTCGACAATTGGTTTCGCCGCATGCAAAAGTGTATAAATCATGCTGAAGAATACTTTGAAATACAATAAAACCATTTTCGCATGTTCACTATTAGGCCAGAAATATATATAGTAGCCCTCGTAGCTGGTCAAACAATAGATCTATTGAGAGGTAATTTTGAAGAGCAGCTAATTTCACGTTATGGACAGGTGAGTTGGCCGCCTAGATCGAGTGATATCACATCTTTAGACATTTGTCTTTGGGTTTACGTTAAGTCCAAAGTCTATGCTGACAAACCAGCTACGATTCAGGGTTTGGAAGCCAACATTACACGTGCCATTAACGCCATACTGGCGGAAATGCTCGAGCGAGTCATCCAAAATTGGACCCTCGTAATGGATACCCTGAGGCGTAGTTGCGGCCATTATTTAAAGGCAATTATATTCATAAAATAAATGGCATGAAATGTCTTTTCGAATAAGCAATAAAGATTCCCTACTTGATTTAAATTTTAGTATTTTTTATTTTGAAAATCGCCCGATACATCTAAATTGTTACCAATTTTCGCAGCAGTTTGAGAATAAGTTCTAGGTAGACAACAGACAGAAGGACAAACAGATACGTATCGTTAAATTGAATCAACTGGAATTGACTCACAAAGGTACACTTAATGGTTGGTCTATCTAAAATATTTTTCGTAGTTAAGTATTTCGTACGTGTTAATTTTAAATTTTCTCTGTTTTACTTACAACAGCCTAAAAACCGATAAAACTGAAAGCAAAAAATCGGGTAAACCGATAGCAAAAAATCGGGTAAACTTACATGTCAAGTTTAAGCTATTTTTAAGAAATTGACTGTCGGGTTTGGACACAAAAACGGGAATGGCGGTTTTCGGTTTTGGATACTCTAGATAAAAGCTAAAAATCGACCAGTTGTAAATACAGACATATAGGTATTAAATCAAAATTGTACTATAAATTCAGATACGGATTTATTTAATTTAACGATTTGTCTGAGTAACTTTTTCTTGACGACAAAATTAGAAATATCTAAAATTGTTTATAGTCTTTATATTTTTCTTCTAGACGATTGTCAGACAGAGTTCATTCCCCGAAGTGCTGGACACAGGATGACAGATAAGTCAGATGCATCGAACCATTCACAAGCGCCGACACATGTTTCACACTTAAGTTCCCAAAATGGCAATGCTGGCGAAGAAGCAGATAAGCCAATTAAGGGAAAGTCAAAAGCGATCCACCGAGACCAACATTTCCACTTCATAAGCGATATTCATGATGACAGTAAAAACCGTTTAAAAGCTGGCAAGGGAAACGAGGATCGTCCGCAGTTCTCAAATACCATAAGACAATGGATAAATGCCTATCAAAGTCCACGAAATAAAACTTTAGATAAAATAGAGCGAATACAAAGTTTAGAACAACAAGTAACGAGCTTACATGAAGATTTAAATGGAATACGCGAAAAGCTAGTGCCTCCTGAAGATTTGGTCAAATTAAGTCAACTCTCACAAAGACTTAAGGAGTTATTTGAGTTACTAGGCGTTTTGTGGACTAACTATAAACGTTTGCTTAGATCTGTGGGAGATATCAAACCAAGACCATCTAATGCGTTGGAGAAAGACCGTGGTGTACTCTCTTCAAAGGGCGATAACAAATTGGAGCCGGAAGATGCAAAAGATGCTGAAACTTCCGCAAAATGTCAAAAGTTTTTCAATGAAATCAATAATCAACCTACGCTCTTGGAAAAACATTTACTGACGATGAAGGATTTTCGTACAGATGCTGAGCTACGTAGGCAGAGATTGGCAAAGAAGAGACAAGAGAAAATGTTGCAAAAACAGGAAAAGCCGTTGGAAGCTGATAAAGTGGAGAACGATACGATTGAAAACGATTTAGGGAAAACTAAAGCACCAGAAACAAGTGATGCTGCAAATGCTGCAACTTGGCAAAATCGAGATAGGCAAGATTTAGCCCAAAGCCCTAAGCTTTGCAAGACGAATCAAGGTCGGGAAAGTCAATCTGAGCCTCAACAGGGGAAATATAAAACATTAAAATCCGACACGACTTTTATATCACCCACACCAACTAAACCTGACGAAATTCTAGGACAACAACATGCTAAGAATATTGTCTTATCTCACCCTAGTGACTTACCATATTCAGGAAACAAAATTCAAACTTCTATCAAAGAAACACAAACAGATTTCGATTTTAATATAAGCTCGAGAACCAAAATGTTTCCAAGTTATGCTGTTAACACCGTAGCCCATAAAATTTCACGGGAAACCCAATCGGAAAGGCATTTTTCTGTCACCCAAACGCCAGACGAACAAAATTTTCTGCCCTTGATTCGTTTAAATCTTCGTAATACAATTAATAATATCCTGGGCAATATTCCGCATTCCTCTGTTCTCCTGACAGTAGTATCAGAATCGGATCAACTCTTTCATATAAATATCTCTACGGCGGATTTAGGCAAATCATTGGCCTCCGTCTATGCCACCGAGCGGGCTCTAGAGCAAGCACAGGATCAACATTTATTTGACCACTTCTTAACATTTTTCGTTATGAATGCGGAAAATACTTGGGAACAAAAATACCGCATGCTGGGCCATTCATTTGAAATAATCAAAAATCTCAAATAAATCTATTTCAACATTTAATTAAAATTTCTTTTTTGTATCTTTAAACCTGCAAGCTATAAATAACACATACAATTTAAAATGTTGTTCCCATAAAACAACACAAAATATAATCCAAATTGATATCACCTCATTAAGTATCAAGGACGAAATTGGACCAATAACATCCCATGGAACTTAATAATATGTACTTGCCAACTGGTTTAAACGCATTCCCTTGTTAGCCAGCTGGTGCTGTATTTTGAACCAAAAAAAGAGGGGAAAACGCTGGACAATGTAAATGTCACTCAATCTGTAAATCAGTCATTCAACCGCAATCACAAAAGGTTTATTTCGAAAACAAAAAATTAGCACACAATGAAAGGCTACATAGAAACCATAGATACATAGCCGGGATTATGTCATGGCCTATTTGTTATTGTTCTAATGTCGGCGCAAAACATTCATGCTGTCGCTGATTGGGAAGGAGTAAAGAGTTGAGTGTTGTGGAAACCTTAATTTAAACCGAAATATTAACACCTTATATCATTGGCAAAATCCTAAAAGAGAGACCGGGCTGTCTGTGCCAACTGTCGGGGTATAAGTTTACTTTAAATTGCAGACGCCATTATCTAGAGCGTATTAATTGTGTTTCAGAACTAGTAAATCTTGAGCTGACCAGATCATTGCATTATGCCTAATCCTTGAAAAGAAAAATTGTCACATGTCGACTATACACCGTTTTTTTCAGCCTAATAACAGCTCATGCTAGACTTTCGTATTACCGTAAATCTAGTAAGTAAAGGGTGTTTTTTTAGACGTGTGGTTTTCAAGAAGAAATTAAACGCATATTATTTTTTCAAAATATAAATTTATTTATTTATTTATTGAGTACACCTAATCCTGTTTTTACACGGTCTTTTTTTACACTATTTTGAAATAACACGGTCGACAGAAATAAACTTATCCTGCTTTTACAAGTTTTTCTAAATAGCAGGAAAACACTTATCATGTTTTTACACGTTTTTTTAGACGGAAATAAAATCTATTTTGAATTTAACTGTGATTTTATCTACATATGCATAGTTTTTTCTCTCTTCAGCATTGCCAGTTAATAATGAAGTTTTGCCACTGTTTCCACAAGGAACTGCCATTTAAATATTATTTTTCCGTATATTTTTTAAATATGACAACACAATGTGATTTTGACATTTCATTGCAAATTATACCGATAGTTAGGGGAGCTGTGAAATTTCAATCAGATCTACAATCCTGTATGGCTCGATACAAGGAACTGTACAAAGAACTCTCCAAAGTAGGATCGCAACGTACTATAACTGAATTTGCAATTAAAATAAATAAACCTGTGCCTGAAACAAGTTCTGATATGCAGTTACCAATGAACGCAGTTGAAGATGTGGACGTAGAACTGAACAATTCTACTGACGAAACAGATATTGCTCCAACGCAGCAGAAAAGAATGCGCTTACATTCAGAAACTATTACCGAATAGAATTTACCCTTATACCATTTTTTATATTTCTATACAACTTTTTTATGTTCCTTGCATAGGAGATTTTTTTGTTTTTAAATTGGATTTTTATTGCTTAAAAACTTTAAAATGATTTTATTTTTTAAGTTCCTTTATATAAAATTAGTTCCTTTATATAATATGTGAAATAAAATGGGCATGGTATACTGAAGAATAAAATTTATGTTTATTTTACCGAATTATGTATTAATTTTCGTAGGCTTTCTTGGGTTGCTGAACCAATCTAACATTTTTCCATTAAGTAGTGTCTTTATTTACACGATTTTTTTTACACGATATTTTCTGGAAGACATGTACCGTGCAAAAAACAGGACTAGGTGTACATATTTTATAAATAAATTTATAAAATACAAAAAAGAAAGGCGCAGGGTAACAGAGACCATATGCGCGCAAAAGAGATATATTTACATTGCTTATAAGATATGGTTATTCAAAAAGAAATTAATTTTAATATATATGCATATATACAATAGAGCTCCTAATTATACGGCTTAGGCATGGAACCTCATTAAATCATCCGAAACCTAATGACGTTCTTAGCTGCATTATCGGCAAATTCATTCCCGCCTTTACCAATATGGGATGGTATCCATAAAAGTTGGATTGAACGTGTCATAGATGTGTTGGTTATAAAGTTGTCATTTTATCCCTTTTTGTTGTGTTGAAAAGCAGTAATTACGCTGAGACTGTCGGTCAGTAAATGCGGCCAAGGGTAGCGGTTATCCCTGAGGAACTCCGTTGTCTAGAGAGTGCGGAAGAGAAAAGTAACCGTCAATCTTTACCATAACTTTCCGGTTAGAAAGAAATGGGAAAATTAAATTTAAGGCAGCAAAACAAAGACCCCATTCTTTAACTCGCCAATTACGTATATTGTAGTCGTAATCGTAGTTCTTATTATGGTGGTCTATTTTATAGCCGGGAGATGCATTATTTCTTTTAATTACATAATTTTTTTGTAATGCAATAATACTTGTTTTGTGTTTATATACTAGAGATTCCAAAGCACATTTGTGGGCAATAAGGCCCTGAACATTCCACAGTAAAATTTTAATGTTTTAACCAAAGTTCATATCATATTTAAAAAATATAGTTAAAGTTAATTTATTTGTTTTTATTTATTTTGTTTTTGATTTGGCATTGTTCTTTCTAGTGTTTCGGGTGTTATTAAAACGTCCAAATTGGGGTATTTTTTATAAAGTTGTTTTATGTAATTATCATCGGATGATGCGTTTTTAGGTCTAGGTGGAGTTTTCATATCTGATACAGACAGATCCACTTCTTCCATTGGCATAAGATTAGATGTTGTTGGTTGTTCGTTGCTTTTTTGTTTGTTCATTATGGAATTTGTTGTTGTGCCTGTTTTTGTTTCTTCGTATACCTTTTCTTTCTTTGATTGATTTATTTTAGTTTTTGTGTTTGCTTCTTTGTTAGAATGTGTGTTTTGTTCTTTGTCATTAATATTAGTGTCATTATCATATGACAGTTGATCGTTTGATTTTTGATTTTTTGTTATGATATTTTCATTCGCTGAGGTGGTAAGTTCAGTTACATTCTTGTTCTTATTTGCCGGTTTGTCGCTTTGAAGTAAAGAGTTTGTCTGTTTTTGTGGTTCGTTGGAAATGCCACGGACTGCTTCCGAATATGTTGTCTTTTTTTGAAACGTGTCTATTGTATGAAGTGATGGGTTATCATTGAATACTTTCCATGCTTCTCTTATTGTGCATCTGCGATCTGCTTTTATTTTGTTAGGATGTGTGAGTGTCGTTGTTGCAATTTATGCAGAATTTGCGTGTGCACTGTTCATGAGGTGGATTTACGTTGCCGCATTCACCACATAAGGCAATATTCTTACATCTGTTTTTAGTATGGCCCAATTTTTGGCAATTGACGCAACGCATAGGGTTCATAATGTGTTCAGCCACTGTGCAGTTTTCCCAGCCAATACTAATTTTCTGTGGTCTAGTTAGGCTGTTAAAAGTTACTATCGCTGCTCCTGTGGGTACAAAGTTTTCACCATCGCGTTTAAGGATATGCTTAATGTCGATAACATGTGGATTTTTAACGCCAATTACTCCAGCTAAAAGTTCTTCTTGTGACATTTTGACAATGCGTCTTGAGAATATTCTGCCAAGCGTAGAGTTTAAGTTGTGATGTAGGGAAATCTTTACTGGTTCAATATCAATGTATTTTGCTCTGAGAAATTTTTGTGCTGCATTGAGATCTTTTGTTTTAATCATGAGATCTCCATTACGCATTTCGGTGACATCAATGTAATCAGTTGATATGTAGTCAAGTCCTCTGCCTATTTGAAACACGTTGTATGACGATAATGGCTTAGGTTCTGTGTTAGCAGTTTCTGGTAAGGCCGATGCTACCAAATAACGAGGCAAATGACGGTCATTAATCACATCGGCATTTATAAAAACTTCAGCTTCCTCAATACGTTGCCGTTTATTTCTTGCTTTCTTATTTTTCACACTCCCCGGGTCTAGGTCTTTAAACCTATTTCGGTACCGGGATTCGTCCCCGTCCATTGTGAAGGCTAGTTTATTAAAATACCGCGATAAATATTTTTTTTCGGCCAATCAAATAAAAAAGTAAAACGAGCAAGCAAAAGTGTAGAAAATAAATACGAGAAGAACGAAACAAACGATATAAATATCGGCAAAACAAATCCTAAGAAAAGATAACCGCTTTGAGACAAACACGTAATTATTCGGCGATTGCCTGTCAACGACTGTGATTCAAAATATTTATTGTTCAATTTTAATATGAAGTGAGCTATTTGGTCACAACCGGTTTCGTTATGAAGAAGTTGTGTGGAGTACACAACTGCTTGTTGTTTATAATTTTAAGGCATTTGTTCTGCATTATCTGTAGTTTTTTCCGATGAGTTTTTGCAGCTTTACCCCAAATTGGACTGGCATATGTCAATGTAGGTCCTATGACGCTTTTGTATATTAGCTTTTAATTAGTTTTATTGAGTGACGAACGCTTGTTTAGTATGGGCCAAAGGACTCTCAAAGTTTTTACGGATTTTTTTTACAAGTTTCGTCGATGTGCTTTGCAAAATTTAGTTTCTTGTCCAGATAGATTCCAGGATATTTAACATTATTTGAAATGCTAAGGCTCTCATTTTCAAAAGATAGTTGACGGTTTGGTAACCGCTTCGGGGAATTGTTGTAGGGAAACACAAAACTGTGTGTTTTGTTGGAGTTAATTTTGATTTTCCACCTATAAAAGTATTTTCTGTATGCAGCAAACGCCTTTTCCTTTTTCTTAAGAAGCGCTTTTGTGAGTTTGCTTCACGTTATAAGAGCAGTATCGTCTGCATAATATGCAACATTTCAGTAACTAGGCGGAGTAAAATCCAATGTATAGATAGAGTACAAAAGAGGAGATAATATCGATCCTTGAGGTAGACCAGTTGTAATTTGTTTAGGTGAAGAAAAAGAACCGTTGACTGCATGAATTTCCGCACGGAAATTTCCAATAAGTCCGCACATATACCTTGGAATATCGGTTTGAAGCAATTTATATACCAACCCGTTACGCCAAACTGTGTCAAATGCCTTCTCAACATCCAAAATTATTAAAACTATCGTTTGTTAGCTTTGATTATGTTAATTATTCGATTTACTGGGTGAACAGCGCTGTGCTGTTTTTTTGAAGCCAATTTCATTTGCTATTAAAAAAAATTCAACAAAATCACAAAGTCGAATTTGAATGATTTTTTCAGTTTCCCTAAGTTGCTTAATAAACGAATGGGCCTGTAACTATTGGGATCGTGCTTTGGCTTGTTTAATTATAAAATCGCGATGACTTTGGCTTTTTAAAAATGTTTTGGAAAATAGTTGACCTGCAAGCAGCTGTTGAAAATAATTACTATTAATTGCACTGCCTTGGGTGGCAAATTTTTAATTAAAACGTTTTTGATGTATTAAAAGGGATGGTATTGAAAATACGCAGGAATTAAGTCGACCTCCGAAAAAATCGGCTACTACATATTTCTGGCCTAATAATGAAAATGCGGATATTTATCCTCAAAAATGGTTTTATTGTTTTTTAAAATATTCTCCAGAATGGTTTATACACTTTTGCTTGCGCTCAAACCAATTGTCGAAGCACTTATTCCACTCCGATTGAGACACATCCAAAACATGGTTTTTGAACGCTTCACAGTACTTCTGGCGACGAAAATCGTTGACCACTTTTTTTTGATGTGCGGGAAAAAAAAATATTTCATTGGCTGCCAAGTCAGGGCTATACGGCGGATGAACCACCAATTCGACGTTTTGGCCGGTCAAAAAGGCACTGGTTTGATCGGAAGTGTGAGAGCTCGCATTGTCATGGTGCACAATGATTCGTCTTCTCTTGTTGGTTTTTAGAATTTCTCCGAAGACTTTAGGCAACCAAATTGTGGTGTAGCACTCAGAATTGACCGTCCTACGTTGCTCAAGCAGAACAGTCGCCACATGACCAGTTTTGCCGAAGAAACAGGCAACCATTTGCTTCGAAGTTCTTCTTCCACGTAAAACTTTCGTTGGATATGTCTCGTCTTTGAAGACCCACACGGTCGATTGCTGTTTTGTTTCGGGCTCATGCGCATAGATCCATGATTCGTCACCTGTGACGATCTTATAAACGTCTTTTGAAGCACCGCGGTCGTATTTTTTTCAAAATTTCTTTCCACCAATCGACACAAGCCTTTTTTTGAGCGATTGTCAAATTGTGCGGGATCCAGCCTGGTGTTCATGCAATATCGAATGTATGCTGGTGGAAGAAAGGATGCCTCTATCTCACGGTGTGTCACATGACGATCTTGCATTATCAGTTCAGGCGCGGCATCAATGTTTTCTGGCACAACGGCCGTTTTTGGACGTCCTTCGTCTTTGAGCGAGCGTCGGCCAGGATTGAATTCAATAAACCAGTTTTTCACAGTGCTATAGGATAGTTCATCGATGCACTCTTGTCGTGCTAATCCACGTCGAAAGTTGTGAAACATGATCGCACGGAACATGTTCACGAGTTAATTCCATTTTTTTTCCAATTTGTTTGTTACAAGTCACTGTAAACAAGTCACTGTAAACACAAATGATGGTCGTACGTCAAAACGTTCTGAGGACGTTTTTACTAAAAAATGTCAAACTTTCCAATTGAAATGTCAGATGGCCAGAAATATATATAGCAACCGTACAGGCAGACTATTAAATGGTGTTTAAGGTGATACCAGAAAAGGCCACGCCACAGGCCAACGACGCAAGATACTGAGCTTACTACAAGTTTCCTTCAATAAATTGATGGTTCTGTTGTCTGTATGACATGTAGCGCCGTCTTGATGGAACCTAAGGTCGTCTACATCAACACCATCCAATTCAGGCACGAAAATGTCATTTATCATGGCTTCATAGCGTTTCCCATTGATTGTAACATTATGGCCGGCTTTATTTTTAAAGAAATATGGACCAATGATTTCCTCTGCCCATAGAACCCAACAAACAGTGACTGTTTGAGGATGTAACGGTGTCTCAACAATGGCTTGTGGATTTCCATTACTCCAAAAGCGACAATTTTATTTCTTGCGTACCTATTTAACCAAAAGTGAGTTTCATTGCTGAAAAAAATATTCTTGTAAAAATCAGGATCGGTAGCCATCTTGTTTTGGGCCCATTCACCACAATTTGCAAATGTTGTTCCGTAGTAAGTCTATTGATTATGAAATTGCAAACAAACTGAGCATTAATCAAGTGACAGCTGTCAAAAATACCAAATCCGAAAAAAGTGTGGCTAGATTAAAAACCGCAGGCGAAGGCAACGCGCCATTTGAACTAGATGCGACCAAAGAGACCTGGGATTAGCTGAGTGGGCTAGGCCGGACAATTAAAGAGATGCCCCACATCATGTTATTTTTTACTCCGAGTTTTTGAGGAACGTGTCTAAAGTGTAGCGTAAAATAGATTTAGCTTTACTGTGTATTCAAGTTTTGATTTGTTTTAAAGATTTGTCTAAAATTGGAGCTGTAATAACAGATCAAAAGGGTCCAAAAAATATAACAATGGTTCTGAAAAGTGACCGCAGGTAAATACGAACATGTTTTGTACTCGAAATAAAGCATATTTTGATATTTGTTAGATACTGTGGCTTAAATCCATGGACCAAACCCTGTAACATTACTTAATTTCACGATGAATGGTAAAAAAGATTCGTTATGGTCAAAACTTACGACTGAATGGATTAAAATTTCCACAAATTGCTGATCAACACGTTTAGCAAAATTTCGGATGCGCAGGAGCCAAAAATCGAACTCCGGCTAAAAATGACATACACAGAAAAAGCTATGTAATTACAACTCATTACCGTTAGCCTTACCTGGTTCATATTCATAAAACTTTGTCAGAGCATACAGAATAAATAAGTAACTCCGTACTCTTTCCACGTGGAGGATGCACACGAATCGGCCAAGCCGATCTAAATCACATTTTCACTGACGAATTGTCAACCAGCTTCACGCTTATAATGAATACTACTGCTACGTTGCATATACGTATTCCATAACAGGGTACCGAAAAGGGGAGCAAATCGCATGTAGTGGTACTACACATTTTTGTTGATGATGCGGATTTTGTGGTGAAATGAGTAAATAATGCATTCAATACCAATAAAATGAAAGTTTTACACAAAACTAAGCATTCGACTAAAATATGCGGTTTGTGTAAACTAACAACATGAACTCACTCACGCACGCATCCACAAACGCCACTACCCTGCACGTGAATTGCATTGTGTGAAATGTTCCAACATTTCCAGTTTCTGCTATTCGAATACATGCATGGGTGCGCATGTGTATCTGTGTGGAATATACATCGTAAAAATGCATTTTATGCAGATCGACCAGGAACGAGTACAGTTTGTGTGGGATAGAGTGGGGACCTACTTATTTATGGTAGCATTCAACGATGGGACATATTTTTATTCAAACGTATGGATGAATACATATGCTTGAGTTTTTTTTCACATATGAGAAATTCCATGTCAAACTGGGCAGATGAATGTTTTTATGAAGTTATGTCGATTAAATCTATTTTAGTGTTATATTGAGAAAACCTTGTATTTATAGGAGACATTATTCCTTTATGTTAAAAATTAAGCCTATCAAAGTTATTGTGCTTCTGATGTAACCAAACCTGATGGTGTATGACTCAGCTTTTGTTTAATCTAGGGAAACCAATTATTTGTTTACAGTTTGCTCATTTGTTTTCGAATCTCAGAAAAGTAAGCCAGAAATTACAGATTCTTTTCTTTTTTTGCTTCTTAGCTTATGTTGAAAAATTGTAAAAAAAAAATTGGAACCAACCTGAACTTTATCATCTGCCTATTAATATATAAGAGACCTGCTATACATATTTCTGGCCTAATAATGAAAATGCGAATATTTATCATCAAATGGTTTTATTTATTTTAAAGTATTCTCCAGCATGTTTCATACACTTTTGCATGCGCTCAAACCAATTGTCGAAGCACTTTTCCACTCCGATTGAGACACCCCAAAACATGGTTTTTGAACGCTTCAACAGCATCTTCTGGCGACAAGAATCGTTGAACACGCATTTTTTCTTGATGTGCGGGAATAAAAAGAAGTCATTGGGTGCCAAGTCAGGGCTGTACGGCGGATGACCCATCAATTCGACGTTTTGGCCGGTCAAAAAGGCGCTGGTTTGATCGGAAGTGTGAGAGCTCGCATTGTCATGGTGCACAATGAATCGTCTTCTCTTGTTCGTTTTTCGAATTTCTACAAAGACTTCTGGCAAACAAATTGTGGTGTACCACTCAGAATTGACCTCCTACGTTGCTCAAGCAGAACAGTCGCCACATGACAAGTTTTGCCGAATAAACAGGCTACCATTTGCTTCAAAGTGCATTTTCCACAAACAACTTTCGTTGGTAATTGTGAGTCACAACTTAACGTCAATTTTTTTTCCATACTTAATTTGACATTTCTTTGTTTTAGAGTTTGACAAATTCAACCATTGAGAGGTGCACAATTGAGCATCCCGTTAAAATTGTTAAAGCCTTTTACAAAAATGGGCGTTGAAATCAAAATGCATTTCGTGCTCTTCTTAATTTTTGTAATCAGCAAAATCGACCAAATGTGTCCATAATCAAAAGAATTGTACGCAAATTTTACATACCGGGTCAGTAGGAAATGTGAGAACCAATGTGTCGACCAGTTCGTTCGCTTTATTGCTTTGTTATTGGGCCGTTCTTCTTCGAAAATGAGGTCGACCAAGCAGTTACCGTGAATGGTGTTCGCTATCGCGAAAGGATAACGGACTTCTTTTGGCCAAAAATTAAGAATATAGAAGTGGACAATATGTGATTCTAACAGGGTGGTGCCACACAACCAACGAAGCAATGGTTCTTTTGCGCGAGAAATTTAATGGCCGTGTTACCTCACGTCGTTGATATGTTATTTGGCTGCCCCGATCATGTGATTTAACTCAGTTGGACTTAATTCCATGGTGATATTGAAAAATAGTGTGCGTCAATAAGCCAAGAACTATTCAAGAGCTGATTCGGCCAATTAACGACATTAAACCTTCATTATGTATCAGAGTCATTTAAAATGTTGACCATCGGATAGAGATATGTCAAAGAAGCCCTGGTAAGTAATTGGCCGATATTTTGTGTGACGCATATTTGTCGTAGATCCTTCTATCGTAATAAAAAATATTAATTTGTTAGTTCTTATAAACTTATCATTATTCACCATATAATATATAAGACATGACAAAAGACCATCAGAGTTTTCATATAAGAACATATACCTACATATACCTTTAATAAATACAATGTCTATAACAAAAATCTAAGTAAATGATATCATTTAGCTAAGATTGGTGTTATTTGCTGTGCCGTCCATGATAATATGTACAGGGTGGAGCGCAGAAATTTGCTTATTTGGGAATGAAATAAAAAAATTATGAAACTTAGAAAAATTTATTTAATATTTTAATTATATTGAACAGTAAGGGAATTTTTAAACCACATGGTTTTAAATAGTGTATCTGGCAAATGTCGACCTTCGCTATCCACACTGCTGCTTACGTTTTCTGAAGTTTTCATGAGCACTAACAAGCATGTCGACGAATATTCTGCCAATTTCAGCCTCAATATTGTTAATTAGGCCTTCCAAGGTGTTGGGACGGTTTATATACACCTTGAATATCAGGTTACCCCAAAGGAAAAAATCGAGTGGGCCTAAGACTGGTGAGCGTGTCGGCCAGTTCACATCACCCCTCAAAGAGATAAGCCGTCCAGGAAACATTTGTCTCAAACATGGTCACCCTCGATGTGTTTGCAGTGATACCATTCTTTTAGAACCTTGTATCCTCTAATTGCATTGCCTCAAGAGCCGGCTGAAACAAATCCTGTATCATAATCAAGTACCGATCGGAGTTTATAGTGATGGCAAGACGGTTATCCTGAAAGGGCCAATGCCTACTCTTGATATTGCGCACCTCACACTGACGCGGACCGAATGCAGAAGTCTCTGATGAAGTTCTCTGGGGTTTGTTTTGCTCCAGTATCGCATATTTTGTTTGTTTCCACACCCCCTGAGGTAAAAATATGCCTCAGCAGAAAAGAACACAATTGCGTCACGGGGTATAGTCAGGTCCCCTTTGTACACATAACACATTCTCTGCTGTTTTCAATGAAGTTGATTGATTGCCGTCCAGGAACACGTCTGCGTGGGGGAACAAGCAAAAAGCACGCTGCACTGCAATGATCGAGTGCGCATTTAAAAAATGCGCTTCAACACGTGTCCAATGCATGATGCCAACTGAAAGGCAGACGAATACAAATCTCCCGTCAGCCACTGTACGCCACACATACTCACTACTCTCTTCAACCAACAGTGCCGCCACAGCCTGCAGTGCAAAAAAGCAAAATTCCGCGCTCCACCCTGTAGATGTTTTAATTCCATATACGACTATACTTTAACATTTCTATTCGATCAACTTGGAGTTTTTAGTTTTCGAACCAAAAAATAATACTTTATTAAGAAAACCTCAGATTTCCTTTTTTATACATTGTTTATATACTTCGCCAATAATCGGTTACAGCAGTTAGATTTCTGCAAAACTATTAGTTGAAACTACCAAAAATATTGGCAACTAAAGATTTTTATCGCATTTCATTGGTATGATCTTCTTATACTTTTGCTGAAATTTCTTTATAATTTCGACCATTACTCGACAAATTTATTTTCGTACCAGTTCAAATTCATTCAACTGTAGTTCGCCATATGGTGGTTGCCGTTATCGCCAATTGCTGTAAACGAAGTTTGAAGAAGAAATAAAACGCATATAATTTAATGTTATGGCCAAGAATTTAGCTTTATTATAAAGATAAGGCTTTGCTATTATGCTTTAAAGATGATATGAATATGATTTCGTGCAAGTGGCCGCCAAATAAATTCCACAGGAGAGGCCCAATGCAATAATGCGCCGAATATTCTCTTCCAAGGCGTCAAGAGACAGCTGTAAAAAAGACCAACTAAGACATAAGTGTGGCTAGATTAGAAAGCAGACGTCTTAAAACAACATCCTTAATAAACTCGGAATTTGCTACACAAAAAAAGATCCGTTTTTTTGGGCCCTTTCGGCCCATGCTTCCGACCCTTATCTCACCCAAAGCTTCAAAATGCTCAATATTTGGATTGGAAGCAAAATTTATTTAATTTTGAGTATATATATATATATATATATATATATATATATATATATATATATATATATATATATATATATATATATATATATATATATATATATATATATATATATATATATATATATATATATATACTTATAAGTATACATATTGGCTATTAATCGACCTTTTTGTCCATGCGAGACGTTTTTTGGGCCACATGAGCCAAAAAGTCCACATACTTATAAGTATACATATTGGCTATTAATCGACCTTTTTGTCCATGCGAGACGTTTTTTGGGCCACATGAGCCAAAAAGTCCACCAACTTTGAGCTCTTTTGAGGTATACAGTGCGACCCATTTTAACCATTTTACGTCTACAAAAAAATTATGATGTGTTAAGCAAATAAAAAAAAACATTTAATTTTAACAAAGGTCCGTTTTATTCTTTAAAGGGAAACAATTTTTCCCCTGGGCCGTTTCGCGCATTTACAATACCAATGAGCTTACGACCATAAAACATCATAATTCAAAACTTCAGGATTCTAGATTGATTCGCTAGACGGCGGGTTGAGGTGGCTAGATTGTCTTAAAATTTCAGGCCCTCCAAACAATATTTCGTGTTGTTGCAAACGGAATGACAAATTTAGTATACCACTCTTCGGTGGAGGTAATACAAATTAAAAGGATTTCCATTCTTCCTGACCATTGGAACGGAATAAAAATACTGTCGGTAAGGCAATTGAAGTATCGCCCTCCACATGTCTAGGCCAAATGCTGGGCAATTTCATTTGTGTCTTGGTTGCTCACAAAATTATTTGACTTTGCTTAATTGACGCTTAGGTAAAGTCAAAGCAAGTTAAAGAGAATTTATTTAATATCTGACGTTGCATTTACGGCTAATTCCTGCAGACGAGCTAATGTTCAGTTGTTCTGATGGATCTGGAGTATAATTGGATTTGAAAGCGAACTTTGTTTTCGGGGCCGTATAGAGCATTGGACCTTGCCCAAAGCAACCAATTCAAATAAATAAATGTCACATACGCGATGAAATTTCATCGTTGTTAAAGGGATTCTATATTTAGACATTCACGAGTATTAACATTAAAATTAGAGTATATTTATATTAGTGGGGAAATGCCATAGTTTTTTGGGTACTGATGCAAGTTCAAAGGGTCTATTTTCCGGAGCATTTATACCTATGGGTGAAGTCTTCATATTAACCTAGTCCTGCCTAATGGGTATTTAAATACCCAAGAAAGTGTTGATACATAAATAATTTTAGCGTCTGCCAGGTGAGTAATATCGCGGTATTTTTTTTTGTATAGAAAAGAGGAAAGAAAGTTTGGGCTAAATTAAAGCATTAAGCAGGATTTTTTTTGCAGGCAAAAATTCGGAAAATGCTGCTGAAAAGTGCTGTAAAACATAGGAAAATTGTACAAATTAAAATTTTCTAATTTTACCGAATAGCTTAAGTTGTCTACTATGTAATGAAAACAACAGGCAGCGATACGTCTATACGCCTGGCCTCCAGATCCGGTCAAATGCAAATGGGTAATTTTATTAAAAAAACATGGTACTTAAAAGAAATAAAACACTTAGCCTTAGCAATTTTCTTCTGATCTGGTGCAACACAGTTTTGATAATCCAGGAAGCGAGTAGCGGGATGCGAATTAAAGCGGGTTAAATCGAATTTTAAAATTAATGCGGTTTTCTGATTCGTGTAGAAATGTTGTTGTTTTTTTATTAACTTCATGCCAATAGTGAAAGACGGCCAATTTTTGGTCCCATATGTGCCGGTCCGAGTACCAAATTTATTATTAATTGGTACATTTTTGGATTTGTAAAACAATTTCAATGTTTTTGGATATCCATATACTTTATTTCCGAACATGACACCCAGGCATGAAATGGCCCATGTGGGTGTTATTAGTTAGAAGTTGTTCTCTCTCTCTCTCTCTCTCTCTCTCTCTCTCTCTCTCTCTCTCTCTCTTTCTCTAATACTATTTCAATATATTTGGTTGAGTGCTAGAGCAAAGTTTTAGCCATTGTGTGCGTGAATTCAATAAATTGAAGTTTTACAAAACATTTTTGGTTTGATTTATACTTTGGTTGAGTGCACTGGTCCAGATCGTGATTTGTGTTAGACAACTGAATTCAAATCAGTTTTTATAAAATATTATATAACGCATAGCATATAAATTTCATTACCTTTTGTATGCGTGCGAGTACAAAGTGCGACAATATTTAAAAAATTCGTTCACTTGGTAAACTCCTGATAAGCGGAATCATACGAAACACAAATGCATGGTGTGGATTCCGCAATCAAAGATACAAAATAGATTTACAAACATCCTTTAAAGAAACTTATTACTCGTAAGTGGCAAGGTTGGCCAACTGTTTACCAGTTTATATACGAAGACAACAGAGAAACCTATCTCATTTAGTGGCAAAAAACCCTTTTGGTATTACTCCACAAGCTAATAAAAAACCTTTTTTGACACTACAAAATACCACTACTGACGTTATTGTCTGCCGAATTTCTAAATGTCAAACACTGTGAGATAACAGATAGGATGCATTGATTAGCTTTTCCATACAAAGAAAAAAATAGACAATCCTTAAATTTCAACCTAAAAAGTGGAATGTGAATTTTTTTCCCCACCCAACAAAAAATTTCCTAAATAAGCTAAATTATTTATCAGATATTGCAATGGTATTGAATAAATGGAAAAAACAATAACATTAATGAAAATCATGCATTATATCGTGTATGTGTAGGTATGTGTTTATTTTAGTATGTATGCAGTGCGAGTGCTTTTTATTGTGTTCAGTGGAAAACTCTACTGCGGCAGTTCTCGTTAAATGCGAAAGTGCCTGCCCTTAAGTGTATAGCCGGTTAACATAGTTACAGCACATTCGTTGCTTAGGGTCTTATGATGGTGAAGTGGCTCTCAGCGAAACTGCAGTCACCCCTACATGTAACTAAAAGTCTTTCCGACTGCTTTTAAAAAAATGTTTACATCTTTTGTTGTAAATACGTGGATTTTTCCATCGCCTCATAACGAAAATATTTTCAATACAATACTTACAACTTTTTTTTTTAAAAAAATGAGTAGTTTTATATCGCTTGAGACGACATTATTTTCGATAATTTTATTTTGTGCTCGTTAATATGTGAATTTGTTTATACTCGTAGCATAAAATCGGAAATGTGTTCCATAAAAACGTTTTTTGGTTTAGGTTTTATGTCCAAACCCGACAGTCGGGTTCTTGAAAATAGTTAAAACCATGTCGGTTTACCCGGTTTTTTGCTCTCGGGTTTTTCTTTTTTGTTGTTGTTGAATTTTAAATCAATGAAAATCATAATTTCACGTACGGAATACGAAATTCGACTCAGGAGCACCATTTCATGCGATTAACCCATATAAAGGGTGATTAATCTAGAGGGGTTTTTCAATAGGTTTTTTTTTTAAACTTGATTTTTGTTCTTTTCAGTATTGTTTGCCATTTCATCATGGAGTGACTTACACCGCGAAAACCACGGTTTGGTGCGGTTTATAAGCTGGTGGAATCAGCGGTGCATATTTTTTCTAAAATGATGATGGCCGGAACGTAACCGTGAATTGTGCTCGCTATTGCGCCATTATATCGGACTTTTTGCTTCCGATCTTTGTTTAATTTGGCAGAAGTAAGTTTTTTTGATCAAGGACGGACACTATAGAAAAAATCGGTTCAGATTTAGATATAAATCCATTATATATGTTTACGATTATGTTTCTGGCTCTAGGAGCCACATATTGCATCCATTCTTCATGAAAGTTGGCAAAAACAAGATAGAGTATTAAAGAACAGAAGCTGTTGACTTAAAAATAGGTAACAATTTAGATACAGCTCCCACATATATGTTCATTTTATGTCTTTAGCTCCAAAATCCACATATACCATACATCTTTATGAAATTATGCACATGTCTTTACGAGCGATTATCAGTCAGTTCACATTAAAATGGGTCCACGTTTTCACTTAGCCCTAAAACAAAGATCCCTCCCGATTTTGTAAACAACCGCTCTAAAACATCCATATTAATTTCGATTTCGACCAAATTCTGTATAGAATAGGTATATAACGATGGACAAAGAACCAATCTTGGACCGGTTTGTATCATATAGGATCATTTTCCAATATCGTCCCTGAATAAATTGTTTGAGGTTTTAAAAATGCCTTTCAATAAATGTTGACATATGGCTTTAAAAAATTACTATAATACTTTATTTCTTTGGATTTCAAAATTTTTCCAATCATCAGGAAATCTCTTAACGAGAACGTTCGGTACGCCAAACTAATTTTTGTGTCGGAAAAGACACAAAAAGGTCGGAAAACCTATTTATATGAATAAGATGTGGGCAAAATAATTTTTCTAATCACTGTTCGAGAGATTAATAACTCACTTGAAAAGTCGTTAGTACTTACAACGTGGAAACAATTGCCTCTATCCACCTTAAGAGCTGGGTTACTTGCATACATCACACCTGCTTGGACGTCCCTCATGATCAGTTGCCGTACACTTGTGTTCGAAAAGCCACAAATTAAATCTGTTTTGCTAATAGCTTGTATGATAGTTTGTAAGCACTGTTCATCTATGGGGGATCTGCTTCGTAATTAAGGGATCTGCTATGACATCCAAGTGAGGAATGAGCGCTTCTTAAATTGGATGTATTTAAAGGGACCTGTTGGTCAGCTGAGTGAGCTTGGCCGGCCAATTAAAGAGGTGTAGCACTGTACGTTGCCACCAATTCGCGAATAATATAAATTGAGGCGGCTGCATCAGCTAGATCTCACAGGAGCCAGAACCACGCGCGTCAGCCCAGTCAACGTTTTCTCATCCAGTGAAGTCTTTAGAGGATGTTCTAAATCAGCGACGACATCTCTCTAGATCATGTAGGTCATACTTGATGTGCTTGGACGAGATGGTGGTTGGGATGACTTCTGTAAAGGCACCCAAGCAAAAAACCAACATGGACCGTTTTCTCCACATGTCCATGGTCCTCGGAAGACATGAGAAAACACCCTGTTGATGATCTCAGGGCGGCAATCTTGCAGGTCTGAATTGTCATCCACATCCACTTAACAAGGTTTTATGTTGGCTTCCAAAGTACAGCCGGTGGGAGACTTCAGGACCTTGTTTCTAATTTACCACTTATCGCAAATAGCTGAAGCATGTGCAGAGGCTTGAAAAAGGATGCGATTCCATGGATTTGAGGTAGTTTTTATGTTGGGATGTTGACGTC
Organism: Hydrotaea diabolus; assembly: GCA_963513945.1. Taxonomy (NCBI): domain Eukaryota; kingdom Metazoa; phylum Arthropoda; class Insecta; order Diptera; family Muscidae; genus Hydrotaea; species Hydrotaea diabolus. The sequence continues at coordinate 124,889,007 of OY740717.1, forward strand.
ATCGACTTTCACATTAAGGGACATGCGCACCTTTGTCCATGCATTGAAAAGGGTGGCGGATGATTTGGAGGCGAATAATTGCATATTCTTGAAGTAAAGAAGAGTAAAAACTCTGGTGGTAACAGTTGCTTTTATGGCACTTGTCATGTCAGTAAGCATTTCTGTTGAAATTGGATAACATGGGTGTATGTTTTTATATAGCCCCGGTACAACATAGCTTTCGATTCAAGCACCTAGCTGTTTTATGGGGTGGGCCATTTAAATGCCTAAGTTCAACATTTCTAATAAAAGCTGAAATTGAAAACAATTATCAGTTCTTTTTTTACAGCCGATACAAATTTAAAATGTTAAATCGCCTACCCCTTATAGGTCTCATATTAAATCCAAATCCCGGGCAGGGTCGAAGATCATTAAATCTGCCCTACAATCCTGTCACTAAAAAATTGTTAGATGTTCTTACCCGGGGTTGAACCTGGGTTTACTAGCAGGGAAGGCGTGTACATTTCCATCACACCATGCCGGCCCTTACATATAACGGGTTTTCCAATAGGGATATGCACATTTCGTATCTATATGTCAACACAGTCTCAAACGTTTTTAATGATCATTCAGAGTCAAAATGTTAGTCAAGAGATTCATTATGGTAAAGTTTACGTTTGAAATCATTAAAAATTACTACTAAAATTCTGAGTCTGTAGCTCTGGTAAAGTTTCACGAAAATCCAGAATTTCATAAAAAATTTAATTCAGCGATGCAGCTCATTTCTGGCTTAGTGGTTTTGTTAATAAACAAAACATGTGTTATTGGACAGCAACGAACCCACATGTGCTTCAAGAGACACAATTGCATCCGCAAAATAATTACTGTGTGGTGTGGTTTTCATGCCTGAGGTGTGATAGGGCCGTATTTTTCGATAAAAAAAACAATCGTCATGTTATCGTCAATGGAGAGCACTATCGTGCCATGTTAGAAAATTATTTTCGGCCAGAATTGGATGAGGTTGATATCGCCGTGGTTTCAGCAAGACGTTGCCACTAGCCACACAGCACGCGCTGAAATCGATTTACTGAAAGCCAAATTTGGTGAACGTATTATCTCAAGAAATAGTCCGCTTTACTGAAAGGCAAATTTGGTGAACGCATCTCAAGAAATAGTCCGGTCGTATTCCCACTTCGTTCATGCAATTTAACGCAATTGGATTTATTTTTACGGGGACACACCAAGTCATTGGTCTATGACAACAAACCAACAACTTTAGACGAGCTCAGAGATAACATCCAACGCGAAAGAGTGGTGGCAAATTGGTTCCAAAAAATAGATCGCTATTCCAAAGAATTATACACGGGCTCGTGGTGGTCAGATGACAGAAACCGAATTTCACTCTTTAAATATACCGTTCGCACTACACCGCGAATACATTTGAACTCCATACCTTAAATGTTCTTTTAGAAATATATATAAGATTGTTTTAACACTAATGGAAAACCCTGTTTACCTTAAAAAAAGAAGTTATGTACAAACAGAAAAAAGCTAAAATCGGGCGTGGCGACTATTTTATACCCTGCACTTCTGGATGTTTAGAAAATCCAACTAAAAATCGGATTTTGCGTCGAATTTACCCAGATTTTAAAAATAATGTCAAACTTGAATTTGTTAGAAAATATCATTGTTTTCGGTATAATTGGTTGGAGCTTTATTTTTATTTCAACTGATTTTATTCGATTTCAGGAGCGTCAGCTTTTGGCATAAGTAACTTACTTGGTCCAAACTTCATCAAGATAAGAAGCAATATGCGGCTTCTAGAGCTAAAAAAAACATTAAATCGGATAATCCAAATCTCACCCGTTTTTCTTTAATTTCAATAGCGTTCACATTGGCCCAAAAACATTACTCGTACTAAATTACATCAAGATGTGGCTTCTAATGATAATACAAAAAATTGGATGAACATAGATGAGCGAGATATATCTAAATGTGAACCGATTTTTTTCTATATCATAAGTGTCCGTCCTTGGTGCCAAATACATACTTCCGGCGACCTGTAGTTTGATTACAAGCTTTAGATCGACGGACGGACATAAAGACATCGTTAAATGAAATCAGCAGGTGATTATGCGTCGATTTTATACTTAAAGGTGGGGTAGCCCAAATAATTTTGGTAGTTACAAACGTTTGCCATGAAACTAACTTAATATCCTGTTCCACAAAGTGGTGTGAAAAAAGTGAAATTAATATTATTTATCCTAAGTAGGACGATATCGTCCGATTAATTTATTTTTAAAGTTCAATTCGAAAAATGCATCACGTCTCGACTTAAACTTGCAACGAAAACTCTGAAAAACATACACATCCTCGGTATTATATCGAACACGATATCGATGACATTTTACGAGACAATGATTTATTTGCTATTAAAGTTCAATGAGGATTTTATTTAATGTAATTTGTTTCACTTTACTCAATATGCTGAGAGTTTGCGTCTTCGACCTTTACCCAAAGAAATAAAATTCAAAAATATTTTAAAAACCAATCCACACATAAGAGAACAAGTCTCGTTCCAAAATTAAAAATTCAATTGTTATGAGAATAATTCAAATCAAATGCTCATTTGCTTTATTCAAAGATTTTATTTGTTTTATAAATTTCGAAGCAATATCGTTTATTTTATTTATAAATTATTGTTACGTACAAGTAAGTGTTGGTTTTTCTTTTCTTCGGGGGCTTTGTCATGTAAAGTCAATTATATTTATATAAAATTTGTAACATGTATTTAATTCAATTTATTTGGTTTCAGAGATTTACTCTTTTGTTTTTTGTGTTTTGTTTTTCTTTTTGCATTTTTCTATATAAATTTTGACACATATTTTTAAATTCATGTAGTTTGTTTTGGCTTAGTTATTTTAAAATCAATTATAAATGTTGTTTTTTGTTTCATTTATTTTTATTTGTAGGCTTTTCGGCATGGGTTGGTGTTGAGTTGTTTTGTTGGTTGGGTCTTTAGTTAATAAATTTTATAGAAAATAAATGTTTTAATATCTCTGTGTATATCTGGTCTAAGTGTGGTTTGATTGTAGTGATGTACCAAGCAAAATATTTGTTGAAAAAATGGATTTTCAGCATAGGAGAAGGATTTGTATAAAGTTTGTTATTGTAGATTGTCATGCCAGTTACTTTTCATTGAAGGTAACAATGGGTGAGAAGTGAGCCTTTTAAAATATGAAAGAGTTCAGGGCAAAATTGCAACGCAAATATTTCGAGTGTTAGAAATAGAGAAGTTGAACAGATAACACTGGGAATCCAAATTTGTTGAAAAAAACAAGGCCCTAACAATGTAATCTCACTGCGAGGAATATAACAATATCCGCCTTCAAATCATTAGTCACACTGTTAACTGCATGGACCGCAGAAGTGCGGTTGTCACTGTGAAAGTCGATGAAGTCAACACACCACTACCAACTGCCCCAAAATCCTTGGGGTCGCATTGGCCAGCTTTCCCTGTACCTAATCTCCGATAAGCTTAAATGTGACCCTAAAATTCTTGAGGTCACATTTGCCAGCCTTCCCTGTACCTGCTACAGCTATCTGCGATAAGCTTAAAAGTAGGAACAAGGTCCACAAATCACTAGCCGGCAGTACTTGGGGAGCCGACAAAGAAATCTTGCTGACTTTACAAAGCTATAGGTCGGTGTGTAGCGATCTAAGCAGCGCTAGTAAAAAAAAATGGTAGAAAAAAATTCAGACTTGCCAGACGGCCGCCCTGAAAACATACCGTGCGCATACACAATTTCATGTTGTCTAAGCAGTATTTGCTTAGGCGTCTTCGCAGTAGTCATCCCAACCACCATCTCATGAATAGTATGCCTCCGCCCAGACAGATCAGTTACGATCTTCATGATCTAGAGAGCAAAGTCCAGCAGTAAAAGAGAGAGCCTGTAGATCATCGATCTATGTGGCAGGTCTGAACGACATTCACGCTGATGAAGTCGCAGCAGAAAACAATTGACAAAGAAACCTTGTTGACCTCTTACAAAGCGATAGGTTGGTGTGTAGCGAACTAAGCAGCGCTAGGGTGTCTTCTGTGGACCAATTACTTGAGGAGACGAAGGTCCTGCTTGGGTGTCTTCGCAGTAGTCATTCCAACCACCATCTCATAAATAGTATAGCTCCGCCCAAACAGATCAGTTACGATCTTCATGATCTAGAGAGCAAACTCAAGCGGTACAAAAAAAAACCTTTAGATCATCTATCTACCATGTCATGCCTGAACGTCATTCACGCTGATGAAGTCGCAGCGGCAGCATCCAGCCATAGCGTTAGTGTAGTTCTAAGAGAACAACCCCCGGAGATTTTACCAGAGGAGAAGACGCTACTTCTTCAGATGCGCGTGGCTCCTGATCAGCTGAGTTCTAGATGGTGCAGCCGCGTCAATTCGTATTGGGTGCAAATTGATCCTAACGTTCCGGACATATGAATGTTCCGCCTGCCACCAGGGACAATATGAAGTGGTGCTTCTTTGCAATTGTCCGGCGTTTTCTTCACCTGGATATTAAGGCAGATCCCCTATAGACATACAGGACTTACAAAACAGAATATATTGTTGTTACAACAACATAAACATAAACGAGTTTAAAAGATAATATACTTTTATCGCAGTGTTGAAAGTTTACGTAGAGAGTGGGTCAGTTTTTCATCTTTTTGCACATTCTTTTGAAGAATCATCATAGGTTTTTATTTTAGAGATTTCAGGTGTAGTGATGACTACACTTCTAACTGTACTATTGTAATTAAAGGATTTTGAAATATAACTATCACAATGGGTTATCCAATTGTAAAATTGTTGTTTCCGCGCGTAATAACTTATCTAGGAGTTTCTACTAGGAAAAACAAAACATTGATGTAAGGCGTACTTTTTTTAAGTTTTCGTTTTCCTTTCGCGAAAGATTTGAAATAATCGCCTTAGTTTTTTTAAGCGACTTTTACAGGATTTAACATCAGGTGTCCGGCTAATCGTTGGCTTCTTTTAGCGGAGCTAATATTTTCAACCTTCAGCTTTTGTTTTCAACAATTTAGCTCAGCTCTTATTTTGAATAATTTTATTGGATCACGTTAGCCCTAGCCAAAAAAAAATCACACTGATCCTATCAGCCACAGTCAGCAGCAGCCTAAAATACATTTTTAGGCAGCCTTAAATACAAAATATGTTGAATGCTGTTCGGTAAGTTGTTTAGTTAAGTTCGGTGTTGTCAACGCGGAAGAGAGAAGGAAAAAATTAACTGAAAATTATGTGACAAAAACCGATAAAACATAAACGATTTTTGTTTTTTTTTTTTTTTTTAAATGTATAAAAAAGAGAATCCATGTACTAACGATAAACAATAGTTTATGAATTCCTTACTTATGTTTTTTATTGTGTGGTTGAGTTTATAACTTTCTATTTTAATTTGTTTAAGTCGTAGGCGTAGGACGACAGCGTTAATGCGCAATAAAAATCCACTAATGCAAATTAAAATTTTATTGTGCATTTAGTAAACAGCTGTTTGATTGTAAGCAACAGCTTGTCAATTTTTTTGCCATTTACTTCGAGTGACTTTAACCAAACCTTCGGTAGGTTTGGTTAAAGTCACTCATAACGCCCTGTTCTAAAGTTGAGTGAGATCGGGTATAATAAAGGCATTGTAGACCGGGCCTCGGCATTTACCTATACTTTATATGGGAGCTACATGAAAACGTGAACCGCTATGATCCAATGTACCATGCAATTGTTTTACCGACAGGACATGAACCTGTAAGAACCTTTGTGCAGGGCTATTAGTGACTGTTTTAGTGATTGTTCGGTACAAAATTTAGTCAGAGTTGGATGTATAATATGTGGCTTTTCCAGCTGCGGATTATGAGCTGAAACCAGAAAGGCATTAATTTGGCCCTATATTGACCAATTTAAATAGGGTTCGCTCAATGGAATCGGATAGTGGTTCTGAATATATTCAGGTCTATCTTCTTGTATTTTGGGGTTGAAAACATCAGCATACCCTACACCACAGAGTGGTGTAGGGCATAAAAATATAGTACCTTTCCGGCTTAAAAATTACTTTTTTATTAATTTTTTGTACCAATCCGCCAACCACATGTATCATTCCTGCTACCGACCATAAAAAACTTAACAGCTGTGTTCATTTTTAATTAATTGTGACACTGTTGCCAGATTGAAACACCTAAATGCAGTTTGATTTTGGTCATTTACGACAAAGGTAATGCAGTTTGGGAGGAGGTAATACACGAGTTAATTTGCATTAAGTCTGTTAATGCACATTAACGCTGTCTGGGCTATAAGCAACGGTGAACTAAACAAGAATTTATTTTTTGGCTGCCCACAATCGCTGCAGCCTGCAAACCAGCACCAGCACCAACAGCCATCAACTTCAGCGAAAAAAAGCAGCAACCAGTTTGCTAAAAAGGCTGATTCTTGTTTTCTTCAGTTTTATTTTTAATGCTTTTTGTGACATTTTTGGCTGGTCAGTGCTTTTTTGTATCGGGTGATCAATCTAGAGGTATTTTTTTCAAACTAAAAAGAAGTATACAAAAATTCAAATCAAGTTTGGAATCTTTATTGTTCTTTTGAAAGGACTTATTATGCCATTTATCTTTGGAAACAAATTTCCATCAAATGTTGGCCGCAACTGCGCCTCAGGTAGTACTATCTGAGGGTACAATTTTGGATGACTCGTTCGATCATTTCAACTGATATGGCTCTAATAACACGTGTGATGTTGGCTTTTAGAACCTAAATCATAGCTGCTTTGTCAGCATAGACTGTGGATTTTACGTAGCTCCAACGAAAAAAGTCTACATGTGTGATATCATACGATATAGGCTGCTAACTCACCGGTCCAACACGTAAAATTAGCTGCTCTTCGTAATTACTTCCCAACAGATCCATTGTTTTCGAAGCTGTATGGCAAGTGGCAATGTCCTGTTGAAACCAAATGTAGCCTGTTGAAACCAAATGTCGCCGGGCTTCAATTTCAGGTAGCAAAACGTCCGATATCATGGCGCGATAGCGAGCATCATTCACGGATACGTCCCGGTTATCATAATTGTTGAAAAAATATGGACTGATGATTTTACCAGCATATAAACAGCACCAAACCGTGGTTTTCTCTGGTTATAATGGCACCTCTTGAACTTCACCTGGTTGCTCTTCAGCCCAAACGCGGCAAATTTGTTTATTGACGTTGCCGTTGAGACAGAAATAAACCTTATCACTGAACAAATTTTGCTCGAAAAACTTTTCTCACCGAACGATTATTTCCAGAATACAGTTGCACAATTTGAAGATGTCGTTGCGGTATAAGTCTTTCCATGATAAAACGGCAACCAATACTGAAAAGAAACAAAAAATAATGTTCACCCACAACTCAAGCGTAATCTGTGAAAGATATCCTACGAGTATTAAAAAAATGCCTCTAGATTGATCACACTTCATTAGCTAATTATGCTTAAAATCAGTAGCTTTCTTTAGCTAGTGCTTTTAAAATGTGTTGGTTTTTTTAAGGTACACTTGCTGTTGGCTAATATTTTTTGGTGATTTTTTAGCTAAGAAAAATTAACAAATGCGTGGCTTACATTGCGTTAACCTTTGAAACCCTGTTTTTCGCTTCCTAAATAAAACACGCATATTTTTACTTTACAAAAAATCCATTCCTTACATATAGCGCTACGAGTAATTAAAATCTGGAATCCATATTTCTCTCAGTACATCACTACGTTCAACAGGAAATAAAACAGAACTTGACTTCAACTCCACAATATAAAATAATTATTGTTTGCTAAACGTATAATTAAACATATCAACTATTTCGTGTTCAGTGTTTGTTTTTGCTATGTATGTGATACTTGTTGGATATTGAAAAAAACAACGTTTTCTACACTCAATTCGAAAACTTTAATGTATTTTCAAAAGAGAATGTTGTTAATTATTTGTTTACCAATATGATTTATGTAATAAGTTTTATAGTTTTTGTTTCGTTTGTTTAAATGTATGTATGTACGAGTACGTATGTATATACTCGTATTTAATATTTTCTAAGTATAATGGAATAGACAATACTATGTAAATATTTGGTTTAATTTATTTTATGATAATAAAGCACTTTGACAAATTCATATTTTGAACAAATTAGAAAGTAAAAGTACACTTAGGATGTAACGTATGTAGGCGTGTATGTTCGAGTATTTGTTTGAGATTTATTTGTAAAAAACAAAAGTCTTGGAATGCAATATATACTTATATTTTTTGTCGTTAAGCAACGTAAAAGAAATTTCCATGATGCTTCTTACTTTGCGGTTTCTTTGAGGTTTCAAAATGTGATTTTTTTGTATTTTTTCTATTGATTTTTGTTTAATGTATCGTATTGTAAGAAACTTTAAAAGGCAGCCAGTACAATGCGAACTGAAAATATATCTTTAAAGTTAATATGGTTTTTAGTTCATTAAATTAATTTGGTGTTTGTTAAAATTGTTATTTGAAAAATAGATTTATTTTGTCTGTTTCTTAATTTTTTAAAATTTGTCTAAAAAATGAGTTTAAAAAAAAATAGAACTGATTACTGCTTTTCGTTCTATCTCCAAATACGACTAGTGTAACTTTTGCCGACTTACGTCGACAGTAGTTAAATTTCGAAAACGACCATCCATATCACCAAGTCCAATATTCACGAAACAATAGTTAAGGTTATATAAGGAATGATAATATTGTCATAGACAAATTTCAACATTTTTGTATAGCAACTTAATATTCACAACTTCCTTTAAAAAGTCCTTTTTAGTTTTTCTTGAAAAAGGGAAAGCTAAACTAAAGAGATCGAATTTTAAAATGTTCTGCGAAATAATCTCCCTAAGACATCTGTTCATACTGCATTGCAAAATTTAGAACCTTCTGGACCACAAAAGATAATTTAGACCTTTCTGGACACTGTTCTATTGAGAATTTGCTTTACTCAGTTACAGTCTTTCATTTCCCGAGGAAATCATCCAGCATATTTTCTCAGCAAATTTTCTTAAAAAAGGTTTACATAATTTTAAACACACCGATCTTAAAACATATCTAAAGGATTAAATCGGTAACGATATTTCTTGAACAATACACCTCAATGGGACAAATCTCTATTTGATTTAAAAAAAAAAAGACTAATTGATTTACTTGAAACCGATTTTTTGCTATTACGTCAGCGTTACGACAGCGTCTGGCCTTGGAAAGCATTGGCTAATTAATGACCGAGTCGACTTATTTATCAGACCCTTTGATACTAATTTGCAACCTTCGAGTATGCTATGCTACGCATAGGAAGCAGTCTATGGTACAACGTGATTTTATGGTCCTTGAGTCTAAGGATTACCTAGCTGCCCGGCTTTGGAAGTTTTTTTAAGCTTTGATGAAGACGTTCGCGCTTTCAATTCGAAAGGTCTCGGGTTCGGGCACAAGTAAGTTAAATAAAGGTCTTTTAACTTTTAAATAAATTAAAAAGTTAAAAAACAATAAAAAAAAAAAATTTTAAAAAAAAAAAAATTAATACATACAGAGAAAAAATTAGTTAGGTATCGGTTGGAACCACAAAATTTCATTGCAAAATAAGAATTTCTGTTGCACTCACCAAATATTTAAAACCTTAATGGATATTCTGTTGGACACACCAAAAAAGATAAATACGATTATAGAATTTTACACACAACCAATTAATTGGTCATAATAATTGATTACGGAAATTTGTGTAGTTGTCCCAAAAGTTGTGTTTGCGCGAAATTGCCATATAAAAAAATATCATGTGATTAAGCTGGCCACAAATCACGGCAGGGAAAAGCACAGTCAGCGTTGGTATACGAAACTGGAGGTCGGGGTTCGTCTCTGCTAGCGCCTTACCTTTTTCGTGTTTTCTTTGAAGTATGGAAAAACCCAGTAAACCAAATTTGCCGAAAATGCATTATATCAAACAACTCTGTACAATATCTGAACTCTATTGAGATTTCTTACTGAAATCGTTACGAATGTTTTTCGTTACGAACTCTGTAAGAATTCTGATCCGAATCGGAATATTTTGCCAATTGGCGTACAGAATTCTAACCGAATTCTGAATGTTTGGTTTGCTGGGAAGTTATAATAGAATTAATCGCTCTTTATCAAAAGCGTTGTCAAAGTGGTTTAAAAAAGACCATCCGTCCAATGATAACCTTTAGATCTTTTTGCTAGGAACGACAATGTATATTCGGTGAAGATTCCAATTAGCCGTCGGTGTAGATTTAGGTTTTACTAACTTCAGGCTGAGTTATTTGATTTAAAAGCTTTTGCCTTTAATCGTTTTTGATGCCCTATAATATTAGAGTCTAGTTATTTTACCAATAGTATATTTTTATTTAAGATCGATTTCCAACAGATTTTGGCTCTATGTGTAAAAGGATAATTCGGATATGAGTTTCTTTTTTGATCGTATCACCAGATTTGATAAAACTGCAAACTTTTGTTTTCTTTGTTGGATTAAAACTACCTTTACCCTACTCCTACACCCAGAGAACAGATTAGTTGTCACAACCGAATTTTTGACAGCTGAATTACTATGGTTGGTTGTACCACAACGGAATGCTGGTTTTGTTCATTGTAATGTTCAGTATATGGCGCGCCAGTCAAATACAAAATAGTTTTAAAGTCAATACCGGACAAATTTTAAATTCACCAATTTCAGCACACTATTCGGAATGCAATGGTTCTCGGACGATACCTGTTTCTTTAAGAAAAAAAGAAACACGTATAATAACAGCACATTTTTTATATGTGCACATAAAGAAAATGTGCTATTGCATGCGAAATCAGTTGGAACTACAATGATTCGGTTGCAAAAAAGGAATCTCGGTCGGTTCGAAATATCACAAGTTGACAAATATGATCATCGTACTGAACTCACAACTTATTGATGGGCCATACCAATGAAACGCGAAAATGGTATTTAGCTTTTACAACCACTAGTTGTGGCAACCAATAGTTTTGCAAACATTTTGTTGTTGTTACCAATTATTTGTTATTATAACTAACACTTCTCTATTACCAAGAACGGGTTGTTTAATGGTATTTTTTTAAAATAATATAATTTGATTATTACGGAAAAAAAAACAACCATTATATTTGTCACTTGATGACGATCCTCCCTATGAGTACTTCAAGAATATACTTCAATTGTGTAAACAAACAGTTTTTTGTCTCTGAGTAAACTCTTAATTATTTTTTCGTTGAACAAGTGTGGTACGAGTATGTGCACTTCTAGATCCAAAAATTCTCTTCTGAATGTTCGGATACTTGGTATGTTGCACCGATACTACAGTTCCATTAACTGAACATTACAGTGCACCAACTAGCATTCGGTTGTACCGATGGAAACTCGAGGTAAAGGTAAACTCAATTATTCGGTTGGCAAAAACTTCGGTTGTGGCATCGAATCTGTTCTCTGTGAATGCCTATCATTTTGTGTTACTTGGGGTCAGCAGTCCTAAGATGGTTATAAGAACGAAATTGCGAATTTACTTCGCTGACTTATTTTTCCTTCCTTCTATGACAAATAACAACAAACCTGATCTTATAAGATTGTGGAGTACTTCCTCTTTCAAAAAAGAAATTGATTGTGGTTATTAGCAAATGTTAGTGCCAACGACCAATTCTATAAAAGCAGAAAAACGGGCAGGCAACCAATTATTTCAACTTTATTTAATTAGTATAACCGAATAGTTAGTTATCAGCGCCATAGCATTATCGTAGCTATCTTCTTAGGTAGGTCCAACCGAATTTCCATCAATATTAATAAAATTCGTTGGTTGCAAAAACTTTCCTACTATGACAAACAACCTGATCTTATTAGCTTGTGGAGTAATTCCTATTTAAAAAGAAAGCTTTTCCTTTCAACGGATTTTTTGTTGTTCGGACCGATAGGCGACTGACTTTTTTCTCTTTGTAAAGTATTAAATTTACAAGTGTACAGCTTAAGAGACATCCCACTCACCATTACGGGTCATATTGGATTGGTGAAATGATTTAATTTTTTGATTTCAAATGGGCCTTTTACTACACACAGAGAACAGATTCGTTGACACAACCGCTTTTTGCCTACTTTTTTTCTTTTCTTTTGGTCAACTAATTTAAGGGATAATATTTTACTTGAATTTCCGACTTTTTTTATTCCGTTTAAAGTTCTGTCTTATTTAATTTTAAATTCTGTCCCTATTTAATTTTAACTTCTGTCCCTTTTTAATTTTCTATTTTTTTTTTTAAATTTCTGGTTTTTTATGTTGCGGTCACCCATAATAGATTGTAATTTAAAAGAAATTATTTGTTGGCATTGCCAAGTGTTGTTACCAAGGAACACTTTTATAAAAAACTATCAGTTGCCACAACAGGTGGTTCTGGCAACCGAATTTTTTTTTACTCTTCAGTCCATTAGAACGACCGACCAGTTGATAATATTTTCCATAATTTTGTCGTACCTATCCCATTTTGGTACGTCGAACAGAATATCCATCAAGATTGTTAACATTTGGTGATGGAAACAGAAATAAATTTCAATTTGTTTTTACATTTTTGGTTTTTTTTTAAGTTGCGGTCAGCAGTACTAGATGGTCATATAAACGAAATCATTTTTTGGCGTTGCCAAGTGTTGTTACCAAGGAATACTTTTATAAAATACTATTAGTTGTCACACATGCGCTTCTGGAAACCGATTATTTACAAACCATTCCATAAGTACAACAACAAATAGTTGGTAATGTTCCATAATTTTGTCATAGCTATCACATTTTGGTACGTCGAACCGTATATACATCGAGAATGTTAACATTTGGTTATCGAAACAGAAAGCCTCTTTGCAGAACAGATTTTGTTTTAAGTCCGAACCGATTGCCAATCCTTTTTCCCTGTGTTCAGTAAATGTATGAAACCAATTGCCACGCAGGTTTTCATGTGTCGCTCCTGACCAAAGAGTTTTTGTCACCGTAGACAAAGCGGCATTCATACCACCGTATGGAAGCTCTCATAAGAGGTTCTCCATAAAAACATGTGAGTTGGTGTATCTGCCGAAACACCAGAGGCAAAAAATCAAGTTGGTCTTTAAGACCTAAAGATATACCATTCGATGAAGTTTTGTTTGACTTTCTATTGACCTTTATCTAAATCGACAAATTCGCATTGCTGGCTACCTCTTGATTATTCTATGTTTCGATCTCTATTTAAATTGCCATTATATATAAAGTATACTTAAATTAAAAAAATATATTGTTTTGTATATTAAATAATTTCCTGCTACCATTTAATCAGTGTAAAAAAGTGAGAAAACTATAACGAAATAAAAAAGTTGTCCACTTTCAGCTGAAACGGAATCAAGATGTTAGACAACTTAAAACATGATGTCTCTTTTCGGACCACCCACCACCATTACCCTCGATTAGGGAGTTTCAGCAACAAAAATAAAGAGCAAAACTTAAAGCAAACTATACAAAAGTTAAGGAGCAAAGGAAAAGGGAACGAAAAATAGTACAATGACAGAGCAAAGACAGAATCTAAGCAGGTTTGTTCGCTTAAAATTAAAAGTAAACACCATCAAACGAGCGATGAACCCTACCAACGCAGACCAACACGGTGGAGGCCAACACGATGACCCGGACCGTTGGTCAGGCTGTTGGTGGCGGTGGCGGCGGCGGTGTTGGTGACGGCGGCAAATGTTAGATCATGACTTAAAATTAAGGCCACCAAAACGAAACACAAAATGTGGGTGAATGACGAGCAAACACTGGACGATGAACCGCTGGTCTGATTGAACTGCGTGCGTAGTTTCTCAACTTTGGTCCAGTCACTCAGGCCGGCAATGTTACGCGAAGCGGCACGTACCAGATAAGTGGTGTTCTCCTCCAGATTGTTGAGCAAGAATGTGGCACCTGTGGACAAACGGTCAGAGACAGAGAGAGAGAGAGAGAGAGAGAGAGAGAGAGAGAGAGAGAGAGAGAGAGAGAGAGAGAGATTTCATGAAAATGTGACATTGCTGCTCGCCTATAATCCACTTACCGCTGGCATAGGCATAATCTTTGTGCTTGGCGTTGGTCCATTTTCCGGCATCCTTTTTGAATTGCAACTCCGTTATGTACTCGATGCGAAAACCGTTCACACCCATCATGGGCTTTTTGGTCGTCGGCTTTGTGTAGGCCAACTCAATATCGAAGGTGTGGGAATTGAGGCCACGCAACGTCAAAGGATGTGGTGTTGGTGGCTTCTCGCCCCGCTTCAATGTGACCGAACGTTCGATGGAGCCCAGGTGATTTTTGGCCTTGCACTTGTATGTACTGAAAACGCCGTCATCGTGCGCCTTGATATGAAGTATGGAAATGTAATTATCGTGTTCGATGTGGAAGTGTTTATCGTTGTGGATTTGCTTTTTGTTGCGATACCAGGTAAAGTTGGCGGGTGGCTCGGCCACAGCTTCACATTTAAACTCGGTCGTGCCGTTAATGTAGGCATAGTGCTCCTTTGGCGTTTCGTTGTAGGTCCACATGGGCTTGTCTGCGAATGAGATACACAATGTAAGTGTGTGCGAGAGCATTACATTATGTATAAAGCATGTAATTAATTATAATACGAGTATGTATACATAGTTTATATGAATTAATGCAGTACTCCTGTGCCTGAACCCAAAGGCTATCAAAAACAAAAGATTATGTTGCGGAGCAGAGATTATGTATACCCATTGTCCAGTGTATTGCGGTTGGAAATTGAAATATTTAAAAGAAATTCTATGGACGGTGCTTTGTTAACCTACACCACATTGTTTATGTACACCATTTAAAATATTATGTTTCATAATTCCAAACTTAAATCTAGAAATCTCTTATGTTAAGGAATCAGCCCAAGGCAAATACCCTATTAAGATGTAACACCATAACTTAGATCACGACCCTTACCGATAAATAGACAAACGGAAATCTGAACAATGTGCGAGATTTCTGAGCTGATTTAGAATTTTCAAAGAATAGAAGCCCAAATTCAGAATGGGAGGCTTCCCTCAACCGCTTCGACGACCTTTCTGATTCAACAACGAAAGTTTTGGAGAGGTATCCGGACAGTGGTATTGTCGTTGCTGAGGATTTTAATGTCCATAATTCTGCCTGGCTTTCCTATTCGAGCCAAATACCTCCGGATGGCCAATACGTCTAGCTATTCGCAGCGCAAAACGACTTAACGCTACTGGTAAATTAACCGACAAATACGAGTATTCCGAGTGTCGAAGGGCTCCAACACAATATTCTTGACCTTATCTTAACTTTAAACCCTGAGAAGTATGAAGTTAACGTCCTTGCACCTCTTGGTAATTCCGCTCACTGCATTGTTTCAGCATCTTTTTCGTATTTCGCCCTTCGTGTCGCTTCGACACCAGCCCCAAAGCAGACAATTTTTATATACGAAAATGCACGATGCGCTTAGCTCAACCACTTTATCCAGCATTTTAAATGAAAGCTATGATTTCTTGATAATAACATTAATGCTGCAGCTGAAATTATGGAAAATATAATTTTATTTGGAATGAAGACGTTTATTCCAACTAAAATTATGTCGGTTAAACCTGCAAGAAACAGTTGATTTAACCAGGCATGCAGGGATGCTGTCAATTCCAAAGAGGAACGCCAATACTTAACTGCTGCGTAAACAGGCAAGAACGTCGTGTGCCAGAGTGCTACGGCGTGAAAAGTTTCTTTACAAGCAAAGTCTACGTAAAAAGGTTTTTAACTTTCCCAGGGAAAGAAAGAGCTTTTGGTCATTTGTAAGATGAGTAAATAATAGCTATTCATCTATCCCAACTTTTGTTAAAGACCAGGCATTCACTGACTCGGTTGATAAAGCCAACTTATTGGCTGAAATGTTTGCGGGAAATTCATCCCTGCCAAAAAGCAATCCACCACTCCCCAAAATCGAAAACATGGACTTAAACGGGTTCTTGCGAACCTTGATGTTAGAAAGTCCTATGTAAGTGCTCCTCGACGCTAGCCCGTCCACTACGCAACTTTTTTAACCTTGCTTATCGTGCGGGAGTCTTCCCAACATGTAGAAAGGTTACAAACGTCTAGCCGATACCTAAAAATGGGTGAAGCTAATAATCCTTCAAAATATCGGCCAATCGCGATTTGCTCTGCGCTATCCAAGGTAATGCACGAAGAAAAACGATATTGTTACTATGTGGTCACTGCAACAATAATACGAGTATGTTCTCTACAATAAAAGCATGTTCGTCGCAACCATAGAATTGTTTTTTGATTTTCAATTTGAAAACAGTATGATTGCGGCAATATTAATATTGTTAAAATGTAACAATAGTATTATTGCCAAATTTAGAAATGAAAATATGGTTGTAGCAACTATATAAACATGGTTGGTGCAACAAAGTATTGTTGTTTGGAATTTTCGATAACAATAATATGATTACGGCAATCATACCGTATGGTTGTAACTATAAACATAATAAAACAGGTTTTATAGAGCATACATGTATGTGTGTGCGTAAGTTTTTTTTGAAATACAAAAAAAAAACACATACACACGATACAGTGCATGGTTGTTGCCGATTATAAAAACAACAACAATCGGAATGTAGTTCGAGGGACTTTTATATTGTTTACTTTGTTCGGTGAAATACTCTACTGTCTGGTCATAAGTATATAGCCATTGATCATGGTTTAATCACGTTCGTTACTTGGGGTCTACGGATGGTGAAGAAGCATTCACCCCTGGTGGCAACGAAAAGTATTTTTGGCTGCCGTTAGAATATATATTTTTGTTTCTTGAATGAATTGTTCAATTTAAGGTCCATTTAGTCTTGACGGTGGACGGTTGGCGAATGGCAATCAGCTATTTCAGTTGGGGGTTGCATTTTGCATGGGTTAGAGGGAGATAACTACAGTTTGACGTTTGACGACGTTAGACTTCTGCAGGTTGCAGAATCAACCGTCCACCGTCAACCGTCAAGACTAATTGGACCTTTAAACATTAAAGGTCCATTTAGTCTTGACGGTTGACGGTGGACGGTTGACGGTAGGCAATCAGCTATTTCAGTTCAGGATTGCATTTTGCATGTGTTAGAGGGAGATAACTACAGTTTGACGGTTGACGACGGTAGACTTCTGCAGGTTGCAGAATCCACCGTCAACCGTCAACCGTCGAGACTAAATGGGCCTTAACTCTAATCTGGATATGAAATAATTGTAATGCAATTTTAAATAACTTGCTCGATAAAAAATCTCTCTTTTAAACAATAACAATATTACCCATTCCTAATAAATAAGTGAATACTATGGTTGTAGGGATAATAGCACGGTTGCGTGTAAATCATATTATGGTTGTATGAGAAAAATACTATGTCTGTGAGGATCATAATATGGTTTTGGGGATCATAGTATGGTTGAATGTGACTAATAATATCAATTGTGGAGATCATAGTATGGTCGAGTGTGAATCAACTATGGCTGTGGGGATCAGAGTATGGTTGCATGTGAATCATACTATGGTTGTTTAAATCATACTATAGATGTATGAGAAACATACTATGGTTGTGAGGATCATTATACGGTTGTGGATATAATAGTATGGTTGAGTGTGAATCATACTTTTGCTGTGAGGATCATATTACGGTTGTGCAGAACATAGTATGGTTGAGTGTGAATCATACTATGGTTGTGGGGATAATAGTATGGTTATGTGTGAATCCAACTATTGTTGTAAGGATCATAATATTGTTGTGCCACGACCCAACAAAAGTATGATCCATACCTTTTTTTGCGTGTGGAGAGAATGAGTAACCACCATCTTGTAAGGCGTCTGTAGTCCAACCAACTACGTATCGATGGAAATATGGCTTCCGTTGAAATCGCTCTACGGGCTTTATGGCTTTCTTAGTGGAGCCTTGGAGTCGGTCTACTCCCCATTTTGGTGAGAGTAAGGTCGTGACTCTGGATATCCCCAAGGCATTTGATAGAGTCTTGCACGGTGCACTCATATCAAAGCTAATCGCGTTTGGTGTCGGTAATACATTTGCTCAATTTATATCGAGCTTTCTCAGAGATCGCGCTATACGAGTTGTTGTAGATGGGATCTCATCCAATAAACATAGTCTGACCGCAAGGCTCTGTCCTTTCTCCCTCTTTATTTTTTATTTTCATTGACGATTTTTTGGGTCAGACCGTGAAACCAATATACTTTTTCGCGGATGACAGCAGCCTCTATCATTTATATTCATTCGCCTGTAGGCCGAGTACTCAAGATATTCCGAATGGGATCAAGTGAATAGACTGGATTTTATTGCGAGTAAGATACAGTGCTGTTTACTGTCTTACAAGCGATTCATTGACCCATCAGTGTCGTCATTATCTATCGATGGTATGGATATCGAACAATCGGAAGCTCTTGATGTTCTCAGCATGTGAAGCTCGTTGGGCGGTTCATGAAATATTTCACTCTTTCCGATCTTTTCGATAACTATACAACCTCCATCAGGCTAAAGATGGAATACAACTCCCAGTTGTTCCAAAATCACTATCGATGGTGCTGATAGGTGACAGTAGGGTATCCAACTCTATTGTCTCCCTGCAGCATCGTCGAAATGTAAGTTGTGTGTCGCTGTTCTATCGTTACTCTGATGGTGTGTGATCTTCAGACATTCGTGATCTTATTTCTGATGTCAGGACGTTCGGCAGGGATACGCGACTTTCTAGAAATTCACACCCATTTGTTATCGATTGGCCGGTTGACCGCAATATACACTACAGAACGAGTTCGTTTTTCGCCCGTACTGTCCGTATGTGGAATCGACTTCCGGCGAATGTATTTTCCTCCAATTACGACATCCAGAAATTCAAGACAAATGTCAATAAGCATTACTCCCCCTTCAATCCCTTGCTTTCCACCGACCAACGCAATGCGTTGCATGTATAGGGAAAAACCCCTGAGTGTTAGTTAATTAAAAAAAATCTACCGTCGTCAGTATTATATTGGAAAAGTCATACGTACTATAATCCTTCCCATGGAGGAGAGAACAAAACAATGTCTTTGATAAGTGAGCATAAACGAGGCGGTTTATGCCAGAATGGGATAATTCACATTCGGTTTTTATTAACATGAAATAAAATCATAAACTGCTTGATTTAAGAAATAATTTTGTTTCTTAAACAACAAACTGCCTCATCATTTGCAGAGAGGTAAAAAGTGTTTTGAACTACAACATCATGATGAGGGATAAATGCCACTTTTCCATTAACCCCTCCTAACATCAATGTGGTTTACATGGTTATTTCGCTGCTATTTTATCAATACTGGCGAATATATTGCGAAAGTTCAAATACCAGCCCATGTTTATTTGAAATAAAAGTTCTTAAAAAAAAATATATCCCAAATGAAAACATTTATGGATTTCGCACATACCAGAGATAGCGTCTCTCAGTTCATCAGAAGCAATATAAAGTGCATACGTACTTTGAGTATCCTTGTAGTGGCATCACATAAGTGTGTGCCCCACCCCAAACCCTACAATAAAACTGCATACCCCTTTTTTCCCTGAAAAGTCACAAATGTGTTTTCTAAACACGATCTCCGAATGCCAGTTAGCCTGAAAAAACAGAACTCTGAAATCAAATAAAAATCAAGGAAAAAAGAACATCCGCAGTTGTATATTGTATAAATTCCTCATGAAATTTCAATTTTAAAACTATTATGCTGCGATAACAGAAATCCACGATTTCTCCTCACTTCACGTGCTGGTGGCACCGCCACAATTTGGGTGCACATCAAGCACACACATATACAACAGTCACTCTGATCCATTGGTCTGATTCCCTTCATAACGAAGGCAGCTGTAAAAAAACGCAGGGACTTCCAATTGAACACGGATATATTCGGGAGGAAAAACGCATGCACTCACTTACACAGGAATACGGCGAAAAATCTCAAACATGGTGTGGGGCACAAAAAAACAGTTAAAAAAAAGAAAGTCGGGAGGGGTCAACTATTAGATATCCTACACCAATAATGTATTAAGAAGATAACGCGCTTGTGTTTGGAGTTTAAACAAGGTAGAACTTAATATGATATGACTTTTAAGGCGAGAAGGACATTTGTCATGGGGGCTACATGAACGACAGACCGGTCTAATTTGACCAGCAATAGCTATAGGTAGCTCATTCGCCATTTAACCTAAATTGGATTTTAGACGTGGCATAAAAAACGGCAGGAGTTACCTTTGTTGTATGGCCGCTACATAAAAACATAGACAAAACAGTTCCTTTTCCAAGCAATTGGTTCATATTGAAAGTAATTCATGTATTATGAACTACTTTCACCAGAGCTAATTACTGTTCCCATGCCTTGTATGGAGGCTGTACGAAAACTTTGCATGATATGGTTCAATTTCACCTTGCTTACTTATAGCCTTCTTACAATTAACTATGCCTTGAGCAATATAAGCAAGATCGGATGTTGTATGTGACTTTTTGTGCGACAGTGCCTCAAATTAGAAAGGAAATTTAGTATGGAAACTATAAGAAAATATATATTAGCTGGTATGTGGTATCCTATTCTTCAGCACCTCAATCAGGAGGGACCTTTATGTGGGGACGATTCGTAAACTAAAACCGATTTGGCTCACGCTGTCTGTGAAATTTGGTCAGAATCGTATGTCAATATAAATGTAAAATCGGAAATGACGTTTTCATGGGGACTATTTGAAATATGGACCGATGCGGTCCAGTCCCGTCGGAGCTTGATATATGTCAGTCGAAGTATAGGGTGTTTTTTTAGACGTGTGGATTTCAATCTCGCCACTCTTTTTCTGGAGTTGGTCTTTTTGACAGCTGTCACTTGATTTATGCTCAGTTTAGTTTGCCATTGCATAACAAATAGACTTACTCCGGATCAACGCTTGCATATTGTGGTGAATGGGCCATAAACGAGACGGTGCTGATCGATGAAGTTCACATTTGGTCAAATGGGTCGCGTTAATAACCAAATCTGTCGCATTTGAAGTAATACAAATCCACAAGCCATTGTTCAGACGCCGTTTTATCTTCAAAAAGTCACTGTTTGTTGTGTCTATGGGCAGAGGGAATCATTGGTCCATAATTATTTAAATTAATTGAAGGAAACTTTTGGTGAGCTCCTTATCTCGCGTCTTGGGCCTCTGGCGTGGTCTTCAAGATCGTGCGATTTAACACCGCTGGACTATTTTTGTGGGGTTATGTGAAGTCTCTTTTCTACGCAGATATGTCCGGTACGATTGTTGCATTGGAAAAGAATATTCGGCGCGTTATTGCTAACATGCGGCCCCAAATGCTGCAAAAGCCACCCGCAGTGGCTACTTGCCCGAAATTATTTCAGAACATAATGGCAAAATTATATGCGTTTTATTTCTAGCGAACGACTTAAGCCAAAAATAGACAACCTGATTCAAACCTATCAGTGTGGCTTCAGGCCGAATAAATCAACAATCGACCAGATATTCACACTACGCCAAATCCTGGAAAAGACCCACGAAAAGCAAATCGATACATACCATCTTTTCATCGATTATAAAGCCGCCTTCGATACTCCGATAAGAGAAAAACTGTTTGAAACCATGTCTGCGTATGAGATCCCTGCAAAACTTATACGCCTTTGTAGAATGACACTGAGTGACACTAAGTCCTCAGTAAAAATAGGAAGCGACCTCTCCGAGACATTCACCACTACAAGAGGTCTGAGACAAGGTGACAGCTTGTCGTGTAATTTTTTCAACATTCTGTTGGAAAAGGTACTAGAAAATGCAGTGGTTAATAAAACTGGCACTGTTAACACCAAAGGCCACATTCTCCTCGCGTATGCCGACGATATCGACATTGTCGGAAAAATAGAGCGAGAGGTAACTGCTGCATTTTCTAGAGTTGAGAAGGAGTCGGCAAAGATGGGTCTAGAAGTGAACGAGGACAAAACTAAGATTATGCTTGCAACTGCAAAAGAAACGTCGCGACGGAAGAAAGGCGACATTGTTGAGGCGGGCAGTTGCAAAGTCGAGGTAGTTGATGAGTTTATATACCTCGGCTCCGCCATTAATACGAAAAATAATGTCAGCACCGAAATTAAAAAAAGGATCGTGCTGGCAAATAGATGCTACTTTGGGCTAAGCAAACAGCTAAAGAACAGAGCCCTCTCTCGACGAACGAAAATAACGCTTTACAACACGCTTATTCTACCTGTGCTTTTATATGGCGCTGAAGCATGGGTACTTGCGAAAGCAGACGAAGCGATGCTGGGTGTGTTCGAGAGAAAGATCCTTCGCAAAATCTATGGGCCCAGCTGTGCTAACGGAGAGTATAGACGTCGAACGAACCGTGAGCAGTATGAGCTGTATCCTGACATGAACGTGGTTAAGCGAATCAAAATACAGCGATTGCGCTGGCTAGGACATGTCAGTCGAATGGATCAGAATGCTCCAGCTAGAAAGGCGTTGGACGACAACTACCACGGAATGCGCAGACGGGGTAGACCGAGGCTCCGGTGGAAGGACCAAGTGGATGAAGATATGAAAATCCTTGGTATTACGAACTGGAGACAGCACGCACAAGATCGAAGTGCTTGGAAAACATTTCTGACGCAGGCTAAGACCAACAATAGGTTGTAGCGCCAACTTAAGTAAGTAAGTAAGTTATTTCTTCTTAAAAACCACATGTCTGAAAAAACGCCCTTTATGTGAAATTTCAGAACTTCTTGGTACAACAAGAAGTTTAATATTAGACGTGTTATCTTGGTATATGCTTATTAAACGAACGAAAATTGTCTTTAGTTTTCTTTAAACGAAATCATTTTTATAATCTTTGAACTTCAAAGCGAGTTGCCAATAGAACACGGCCATTGTAAGTCCAATAAGGGGATCAATCTAGAAGTATTTTTTTTTTAAAATAAAAAAATACAAAAATTCAAAGTTTGAAATTCTTATTGGACATTTTATGTCATTTATTTTATTTTTGAATATAATTTCCATCAAAAGTTGGCCGCAACTACGTCTCAGTGTGTCTATTCTGGCACCAAAAATGGATGACTCGTTAGAGCATATCGATTGGTATGGTAAAAGGCTGGAAAACCGTGGATGACTCGAAAACCGTGGTTTTCGCGGTGTAAGCCATGATGAAATAACAAACAATACCGAAAAGAAAAAAATAAAGTTTACCACTACTCATGCGAAATCTGTGAAAAACCCTTTTGAGAAAATACCTCTAGGTTGATCACCCTATATTTGGTCTGCTTAGACATCATGGTAAAGAAAACATGTCATTTGAACTGGACGCCTCCAAAGGACCTGAGTGTCAGCTGAGTGGGCTCCGTCAGACAACTGGGACGTTGCTATCAATTAGCGCCCAATTGGAATTGAGGCGGCTCTCCATCCAAAACCTAAGTTGAGCCAGAACTACGCGCTGCTACCAATCTAATGTCTTCTTCTCTGGCTAAAACCCCAGGGGATGTTCCTCAAGCACTAATTCACGCTATAGCGGGAATGCGACTTATCAGGGTGAATGTCTTTCAGACCTGTCTGGTAGTTTAAATTATTTGGAGACTCTCTCTTGCCATCGACTTTCTTATTAGGTGCATCCAAACCTCTGCAGTCCATTAACCACCTGGAAGAACTTAAATCGGGAGGGATATTTGTGTACTAGCTAATCGTAAACATAAACCTATATGGTCCAACTTCACCAGAGTTGGGTATTTGTCTAGAAATGCAAGTTCTGAATTCGGAAGAAGCCTTTGTATGAGTTGCTCCAGTTTAAAAAGGGTTCGTCTTTGAAGTAAACCCGTTCCAAGTATCATCAATATCGGTTTATAATTGCGACTAGTACCCTAATTACAACGTTAGATGGATATACGGACGGATATCGCTCTATAGAAACAGATATTGATTCTGAATCGATAGGTATGCCTTACATAGGGTAAATTTCAATTTCTTTAAGGTGTTATAAACCTCAGCACTAAGTCACTATTACCTTTACAACAGTGTGGTGTAGGGTATAAAACAATAAAGCTAGAAAAGGAAGATGATGAGAAAAAAACAACTTTCAATAACAATTCCCTTATGAAATGCCATGTGTTGCAACCAAATTGTAAACGTACACCCGGAGTGATGCATTCGAAAAACATCCTCGAATTTATCTTCCTTTACCCACTCCCCCTTTCCCCATCACACTAAAATTCACTTGTTTTCCTCTCTGAAAAAAAGACGCTGCTCCAAAGTGAATAGTGCTCCTAAAAAATACATGCGTTGGGGGGGTGAAATCCGGGCTGGGAGAGTTGGAAAAATCAAAATCAAAGTGTTACATAAACGAACAAGAACAACAAGTACTGCGTACGACACATATTGATGCATGGATATATCGAGCCATAAGCGCTAACCTATCGTAAGTCAAATTTTTGGAAAAAAAAATTTATTGCTGAAAAATAATCGTTAGGACAAGCCTCATCGTTTTGTATTTTTAAAATGACAAAATTGTTAGTAAAACATCAAAAAAAAAGCTTTTGCATTTTATCGTAAATGATTGTTTGAATTTTATTGTGTAGCAATTTTATCGTAAGTCACACATCAAATTGCTGCAGCAATCGCAAATGTGTTCAGATTTTTTTTTTGTTTTTTGATACAGTTATATGAGTAGGTAGAAATCTTAAATTTTTGCATTAAAATATTTGCATTTTTAATAAAGTTGTTTGAAATAAATAATAAAAACCGTCTCCTGTAAAATTTGCATTTTTTCACTTACGATAGGTTAGCGCTTATGGCTCGATATGTTTGTGTGTATGTATGTATAGATGTATGTATAGTAAATCACACTCACGTTCGATTTTCATCAGGATGGTACGTTCCTGCATATCGGATGCGATTTTGCTGACTTGATAAGCACGACACGTATATTCGCCCGTTTCATTCTGTGTAACAGTGCTGACACTTAATCCGTCACCCAAATATCTAAATTTTGTTGCATTTTCTGAAAAAGATACAAAAACAACAAAGAACAAGAGAAGTGTAAAAAAACATGAGAAATCAATTGAAACAAATGACACGAGCGCTTTCAAATGAAGGTAATTTTAGTTGTATGCGTAGTGTGGGAAATTCAGGTGTAGTTCGAACTCTAATTGGAACTGAACTCGTTGAGCGACAGCTGCCAATTATTCCAGTGAAGCAGCACAAACGTAGATACCATTCAGCAGGTTGGTATGCGAGAAAAGCGATGTCATCGCATACACTGTTCTGAGTGATTGAATCATTTTTATGTATGTAAAGTCGCTGGTAAGAATTAAATCAGATGTCTTTCATATTATAAAGGGTGTTTTTTAGGACGTGTGGTTTTTAATCTGGCCACACTTTTTTGGGCGTTGGTCTTTTTGGCAGTTGTCACTTGATTTATGCTCAGTTTGGTAATGAATAAAACATAGTTTGCAATTCGTGGTGAATGGGATCGAAACGAGATGGCCACCGATCCTGATTTTTACAAGAAAATTTAGTTCAGCGATGAAGCTCACTTTAATACCTAAATTTTATTTGGAGTAATGAAAATTTACAAACCATTGTTGGGAAGCCTCTACTTCCTCAAAAAGTTATTATGTGCTCTTTGGACACAGGGAATCGTTGGTTCATATTTCTTCAAAAATGAAGCCGGCCATAATGTTACTGGCTACGTGCCTGAATTGAAGTATGTTGATGTGAATGACCTTTGGTTTGAACAAGACGGCGCTACATGCTATACAGCCAATGAAACAATCAGTTTATTGAAGAAAACTTTTGGTGAGTGCATTATCTCGCGTCGTGGACCTGTGGAGTTGCCGCCAAGATCTTGCGATTTAACACCGCTGGACTATTTTTGTGGGGTTATGTGATGTTGCTTGTCTTCGCAGATAAGACCGACACTATTGACGCCATGGAAGAGAATATTCGGCATATTTTTGCTGACGTACGGCCCAAATGCTGCAACAAGTAGTCAAAAATTGGGCCTCTCGGCTGGAATTTATTCGAGCCAGTCGCGGCGGCCCGAAATATTTTTTAAACATAATGGCAAACCCTTATCTTTATAATAAAGCTAAATTCTTGGCCATAACATCAAATTATATGAGTTTCTTCTTGGAAACCACACGTCTAAGAAAGCACACTTTACAACACAAGCTTAATTTGGGCGAAACCAACTTCGAAACACCCTTCTTACTTACTCAGTCCCCACAACATCCCATTAACAAACAAGACGGAAATTCTCTTAAATCAGTGAGCTTTGCACAATATAAGTACACAGTTTATACTCATTGGCTGAGTCCTACTGTTTAACGCCGGCTCCGAACAGCTAATGCATTTTATAGAGCACGTTTTTACATGATTTGGATTTAATTCAGCATTTACGAGGTGAAAACCCACCGCAGCAAAATTGTTAGATGTTCTGATCCGGAAACAGCCTGCACCACTCTGGTGTTCAGAAGATTCCGCTCCTCTGCCTATTCTTTGAGCAAGGTGGAAACCCACCGCAGCAAAATTGTTAGATGTTCTGATCCGGAAACAGCCTGCACCACTCTGGTGTTCAGAAGATTCCGCTCCTCTGCCTATTCTTTGAGCAAGGTCAGACTTAATATATTACTTCTAGAGAGAGAGAGAGTCCTTATAAAAACATAGGCAAAACTACAAGTTGAAAAGGTCATTTGTAGGGGGCCAATATGCCAGTATTTTTTTATTTATTATCATGGGTAGCTCACAACCCACTACGTTAAACTGTGTTTAATTTGTGACTTATAAAGCGTCAGAACCTATAACCATGAGTTGTCTTTACGTGGTGCTTTGGACATTGGGAATGTTCGAAAACATAAACCGATATTGTCCAATAATATAAAACAGGTGCTGATAATTTTTTCAAATTTCTGGTTTTATTGAAAGGTTGAAATTTGCATTTAATAATGGATCACCATCCGATGCGTTTTCGCTTCGCCCAATGACATGGACGACATTTGGTTTAAACAAGACGGAGCCACATGCACAGCCAACGCAACAATCGCTATTTACGCACTGTTGTTGATAATCGAATCATTAGACGAAATAGTGATGTCAATTGGCCGCCTCGGAGCTGTGATTTGACCCCTCTGGATTATCTTCTGTGGGGAGCCATTAAGGATAAGTGTTACGCAAAGCATCCAGAGACAATTGAAGCGTTTAAACATAAAATTGAAGTTGCCATTGAAGAAATTCGACCCGAAACAATTGAAAATGTACTGAAAAATTGGGTTTGTCGGATGAGGTACTGTCGAATCAGTTGTGGGAGTGATTTGAATGATATTGTGTTCCATTATTAAATGATAATGTTCAACCTATGTCCCTTATTAATGTCATTTATGAAATTTGAAAAAATGGTCAGCACTTTGTTTTACAGCCGATTTAAATTTTAAATGATTAATCGCCCACCCTGTATCTTTGTAAGGAGGCTACTTATATATTAATATGAGTACTCGTATATGCACCTATAATTGTAACAAACTTCAGTAGTAGCATGAGGAATTTGATTGCTATCGGATATACTTTTGAAGCTTGTAGACCGATAGGATCTAAAATCGGGAGGAACCTTTGTATGGAGGGTATTCGAAAGCGTGAAGCAATCCAGTTTTACTAGAGTTAAAAATTGGTAGTTTCATGTAAAATTTGAGCAATATAGAATTTGATTTGTGACTTCGAGAGCCACAGAATAGCACTTCGTTGTGTGAAAGCTTTTTAAAAACAGGAACGGATATAGTCCAATTTAATCTGAGATGGTAGTTAGTTAAACATAACGCTCCGTTCTCTATTTGGCCGAATTCGGTTGTAGAATTCTACAGTTGCAGGTTCTGAAATCGGGAAAAATCTTTGTAAGATATCAAACCGTTGACTGCTAAGGAACAATTTCAATAGGGGTCGTCCTTGGTCAAAATCTAAAAATGTACCAGGTTTTATCAAAATCTTTTTTTTATGGCAACATACACTTTGATACAACAAGAGATGGCATCGCTCAATGGGCTTTGATAGTGAGTTTGGTTTGATCGGCATAATAAACATGGAGTATCTCTATTCCTTCAAGGTGTTACAAACGTCAAAACTGAGACAGGGTATATGTAGAGTTTACAAAACATGGGGAAATGTCAATAAGTTTGGCCAGGCCGACTTTTCACAGTGGATTCAGTATTGAAAAGGTTGGAATAACACTTACCCTTATTAAAGTCGCTTGATATAAACAAAGGCATTTTTTGGAGTGTCCCTGGATACGATCCACACTTTCTGACAAAACTTTAGAATAATTCCATATTTGGATACGTTATTGTCTTTAATATGTCCATAATTACTAGCGGTAACATTGGATCCTTGAGGTGCACAGTCCGACCAAAATCTAAACAACATCTTCAAACTAAGTGAAAATCTTCGAACTAAGTAGAAATCTTAGTAGTGAAATTCGATGTATCTTGGGCCCAATTTCGTTCACTTTTTTGGCCCCTACGGTCTCAAATTTTAGGCAGATTTGCAAAATACAGTCAAACCTGGATAAGTGGAATCTTCAAGGGACCGAACTTTTCGTTCCATTTATTAGGGTGTTCCACTTATTGTAGTTTCCACTTACAGAGGTTTTTTTTCTTAACGTTCCACTGAAATGGGTTTTAACTTTTCTAATTTTTTTGGAAAAAATAAGTAATTTAAACGGAAAGTGTTCTATAAAAACAAAACAGAAACTTTATTTATAAAAAAAATCATGTTGAAATGGAACAAATTAAATATAAATGCCATGAAAAATTCATATAAATTGAACGACAAACATGCATATTTAAAATTTACGTATAATTTGATTGGCATTCCACCATTAACAGCATTAAGAATTTTAATTTTTGCATTCACATCAAGATTTACAACTTTTCTCTTCGACATCGTGTGTCTGTTCACTACAAAAGCTCCAGAAGAACTGAAAACTCGAGCCACCTTGTTTACGAAAACAAAAAAGCTAACGGTAGTTTAACGATTTTTTTTGAGTTTGTATTTTTTTGTATTTGATACATTAGCAGACTTTCCGTAACAAAAACCTTGTTTTGATTTTTAGTTTCGAGTAGAGCAAAAGTAAAAACAAAACAAAAAAGTTCCACTTACAGAGGTAAAAAAGTCAAGAATTTCACTTACAGAGGTTAATGTTTTTCATTTTTGAGTGAAATTAACAAAATTGTTCCACTTGCAAAGGTAAAAAACAGCGGAATTCCATTTACAGAGGTAAATTTAGAAAAAAAACGATCCATTTATGTGGGTTTTTTTGTATCCCAGGGGGTGGGACCAGAAAAAATGTTTCACTTATTCCACTTAACTGCGTTC
Source organism: Hydrotaea diabolus (assembly GCA_963513945.1). NCBI lineage: Eukaryota > Metazoa > Arthropoda > Insecta > Diptera > Muscidae > Hydrotaea > Hydrotaea diabolus. The sequence continues at coordinate 124,918,424 of OY740717.1, forward strand.
CACTTATCCAAGTTTAACTGTAAATGCATTTATGGAATAGTAATAAAACTTTTGTTGTCTCTGAATGACCATCTGTCAAGAAACCATGCCAATTTCCGATGCGATTTTGTTCGCTGAAGATCCAAATTTAAGTTATGGTACGTCCACAGAAAAGGAAATATGCTAAGTGTACTTTTTTCACCTTAAGTTCCATAAATGAAAACATTTTCCCTCTAAGGCGATTTGATTCCGCTAGATTAGAATATCTAGCAGTTCAGTGACTGTAAGCCACTAAAGAAAGTAAGCCGCAGATCACATTGCTTATAAATCCTTCACTGGACTGGCCAAATCCAATAAGTCGCTGAGAAGCCAGCTCAAGTAAAACAGGCAGATGGGTCCACGTTTTGAATTTGTCTAAATACAAGCCTTCATCCGATTTAAAATACATCAAATCGTAAACACTTGTATGAAGTCAAAATTCGTGTAATTTAATGCATACTCGTAGTATGGGCATCATAAGTCAATGAAAATTCCTTCGAACCGAAAAATCGTACCATTTAAACATGGATATTTAATACCAAAAAACTATGAGCTCCCTCATAATTCGAAATATGGTATTATTTTAAATGATCTAGTCAAATTGAGACCCCGTTGCATTGCCCATTGTGGTTCAAAAACTAAATTTTTTATCTTATATACATATGGGTAATAATGAAAGTTTCTAAACAATCCAAGTATAGCATTATTTTAACAATTTATATAAATTTAGGTTTCAGACCAGGTCCTAGGACCGAAAAACTAGACCCTTTTTAATTTGTCATGTGGGATCCAAAAATTAAATGCAATCGCTTTGGGAATCCAAATTTGTTCTTACTTTTTACAGTGGTATAAACGTCAAATTGCACGACTACCATACAAGTAAACCCAGGCAAAAACATCTTAACAATTTTCCAGCTGTGAGTTTCCACATCGTTAATGCCTATTTAGAGATGTAAAATAGAGCAGGTATTTAACAGTAAAAGGCATTAAAGAGCTGATTTGTTGTTGTGGGGTTACTTAAAACAGTGTTTACACAGCAAAGCCAATATACTTTCATGACTAAAATCAATGCTATTGAACCACAATAGAGGCGATTGCCGCTGCAACTCTCAAGGGTTACTTCCGGTCAAACTTAAACGATCACCGAGATGTTCCTAGATAGGTCTGAGGGAGTTATTACGATCTAATTTACCATATATCGTAGACCGTTCGACTTAATGGACCATCGATATGTTTCCAGATAGGTCTGAATGTGTTATAACGACCTAATTTACGATACATCCTAGACCAATTTCAGATCGGATGTAGAACTTCCGGTAGAACTTTTTCGACCATCGAGATGTCCCTAGATAGGTCTGAGGATTTCGACTTATTTTACAATATATCTTAAGCCGTTTTAAGATCAAAGAAATGTGACATGCACTAAATGTCTTTCCTAACTATGAAATGCCATTATTGTAGGCCCCTTTGAGGGGCACTTCCAGTCGAACAATATATCTTAGCGCCGTTTTCAGATCGAAGAAGTGTGACATGCACTAAATGTCTTTCCTAACTATGAAATGCCATTATTGAAGTCCCCTTTCAGTCGAACTTAATCGGCCGTCGGTATATAAGTAGATAGGTCTGAAAGAGAAGATTATGACCCAATTTACGATATATCCTAGATCGATTTTAAATCGGAGATATGTGGCATGCACTTAATGTCTACCCTTAACATGGAATGCCAGTCTTGGAGGTCCCATTAGCGGTACTTCCGGTCGAACTTTATCGACCATCGGGAACTTCTGGTGCAACTTAATCGAGTACCAAGATGTCCCTATATACGTCTGACAGTGTAGATTACGATCTAGTTTACGATATATCCTAGACTAATTTCGGATCGGAGATATATGACATGCACTAAATGTCAGCTTTTTAGAAGGAATGTCATTATTGAAGCCCTATTTAGGGGCACTTCCGGTCGAACTTTATTGACTATCGAGATGTCCCTAGAAAGGTCTGAAGGAGATTACGACCTTATTAAGGATATATCCTAGGCCGATTTCAGATCGGATATATATGGCATGTACTGAACGTCTTTTTAATTTTGATCGTTCATTTATCAATCATTCTGTATGTCTTCGAATGATGTTATACTTATATATTCCTAATTGGACCAGGATTATCAGATAGATTCAACCTTTTTCGGGTAGTTTATCCGCATATGTGACAGCGCATAGAGAAAGGGACCTAAGGGTAAAAAAAACAATTTTCATTTTTTTTCTTTTTTTGATGTGGACAACATCTGAGCATCGAATGAGACCGATCCCATGTCCCAAAAGTGCTCCCAGTGATATGCGCAAAAAGAAAGTGACCTTATCTTTAAAATGGCTCTCCTGAACAAAACTTTTCATCAACTTTTCACTTTTTTTTTGATGTGGACAACATCTGAGCATCGAATGAGACTGATCCCAGAGATATGCGCGTTTTATGGAAGTGAAGTCGACGAATCTAAGCGCAAATAGAAAGGGACCTAATCTTTAAAATGGCTCTCTTGAACAAAACTGGTTTTTAACCTTAGGTCCATTTCTATTTTTCTTTTTACATATACAGAATGGTGTAGAATATAATATGGTCAAGAAGTTAAAAAAATCGCCTTTATATATTTATTTTTGAGTTCAGATTTTTTTTTGTTAATTTTATAAAATTTTCCAAACAGTACAATGAAAATGAAAAAAAATCTCGAGCAAATAAAAGCTAGTTTCAGAATTATAAAAATGCAGTTTATACTCTCGAATGTTATTGAACGAAAATTTAATTTTTAATACTGTCTTGAAACTGGTCCAGCTCACATATACAGCCTGCTGAAACTGATCCAGCTCACAAATACAGCCAGCTAGAGTCGAAATATTTTGGAAATGGCTTGAAAACACATCAATGTATATTTCTATTGGGACACACTTGTAACATTTTTTCGAGCCACTTTAACGTATACTTATATATTTAATGGTAGAACCAAAGTAATTTCCAAAAAGTTAGCCCAAACGACACAGCATGCAAACCATGTTTTCATTTTGCCCGATTTACACTTATGGCCCTAAAGTATAAGATATATATAATTTTTATGGTGTTCTGCTGGTATTAAAAAAAAAACTATTTTCTTGTTTCACACTCAAATTAAGTGTGTGATGCCCCTTACCGTCATGGTTATAGGATGTGCTTACTTACTTGGCGAAACTATCATCAGTCTGAAACTCAGCTCTTAAAGAGATTGAGCACTGTGCCATGTTCTACGACACCACAACGTGTACGTTTACCTTAAAAATCAATTATCTAGGTCCACAGAACTGCACATATAAAAATAGGTCTGGTCAAGCACTTAAATTTCACCTTAATACGTTAAGAAATAAAAAAAACACCCAATTGTGTCGACCACCGGCAATCCATACTACACCAGGAATACGTTCTTTATTTACACACCACAACGCAGTCCGCAACGAGCTGTCGTAAAACGAAAAACCCTGCCAATGAATTTAAATGAAGTCATTACTTACCAATGTTCGGTATGAATTCTCCATTGAAATACCAGGTAATGTTGGGCTGTGGCTCTCCAGTGACTTCACACCAGATGGTAGAGTTTTCACCCTCTTTCACCGTCAAAACGTTGGTACTTTCCGCAAAGGTAATTTTTTCTACAGAATCGACACGAAGCAGAACAAAGAAAGAAATTTCTTATAGAATTGTGGCCATTGTTTTGACGTACGTTTTTATTGTTGGTTTTTCATGTTTTCTTTTTCATTTTGTTTTTTTTTTTTGGTCTCTGTTTTGGCTTAACGATCAATTAGTTTTCCATTGTTTGTGAGATAATGCTGTGTGCATTTTTTTCCTGCTTTTGCATTTCAATACTTACGTTGGACTTGTAAATCAAACATTTTTTCAGCTTTGCCACCTTCAGCATCGACACAGGACCAATTACCCTTATCGTCCAAGGCGAGATGCAGGAAGACCAATATCAGCTCCTCTGCAACCAGGGAACAAGGAAAGGCACGAAAGGGAAGAAAGAAAGATCAAATAAAAATTACGATGAAAACGTTAACAAATGGTCGTTGTTGTTGCTGGGCGTAAGGACACTAGATTAAAAGGGACGAACGGAACGCAATAGTGGGTAGGTACACAATGTTTTACAACATGTTAACAATGCCATTAAATACGCATTAAAACGCCCGCCTTTGGCAGTCTCTAGCAAACACTAGCGTACATTCACACCCATACAATCGCTCATAGACACGTTTAAGGATATAGATAAGGTTGCAGAATAGGACCGTTAAAAAGGAAGCACTAAAGTTCATTGTACCTGTTTTTGAACTCTGTTCGATGTGTATGCGTCCTTTGTGCTCTTTGATAATTTCACCTTTTGGCGACTTCCAGTATAGCTTCACATCCGGCGTTGGACTGCGACAGAGCACCATGAACGAATCGTTTACGTTGCGCACCATTTGCGGTTCATATGGTGTCAGCGTTAGGCCAGCATTGTCAGCATTGGCTGTAGCATCATTTTCATGATGGGAACCGGAGACCATCACTGCAAGTACAAGACCACCAGCAGCAGCATTCAATGCACGGTCACAAAATGGTGGCGTTGGCGGAGCCGGAAAAGAAACATGAAACGAAACAAAGAAGAACAAGCAACACAGATAATTAGTTGAGCATGTTGGTTTTAATAACAAGAGATTTAATTTTTATATTGTTACTTAAGTTAACTGCAAATGACACTTGTAGATAGATAAAAATCAATTTTAGCTGTCGCCTTTTTCTATTTTCTGACATCCCTTTGTTGTTTGGCATGTTCTGGCCATATTGACATTTTGCCGAAAGACAGGGGACTTGCATTTTCATACATTTTTCAAAGAACAGAAATTTTTTGTGAGAAAGGTTAATAAACCCTTCCGACTGCGAAATCCTTAACATTGAATGGCAACGGAGCGTATGCGTTACACAGTTTTGTAATGTTACGCATACGCTCCGATGTACATTCGTATTTTCTTTAACATACAATTCAGGGCCAGGTGGGATACTATTTACAATAAAGAATTTATCTCCGCTACAGATGGCTACAGGTTTTCCTGGACCGAATCGTATATACATGTGTGACAGCGGCTAGAGAAAGTGACCTAAGGTTAAAAAAAATCAATTTTCACTTTTTTTTGATGAGGACAACATCTGAGCATAAGCATCGAATGAGACCGATCCCATGCCTCAAAAGTGTTCCCTCCCAGAGATATGCGCGTTTTATGAAGGTGATTGTAACCCAAAGATACATGTATTTAAATCTTTAAAATGGCTCTTCTGAACAAAACTGGGTTTTACCCTTAGGTCCCTTTCTATTTTGCCACATATGTACGCTGTCATTAGCCGCTATTTCTGAGAGAGTTGTATTTCCAATACGATGCGGGTCTGCTTTTAATAAAATTGTATTGCTGCGTAGTGGAAGTATCTTATTCAGGAAAATTGAACTCGTTGGTCCAATGGAGTGAGAAGGCTTATATCGGAAAACCTTGGGTCTCCAATAACTTAAAACATCCTCCCAGGTTATGTAAAATATATGCCACTAGCAGGTAACTGGTGTGAACTGCCACGTATAAAACACATTTGTTTTTTTTATTGGAAAATGAATAAAGTTAATTAATTAAATTTTTGTTATTTTTTCTGATAACTAAACGGAGCGTATGAGTTAGTTACAGTCTTGTAATAAAAATGTTACTCATGCGCTCCGATGTACATTCGTATTTCCCGTAACATCCAATTCTGGGCCTGATGGGACACTTCTCCTAATAAAGACTCCAGCTCAGTTCAACAAAGACAGATGGCTACAAGCTTGCCCGGACCGGACCATATAAATTTAAACTGTCATTAGCAGCTCTTTGTGAGAGATGTATTTCTAATACTATGCGGGTCGGTATTTAATGAAATTGTATGGCTGCGTAGTGAAAGTATTTTTAAGATTTAATCACTGAACTTGACCTCGTGGAGTTGAGAAGGCCTAAATCGGAAAACGTTGGGTCTCCATTAACTTAAAACGTCCTTCCATGTTATGCACACATATACACGTATGCTACTGGCGGGTAACCAGTGTGTACTGCCACGTTAAAAAATAAATACATTTTGTTTTTTTTTTGTTGGTAAATAAAAAAATTTAGTTAAAAATATTTTTTTTTCACAAAGATAACGAAATTTTAGCATTTCAACATTAGAACGATTGGCCTGGTAGATGGATATGGCAAAAGCCATACGCATTTATCGGTTGAAATGGAAGGGAATATTAATATAAATCGTAGAATTTTGTGGTATCAGCACATCTTCATCTTTACATCCGCGATTGTTTTTAACACAAAGTTTTGTTTCGTTGAACATTTTTGGTGGTTTTCAGTTTTATATGGGTTTAAAAGGTGAAACAACTTTAGCTTTATTATGTGTGGACTTTTACAAAAACAAGTTAATAATTGCAATATGGAATGCTATTGGGGTTTTCAGACACACACCGAAACCAGAATTGTTTCTGTATTCACATTTCATAGACATCCTTCTCTTATCAGAAACCCTTTGATGTTTTGATAATAGGCAATCATCTTTTCGAAAAGGCACACGGTGGAGCAGCCATAAAATATAAATCCTCAGATGAAGTAAGAAAATCATTGTTGCAAGCTGCGAAGAGAACATTTTTCAAAACTAAACGCTGCGATTTGATTATTGCAAGCTGCGAAGAGAACAACGCTGCGATTTGATAATAGCGAATCATCCTGGCGAAGGGCACTTGATGGAGCAGCTTTTCTTCTAAAATCGTCCAAAAAGTATGAAGTCTCAGATAAAATAAGAAAACCATTCTTGCAAGCTGCATAGCAGATGAACATTTTTTCGTTTTCAAGAAGAAATAAACGCATATAATTTAGTGATATAACCAAGAATTTTGATTAATTATAAAGATAAAGGTTTGCCATTAGGATTAAACATTACTTTGGACAAGTGAACGCCGCGGCAGACTCGAATAAATTCCAGACAAAGTTTCGATCACTTTTTGCAGCATTTGGGGCCGTATGTTAATCGTGTCGAGATTATCTGCGTTACCAAGCGACTTTACATAACCTCACAAAAAATAGTCCAGCGGTGTTAAATCGCATGATCTTGAGGCAAGGCCACAGGCCCACGACGCGAGATAATGCTCTTACCAAACCTTTCCTTCAACAATTTGATTTTTTCGTTGGCTGCATGACGTGTAGCAACGTCTTGTTGGAACTAAAGGTCGTCCACATCAACATTATGACAGCTTCATTTTTGAAGAAATATAGGCCAATTATTCCCTCTGCCCATAGAGCCCACCAAACTGTGACTTTTTGAGGATGTAACGAAGTCTAAGCAATGGCTTATTGTTTTAATTACTCCAAAGGCGGCAATTTGGTTATTAACGTACCTATTTAACCAAAAATGAGCTTCATCGCTGAACAAAATTTTCTTGTAAAAATTCATCACGTTGTTCCGGAGTAAGTCTATTCATTATGAAATGGCAAACCAAACTGAGCAAAAATCAAGTGACCGCTGTTAAAAAGACCAACTGTGTGTGTGACCAGATTGAAAACCATACGCTAAAAAAACACCCTATATTTCCTTCCATGGTATTCTATTAAATGTGACCAGCACCAAGACTTCTTTGGAAACATGCTTTATTGCTGTAAGGATTTCAATGCCAAGCAAGAGTGGCGAGGCTGTACAGCTGTATAAATGTATATCCAATAATACTACTCTATACTATTAACAGGTAAACCCACATATGGCCCTCAGATCCCACAAGAATTCCTGCTGCATTTCGCGGTTCTTAATGACAATCTCGTCAGTTTTTCAAACATCCAATAGTGTTGAACTCAGTTTAGATCACACTCCCATAATAATTAAGTTTATTACTTTTATTTACACATTGTAAAAAAACTATTAAGTTATAATTTCGAATATTGTCCTTAAATCTTATTTTAGTGGAGAGACCAACGGTCTGGCCATCTCAACGTGTACATAATAAAATCTGCTTCTGAACAAGAGAATATTGTGGAATCTTTTAACAGCTTGGTCCATGAAGCTGTGATTTTATCAATCTCTACTGTTAAAAATAAACAAATGCACCAACAGATAGTTAATTTCGAAATTGCTGAGATGATAAGAAACAAAAGATGACTGAGAAAACAGTGAAAAAACACAAAAAAACAAAATGACAAACGAGTATATATGATCTTAAAATGATGCATCTTCCAGAGAATAATTACCAACTTCAAAATTTTTTAAAATGTCTAGATGTATCATGTAGCTACGAAGCTACGAAGTACTTAAAACAATCAATTAAACGAAATATTCTTATAAAAATTCAAGAGGAATTTGATGCAAAACTGATAGCAGCAAAGCAAAGAAATCAGTTGCTTTTCATCTACAGAATACATTTCAACGTCATACATCAATAAATAATAGTGATGATCAAAATTTATTTAAATTTATAGACAGCCCTTACTAAGACGATCGGATCATTAAGTACATTCCCCCATGCAGTAAAAGAAGAAATTGATAAAATAAACTGTTGAGGATGGTCTGGATTAACAAATCATAAAAACCTACCAGAAACAGCGACAACATTTTTATCTTCGATTAAAAATTCAATTCTTCGTTTAAATCATTTCCCACCACAGTGGAAATATGCAAAAATAATATTGCTATCCATTCCAAACAAGCCCGAGAATAATGGTGTCGAATATTTTGATTTAGTTTACTGGAAGCTTTTTCTTAAATATTTAAGAGAATAATACTTAGGCGATTATTGCCAGTTTAAGAAAATCAGCAAATTAGCTTAAGGCAGAAACATGGTCCACCTAAGCAATGCCATCGTATCATCGCCTTTATGCGAGATTAATTGAAAAACAAAATAAACTGATCTGGTGCTTTTTTAGATGTTCAGCAAACATTTGGCATTATGGCCTATGTTATAAATTTAAAAGATATCCACATATATCTAGTACTAAAATCCTATTTTATAGAGCGATACTTTTAAGTCAGAGTAAATGGAGACTTTTCTAATATCTGCGTATTAAGGCTGGAGTTTAACAAGGCAGACATGCCCACAACTAATAAAGTATTAGTAGCGACATATGCAGAGCACTGTAATATTGGCCTCAAGTCTATGCCAAGTAGAAGCTTCGGCTACTTCTCGGAAACCTTTGATGTTACGATCACGAGCTTCAAGATTTGTTTGCTTGAATCTGATGCTTATGTCAGTACATGGATCTGTGTAAAAGAACTGGTGGCTGTGTAAAAATTTATGACAATTATTTTTGAATTGTCATTTTGACACAGTTAAGTTTGAAAGTAATCACTCACTGACTAAATTCCCACAACAACCCATTAAGGAAAAAGCGGAAACTTCTCTTAAATCTGTGAGTTGTGCACGATATCATTTTTATACTCACTGACCAGGACCTAATGTCTAACGCCGACTCCGAACGTCTTACGTATTTTTATAATAAATCTCTTACTCGTAAAGTCGCCGGCATTGTGTTTTGGATTTTCTTAATCGAAGCTGCTCCTGGGTTTACTGGCATAATAGTCGTGCCCGCTGCCATCACATTACGGCGGTGGAATGATATTTTTTTATTATATTTTTTTTACCAAAAAAAAGTATAAAAAATCTCTTAATTTTATTTTTTGGTCTCCTTCGATTTTTAATTTTTTTTCTCCCTAACCCGTGTATGCTTAGTGATTCCAGAGAAGTGACTCATGTGTCCCAAATAAGACATGGCAATATGAACATGGCAATATGACTCATTTTCAAACCCATAATGAGTTGGAAAATTTTTATAAAGGATACAATTTTAAAGCCACAGGCAACTCCTTTTGAAATTTATCGTGCGAACAAGGAGTACAGCGCCCGTGGTATTAACATGATTCTCGCTGTGATAGCTTTAACCATGGTGCATTATTGCACAGGTGCCATTACCGGTGTCAGTTTAGGCCAATTCCGCCGCTTCCAATTCAAAGCATAATATATGCACACAACTTCCCCTTGGTTAGACACCGAGGCCCATCTGAAGCTCTGATGATCTACACATTTTAGCACCCGGTTGCAATACAACTTGACACAGCCGAAATGCTTCCCCTGATTTGGGTTTCAACCACAGCTACCACGATACTCCACATAGAGCCGCACCTACTAGCCGGACCAGAAAAAAAGTTCGGGCGTCACCTGACTACCCCTGCTACCAGACTTAAGTCTCCGGTCATTACTACCAACTTGCGATCCATGCAACGCGTTTTATGCTGTAAAATAAAAAGTACTGAATGTTTTTAGACCAAATATTTTTTAGTATATTTATTGATGTATATTGTATCCAAAAAGAATTTACTTATTCGAAATGTCCGCCTTTTGCCTTTACACACGCCTTAAGTCACACTGGCCAATCGTCAATAGCTGCACGAACATCGTACATTGGAAAATTGGCCACAGCTCGAACCAAAACAGTCTTAAGAGATCCAATGGTGGGGTATCTTTTGTGACAAACCTTGTCCTCTAAGACCGTCCACAATTTGTAATCAAATGGGTTCAAATCTGGACTGCCTAAGGGTCATTCTTCAGAGACGTTTTAGCAATATGGGCCGGCGCAGAATCCTACTGGAAAGTCCATGGCTGGTTTTGGAACAGGGAATTGTTAAGAGGTTTCACAACATCTTCCAAAACGGTTTCTTGGTAAACTTTGGCCGTTGTTTTGACTCCTTGTTCGGAGAAATGCAGGTCAGTGACCCCATCGTAAGAGACACCCCACCAAACCATGACTGAAGCTGGCTGATGACCCTTTTCCACCCTTGGGATCAGTTCAGATGCTTCCTTAGATGACCGCGCATACACTCTATCATTTTGCTTGTTAAATTTATCCTGAACGGTAAACATTTTTTCATCGGTGAACAACATTTCTCTGTGCAAGTTATCAGCGTGCTTCACCAAAAGACGTTTGCATTTTTCAGTCCTATTTTTTTAAGCTGCAATCAATAAATGTCCGGTACGTCGCTTGAAAGCCCCAAGTCCCAAGTCTTTTTTTATTAATTCGACTCATGGACTTTTGCGCGATATTCATCTCACGGGCCATGATTTTCTGTTTTCGGAGCGGATTTCTGTGAATTCTTGATTTAACGGATTTGATGACATGTGGTGTTCGAGCAGAGCGTGGGTGGCCCGACCGGTGGCGGTCATTTACATCTCCAGTCGACTCAAACAGTTTTATGCATCGGTAGGCGAACATGCGGCTAATTCCTTGTGGCCGGAGCGTTTTAAAAATATCGCCTTTTTCATTTCACACTTGAAAAGCGCTATTACAGCGATACGGTCCTCATTATATGACCACTCCATGATGAAAGTTGAAACAATTTTAAAATCCCGTTACAGACTAACGATATTGAGGTTAGCTTTTAAAACCCATATGACATTAACGGGGTATGTTCAGTTCTACTATTGAAATGGGTGCGTTCAATGTTGTAACAGTATTTATGTCCCTACTAATTATATAGTAATAGTTCTAAGACCATGCTGTACAAGGACATGGATATCTCACCGCTCTGGGCAAGGTCTATCTCTGTTTATCTTTCCAGTTCCCAACTGAAAAATTGACTATTGCTTAGTGCTTTCTTATGCAAGAAAACATTAAGAGTCCCATGACTGGTCAGCATGAAATCCAAATATAGGCCGAAGCCAAAATCTGCATGAGTTCCGACAAAACTAACATCCCGAATGAACCAGCATTGCAAACATTATCTTGATACCGCAGCGTATTACTTCAATAACAAGAGAAGCTACACCTTACAACACCCGAAGGGCCTTTATAAAGACCGTGCCTCCGACTAACAGAAAACTCTCTGGCAAGAAAGTGTCTTTCGATGCCTAATAGCCGAAGTTATTCTCGCATTCCAGATAGATGTTCCGTAAGATGCACAGGTAACAAAAAAAACACCATACGACACGAATACTCACATATACTAAGATCCCACTCTACGCTCAGAACATGACCTGCCCCACCACGCACGTTTACTTCTCACACAAACGGACAAGATGAGGTAGAAAATTCATCCTTTCTCCCATCGTTATGTCAAGGTACTTGACTCGCGTCTTGTACGAATAGCCCACTCCACTAAACCTAACAATGGTATGCCGTTCGGCGATATTCTGCTTTTCAGCAACATTGTCACGTACATACGGAGATGGCTCAAAAGACTTACAAAATCATAAACAGGATTTGGTCAAACATATGAAAGGGTGAAGCATGATTTTTTTGATGTGCTGCATTTTGAGCAATACCAAATGATAAATACCTTTTTGCCAAGTAGTATGAAGTGCAAAATATGCCATTTCCGTATAATTCAATTACGACGATACCACGACAGCTGGTTCTATGTACCGGATCGACCCAAAGGAGGAATTCTTTGGCCAAGAGCCGGTACTATGTGCCGCTACAACAACAACGACCAGACAAGCCATACTGTTGAGCCATAGTTGTCGAGAACAAATTTGTATTAGGCAACATAAAATAAATTCTTTATCATAACTCAAGTACTCCAATTAAGCCTTATGCATTAGTGAAATGTTTAAAGTCAAATGTGTGTCAAAAAAGACCCTCTCCCTATTATCCTAGTGCACAAAAAGCCTACTTTGACATGTTCAACAAAAAATTAAAAAACGAAAGTCGGACGTGACCGACAATGAAATACTTTACACCACTTTGCTATTCAGAGGATTAAGCTCCTTTGCCTCGAGCAAGGTCGGACTCAATATGTGACGCGCAAAATAGAAAGGGACCTAAGGTTAAAAACCACTTTTGTTCAGGAGAGCCATTTTTAAGAATAGGTCCCTTTCTATTTGCGCTTAGAATCGTCGGCTTCATAAAACGCGCATATCTCTGGGAGGGAACACTTTTGGGGCATGGGATCGGTCGCATTCGATGCTCAGATGTTGTCCACATAAAAAAGGAAAAAATGAAAATTGATTTTTTTACCCTTCGGTCCCTTTCTCTATGCGCTGTCACATATGTTAGAATTGATTATTTGTGGCCATACCATACAAAATTTGAGAGTGATTGGGTAAAATTTGTGGCTTCTGAAGACGTAGCAACTATAATAGGGAGGGACCGTCGAAAACATGGTCCAATGATACATGTTATAGGTGTTGGTTGCTCGTTCCGCTCCATGCGAAATTAAGAAGAAATTGGATAAAAAAAAAAACCTTCTAAAGCTGCAGATTCACAAATTTGAAAGGACCTTTGTGTGGAGCCTGTAGGAAAATGTGGTCCTATTGGAGTGTCCTAAACCGAAACCCGATAGTGGGATTCACAAAAATAGTTTGTAACCAAGTGATGAGGCACATTTTCACCTCAGTGGATTCGTCAATAAGCAGAATTGCCGCATTTGGGCGAATGATAATGCAAGAGTGATTGTCGAAAAAACAATGCACAAAGAGTGACTGTTTGGTACGGTTTATGGGCTGGCGGCATCATCGGGTCGTATTGTTTCCAAAATGAGGCCGGCCAGATAATAACAAACTTTTTATGGCCCGAATTGGAAGATATGGATGTGGACGATATGTGGCTTCAACAGGACGGTGCCACTTGCCACACAGGTAACGAAACAATGGCACTTTTGCACGACAAATTCAATAGCCGTGTTATCTCCCGTCGTGGCGATGTTAATTGGCCGCCAAGATCATGTGATTTGACACCTTGGACTTCTTTCTTTGGGGTTATTTGGGGGAAAAGGTGTACGTCGATAAGCCAGCAACAATTCAAGCGCTAAAGGGTGAGATAGTTCGGCACATAAACGGCATAGAACCACAATTATGCCTCAGTGTCGTTGAACATTTGGACCATCGGATGGAGGTCGCGGCGGCCATTTGGCCGATATTTTTTCCATACATAATGAAACCATACCAATTTTATCATAATAAAAAGAAATGACAATAATTTCCTAAATTATTTGTTTTTTATTCAAAAACAAAATTGCCCTTTATAAACCGATTTTGCCCATATTTTGATAGCATACATAGGTATTTCTCGATTTCAAAACTCACAGCTCTAAAAAAAACATATTACATATGTTTTAACCAAGTTTAGCACAATGCATTTCGAGTGATCAACAGCCATCTCTGGTAGAATTTGTCCACATCGGTCGAAGTTTTAGAGTACCTCCCAAACAAACGTTCCTCTAGATTTGAGGTCCTGCAGCTCATTAAGCCACAATTTACATTCGATCACGTTCAAATTTTTCAAAGTGCATTATGACCTACCATTAATTAGGTTCGGTGAACTCGGACCACATAGGTCCATTATTTCGTATAGCTCCCATTCAAAGGTCCTTTTCAATTTTAGAGCCATCAGCTCCAAAAGCTACAAAATAAATCCGATTGAGACCAAATTTAGCACAGAGCACTAAGAGTGACCATATCTGTACATGTATTCGTTTGGGTCTCACACAAAGGTCCAGATTTTTGGTCCTACAGCTCTAGAAGCCACAAATTACAATCGATCACGTCCAAATTATGCATTGTACGTTATGGTCGATCGGTACGTTAAGAGCGTTAAATGAATTCAATCGTGGCCGACGCTCGCTCAAAGACGACAAAGGTCGTCCAAAAACGGCCGTTGTGCCAGAGAATATTGATGCACGATCGTCATGTGACATACCGTGAGATTGGACATTTCTTCAACCAGCAAAAATTCGATATTGCATGAACACCTGGCCGTAAAAAAGGTTTGCTCTACTTGGATCCCGCACAATTTGACAATCGCTCAAAAAAGGCTCGTGTTGATTGGTGCAAAGAAATTTTGAAAAAATACGATCGCGATGCTTCAGAAGACGTTTATAAGATCGTCACAGGTGACGAACTATGGATCTATGCGTATGAGCCCGAAACGAAACAGCAATCGACCGTGTAGGTCTTCGAAGACAAGCCAAATTCAACGAAAGTTGTTTGTGGAAGAAGCACATGTGGCAACTGTTCCGGTTGAGCAACGTAGGAGGTCAATTCTGAGTGGTACACCACAATTTGATTGCCTGAAGTCTTTGGAGAAATTCGAAAAATGAACAAGAGAAGACGAATCATTGTACAACATGACAATGCGAGCTCTCATACATCTGCTCAAATCAGCGCCTTTTTGACCGGCCAAAAAGTCGAATTGATGGGTCTTCCGCCGTACAGCCCAGACTTGGCACCCAATGACTTCTTTTTATTCCCGCACAACAAGAAATAAATGCGTGGTCAACGATTTACGTCGCCAGAAGATGCTGTTGAAACGTTCAAAAACCATGTTTTGGAGGTGTCTCAATTGGAGTGGAAAAAGTGTTTCGACAATTAGTTTAGCGCATGCAAAAGTGTATAAATCACGCTGGAGAATATTTTAAGAAACAATAAAACCATTTTTGATGATAAATATTCGCATTTTCATTAGTAGGCCCGAAATATATAATGTGCCGAATTATCTCATCCTTCACCTCTTGAATTGTTGCTGGTTTATCGAAGTACACTTTATCTTTCAAATAACCCCAAAGAAAGATTTTCAACTGTGTCAAATATTGGCGGCCAATTAACATCACCACGACGTGGAATAACACGGCTATTGAATTTGCCGCGCAAAAGAGCCATTGTTTCGTTAGCTGTGTGGCAAGTGGCACCGTCCTGTTGAAACCACATATCGTCCACATCTAAATCGTCTAATTCGGGCCATAAAAAGTTTGTTATCATCTGACCGGCCATATTTTGGAAATAATACGGCCCGATGATGCCGCCAGCCCATAAACCGCACCAAACAGTCACTCTTTGTGGGTGCATTGTTTTTTCGACAGGCATCAGTCGCCCAAATGCGGCAATTCTGCTTATTGATGAATCCACTGAGTTGAAAATGTGCCTCATCACTGAAGATGATTTTCTTTGAAAATTGATCATCCACTGTTGTCATTTCTTGCCACCATTTTGACCATTGATGACGTTTGGAATGGTCAAGAGGCTTTAGTTCTTCAAATTGAGTAAGTCTGAAATTGGGAAATTTCAAGTGAAATGCAGAAAAAAACTTGACGTTGGTGTGGTTAACATTTTACATCGGCCCTGAGAATTACACCACCCTTTATTTGCGCCTCGTTTTTTTATTACAACGACAGATGGATAGTGGTGTACGCGGACGGACGGACATCGCCCAATGGAAACAACTAGTGATTCAGAGTACTTAGCAAAGAGTCTATCTACATTCCCTTAAGATATTGCAAACATCAGTACTAAGTCATAATACTCTGTGCAGTGTGGTGTAGGTTACAAAACACTATTCGGTTTAGAGATTTTAATTCATGCACTCTTGTTTACGGTGTTATGCACTTTTTCTTTGTTACCAGCAAATATCCCTCTTATCAGCTTTTATTTTGAGCCACTCTAGGGATGTTGAAGTGGCTGGGAAGCAGGAAAACATAACCAACAAACCCCAAAAGTTACGTTAGTTTTCATTACCCTAAGTCGTAGGTGGAAAATAGTTACCAGCTCTCTATGCCATTTAATTCCATTTTTTGTTTCTTCGTCCTGCCCTGCGTAACGAAATGCATCCGGTGGGGGAGCGGACAGCAAATCTACATTTGCCATGGCCAGCTATGGCGGGACTATATCATGCCCCATGTGATGTTTTTGTTGTTTTGGTAGAATTTTTACGACTTTCAAAAGGATTTGCAGAGTTAAGCTGTTTGGAAAGAGATTGTTTTCCTAGTCTCGCTCTCTCTCTCTCCCTGTCTGCCTGGCGTTAGTTCTCTCTGGCTCTGTCTCTACGCCGTCGTTTAGCTTTAGTTTTAAGTGAAAGGCACTCTCGGACAAAATACTTTGAAGCGATAACGATTCTAATAGGTTTATCAATTTAAAAACATTCAAATAAGATTAGAGCAAAAAGATTGTTTTGCAAATGGTTGAGAAGGGATTTATAAAGATGAGTATTCACTGTTGTATTTTGGGGTAGATTGAAAAAGGATAGTTGTGTAATGGATGAGGGATCTTAGCGCGGATAACTATTTTACATTGAGAATTGGGACGTCAACTCTTATATGTACTAGCCTGCATATAATCTAGAATATTGAAGTAAAAAAATCCAGGCTTTTTTGAGAAAAGTGTATGAAGTGTATTTATGAGTGCGATACGCTAAGTACGGCCGAGGCTTTTCTTACACGGGAAAAAAAAATATGTTAAAAAAATGTGTGCATGCAAACATTTATATTTTTCGAATATGCTGCAAACATATTAATGTTTGAACACAAACATATGGTTGTTTGGAAACATTACCATTCACATATGAATGTTTGGGAACATTGCCGAAAACATAATTATGTTTCGGTGCAAACAAATATATGTTTGCCCATAAGCAGATAAATGTTTCTGATAATTGCTACAAACAGATTAATATTTCCTGTATGTGTAAGGGAGGCTGTTTTCACCCTCCGTGTTTAAAGAGTGGTCGAAATACAGGCATCCATTCAAATAACTTAGGCTGAAATATTTAGCTTTTCTGCCTCGGAAATTATTATGCAGTAAAAATGAATTAGGTTTATTTATAATATTGACCATCTTTAGCCCATTAAAAACAAAAAAAGTCAATTCTCAACGTTGTTGGTTCGTAATTTTGTGAAGAAGTCCTTTAGCTTGGCCGAACGTTCAATAGGTTCCATCATTAAGAGCTATAGAAACTACAGGGAGGCACAAATTTAAGAGTCTATTTATAAAATCAAACAAAAAAAGAATTAAAATACATTAATTTTTTACTGCGTAAAATTGATTGATTCGAAATAGCCAACAAACCAAACTTTTCTAGCTAAATTTAAATACTTAAGAGAGCTCATGCCATATAATGCTGTAGCAAACCATATTGGATACAAGGCACCCGTATGAAATCAGTAAATATACGATGAAACATGGAATCTCCTTACAACAAGTAACAGATAAAGGGCCAACTAATCCATGCCATAACCCGCATGTAAAAATCCAGGCTACACGGTTACTACCACTCTCTCGACAGCTCTAGCAGAGGCAAGAGGAATAAAAGTAGTACAAAGACTATGGGGCAACAATAAACTTTTTGTCGGTCGGAAAGACGAATTTCCTACACACAGAGAAAAGTATGTAATTTCTGTACTTCGGAATACAAAAATTCTTTTAAACGTAAAAAGTATATGTCGCAATAGGCAAATGCTAATTATCATTATAGAAGTTACGATCGACATACAACAGAACGATAGCTATGAGAATGTTACGACTGAGATGACTAACAGTTCTGTAGTACTAATGAAATGAAGTAAAAAATATTGATTGTTAGATTCGCTTGTTAAAGCCAGAGAACAAAGCTGATTTAGAGTCACGGTCGACAGCAGCTCCACCAAGAAATAGTCAGCGGCTAAAAGTCGACTGGCGCTGTTGACTTCTGGAAATAACCAGAAAACACATCTCGGCACATTTTGGCGACTGAGTAAGAGTTTTTTTTTATATTTATTGTTGCAACTTAATGGTGGCTCCGGAGCTCTTTGCGTCATAGTGGTGCACTCTTCTCGCTATTTAAAGATTTTACTTAGTAGGAACATAAATACTGTTACACACGTTTTACGATATGCTGTAAAATAAAAAGTACTGAATGTTTTTGGACCAAATATTTTTTATATATATTTATATATATTTATTGATGTATATTGTATCCAAAAAGAATCTACTTATTCGAAATGTGCTTTTGCCTTTACACACGTCCTAAGTCGCACTGACCAATCGTCAATAGCTGCACGAACCTCGTCCATTGGAAAATAGGCCACAGCTCGAACTAAAGCAGTCTTAAGAGATCCAATGTTGGGGTATCTTTTGTGACAAACCTTGTCCTCTAAAACCGCCCACAATTTGTAATCCAATGGGCTCAAATCTGGACTGTCTGAGGGCCATTCTTCTGAACGCTGGCAAAATTGTTTCGAAGCCAGGCCTGGGACGTTTTAGCCTTAAGGGCCGGCGCAGAATCCTGCTCGAAAGTCCATGGCTGGTTTTGGAACAGGGAATTGTTATAAGGCTTTACAACAGCTTCCAAAACGGTTTCTTGGTAAACTTTGGCCGATATGTTGACTCATTGTTAGCAGAAATGCAGGTCAGTGACCCCATCGTAAGAGACACCCCACCAAACCATGACTGAATCTGGGTGATGACCCTTTTCCACCCTTGGAATCAGTTCAGATGCTTTCTTAGATGACCGCGCATATACTCTATCATTTTGCTTGTTAAATTTTTCCTGAACGGTAAACATTTTTTCATCGGTGAACAAAATTCTTCTGTGCAAGTTATCAGCGTGCTTCACCAAAAGACGTTTGCATTTTTTAATCCTATTTTTTTTTAAAGCTTCAGTCCATAAATGTCCGGTACGTCGTTTGAAAGCCCCAAGTCCCAAGTCTTTTTTAATGATTCGACTCATGGACTTTTGCGTGATATTCATCTCATGGGCCATGATTGTCTGTTTTCGGAGCGGATTTGTGTGAATTCTTGATTTAACGGCTTTGATGACCTGCGGTGTTCGAACAGAGCGTGGGCGGCCCGACCGGTGGCGGTCTTTTACATCTCCAGTCTCCTCAAACAGTTTTATGCATCGGTAGACGAACATGCGGCTAATCCTTAGTGGCCGCACGCAGAAAAAAAGTACGGTTGGGGTGACAATATTCGAAGAGGATCATGCTATTGTTGGGTATATGGTTGTGACACAACAATATTATGATCCTCACAACAATAGTATGATTCACACATAACTATACTATGATCCCCACAATCATAGTATGATTCACACATAACCATACTATGATCCCCACAACCATGGTATGATTCACACTCAACCATACTATGATCTCCGAAACCCTACTATGATCCTCATAACAATAGTATGATTCACACTCAACCATACTATTATCTCCACAACCATATTATGATCCTCACAATTATAGTATGTTTCTCATATAACCATAGTATGATCCTCACAACTATAGTATGATTCACACGCAACCATACTATGATCCCCACAACAATAGTATGATTAACACTCAACCATGATCCCCAAAATTATTTATTAGGATTGGTTATTGTTGTTATTCAAAAATAGAGATTTATTAAGTTTGTTATTTTAAATTGCATTACTATTAGTTCATAGCCAGATTTGAGGCCATGTTTTTATTAAACATTTCATTCAAGAAACAAAAATATATATTCCAACGGTCAAAAATACTTTTAGTTTCCAACAGGGGTGAATTCTACTTCACCATCCGTAGACACGAAGTAACGAATGTGATTAAACCATGATCAATGGCTATATACTTAAGTGCAGGCAGATTTTAAATAAACGAGACCCAGTCGATATTAGAGCATTTCACCGAATAAAGTAAACACAAAAAAAATCCCTCAAACTACCTTCCGATTGTTGTTGTTTTTTTAATGGACAATAACCATTCACTGTATCGTGTGTATGTTGTTTTTTTTCTATATCAAAAAAAAAACATACGCACACACATATATGTTCATAGTCGCAACCATGCTGTATGATTGCCGTAATCAAATTATTGTTAACGTAAATTTTAAACAACAATACTTTTGTTGCACCAACCATGTTTATATGGTTGCTACAACAATATTTTCATTTCTAAATTTGGCAATAATACTATTGTTACATTTCAACAATAGCAATTTTGTTGCAATCATACTATTGTCAAAATCGCAATACTATGGTTGCGACGAACATGCTTTTATTGTAGAGAACATATTATTGTTGCGGTGACCATAGTGTAACCATATCTTTTATCTGCGTGCTGAGCGTTTGTTTCATTTCACACTTGAAAAGCGCTATAACAGCGATACGGTTCTCATTATCTGACCACTCCATGATGAAAGTTGAAACAATTTTAAAATCCCGTTACAGACTAACGCTATTGAGGTTAGCTTAAAACCCGTATGACATTGACGGGGTATGTTCAGTTCTACTATTGAAATGGGTGTGTTCGATGTTGTAACAGTATTTATGTCCCTACTAAGTACACCTAATGTGGTGAAATTGGCGTTGATGAATGTCTCTTGAATTTTCAGAACCCCAGATCCTCCAGTTCTGCTTATAAACAAAGCCATTCAAAGGAAAATGAGCTTCATCACACATTACTTTGCGTTAAAATAATTGATAGGAGATTTAAATAATAAAATTCTATTATTCTGGTTCTTTTTTTCGATTGTAAATCTCTCCATTATTTATTCTCTAAGTGTTATTTATATAATCTGAAAAAAATAAACAAAAAAATATATAAACGAAAAAGTTATAAAATTGTAAGCCCCATGGTAAATTTTGGCCCACCCTGTATTAGACCGAGACATTGACAATCGGATCGGTCTGCTTGAAGAATTGCTAGCACAACCGAGATGATTATTTCAATGATGTGATATTTTTAAAGAATGACATAAATGTAGCTTCAAAAAAAAAGGCAAGCAGAAATTTGATACCCCACAAAAGTGTAGTTACCTTTAAATTACTTTTCCCAGCGTCCTATATATTGTCTGATGTGTAACCCTTGCTCTAGGATTGCAATTTAACTTTTTTCATTAAAGTGATTCAAGTCCATAACATTTACAAAAAAATTCTTTGCCACGATGCTTACTAGCAACCTGCTTTGTTTTAATTTTCCAAGCATTTATTTTAAGCCATAATAGAGCCTCTAGACTCGACAAGTCTCTTAAATTTATCACCTCACAATGTTATGGACAATAAGGTGTCACACCCCCTTGGCCACAAATAAACCCCTTTTAGAACTTTTGTGTTTTCTTGTGGTGTGGACGCCGGACATGCTTTCGCAATAAAGAACTTTTTTACTGGCTTTAAACATTTATCATTCGCACTTCATAATATCTTTCACATTAACTTGAAAACCAATAAAACTTTAACGTTCCCATATGTTTGGTTTGTTTTGGCTTCTAAAGTACAAGCCTTCCTTTTGGTTGGGTGTTTTTCGCTCGCATTTGAAAACTGAATTTTCTTTTGTAGTTCTGCCTTTCGCCTTTTGTGTGCCTGTGTTTGCTGAAGTTTTTCAGTGTTTCAAATTAATCACCAGAGACAGTTATCAAAACCAAGTGTTAGTGGCCTCAAGGATTTCAAAAGCATTTTCGACATTTGTCAAATAGTGATTTATTTTTCATGTAAGTTTAAATATGCCTTGAGCCGAGTAAATAAGTTCGAAGAAAGTTTGTTTAGTAAATCGAGACCGACTGCAGGCTATGCTATCACACACATGTTCTGTCTTTCTCGTATAGAGAGGATTATTTAAAATTGAAATTTATATGAACTATGAAGGGAAGAAAATGTTTAACACATTTGTGGCATAAGCTATTGAAAAGTATCCGAAAAATGCATATGTGTGATAGGCTTACGAGTATTTCAACATATCAAAAGCAATGCACCTTGCTGGTACAGAGGATATTTATTAAAATCAAATAAAGGGTGATCCAGGTATCTTATTAAAAATTAAAAATAAAGGGTGGTTAAATTTTAAGGGCCGTTGATGATTTTGAATTAAACACAAATTATTTAGGAAATTATTGTCATTTCTTTTTTTATGATAATATTGGTATGGTTCAATTATGTATGGAACATAATATTACGCATAACTGAGGTTCTGTGTCGACTTATCTCGTCCTTTAGCTCTTGAATTGTTTCTGGCTTATCGACGTACACCTTTTCTTTCAAATAACCCCAAAGTAAGAAGTCCAACGGTGTCAAATCACATGATCTTGGCGGTCAATTAACATCGCCACGACGAGAGATAACATAGCCATTGAATTTGTCGAGCAAAAGACTCATTGTTTCGTTAGCTGTGTGGCAAGTGGCACCGTCCTGTTGAAACGACATATCGTCCACGTCTATATCTTTCGATTTGGCCCAAAAAAGTTCGTTATTATCTCACGATAGCGAACACCATTCACAATAACTGCCTGACCGGCCTCATTTTGGAAAAAAATACGGTCCTATGATGCCGCCAGCCCATAAACCGCACCAAACAGTTACTCTTTGTGGGTGCATTGTTTTTGCGACAATCACTCTTGGATTATTATTCGCACAAAAGCGACAATTCTGCTTATTGACGAATACGAGGGCGACCGCAAAACTAACTGGCCTGGCACATTTTCTGTTTTACTAGCACATTTTTTTTGTTTTTCAAAAGCAATCTTTTATAAGCCATATATTTCAGAAATTTTCAGAAATTTTTAATGATTATTTTCTTTGTTACAGGTGATTGAAGTAAACAAGTTTTATAATTTTTGAATTACTCGTAATTAAACACTATGTTATGAAAGGTTATACGCCACATTTTATCAAAGATGAATTGGATTCTGTTCATTGTGATAATGCACCATCATACTCCACCGTGAAATCCTGGGTTCAACAATTTAAAATGGGTCGTTCAAGTACGGAAGATGAACAACGCTCTGGAAGACCGAAAACTGCTAGTACTATTGAAAACGTTAGAAAAATATTTACTGAAGTGACTAAAGATAGACGAATAAAGCTCAGAGAACTTGCTGATATTGTTAAAATACATGAAAAAAAAAGTTTGGAGTATTTTACATGATGAACTCCACATGAAAAAGCTATCCGCAGGATGGGTGCCGCGTTTGTTGACTTTGCCCCAAAAAAATCGTCCGTTGGACCAATTCCGAGGAGCTTTTAGCGATTTATCAGCGTAATCCAATAGAGTTCTTGCCCGATTCATAACTGTTGATGAAACATGGATCCATCACTAAATCCCAGAATGCAAAGAACAGTCAAAACAATGGATAGGTGGTCCCAATGGTAAAAGTGGTCCCAAGAAGGCGAAAACTGTTAAGCCAGCAGGAAAAGTAATGCCAAAGTATTTTGGGATGCAAGGGGTATAATAATTATTGATTATCTTGAGAAAGGAAAAACTATAAATAGTGAATATTATTGTGCATTATTGGATCGGTTGAGTGAAGAAATCAAGATAAAACGACCGCATATAGAAAAAAAAAGTTCTTTTTCATCAAGATAATGCTCCTTCACACACTGAATTTTTAACTCAACAAAAACTGGCCGAATTACGATTTGAAATTGCTCCGCATCCACCATATAGTCCAGATTTAGCTCCTTCTGATTATTTCTTGTTTCCAAATTTAAAAAAAATTCTCGGTGGCAAAAATTGTTCTTCCAATAGCGAGGTTATTGCTGAAACTGAGGCATATTTTGAAGGTCTTTAAAAATCTTATTTTTCGGATGGCATTAAAAACCTTGAAAAACGTTTGATGAAGGAGATTATGTTGAAAAATAAATAATAATAATTCCAAAAAACGGTTCTTTTTGTGTTAGGCCAGTTACTTTTGCGGTCGCCCTCGTATACTGAGGTGAAAATGTGCCTCATCACTGAAAATGATTTTCTTCGAAAATTGATCACAATAAGTCTGAATAACTTAAACGCGTTGCTCGCTTGTGTATCTTTCCATGGTTCAAATTAAGTTAGTCTGAAATTGAGAAATATCAAATGAAATGCAGAAAAAAACTTAACGTTTAGGTGTGGTTTAACACCCTTTATAACAAAACTTAATTTGTTTGTTCATATCATTGGTTTGTTTATTCGCAAGAGCAAATATTCTACTTATTTATTGAACACAATGTCATTGGCAGCTGGACTAACAGCTCCGAGGTGCCCAATTTTAGACGTCGAGACGGCTGATAACTCGGAACTAATCACGATGTCATCTTGTTAACCCCAAATGCATAGGCTATGCAGCCACAGCATTGAAATCCGTACCAAGCTGGAACTATCTGATCCTGTATTGGCAAAAAAAGTGAAGTGAAGTATTACATCTTACAACTTGTGTTTTCATCCTGTCATAACGAAAATATTTTTGATAAACGGCATACAATTTTGTTTGTAAACATGTAAATACGTTTATTCATTGACATCGATAAACAACTTACGAATATTTTAGTTAATATGTGAAATTTTTTATTACAGGATTCCCAAATAATTTTGTGTTTGCATATTTGAATTTTTTAGTTAACGCAAAAGATTATGAAAGGCCCATCTTTATGTAATTTATATCTAAGCGATCTTATATTTAAGGACGTACCGCTCTAAAAACCAAATTTTAAATCAGAGTTTGCACGAATCTACCAATTTTTTATCAAAGGGATCTTTGAATATTATCTGAGTAATATGAAATATGTCATCGTATAACTTACTAATTTGGGAGAAGTTTCGCGTTTGTAACTTTATGGGACGTTGAGAGATATGTATGTTTGTATTCCCGAGCACTATCACCATGTAATATGTTTATCGTAATTGTACTTTTCACAGTCATTTTAAAATTTGCAGCATTCCCACTTTAGTCATGGGACAAAATTTTTTCGAAGTTGGCATGGTCTCATCTGCAAAACATCTCTGCTTTAGGCATGTGCTGTTTTATCAACAAATGTATACGGTTACGTTCAAAAGTTCACAAATTTGAAAAAAAAAATAGAATCCTCTAACAAATGAATGGGGTAATATCATAACGTAGCGTTTTTTAAGAGAAGGGTCCCTAAAAAACTGAATACAAGTGATGGGTCCCAGAAAACCCGAATACAGGCTTTCAAATCTTCTGATCGTATATTAAATTAAGATTTTGTGCGGCTGTCGTAAAAGCTAACAACAACTAATTTATTATAATTAATTATTAGGATCTAATTAAAAATTTAATTTTATTTTAATTATTAATATAATTTGATTAATGATAATTAAAATGTCTCTTTTATTATTTTTCAACATAATCTTCTATTACCCTAAAAAAATAAAATAAAAATAAAAAAGAATTTGTTGAGGTCCATCAAATAGAAATTTGTTTAATCAACAATTTCATCATTGGAGCTGAATCTCCTTCACCGAGCCATTTCTTTAGTTGTGAAAATAGGAAATAGTCATTAGGGGCAAAATCTGGAAAATATGGCGGATGAGTAGTAATTCGTAACACAATTCAGGCAATTTTGCCATTGACACTGCACACGTTGCCTCCGAAAAACTGTTGCCATCACCTAACTGGCCGACAAAGTCACCAGGAGAAACCCATTGTTTAGACTGCTGCTTGATCTCCGGATCCATATTTCATATACAGTTACAAAACTCCGCAAAAAAACATTTAAATTTCGGTTAAACAAATCCAAACAATTCTTTCAAGTTGTCACACGATTACGTTAATGGTCATTTGAGAGCAAACGCGGCACCAATCTTGCAGACAGATTTCTTAAATCCAAGTGGTTATGTAAAATCAAAACCACACTGCCGTAAAAAATGCGTATGGCATCAACAATCTTACGCATTTTAACTCTTCGACCAGTCAACACCATATTGTGGAGTTTATGATATTTTCGGGTGTATTGACCTCAGTTGGCCGGCCAGTACGTTCAGCGTCATTTGTACCTGTGCGACCACAACGAAAGTCAGTAAACCACTTGTATACCATTGAAATCGATGGTGCAGAGTCCCCATAGTATTTATCAAGCTTTCCTTGGGTTGACTGACGTTTTTTTCTGCAAAAATAATGTCTACAGAGCACTCAAAATTCACTTTTTCCATTTTTAACAAAATCAACGAGGTTATATGTTTTGAACAGCTGTTAAACACAAACTAAGTGCTGGAACTCTCTCAAAACTTGACAGTAGTCTGTTAACAGATGGTACCTGATGGGAGCAGTGTTGCATTTTATATAACTACGAGGAAAGTTGGAAAAGTCACCAAATTATTGATATGCCCTCGTATCTTGTATGTACATTTGATTGTGGAAAATCTGTCTTAAAAATTGACTGCCGCGTTTGCTGACAACCGACCGTAAACCCAATAATGTGGGTTGAAATGTAGTTCTACTTCGATACTCAACCAATCCTTTAACATGGATTTTCCATCACACTTCTGGACAAAATAACAACGAATGCCGCAGGTTGAACTAGGTTCAAATCAAATCAGATCACATCTCATAATAAACTCAAAAGAAAATATATAAATAAGTGCAAAGCATTATATTCTTTAGATCGGACACACCAACGAGAACTTAATGTTTCTAAACAGGAAAAAGTCCTTGGCGAAGCTTTGTCTACGTCAAAAATTAAAGTTGAAGGGAAAGGTTATGTGGGGGTAGTAATAACTAAAAAAACGAGAACAACTTAGTCGACATAAGATGTTTTAATGTGTTGGCACTAATGTCTTATAAGTAACCTGAGAGATTCCGGAAATCTTAGGAATTGAACAGCTAATATTGATTAAACCAAATTTATATGGGCTCAGCGCCATTCTAGGAA
The DNA here is from genome assembly GCA_963513945.1 of Hydrotaea diabolus. Lineage (NCBI taxonomy): Eukaryota > Metazoa > Arthropoda > Insecta > Diptera > Muscidae > Hydrotaea > Hydrotaea diabolus. Next base: position 124,945,828 of record OY740717.1, read on the forward strand.
CTGGACAGTAGAAGAACGGAAAAGAAACACAGGCTTTGAAGAAGGACCCACTGACCTATTGGCCCACCATGGTTGATATCCCGACCAACGATGTGGAAAAAAACAGATAATAGAAGAACGGAAAAGACACAGTCTTTGAAGAAGGACTTGCTGACCTATTGGCCCATCATCGTTGTTATGCCGACCATCCTAGTCATTTGTCGAATGCGACGGTATATTATAAGACGTTGCGCCGGACAACAATCTTGTGTTCGCTTTATCTCTTTGTGTCTGACCCGTAAATGGCCTTCCATTTTAAACGTTTGCAAACGATGCTCGGCACATTCCTTTAACTGCACAAAATTGACCAAATGTGTGCTATCCCTTTTGGGCCATCATCATTAACTGCACATGCTGCTGCTAATTTTTCTTTCGGTCGAAATGTGCAACTTTTGTGGTTATGGAATAAAATTTTATTATTTTATTTAACAGCAAATGTTGTGAGAAGCATCCACATACTGTTGCATTTCCTTTGCCCTGCTCCCATCTGATGATTCCCATTGCCAGAACATTTCTGGGTATTTTAAGGAGGCATTTTTTGTTCAATTCCTGCTGAATGGTTTCAATTTCAAAATCTCTTTAGCAAACATTTACACAAGTTTTACGAGAGAAAATGCATATTTTAAAAAACAAATAAACAGTTTGTTTATCCTTTTTCTTAGGTACAATGTTTAAAAAATTCACTCTTTTCATATCGAAGTGAAAACTTTGTCCTATTCTCTTTTGTTTTTTGTTATGGTTTGAAGTTGAAGGCGAAGAAGCGGCGCGGAGGAAGAAGTTAATAAAAGTTTTCTACTTTTCTTTTTGGATGGGCCAAGAAAGTAGTACTTGAAGACAAAGTTTAAAGTGCCAACAGCCATATTTTCACTTTGATATTGTGTCGTTGTTTTTATTTCTTTGCTTTGAAAATATTTATAAGGTACGAGTATACTTTTTGTTGGATATGCCTAGGAAATGTCTGGGCCTCTTGTAAGGTATGCGAATTAAATTAATAAAAGTCTATTTGACAGCGAATGTTTTGTTAAGTTCCGACACACCCAAAGGAGAAAATCAGTAAAGTAACCTGCCAACGGGCTCTAGGTGTGATACATCCAGAGTATTGGGGCAGTATAAATTTTCCTCAATTTTAATAAGTGTCTGGCTCTAATGTGTCACAGTTGCTTTTATCAGCCTCATCTGAAATTTGAGAACTTGTGTAGCAAGACTTTAGCCCTTGGATAGAATCCAATTAGCAATTTTTTCTGTGTTTGTGAGTTTCATAAAATGTGAATTATGTCCTGTATGCAATATTTTTCTCATAAATACAACAGCTTCACTTCCAATGTAAATCGAATATTAGTCGTTTTATAAAATGTGAATTATGTCCTGTATGCAATATTTTTCTAATAAATACAACAGCTTCACTTCCAATGTTAATCGAATATTAGTCAAAGGCCCTTTAAAGTAAAGGGTGGTCCAATTAATACGCAAGATGTTAGTTTAAAATAAAACAAAAAGATTTCAGAGAATTATCTTAATATTTCATATTATAATAGAAGGATCTATGAAAGGTATTTGCAGTACAAGGGTTGCTATATATATTTCTGGCCTAGTCAACACTTAGTGTTGCCTGGCGTCATCTGACATTTTCATTGGAAAGTTTTACATTTTTAAGCATAAACGTACTCAGAACGTTTTGACAAAAAAATTTGGCAAAAAATGGAATTAACTCTACGTGGATTATCACGACAAGAGTGCATCGAAGAATTTAAATCTTTGTGTGGCGATGAAGGGCCTTCCTAAAGCACTGTGAAAAACTGGCTTAATAAGACGAAGGTCGTCCAAAAACTGCCGTTGTGCCAGAGAACATTGATGCCGTGCGTGAACTGATAATGAAAGATCGTCATGTGACATGCCGTGAGATAGAGGCATCCTTGAGCATTTCTTCCACCAGCATACATTCGATATTGCATAAACACCTGGCCTTAAAAAAGGTTTGTTCTCGTTGGATCCCGCACAATTTGACAATCGCTCAAAAAAAGGATCGTGTCGATTAGTGCAAAGAAATTTTGAAAAAATACGATCGCGGTGCTTCAAAGGACGTTTATAAGATCGTCACAGGTGACAAATCATGGATCTACGAGTATATATAGCAGCCCTCGCCTATCGTGCCTAAATAGTACAGCTCAAGAAGCCAACTATTTTAACCGCATATGCTTAACTTCGCTTAATACATTATAAGCGACTAAGAACCAACTCTGGTGAAATGGTAAACTATAGTTCTGTGATTACTGCTGCCTTTATGCAAAAATCCCTACCGATTTCGGGGTCTTAAGAGTAATGCCTTTATAAAATTGGACAACATCGGTATACTCGTCCTTTCGGCCTTTGAATCAAGAGCGGCAGCTTCTTAAATAATAAACAAATCAAATATTGCTAACATTAAGTATAGCGCGTCATGCGTGACATATAAATTACTCGTGTCTCTAGTGAAATTGGAACCAAAAATCGTCCTGATTCGAGATCTATTGCCTGACAGATACGATAAGTCTTCTGTATACCAAAGTGGTAAAGGGTATCACATAGTAGTCCGTTTCCACTGGAGCCTTTAAATCTTGTTTATAACTTGTAATAACGTTGTAAATGCCCGTTTCCTATTTTGCCCTACCGTATGACAACATTGTCAATTGACCCACCGTCCCTCATGCAGTTGATAACTCCATTTGAAAATTTAGAAATGCATATTAAAGCTTAATTACGTTATGCACATTTATGTGCACATATATCGCAGATTTTAACTAAATTATGGCATAAAATGTAATGTTTTATTTTATGTTGTTTTGCTTTGTGCGACAATAATAATGTTGAAATTAAATCATTTAAACCTACGCCGAATGGAATGACTGGGAACATGCAGCAGAGTGTGGGGCGAGTTCGGGCCGTGCTCATTTATGACCTATTTAAACTTTGTTTGAAATAAGTGCATCTCCGGCAACATGTACAATTTCATATGAAATTATCTGCAGAGCATTCATCTTAAAAAAGGCGTATGTAAATTTTGCACTTTATATATTCATGGAATGCATTATGAAATAATGTTGTGGCGGAATATTGCGCTGATTCTGTGATATTATTCTTATGCGGTAGGACTGCCAACATTTATTTTTTATATTTTCTTTTTATATCGTTTTTAAGCCAAACCAGAGTTGGCGGCCTTGTCTTGTTTATGGATGGAGGGATTTTGATAAATCCTGGCAACCTTCGCTGTTTTTTATATGGCCTTATTATTTTCCTTAGCTGAGAAAGTCGTTTCTACCGAGTCTTTTGGGGGTATTTAAGTATAATCGTAATCAAAGCACAGATTTTAACCAAACTTTGCACTATATGCTGGTTTTAGAATAATAGATCAATATCCTACCGTAATCATACTATAGAATATTGACTATATGGGTTTAGCTTTTATATAGATTTGAGATCTGTATACTTAGTGTATTATGTGCACCCTCTGTCTGTAGTTTTACATTGTAAATGCCAAAGACGATAAACTCTACAAGATGGACGATGTGCTTATTCTTTGCAATAATGTAGAAAAACACACTTCACCCAGAAATTCTTTTTCCATATTCGTTTGTTCACAATCACAAGAACGCCAGAAAGCCAAAATTGAAACACAAAATACAGGAAACACTGAATTCGTTGCCAGCCTCAAAAAAACAGCATTCACAAAATGATTTTTACGCAACCTTGTTTTTTGATTTCTCAGTAAAGCTCACATCGCCCATCATGTACAATTTATGGTCTTTGGTATATGCGATCTTGCTGACGATAACTTTTTGACAGTAAGACTTGATCTCGACCGCTCGGACTCAACCACATTGTTCCATACCACTGCGGTATACAACAATGAAGGGTTCTAAAAATCGATTGGTCGACGAATCTACTTTTAGTTCCAAAAACTTAAAAAGTCGTGATCGAATTTTAATCGAATAATCGACTTTACCGTTCGACTTTTTGCTGCTGTGGTACAGAGTATTAAAAGTTAGTTCTGTGGCAAAAGTTTGTATCCAACAAAAGTAGTTGAGCAAGACCCATATTTAAGTTTACCAATCAACTCAGAATCAGGAGATGTAATCAGACTGTCGCAATTGCTGTCCGATCTTCATGAACTTTGGCAGAAGCAAAATTTTTGGACCATTTAAATAAAGGAAATTGGACCAGTTTTAGATATAGCTTTCACACCTATGTTTAACCGATTTTATGTCTTTAGCTCCAGAAGCAACACTTTACATCAAATCCTGATGAAATTTGCCACAGTTCGGTTTTCAGTCCAGTAAAAAGTCTTTCCAGATATTTGGCACAACCGTTCCAGAATAGTCTTTTTAGATCCGATTTTAATTAAATTTTGTATATATTCTAAGGGAGAAGCATCCAATATTGGGCAAATTTGGTCCATATAGACCCATATTTTAATATAGCCCCTTATAAATGATTTGGTGCCAAAAATGGCTTGATAAACGTACAATGGGTTATTAAATAACAACACATTTTTTGTTAAAGCCAAAAATAAATTTATTTTTGACAAATGGCTAAATTTGGCCGACGGACTCCGATGCCAAAAAGCCGGACCATTTAAACGTGAATATATAGGTACAAAAAAAAATATATAATTTTTTCACAAATTCGAATATGTCAAGCCCTCGGGCGGTCCAAAAATCTGCCTAAAATTGGCTTTTCGACACATCCAATTGTTTAGGGTGCAATAAAGTCGCCCACGTCTGACGATAGCCTTTTTTGTCAGTCCGGGCCATGCATCTGACCTTAATGCTTTTGTTTGATGAATTAAGTGACTCGCAACTAACAGTACCTATTTTAAACATTGTTCTTTACTTGGTCGATTTTGCCCATTTATAGTCCCTAACAGCTTAGGCCATAAATTTCTGAATCTTAGCTTCATTAATTTGACTAGAATCGTTTTTCGACAGACACTAGGACGTTGTTGTTGTTGTAGCTGCAACTGTGTGCCGTGGTGGCAGCCCATGGCCGAAGATTTGCTGCTTCGGGTCAATCCGGCCCATAGAACCGGCTAGATCGTCTTAAAATTTAACGGCATTTAATTATATAAATAATTTTTAGGAACTCCGCTCAATATTTTCTTGTGTTACGTGCAGAATGACAAACTAAATATACGATCCATACTTTGGTGGATCTTATAAATAAGTAAATGTAACGAAAATCTTGTCTTGAATAGGGAAAAGTCGAAATAAAAGTCGACTAATCGACTTTTTACCACAAAAAATTCAATTAGTTGGATATTTTTTGTTTTAAAAACAAAGTTAAAAGTCGACTTTTTGCTTCGACGTTGCAACCTTATTACAATGCGTATACCAACCCTCTCGAGATATACTTATACCTCTGCTACTCTATGGATCGTAGTATTCGATTTGGGTTCTAAACTTCATCCACTGCGAAACTCTCCAAAGGGCGATTTCAGCAGATCAGGCCATACCCTCACTAAATACCCAATCTTTGTTTCTGTTCTATTGTGTTTTAATTTCAATAATTCCAAAGGGACGTCGTTAAAATTAATCACCCGACTTCATTTGTGGTGTCAGCAGAATCATCAATCGATGTCGACCTAAATTGAACTATGCCTAGAATACTCAATTGAACTGATCTGCGGCGAATGGACATTTGAGGGGTTTCTTCGATATAAGCCGCAAAGACGTTTTTGTTTTCATGAAGTTGCTACAATCTCTCTATGGTTGGGAGCTTTAGACCCAGAAGAGTGTACTAACATTCAAGCTTGCCAATGGCTTGCCTGCTATGAAGCCATTATAATGACCGACTTCATGGTGAAGATAAGCCGGAATTTCGATAATATTTATACATGATCAAACACAAATCGCTAGAGTTAAATATTGTTAATAAGGGTTTAGAAAAAAACAGCTAGAATTACCAACGTATCTGGTCATTCCGAATATGCTTTAAATACTCGTAGAAAGACTGACATCGCTATACAAGACATTATTGTGAGACGAGATATTCCAAACAAAACACATCACATTCATACAATTTTTTTTCAAAATCCAATTAAGAAAAAAAAGAAAAACTTAGCTAAAAATAGAATTTTTCGCCTGAAATTTTTCGTCCTGAAATTAATTAAGCAACATTTTGGTGGAAATATAAATAGCAACACTCGAATTTCTAAGAAAAGTAAAAAAGTTTCTTTTTTATTTTTCTCGGGTCCTGACAATACTAGTGTTCTCAGATGCAAACTGGAACTTTCATTGGAAAGTTTGACATTTTTTAACACAACTTCCCTTGGAACGTTTTGTCATTTGAGGGCGAATTGTTTTGTTGTGTGTGTTGAAAAATTCATCTCAGCCAAAAAATGGAATTATCCCGAGAACATTTTTGTGCGAGAACATTTTACGATTTTCGGCGTAGGTTATCGAGACAAAAGTGTTTAAATCAACCTGTGCACTTATTAAGCAAGACCGACATCTGATATACCCTGAGATTAAGGCATCCTTGGGCATTAGTACGACCAGCATCAATAAGATATTGCATTTTTATTAAGCCGTGAAAAAAAATTGTTCTCGTTGGATAATTTGACGAATGCTCAAAAAAGGCTCGTATGGATTGGTGTTAAGAGATGTTGAGAAAGTATAACTGCGGTAGTTCAAAGGCAGTGTTTAACATTGTCACAGTTGACGAATCATGGATCTATGCATATGAACCCGAAACAAAACAGCAATCGACCGTATGGGTCTTTCAAGACGAGCCAAATCCAACAAAAGTTGCTCGTGGAAGAAGTACATCAAAGAAAATAATTCAGTGCCTTAAGTGGAACGCAGGACGGTCAATTCCATCTGTTTGCCAACTGTGTACGAAGAAATGAGGAAAGATAATAAGAGAAGACGGATTATTTTGCATCACGACAATGCGAGCTCTCACACATCAGCTGAAACGATGAGCTATTTGAGCACACATGATGTCGAATTGATAGGCCATCCACCGTACGGGCCTGGTTTGCCACCCAATGACTTCTTCTTTTTCCCTGGCATCAAGAAAAAAAAGCGTGGTCAACGTATTTCATCGGCCGAAGCAGCGGTTGAAGCCATCATTTTTTGGAGGTGTCTCAATCGGAGTGGAAAAAGTTGTTCGAAAATTGGTTTGTGCGCATGCAAAAGTGTATTGATCTTAAAGGAGAGTATTTTGCAAAGCAACAAAACGATTTCCAATTATAAATTGTTGCGTTTTTATTGCCGGACCCGAAATATAAATAGCAACCCTCGTAGAATGTTAAAACTTTCTACAAAACAGATCTTCATACCATGCCACTTAAGCCAAATGAGTACGAATATGCATTAAGTTTTACATCATCATGCGGTATTTTATTGACAAATGTAAACTTCCTCGGCCGATAAAAAAATAGCTGAGATCTTCCAGGACCTAGGGAACTATACTCACCTAAGTCATTCATTTGCTGAAAGAATTGTCCACCTCCAAAAAAATAAAGTACATTGTAATCATCAATAACATTCAAGTCATAACGATTTATCGTCAATTAAAGCTGCTAATTATTGCAGCAGTCTTATTTAAAAGTGTTAAAAAAAGATTCAAACTAGAGTCAAAGTAAAAAATATAGAGAGACGACATGAAAAAAGAGTAATTTTAACTTTTTCTAGTCACTATAGGAATTTCTAAGGCCTTTTTACAAATGCGTGTGCGTCTTTATTGATGAGGGATTTAATAAACAATACTGCTTAAAAATAAGATGTCAGTTTTAATAATAAAAACGTCTCAATGAACCACACTTTATCGTAGGACTGTTTTGGTCTGTTTTATTTTTGTTTTTCTAAAAACACTAACGATTACGCTTTCTAAAGCACATCTTACTGCCGTCCCCCTGTGGCGTATGATTAATATTATCCAACTATCTCACACAAGGAAATATTAATCATACGCTCCCTCCATCGAGTTGTTACTCGATGGAAACAAACTCTCCGCTTAACCACATAAAAGATGCATACGCAACATTACTTGGGAAAACTTGTAGTTTTTTGTTAGTTAACGTCAAGAACTTTTATAAAATATTTTGTAGTTAAACATTTCGTTGTCCCTTTTCATTGGTGGAACTTTGTGTGGAATTTTACAATGAGGATATGATTTTATTTTTGTTACAGTCAGCAGCCACTGCCACCATCAACACCTTTGAGCTTGTGTCCATTTTACAATATTAATTTAAAGTTGCTGTTTTGCGTGTTTCGTTTTTTTTTTGGTGTAAGGGGTTTGTTCAATTCCAAATTCCAAATAACTTTACTTCCGATATTGTTGCTGACATGAAAATTAAACCCCAAAGCATATTTTTCAAATAAAGTTTTCACTTTGGTTAAGTTTACTCGGTGTGTGTTTGCTTGTCTGCACTTCCCGTGTTATTTTCGAGCGCAAAAACATTACATTTACACAAATATTTGGTGAAGCACTAAAAAAAATGTAAATGCAAGCATTCACGTGTTGAGGCTGTACAGTTTAATAAGAAATATAATTGGTGGGTCGTTTTGATGGCAACATTAAGAGATTTGAAAAGTATTTTTTTTATTTATATTCATTCACTCCAATCTGAGGGCGTACCAACCGATAAACATTACATAATGAAGCATGGAATGCATGTTAAATAATGCAACAAAAAGACTAATACCAGATGTGGAATTTTGGATATGTACGCACGAGGCGGATTTATATCCGAGGCTGGAGATTTTTTAAGGAGACTTCCTACAAGGACATTTTCAATTTTTCCAAGGCAATATGTGAACGCCTTTGTGCTCTTTTAGTTCCTACGCCAGTTTAGATATGACTGGATATTAATCGATTGGGTCAGTCATATGCTAAGGGACGAAAGGATAAAATGTGGAACATGAATCAATAAAATTGGAGACTAAGGGTTTTTTTTCATAAATTGATGGTAAAAAGAATGCAATTTTTTGCATTCTTTTTACTGTATGTATCTGCTGTCTGGATATCAGTAGAGCATTGCGAAACACAGCTACAAGAGTCTGGATGATGGAACATCATATAGAATACATTGTCGCACTAACTGAAAAAAGGATAAAAATAAAAGGTGAAAAGACTTAAGAAGTCCGTTGAAATTTCTTCCAAAATACTGGTTGAAGAGCGTGCCTTACAGTTTCTGATTGACTAGATGTAAGAAAACAGGCCCAATACCAAGATCCCTCATGCAGTTCCTTACTTAGAAATAAGTCGAACTGTTTAGTGGAAATTAATCAGATGAGAGATAGTTTCCATATAAATAAATAAGCACGGAGCATTGTTAGGGTATATTAGTTGGCGACTCAATGATCGGAAAAGTCATACATTGAAAAGGGTATTCGAAAATCAAGTGTAATGATTCCATTTGAATTGGCGAACAAAGGTTTGAACTCTCAGACAACTGACCAGACCTTAATAAAAGCTTAATCCGCCCACAAAAAAAAATATTGCATTTAAGTATGTCTGAAAGACTACTAGATTGAAATTTTGGAGGTTCTACCGGGCTACTAGAAGGCATATTATTCTTGTTTAACATAATGAAAACGCCAAAATGTTCAAATTTTAATATATTGTAAGAAAGAATTGACCTTGAACCTCAATTATTTTTCAGTCATTGAAAATATGGACCATCGAGCATTTGATCGATATTTTGTTTTACATATTTTCACAGAATCTTCTATCATAATGAAAAATATTAAACATTTAGACTTAGGAGGATTTAAACTTAAACCTTTTTTCTTTGCACGCGATCAATACAGGTTCTAAGGTAAAATGTATACGAATTCAGATAGATTTTTACATCATCAGCATGCATGTGAAGTTAAGCTTGATAGCGGCGGACAATCCAAATTCTTGTTTCATGGTCCAAGCTATCCATTTTTGTTAAATTTAAAAATCAATCTGCACAATAAAAAAAAATCAGCAGATTCATTAATTAGAAAAAAAGGATTTAATTTTTTTTTTCGTAGCGGCTTTTGTTAGCTATCCTGTACATCTCGACTTTGTTGACTGATCAATTCCATATATTCCACTGTATGTATAGTTGAGGTGTGTGGTATCTGCTTCATCTATCTCTCTATTTCTCTCTCCTTTTCTTTGCATGCAAGTAACAAGTCATATTTGCTATATTCTACTTTGTTGAATTTTCTTTCGAAGGGTATTTAGTTTTCTGACATTGCCGAGCTACGATTAATATTGAGTAGCACTTTTTATATTTTATAAAAGTAGGTGGATTTAAGTTTGTGTTTTTGTATGTTGTTCTCTGCTCTTAAACGGTGAAAATGTTGCTAGCAAAATAACTAAACATGTGTAATACACTTTTCTATGTTAGCTTTGTGTGGTTGTACCATTTTTCCCTTGTACACGTCGTACACATTGGTTTGCAAAGATTTGGATATTGATGACAATTTTCGGTTATAAATTCAAAGATGTATTTTAAAGGGTTTCATAGAAAAGGCATAACAAAGAAATGTACGTTGCTCCTATCTGGGATCTGAATGTTTTTGGACCAAATATTTTTTTAATAGATTTATTGATGTATATTGTATCCAAAAAGAATCTACTTAATCGAAATTTCAGCCTTTTGCCTTTACACACGCACTGGCCAATTGTCAATAGCTGCTGAACTTCGTCCATTGGAAAATTGGCCACAGCTCGAACCAAAGCAGTCTTAAGAGATCCAATGTTGGGGTATCTTTTGTGACAAACCTTGTCCTCTAAAACCGTCCACAATTTGTAATCCACTGGGTTCAAATCTGGACTGCCTGAGGGCCATTCTTCAGAGGAAATGAACGCTGGAAAATTGTTTCGAAGCCAGGCCTGGGACGTTTTAGCCTTATAGGACGGCGCAGGATCCTGCTGGAAAGTCCATGTCTGGTTTTGGAACAGGGAATTGTTAAGAGGCTTCACAACAGCTTCCAAAACGGTTTCTTGGTAAACTTTGGCCCATGTTTTGACTCCTTGTTCACTGAAATCAATAAATGTCCGGTACGTCGTCTGAAAGCCCCAAGTCCCATGTCTTTTTTAATGATTCGACTCATGGACTTTTGCGTGATATTTATCTCACGAGCCATGATTTTCTGTTTTCGGGGCGAATTTCTGTAAATTCTTGATTTAACGGCTTTGATGACATGCGGTGGCGGTCGACCGGTGGCGGTCTTTTACGTCTCCAGTCTCCTCAAACAGTTTTATGCATCGCTCCCTAGTGGCCGGAGCATTTTGAAAATATCGCTTTTTATCATTTCACACATGAAAAGCGCTATTACAGCGACACGGTTATCATTATCTGACCACTCCATGATGAAAGTTGAAACAATTTTAAAATCCCTTTACAGATTAACGCTATTGAGGTTAGCTTTCAAAACCTATATGACATTAACAGGGTATGTTCAGTTCTACTATTGAAATGGGTGTGTTAAATGCTGTAACAGTATTTATGTCCCTACTAAGTAGAATGAGGTGCATATTATCCATATCATTCTGATTGCAATACTTCAAAAAATTGATCGGAGACCGTACCATATATATAGGTGTAATCTCTATCGCCGTAAAAAGGCCAAGCATATCTAGCCATGGTAGTCTGTCGATTCAACAATAAATAAAAAATAAAATACCTCTATTCCTAAGCAACCCTAATCACTTAAATGCAAGTAACAAGGCATATGTGCCCTTTTCTACCTCGTTAAGTTTTCTTTCGTAGGGTATTCTGACATTGTCGAGCTACAAATAATATTGTTTACAATTTTTACATTATATAATAGTACTTATAATTGGATTTAAGTTTGTGCTTTTTGTTGAAATTTTAGACCAGATCGATTAAGAGGTGGTATTTTAACTCACAGGGGTTTTGAGTTAACCTCTGGAAAATCAGTAAAATTAGGGCATTATGGTGCGATTGACCAGGTAGTAATTGCAGAATGCCTTAGGTCATATTTGGATTTTAAAAAGATCAAACCTCTCAAACTAACTACATGACGAAGCTATGTTGTAAATATGACGTTGGTATGGAACGAAACACATACACTGCTAGGAGCGATAAGACTTGCCAAGCTTGAAAAAAAATATCATTGAGCAAATTATTAAACCGATCGTTAACTTCTTTTGATGATCCGAGAATTATTAGACTATATTTTATATGGGCTTGGTTTAGTTGAAGACCATATTTTTACAAACTATTGTGGATCAAACTTCATTCTACAAAGGAGCTCAAGTTTTGCATGGTTCTCATGTATGTAAGTGTATAAGTCGAAATATGGAAGCCAGTTTTCTAAATATAACGGATCAGGCAGTGTAAATTGTTGGTTATTCCGTAGCCGCTTTATACCCGTTTATTTCAAAAGCTTTAGCTGAAAGAAAAGTTTTACGACCGTTAGTCTCTAATAACATTTAACGCATATCATAGTTGGAACTAATTTAAAAAAAAAATATCCAAGCCACTGTGCAGCATTGTTAAATGTGTCGGTGTGTGATAGAAAATTCCATGAGAATATGTTTGTGGCATACGACATGCAGCACACAATCACATAGGTAACTTAACTCAGAGGCGGCTAGGGGTAAGGCTTTGGGATCTCCAAATCCGATTGAAAATAAATTTACAAAAGCCGGCACAATTTACAACGTCCTCAAATTTGTTAAGGCCAAACCCTATATACCCTCCACCGTCACTACGTTACTAAAGTGAAACAAGGTCCGTTTTGGGGCCCCCTTAGCCCATGGATGCGACCCTAATTCTCAGCTCACTTACGAGCAACGTTTGGAAATCATTACAAATTACTACTGATATTCTGAGTAGGCCGTCGCAGCACGCGTTACAATCAATTTACTGAAAGGCAAATTTGGTAAACGTGTTATATTGAGAAAGGGTCCGGTCGAATGGCCACCTCGTTAATGCGATTTAATGCCATTGCCATCTTTTAATGGGGCCTCATCAAGTTATCAAGCCAACAAGCCATCAACTTAGGAAGAGAACAGAGAAATGGTCCGGTCGAATGGCCACCTCGTTCATGCGATTTAATGCCATTGCCATCTTTTGATGCGGCCTCATCAAGTCATCAAGCCAAAAAGCCATCAACTTAGGAAATTTTATTTTTAATGGAACTATTTTGTAGGACGGGCCACTACATTGCTGGCAGGGTAAAGACATTGAGAAGTGCCTGTAAAAGTACATGGGATGAAGCGGATTTCAGGCAGTACCGCGATTTAAATGGCACTGCAGGTACTGGCCCAGTGGACCCGACGCAGTACCTTCCCGAAGGAAAGGTATTAAGGATTAGATCTTACTGTAAAAGGTCTGCCTTGAAAGTGGCGACAAGGCTTAAAGCCAATATATGTGACAGCGCATAGAGAAAGGGACCTAAGGGTAAAAAAATCAATTTTAATTTTTTTTTCTTTTTTTTTGATGTGGACAACATCTGAGCTTCGAATGAGACCGATCCCATGCCCCAAAAGTGTTCCCTCCCAGAGATATGCGCGTTTTATGAATATGAAGTCGACGATTCTTAGCGCAAATAGAAAGGGTCATAATCTTTAAAGTGGCTCTCCTGAACAAAACTTGTTTGAACCTTAGGTTTCTTTATATTTTGCGCGTCACATATGCTGTTCAAGCTCTTTTGGAAGTTATGCTTGATAAAAAGTATTTCATCTTTTACGAAATTTTTCTGCAGGCCTAACGCTATAGTACAGCAAATATTGATATTCATGAGCTAACTTCGAATTTACATTTAGCATTCAGTAAAGCTGTTGCATTTTTAGGTTTACTTGAGCCTTTTTTGTCTCTATGTGAATACCGAGTACAAAAGATGATAGTATCTACTCTGATGGAATCCACCTCCTGACATTACAGGACCAGAAAGTTGAATGTATATCATATCGTATCACACAAACTGCTGCCGGTATGAGGTGGCCCTCGGTTTCAGGCCTGTGTTTCATCACTTTCGCTGCTGAAACACTCTTGCCGGTTTGTTTGCCCGTGTTAAAATAAATGTACACACGTTTTGGGTATTCGGTGTTGTTCCATATGTTTAAAATGCCATAAATGAAAGAAAGGTACCCTTAACGAATACCACATACAATTTACAATTTTTGCAAATATATCTCGAAAAAGATACAAACACCAATGACAAACAACATCACCCAGTCGTCCAACAGCAGGAACAACAGAACATCGTGTACTCCACTTCACTCCACTATACATTTTTATAAACACGATTTTGTTTGGGCACATGGAAATACTCGAACGGATACTGGAGCGACTGCGTGTACGAGTGCTTGTTACCAAATTGTGCTAGTATTTAAATATTTGAAAAACAAAATGGGAGCAGCAGGGATTTGAGTTTTGGAGTGACAGGGCTTTGACGTAGATTAGCAGGAAAATATTCTTTGAAATGAAGTTTCTTTCTTGGACAAGTTTGACATGAATAGTGGTTTTTTGATAGCTAAAGTTGATATTTTAAGACAATTTTGCAATGCGAGTGTTAAAAAACAACAGTTAATGGTTTTTAATGTAATATTAGGCATAATAAACGGCTTATAACTTTATTTAAAAATAGCTGGGGCAAAGTCTAATTTGTATACCCTCTATCATAGGATTGTAGGTATATTTACCTTGTCATTCCGTTTACAACACATCGAAATACTGGCCAGAGACCCCTTAAAGTATACTTCTATATATTCCGAATAATCGTAAATTTCGATGATGATCTGTGGAAAGCAAACTACAGGTCGGATTACTGAAGCTAGATGGCTAAAATTTTGCATGTGTTGATGAAAGGAAACGGTTGGCATTGAAAAAAGGGCCAGAGCGGTCAAGAGGTAAAAATTTTCCCCTTTAGAGATTCGGTCAACCTCTGGAAAAATCAGCAATCCTGACTTTAAAAATGCAATATCTTATAAACTATTTGAGATATGGGACTGATACTTGGAACATGTGGCATTGGCATGAATCGAAACAAATTCTGCATAAAAAATGAGAGGTTCCATGCTCCCTTGGATAATGGGGCAAAGCACAGCCCACACAACCCTGAAATGAAAAAGATTATGAACAAATAGATCATGAACAAATAGAGATATGACGATGGTATTATCAACATATGATATTGCCATGGATCGAAATACATCCTGGAGAAAAAAATCGCATTTTTGACAAAAGTGATAGACCGATCGAATTATATATTTTTTTAACGTATTATATTGTGTTAAAATTGGGCAAGAGGGCGTGGACCCGCCGATACAACCCTAAACTTTTTAAGGCTATATTTCGTGAAGTGATACCGATATGACGATACGTACAAGTTGGTATGTACTTAGTAGGGACATCATTACTGTTACAGCATTGAACACACCCATTTCAATAGTAGAACTGAACATACCCCGTTAATGTCGTATGGGTTTTGAAAGCTAACCTCAATAGCGTTAGTCTGAAACGGGATTTTAAAATTGTTCCAATTTTCATCATGGAGTGGTCAGATAATGAGAACCGTATCGCTGTTATAGCGCTATTCAAGTGTGAAATGAAAAAAGGCGATATTTTCAAAACGCTCCGGCTACTAGGAATTAGCCGCATGTTCGTCTTCCGATGTATAAAACTGTTTGAGGAGACTGGAGATGTAAAAGACAGCTACCGGTCGGGCCGCCCACGCTCTGTTCGAACACCGCATGTCATCAAAGCCGTTAAATCAAGAATTCACAGAAATCCGCTACGAAAACAGAAAATCATGGCCCGTGAGATGAATATCAGACAAAAGTCCATGAGTCGATTCATTAAAAAAGACTTGTGACTTGGGGCTTTCAAAGGACGTACCGGACATTTATTGAATGCAGCTTTAAAAAAAATAGGATTGAAATGTGCAAACGACTTTTGGTGAAACACGCTGATAACTTGCACAGAAAAATTTTGTTCACCGATAAAATTTTTTTTAATTTTAACAAGCAAAATGATAGAGTGTATGCGCGGTCATCTAAGGAAGCATCTCAAGTGATCCCACCCTAGCTTCAGTCATGGTTTGGTGGTTTGTCTCTTACGATGGGGTCACTGACCTGCATATCTGCGAACAAGGAGTCAAAACATTGGCCTTTTAACAATTCCCTGTTCCAAAACCAGCCATGGACTTTCCAGCAGGATTCTGCACCGGCCCATAAGGCTAAAACCTCCCAGGCCTGGCTTCGAAACAATTTGACAGCGTTCATTTCCTCTGAAGAATGGCCCTCAGGCAGTCCAGATTTGAACCCATTGGATTACAAATTGTGGACGGTTTTAGAGGACAAGGTTTGTCACAATAGATACCCCTACATTGGATCTCTTAAGACTGCTTTGGATCGAGCTGTGGCCAATTTTCTAATGGACGAGCAGATATTGACAGTTGGCCAGTGCGTCTTAAAGCGCGTATAAAGGCAAAAGGCGGACATTTCGAATAAGTAGATTCTTTACATCAATAAATATATTAAAAAATATTTGGTCCAAAAACATTCAGTACCTTTTATTTTACAGCATAAAACGTGTGTAACAGAATTTTTTTTGTTCCTACTAAGTATGATGTTGGTATGGAAAGAAACACACCCTGATAGAAAAGAGACCGATGGAGCGCTCTTTGACAACATTTTCATATTGGATCGTAATCTACGATGAAGGGTATATAAGCTTCGGCACGGCCTAACTTTATTTGTGCACTTGTGTGTAACTTACACCATACGGCTAGTCCTTGATTCTGTTATAACCATTAAAGCTCCTTCTTTTGCTACTTTAAGGAATTTAGGAAGTACTTTAAAAATGAGACGCTGAAAGTCGGTGAAATCCTTGATCTTTTAGAGAAACAAGTCGACAATTCTATAAGTTCGGTCTGGCCGAAGATTTAATACTGTCAACTTTACATTGCAATATGGCATTGAAGCTATTGGGTTATATACTTTACTTATAGTTGGTGGTAATTAAACATAAATATTTTTGCAGAAATTTAAGTATACTAAAAGTTTTGTTACATTTCGAATAAAACACAGTTATTTTTGGAAAAAAAATCATTTTTATACATAATCTCCTTTTACCTCAATGCATTAAGTCCAACGTTTCTCCAATTTTTGTATCCCTTCCAAAAAATAGGATTTTTCGAGATCCGTAAAATAGGCATCAATAATTTCATCGTTTGAGCTCAATATTTTTTCACCGAGCCATTCATTTAGGTTTGGAAATAGAAAATTGTCACTGGAGGCAAAAAACGGAGAATATGGCGGATGAGATACCAGTTCATGCAATTTTGCCATTGAGACTACACACGAGTGCACCCGTGCATTATCTTTATGAAAAAAGCTATTTTCTTGGCCATATGGGGTCGGTTTTTTTCATTCCTCGTTAAATCGGTCCAGTAAGTTGGCATAATATTCGCCGTTTACTGTTTTTCCCTTTTAAAGGTAATCGCTGTGGATTTTCCCACATGCATCCCATAAAACTGTTGCCATCATCTTATTGGCCGACCTGGAGAAACCCAATGTTTAGACTGCTGCTTGGTCTTCGAAGTGTTGTAATGGATCCATGTTTCATCCACAGTGACAAAAAATCATTCGGCTTTTTTTTTTTTTTGTAAATAACCAACACTCAGGGGATGTCCCCTATACATGCGGTGCATTGCGTTGGCGAGTGGAAGGTAAAGGATCGGAGGGGGGAATGAGGGAGTAATGATTATTGACGCTTGCCTTGAACTTCTGGATGTCGCAATTAGTGGGAAATATACATTTGCCGGAAGTCGATTCCACATACGGACTGTACAAGCGAAAAACGAATTTGATCTGTAGTGTATAGTGCGGTCAACTGGCCAATCGATAACAAACGGGTGTGAATTCCTAGAAAGTCGCGTAAGCCTGCCGAACATCCTCACGGAATAAGGCGAAGGATGTCTCATGAACACACACCATGAAAGTAACGATAGCAAACGCGGCACTTATCTTGCAGACAGCTTTCTTAAACGCAACTGATCATGTAAAATCGGAACCAAACTGCCAATTGAAATGCGCATGGCATCAAGCACTTATTCTCTACGATCGGCCAACAACATATCGTGGATTTTTTCGACATTATCGGGTGTATTGACCTCAATTGGACGTCCAGAACGTTCAGCGTTATTTGTACATGAGCGACCACGAGGAAAGTCAGTACGAAGGTTCCTATTTATATTTCGGGTCCGGCAATAAAAACACAATAAATTATCATTGGAAATGATTTTATTGTTTTTCAAAATATTCTCCTTTGATATCAATACACTTTTGCATGCGCACAAACTAATTTTCGAGGCACTTTTTCCACTCCGATTGAGTCACCTACATGACATGATTTTTGAATGCTTCAACAGCTGCTTCGGGTGATGAAAAACGTTGACCACGCATTTTTTCTTGATGTGCGGGAATAAGAAGATGCAATTGGGTACCAAATCAGGGCTGTACGGATGGCCCAACAATTCGACATCTTGAGTGGTCAAATAGCTCATCGTTTCAGATGATGTATGAGAGCTCGCATTGTCGTGATGCAAAATGATTCGTCTTCTCTTATTATCTTTCCTGATTTCTTCGAACACTGTTGGCAAACAGATGGTTGTATACCACTCAGAATTGACCGTCCTACGTTCCACTAAAGGAACTATGGCAACATGGCCGGTTATACTAAAAAAACGCAATCATTTGTTTTGATTTACTTCTTCCACGAACAACTTTTGTTGGCTTTGGCTCGTCTTGAAAGAACCATACGGTCGATTGCTGTTTTGTTTAGGGTTCATATGAATAGATTCATGATTCGTCACCTGCGACTGCCTTTGAGCTACCACAGTTATACATTTTCAACTTCTCTTTGCACCAATCCATACACGCTTTTTTTTGAGCATTCGTCAAATTATGTGGGATCCAACGAGAACAGATTTGTTTCACGACCAAATGAACATGTAATATCTTATTGATGCTTGTCATACTAATGCCCAAGGATGCCTCAATCTCACGGTATGTCACATGTCGGTAATGCATCATCAGTTTATGCACCGCATCGATGGTTTCTGGCGAAGTGACCGCAGTTGAACGTCCTTCACGAACGTCGTCCGAGTCTGAACTCTTGGTAAAAACGATTCAGAGTGGTTTTTAATGGTGCTTCATTGCCAAAAGTCGAAACAAGTTGTTTTAAACACTCTTGTCTCGTTAACCCACGCCGAAAATCGTAAAAAATAATCGCACGAAAATGTTCACGGGAAATTTCCCTTTTTTGACTGAGATGAATTTTTCAACGAACTGAAAGCAAGACAATTCGCCCTCAAATGACAAAACGTTCTGAGTGAAGTTATGCTAAAAAATGTCAAAGTTTCCAATGGAAGTTCCAGTTTGCATCTGGGAATACTAGTATTGTCAGGACCCGTTATATAAGTAGCAACCCACTTTTTTACAAGCTTATCCTTGGTTTGATTGACGTTTTTTTTCTGCAAAAAATAATGTTTAATGAGCACTCGAAATTCACTTTTTCCATTTTTACTAAAATCCATGAGGTTGTATGTTTTTAACAGCTGGTAAACACAAACTTAATGACGGAAATGTCTCAAAATTTGACAAAAGTCTGAAGAGGTCTAGGGCCGGTTAATACCAGTTCAATGTGTAAAAGCAACAGACCGAAATAAAACAAACGAGCTAAACAGACGTCTACGTATTAACATATGGTACTTGATAGGGGAAGTGTTGCATATCATATTACTACTAGGGAAGTTACAAAAGTCACGTAATTATTGATATGCCCACGTAGAACAATAAATTCTGGCGACTGCCTGATACTGAACACGTACCTTTTTAAGCAACGATTTTGTGTTTAATAATTATTGATTAAAAGATTATAATCTTTACAAGTCAAATCCACTAATACTTTTTTCTAAATCCTTTCGGCTTCCACTATTTTTCATCACCTGAACGATAACTAACAACTAATAAGAAAATATTTTCGTCAAAAACAATAAAACAGGTTATCAGCGAAGTTTTTCTCTGTATTAGTTAATTCAGAAGAGCAAACATTCCCACTATTAACGAAACACAATTAGAAGAGCAAACATTTCCACTATTAATGGAACACAATGTGGTTGCTTAGGCTGACTTTGCAGTGGCGCAGTAGGTTAAGATTTTCCAATTTCAGTGAGAGCTTTCGGCTGTATCTTAAGAGCGACTTGCTCGATATTAGCCTGGAGGTCCTAAATCGTTAAAAATTGCTCGCATTACAACTGACCTTCCACAAATGTCTAGAGCACACGCAGAGAAAAGATATTGTTACACTATGGTCACCGCAACAATAATATGTTCTCTACAATAAAAGCATGTTCGCCGCAACCATAGTACTGTTTTTTGAATTTAATTTTGACAATAGTATGATTGCGACAGTATTGCTATTGTTAAAATGTAACAATAGTATTATTGCCAAATGTACACGCAGAGAAAAGATATGGTTACTATATGGTCACGGCAACAATAGTATGTTCTCTACAGTAAAAGTATGGTCGTCGCAACCATAGTACTGTTTTTTGAATTTCATTTTGACAATAGTATAATTGCGGCAATATTAATATTGTTGAAATGTAACAAAAGTATTGTTGTCAAATTTAAAAATAAAAATATGGTTGTAGCAACAATATAAATATGGTTAGTGGGACAAAAGTATTGTTTTCGTGGGTTTTATGCTAACACTAACATAACTACGGCAAAACCTTATTTTTTTTAATTTGACAATGTTATTTTTGCGGTTCTTACGCAATAATACTAATAAAAATTATATTTAAAAAAAAACTACGGATTAGTATAACTAAAATATATTTAAAAATATTTTTAATAAATGATTTTTTTTACTGTTAAATAAATCACTCATAACGTTACATAACTTACTTAATAAAATTCTTTGTTGTTGAATAAAAACGTATTCCAGTCTTTACAAACAATTTTGTCGATCATAGTATGGTTGTGCGTAAGTCATACTATGGTTGTGAGGATCATACTATGTTTGTACGTTAAACAAACTATGGTTATGAGGATCATAATATGGTTGTGGTTATCATAGTATGGTTGACTGTGAATAATAATATGGTTGTGGGGATCATAGTATGGTTGTGTGTGAATGAATCTATTGTTGTGGCGACCATAATATTGTTATGGGGATCATATTATGGTTGTGTGTGAACCATACAATTGTTGTGATGATCATAATATTGTTGTGCCACAACCATATAACCAACAATAGTATGGTGCTCTTCGAATATTGTTACCCCAACCATACTTTTTTTCTGCGTGTAGAAATAAAAATATGGTTGTAGCAACCATATAAACATGGTTGGTGCAACAAAAGTATTGTTATTTATAATTTACGTTAACAATAAATTTGATTACCGCAATCATACAGTATGGTTGCGACTATGGACATAACAAAACAGGTTTTATTGAGCATACATGATATACAAAAAAAAAACACATGCACACCATACAGTTCTTTTGCTGGGTGCAAACGAGAGCTTACAGTCAAAGGCCTGGAAAGCCTGTTTATTATACTGGTCGACTTTGCATCACTGTCGGTTTGAACTTATGACATCGGCCCATATTTTCTTATATCTTTCATACAAAGGTTCTCTTAATTTGGGCGGTAACGCTACAAGTCACATATTAAACCAATTTAAATTCTTCTCATTTTCCACAATAAGCTTTGACTTACCTACAACAAACCCTGACTTAAAATAACTAATGTCGTTTAAACTATGATTTTCTTACAGATAATGCTATTGATTTACTTTTAAATTTATCACACCAGTGTTTCAAAAACAAGACACCCCCTTTATCGAGTGGCAAAAATAAAATTATTTGTTGTTTATTGCAAAACTTCAAAATCATATAAATTCAATACTCGTTGTTGTTTTTTTGCGATGTTAACAAAGTTGTAAAGTGCACTTGATTTCCATAGAATTTTGTACAAACGTGTAAAAACATAGCCACATACAGCGTATTTTGAATATACTTATACATACCTAGTATATTACATAAACATAGCATATAACATATATCTGGGGACATGTATCGCAGTTGGTAGTATTTTTAAAACGGAGAAAAAAATCGCAAAACCCCCAATGATATAAGAACAGAACGGCAGTAAACAATAACTTGCTAAAATTTCATTTGAAATTCTTGCAAACAATGTAAGCGACCGAACACGATACGGGTACAAGTTCTTGGAAAAGTTTAAATTTGCTATCGAACCAATAAATATTCGTTTTATGTTAATTCAAAAAAAAAACGTAATTATTTCATTGTTTTAGAGCTTAATTAATTGCCATATACAAATAATGAAATGATGCCACGAATGCTGATATTATCAGCGCTCTGTGTAATCTTATTATGTTTTATTGGACAATTAAATAAATCCGACCAATGAACATAATAATATCAGCGTTCTTTTTTTATTATTTATTTTTTTTCCATATTTTTAACGTTGTTTTTATATTAATTTTGCTAACTTGTTGCTTTTAATTTAAGATTCAATTAGTATTGTCGTAATGAAACTGTAATTACCCTATCTATGCTGAAAATGCTTTGATTAGTCTAAGAAAAATTTACAATTATTGTTTTAACCTATTTTTCGTCTAAAGTTCTGTGCTTATGTTAGAATTCATAAATGTCTTGTCTGCAATATAAAGTAAAAACATTAAAGTACTTTTAGATAACTTAAAAATTGAAGCAGGTAATACTCGTACTCGTATTAACACGCAGAGAAAAAATATGGTTACTATATGGTCACGGCAATAATAATATGTTCATCGCAATAAAAGTATGTTCGTTGCAACCATAGTATTGATTTTTTAATTTAATGTTGACAATATTATGATTATCGCAATATTGTTATTGTTGAAATGTAACAATAGTATTATTGCCAAATTAAAATATAAAAATGTGGTTGTAGCAACAATATAAATATGGTTGGTGCGACGAAAAGTATTGTTTTTCGAGTTTTATGTTAATAATAATATGATTACGGCAATCATACTGTATGATTGTAATTTTTGTTCATTTGATTATGTTTTTAAGAAAAATGTTATTGTTACGGATCTAATGCAATAATAATAATACTTCTTATATGGAAATTCAAATATTTCAATCAAACTGCTGTAGCATTGTTTAACTGAAATATTTTTAATAAAAACGCTTAAGTTTTTTTAAACTTTTTTTCTACTGTTAAATAAATCACTCCTATTATTTTGAATTTAATGTATTTTTAAATAATTTTCATAATTCAAATCTATTGTTGACAATATCCCAATTCTAATAAACAATATTAGGGGTCATAGTTTAATTGTGTGTGATCATACTATGGTTGTAGGGATCGTAACATTTTTGAGTGTAAATCATACAATGGTTGTGAGGACCATACTATGGTTGTATGTGAAACATACTATGGTTGTGAGAGTCATAATACATATGGTTGTGGGGATTATAGTATGGTTGAGTGTGAGTCATACTTTGGATGTGGGGATCATAGTATGGTTGAGTGTGAATCATAGTATTGTTGTGAGGATCATAGTATGGTTGTGATGATCATAGTATGGTTGTATTTTAATCATACTATTGTGGTTAGGATTATAATATTGTTGTACCACAACCATATACCCAACAACAGTATGATGCTCTTCTGATATTGTTTTCCCAACCATAATTTTATTCTACGTGAACGAAATTAATATAAAAAATGTTCTTAATTATTATTTTGCAAATATTAATACAGGGTGTCCGCCAGGAAGGTACACTACTTTGTTTTGCCGCCATTTTGGAAAACATTAGTCTTGACAGTTCATATTTGGCACACGTGAAGTAGAGAAAAATATTCGATAAATCGTTAAACATTTTATCAAAATCAATCATCGATTACTGTGACGATGAGAAAGTTGAGTGAAATTTTTGGACGTGCCAACAAAACGCACTATTTTTTGAAGAAAGAGGGTCTGTAGCTGATAGGCCCAAGCATGGACCACAACGTACTGCAAGATCGGCTGAAAACATTACTGCTAATCAAGAAAGTGTTCGAAACAATCCATCAACCTCAATTTAATTTTTAAGATTGAGTTGACACAAGAGCTTCTTCCACAAGACCATTTACGCCGCCGTACAGTACGCCCATGACAGTCCCGATTTTCATGATAAAATCATAATGGGTGACGAGGCACATTTTCATTTGAATGCATATATGAATAAACAGAATAGTCGGTTCTGTGCAATGGATAACCCTCAAATTATTCATCAGTCACCTTTGCAACCATTAACAGTGACAGTCTGGTGTGTAATTTGATCAGGTGGACCTCACTTCTATGAGCGATATCGTGGTATGATTGAAAACTTTTTAACGCCAGACCAGCATGCTTTGGGCTTGATTAACATGTGGTATCAACAAGACGGTGCCACATCGCATACAGCCAGGATTAAAAGGGAATTACTGCAGACCTCTATCCACAACAAGTTGTTTTCACGAAATGGTGATGTTCATTGGCCTTCACGGTCGCCTGATTTGACTGCTCCGGACTTCTTTTTGTGGGGTTTATGCAAACAAACCAGAAACGTTTGAGCAACTCAAACAAAGTATTCGTGATGAAATAAATCAGATACCGCGTGAAATATGTGAGAATGTAATGAAAAATTTTCTCAAAATTTTTTTTTCAATTTAAGATCCATTCTCTATCATTTAATCAAAAACTATAAACAAACAAAGTAGCATACCTTCCCAACGGACACCCTGTATATAAAAATCAAATGTTTGGTGTACGAGCGTCTTAAACTCAAAAACAGCTAGTCAGAGTATTACCAAACTTGTAGCATTTGTTACCGAAGACTGTTGGCAGGTATCTTTTAAGTTTAAACCGGTATGGTATTCATTCAAAATCAAAAAATAAGGATAAGTTAGCTAGTGAAATTAGAGCCCGCTCAGTGATAGTGGACTTGAGATAATAACAAAAATCTAGAGAAGCTTCGGATCCAAAGTAATCATACGTGTCAAGACTTAGGGACACCTTTGTTTTATTTGCTGTGTTCACAATTGGTTGCTTTATATATTTTTAGCCTAGACAACACTAAGTACTTTTATTGCCTGATGCCATCTTACATTTGCTTTGGAAAATTTGACATTTTTTAGCATAAACATACTCAGAGCGTTTTGACGAACGATCATCATTTGAGTTGTTTACAGTGACTTCAAAAAAAATCAATTTGGCAAAAAAGTGAACATTTTCGTGCCATCATTTTTCACAACTTTCACCGTAGATTATACGACAAGAGTGCATCGATGAAAAAAAAATCGGTCCAATAAGTTGGCGTAATATTCGCCGTTTATTGTTTTTCCCTTTTGAAGGTGAAAAACTGTTGCCATCACCTTATTGGCCGACCGGGAGAAACCCATTGCTCAGACTGATGCTTGGTCTCTAAAGTGTTGTATTGGATCCACGATTCATCCACCGTTACAAAAACCCATTCGAATTGCGGTTCAACAACTCCTAACTATACTTTGAACTTGTCACACGATTATGTTTATGGTCAATAAAACTTAAATCTTCTTATGGTGATGAAGCACTGGTTTAATGAATTCAATCGTGGCCGAAGCTTGCTCAAAGACGAAGGTCGTGAAGGTCGTCCAAAAACGCCCGTTGTACCAGAGAACATTGATGTCGTGCGTAAACTGATAATGCAAGATCGTCATGTGATATAGCGTGAGATAGAGGCATCCTCGGCCATTTCTTCCACTATCATAGGTTCGATATTACATGAACATCTGACCGTAAAAAAGGTTTCTTCTCGTTGGATCATGGAGTGGTCAGACAATGAGAACCGTATCGCTGTAATAGCACTTTTCAAGCGTGAAATAAAAAAAACGATATTTGAAATAAAAAAAACGATATTTTCAACGCCACCGGTCGAGCCGCCCACTCTCTGTTCGAACACCGCATGTCATCAAAGCCGTTAAATCAAGAATTCACAGAAATCCGCTCCGAAAAGAGAAAACCATGGCCCGTGAGGTGAATACCAAGCAAAAATTAATGAGTCGAATCATTAAAAAAGACTTGGGACTTGGGGCTTTAAAACGACGTACGGGATATTTATTGACTGCAGCTTTAAAAAATAGGATTGATAAATGCAATCGGTTTTGGTAAAGCACGCTGATAACTTGCACAGAAAAATGTTGTTCAGCGATGAAAAAATTTTTACCGTTCAGGAAAAATTAAACAAGCAAAATGATAGAGTGTACGCGCGGTCATCTAAGGAAGCATCTGGACTGATCCCAAGGGTGGGAAAGCGTCATCACCCAGCTTCAGTCATGGTTTGGTGGGGTGTCTCTTACGATGGGATCACTGACCTGCATTTCTGCGAACAAGGCAAACATCGGCCAAAGTTTACCAAGAAACTGTTGTGGAAGCTATTGCGAAGCCTCTTAACAATTCCCTGTTCCAAAACCAGCCATGGACTTTCCAGCAGGATTCTGCGCCGGCCCATAAGACTAAAACGTCCCAGGCCTGGCTTCGAAACAATTTGCCGGCGTTCATTTCCTCTTAAGAATGGCCCTCAGGCAGTCCAGGTTTGAACGCATTGGATTACAAATTGTGAACGGTTTTAGAGGACAAGGTTTGTCACAAAAGATACCCCAACATAGTCTCTTTTAGACTGCTTTGGTTCGAGCTGTGGCCAATTTTCCAATGGACGAGGTTCGTGCAGCTATTGACGATTGCCCAGTGCGACTTAAGGCGTGGGTAAAGGCAAAATGCGGACATTTCGAATAAGTAGATTCTTTTTGGATACAATATACATCAATAAATATATTAAAAAATATTTGGTCCAAAAACATTCAGTACTTTTTTTTTTTACAGCATAAAACGTGTGTAACAGTATTTACTAAGTACAATATGACAATAAGGGTTCTCACACATCGCCTCAAACCAGCGTCTTTTTGACCGGCCAAAACGTCGAATTGATGGGTCATCCTCCGTACAGCCTTAACTTGGCACCCAATGACTTCTTTTTATTCCCGCACATCAAGAAAAAAATGCGTGGTCAGTGATTTTCGTCGCCAGAAGATGTTGTAAAGCGTTCAAAAACCATGTTTTGGAGGTGTCTCAATCGGTGCGGAAAAAATGCTTCGACAATTGGTTTGAGCGCATGCGAAAGTGAATAAATCATGCTGTACAATATATATAGCAGCCCTCGTATTAGCCGAAGTTTTGTGCGAATAAACATCAAAAAAATCTAAAAAAAGGAAAATTCAGGACAAGATATTGCACGAGAGTTCATTGAGAAAAATGGGATAACATAAGTAGGATGCAAATCGACTCCTCAAACTCTTCTTGAAATTGAAAACTGCTTATGGTTCTCGAATCTTGAAAAATTTAAACGACAAGAAGCACTTAGAAACACGATTTCTAAATGTATGATTTTCGCAATAACCAAGACACCAATAGCAATGATTAAAGGCGAGGATGTTCTGTTTCGACTAAACATGCCGTCCAGCTAGTATTTAATCATTTTTTTTTTAAATATTATTTTTTCACTTCATTTAAAATTAAACTAAGTTAAAATGTAATAGACTCGAAGGCTGTTGGCCAAAAAAATTTAAATAAAGGCAGGCCCAACCACAACAAGCTTTTTGCCCAACTTAATTTAACACATCTTTGTTTCAGCATTTGGCAAATTCAACCATAGAGGGGCACACCATTGTGTAGAGTTTTAAGTTTGAAAATAGGCGTTCAAATCAAAATGCATTTTGTGATTTTTTTGGTCAGCATAATCGACCAAATGTGTCCACAATCGGGAGAATAGTGCTCAAATTTCAGCAAACCGGGTCTGTAAGAAATGTGAAAATACTTGTGTATGCTCGCCAAGTTCGTTCTGCCATCGTTTTTTCATCGGGCCGCACTTCTTCGAAAATGAGATTGGCCAAGCAGTTATCGTAAATGGTGTTCGCTATCGCGTGATTATAACGGACTTCTTGTAGTCAGAAATTGAGGATATGGACCTGGACGATATGTGGTTCCAAGAGGATAGAGCTACTTGCCACACAACCAACCAACAAAACAATGGCGCTTTGCGCGAGAACTTTAATGTCCGTGTTATCTCCCGTTGTGGCGATGTTAATTGGCCGCCACGATCATGTGATTTGACACCGTTGGACTTCTTTCTTGCGGGATATTTAAAAGAAGTATACGTCAAGAGATAACTTGGCACATTAGCAATATTGAACCTTTATTACGTCTCAGTCATTGAAAATATGGACTATCGGATAGAGGTATGTCACCGAAGCAGTGGCAAGCATTTGGCCAATATTTTGTTTTACACATAATTGTCATCTAAATTTCTATCATTTATAATTAATAAAAAATGACTTCAATAGTTTATATTTTGGTTCGAGACCCTTTCGTTGTTTCTTTTTCAGAATATCATCTAAAACTTGGTGAAATGTGTTGGCTACGGTTGCCAGGCAGACTGTACAGCTGTTTCTAAACCCGACAAGGTTTTTCTTCAGTAGTCTTTGGCAACGATTACTTCGGCTACAAATAAAATGACTTATACGAGAATCTCATTATGATTAATGAGAATGACCATTTGTGTATAATCTTCGAACTGTGCGAAGAGCAATCTTCATAGCGCAATATCATTTCCACCAATTCCGTTTCGCATGGGCTTTCGTTGAAAACCACAGAGTGTGTGTGTGTGTGTGTTGTACATGTATTCATACATGCGTTGCACATTAGGGCCTACCAATCCCTATTTAATATGTTTTTGTTTTGTTAACGTTTATTGGGTCTTTTATCATTATTATGACTGAACAGTTTTTATTTTGGTTCGAGACCTTTTTGTTGTTTCCTTTTCAGAACCAACTAAAAAAAATATAAACAATATGTGACGCTGAAAATAGAAAGGGACCTAAGGGTAAAAACCAGCTTTGTTCAGCAGAGCCATTTTAAAGATTTAAATACGTGTATCTTTGGTGTACCATCACTTTCATAAAACGCGCATATCTCTAGGAGGGAACACTTTTGGGGCATGGAATCGGTCTCATTCGATGCTCAGATGTTGAACACATCAAAAAAAAAAAAAATGAAAATTGATTTTTTTACCCTTAGGTCCCTTTTTCTATGAAAAAAGTGCCTCCCACCTTTGGAGTACACTAAATTCTTTGCTATAATGCGCTCAACTTAATTGGAATATTACTTCGATTTTAAGGCATTTAACAAAAAACTCTTCCCTATTAGTCCTTTAAAAATATCGTCGTCCTCCTCCGCTGCTTCCCAAAAGAATAACGAAAAAAGTATGCTCAGTCTTATCAACTATTCAATCCTATAAATTTCCGCCAAAAACTTCGTCACAGTACATCACAAACATCTAAACCAAAACGACCGACCGACCGACTATCCCTCAGTCTGCCATCCTGTCAATTTAACTTGTCCGTTTTGGCTTACAAGCCAAACACAAGAACGAAAACATTTGACTAACAACAACAAACCGAAAACTGATGAAAAGCGTCCTTCGACATTTTTAACGAAATGTTTGGCGTTTGTTCCGCACTCTGCTGTTGTTGTCGCTGTTTTGTTTTTGACTGTTTGGCGTGGTGGCAGTGGTCACTTCGGCAAATGCCACCACTAGGCAGCAGAATGGACAACAAAACGGACCCCGGTCCTGGTCACAGATAAAACGTTACTGCGTAATGTTACTATCGCTGCAGTTGCCGTTGGTGTGCCATTGGAGTTATCAAAGCCCTCGCACAATGGTAACGGTATTGGTGCTGGTGTTGCTGTAGTTGTTGTCAAGGATATGTAAGTTCCTGTGCGTGAGTGTGTGTTTGTGTGAGTTTGTGATCTGGACTAAAGTATTCGGTTTAGCTCCGGTAGTTGCATGTTTTTCCGTTTAATAACAATGCGTAAAATTTCAAAATCCTTTGAAATATGGCTGTTTGCTAAAATGGTACTTCGTTGGTTCATTCGCTAGCTATGCTCTGAAGGGGCCAGGTCGGGTCGATTGTGGTTGCTAGGCATGATGCACAGTGGATGTGAATCTAAAAAAGGGCTTTAAATCTATCTAATATCTATAGCAAAGTCTCAGCTACAGGCGGCTCAATGAGGCCAAATATTGCTTTGGACGATCAAAGCACCTACGATAGCTACAACGATGGCTTACCATATCTCTTATATAGGGTGATCCATCTAAAGGTATTTTTTGAGAACAAAAAAAATATAAAAATTAAAATCAGTGTGGAATCTTTATTGGTAATTGGAGAGGAAATGTTCAAATGTTGGTAACTGTATTATGGAAATGAGCGTTCGGTGAGAAACGGGCAGATCCTCCGTTTTCGACAAAAACTTTGTTCAGTGATTAGGTCTATTTCTGGCTCAACGGCAAAGTCAATAAACAAAATTGCAGCATTTGGGCTGAAGAGCAACAAGAAGAGGTTCAAGAGGTGCCATTATACCCAAAAAAAAACCACGGTTTTGTGCGGTTTATAAGATGGTGAAATCATCGGTGCATAATTTTTCGAAAATGATGATGGCCTGAACGTAACCGTGAATGGTGCTCGCTATCGCGCTGTGATATCGATCTTTATGCTATCTGAAATTGAAGCCCGTAATCTTGACGACACTTGGTTTCAACAGGACGGTGCCACTTGCCATACAGCTGCTCCAACAATGGATCTATTGAGAGGTAATTTCGAAAAGCAGCTTATTTCACGCTTTAGACAGGTAAGTTGGCCGCCTATATCGTGTGATATCACACATTTAGACATTTTTCTTTGTACGTAAAGTCCAGTCTATGCGGACAGACCTGTTACGATTCAGGTTTTGGAAACCAACATAATGCGTGTCATTAAAGCCATACCGCTCGAACAAGTCATCCAAAATTGGACCCTAAGAATGGAAACCCTGAGGCGTAGTTGCAGCCAACATTGAAGGAAATTATATTCAAAAAATAAATGCCATAAATGTCCTTTCAAATTACCAATAAATATTCCACACTTGATTTGAATTTTTATATTTTTTTTGTTCTGAAAAAATACCTCTAGATGTATTATCCTATATTTTAAAGTGCTTATAATAACATAGTTTTTGCGAAAACCGTATTAATCTGTAAAATGTTCGGTGCTTTTTTCTACCTCACATTAAGGCAACGTGTGCAAGGTTTTAATAAGATTCTAATGTGTATAATCTAGTGTCATAAGATTTTTATATCGAGTGTTATACGATTTGTAGCGTCTGCAATATGAGACTCTTCTGAGATCTCAGTAAAGAAAGATCTACTTACACGTCCAGTTCTTAAAAAGATCAGGAGAACAACTTTTTATATTTCTGACCGCAAGCATTGTAAATACCTAAGAAGCTGGAATGCCAAGTTAGAGCCCAGTAAATAGGACATTTGGCACTACGCTTGCATCAAAGTCATCACCCTATTAAAAGGCACTATAATGGATCGCTGTACCCCACACTAACGCGTACTAATTGTGTCGATGTTTACGGAGATGTTATCACGGAAAATCATAATCTTAGTTAAAGTGTAAATAAACAAACTAGTGCTGTCGGGGTTATCTTTTTTATTGTTGTATGTAACGGGTTTTCCACAAGGACATAACAATTTCGTATATTCATGTCAACGCACCCTCAAACATTTTTAGTGATCTTTCAGTGTCAAAGTCAACATTTTCATCATTTTACTCCAATTTTCGGCGCAATAATCGTCCCACCCGACAAGCTGTGCGTGCTATAGTGGATAAATTTGGATCCAAATTTTTACTTTTTGATGTTTCTTCACCAAAGAGACGCTGTCCCGCTCGAAGCGACGAAAACATCGCAGCCGCAAGAGTAGCCGTTCAAAATGAGCCAATTCAGATGATTCCACGTCATTCTCAGGAATTGGGCATCACTCAAACCACACTGTAGCGTATTTTGCGAAAAGAAATTGACCCTTATCCTTATAAGATCAAACTGACTCAAGACTTAAAGCCACTTGATCATTTGAAAAGCCGAAACTTCTCCGATTGGGCTCAGGCAAAGTTTCACGAAAATTCAGAATCGAAAAATCATCCTTAGCGACGAAGCTCATTTCTGGCTGAGTGGTTTTGTCATAAACAAAATATGCGTTATTGGGCAGCAACAAAATCACATGTGCATCTGCAAAAAATTACTGTGTAGCGTGATTTTCATGCCAGAGGTGTGATTGGACCGAATTTTTTCGTCGATGAAAACAATCGTCTTGTTACCGTAAATGGAGAGCGATATCGTACCATGTTAAAAAATTATTTATGGCCGGAATAGGATGAGCCAGTCTTCGCCGATATGTGGTTTCAACAAGACGGTGGTGCCACTAGCCACACAGCACGCGTTACAATCGATTTACTGAAAGGCAAGTTCGGCAAATTTGTTATCATTCATGCGATTTAACACCATTTCTAGGCCTCTAAGTGTACCGACCGACTCAGAATCACTATTATTTTCCTAGCTCTTTTTACGAGTTTGCTATTCCGGTACCTCACATGAAACACCTGTTTGGCCACATTCGGCATTGGCATATTATATAAAATTTTAATAAAGGCCGCCGTAGTGTGATGTTTATTTAGCGCGACTATTACACCCAAGTTCGACCTCTGGTAAGAATATGTAACAATTTCTTACCGTCGGGTTTTTATCTCTTAAATGTCGGGAGTTTGCAAGTAAACGACTTGTCTCTAAGCCATGTAAAAACAGCTGCTCTATAAAAATGCATTGACCGTTCGGAGACGGTCAGTGAGTATAAGAATTGGATCGTCCACATCTCACTGATTTGAGAGAAGTTCCCCCTTGTTTCTTAATAAGACTTAGTGGTAATTATGTAAGTAATATTAAATACTGTTGCAACTTAGACAAACTATGTACTATTAGATTGACTAAATAATTGAAAATTAAAGCACTGACCAACAATAGTTCAGGTGCCTCTAGCACAATGGATTGAATTTCACACACATTTTTTTAAAAGCTTGAATTTCACCGATATTGTGTACTGTGAGCACGATTAATATGAAAGTGGTTGCCATGACTAATTTTGTCATCTATTAAGAAGGTTCAAATTTTTTATATTTTGTTTACAAAAGCGAAAAAAGCATAAGGTAAGCGATGCGAACCTATGCGAAAAAGTAAAGCAGCGGAAGGTTTTCTTACACTGGACTGAGACCCCATAATATATATATATATATATATATATATATATATATATATATATATATATATATATATATATATATATATATATATATATATATATATATATATATATATATATATATATATATATATATATATATATATATATATATATATATATATATATTTATATATATATATATTTATATATATATATATATATATATATATATTTATATATATATATATATATATATATATATATATATATATATATATATATATATATATATATATATATATATTTATATATATATATATATATATATATATATATATATATATATATATATATATTTATATATATATATATATATATATATATATATATATATATATATATATATATATATATATATATATATATATATATATATATACACTGAATCGTCGTTACATTCTAAAATGATCTAGCCATATCCGCATGTCTGTCTGTGGAAAGCAAACTACGCGCAATTGAATCTAGGTGGCTGAAATTTTGCAGAAACATGTGTTGATGGACTGAAACGGTCGGTATTGATAATGGGCCAGATCGGTCAAGAGGTAAATATTTTCTACTTAGAAGGATTGGGCCAACCTCTGGGAAAAACATCAATCCAGAACTGTGAAACACAATATCTCGTGAACTATTAGAGCAATGATGGTGATATTTGGAGCATATTATATTGGTATAGATCGACATATTCCAGGAGAAAAAGGGCCTTAAAAAACCGTATTTATGGTCTAACTAGTGGAACGATCGTGATAAAATTTCAACAGGAAAAAAACTTAAGACTAGGAAATTTTTCTACACTATGTTATGGTAAAACTTGACAAGGGGGTGTGGCGCCCTCGGCATATAATAGTTTACATGCAGAAGAACAATATCCTATGAGTAATTCCAAAGTTTTGACGACCTATTCAAAATCAATAAATAATTTCTTAAATACATTTACACATACCTTATCGTAACATTATTCAAGAATAAAAGAAGCGCATACCTGGAAAAAGAAAAGAATGAAATACTATGAGTACTCTTTGCGGTTTAAAAAATTATTGTGTGTAAAAAACTCGATTTAGGTTTAATAAGTAGATATAAGCCTATAATCTACACTCTTTCATGACGTTTCATTGCAATTAGGTTATGCAACAAAACTTAAATAAATTTTAGTTTTTACAAATATAAGTCTCTTGTAGTTAAAGATTGTTTACTAAGAGGGATAAATATGTTTAACCCTACCAGTAAAGCGTTCAACAAATAATACGCTGCGCTAAGTCAGAAAGAACATGTAAGAAATTGCCGATCTGAATGATATAAATTATCATACCTAATACATAATTGAGAGAGTCTCAGCTATCGAACTTACTCAGTTCCATTAAATTCCGATTAACAAAATGTAATTACATAAAGCACATAATTTTTAATCTAACTTGCAGGGAACTACAGCTATAAGCGGGCTTTAAACTGCAATTGCTTCATATGTATTGAGTAGATTTTACATGGCTATGAGATTAAACTCTAACATGTAACTCCTCCAATATTTACGATAGGGATACATTGCAGATGTTCTTGCCGGGATTTCAACCTGGACTTATTTGATAGTTGAAAAGAATGTCAGATTGAACGTTGTGTAAAATGTACTAGAATTAAGAAATCAAAATGTATTTCACTGCAAAGTAAAACAAATAAGAACGTTGTTAAGTTTGGCCAGGTTGAATCTTATATACCCTCCATTGCCACCACGCTAAAAAAGCACACGAAAACTGCGTCCATTACAACTACGAGTATTAGTCAAAAATTAAAAAGTTACTCTTCATTAGATTCGCAACAATATTTACTTTAACTTTTTGTACCCATATGTCGATATTGATTATCGTTTTCCAGTTTTGTCCGTGCGGGACTTTCTTTGGGCCACAGGAACCAACAAGTTCAGCAACCTTTTTTTTTGCGGTAGTTAGTGCGTCCTAACTAACAGTTGCCATTTTAACTGTTATCGGTACACAAAAATTAATGATACTCAAAAAACTGCACCTTTACCTGAGGTTACTTTAGTCCCTTAAAGAAAACTTTTTCCCTATAGGCTCATCTTACAAACAGTTTATGAACATAAGCCACCTTCATGCTAAATTTTAGGATCCAACGTTAATGCGAGTGATCGCTATCGTAGGGCTCACTTAAGATTATCCCGTAAAAAGTAAAAATAAGGCGCTACTGGTTTGGAATAAATAGTTTTAATCGATGCTGTGCCATTTGAGACTTTTTAGAAACACACATTTTTTTCATTCATACCTGGGAGTTCCCTTTATCAAAATGGTTTGAAAAGGAGAGAAAAAAAAATCGAAAAGCAAGTGGATAAATTAAGTTTAGCCGGGCTTTTGGACCAACATAAGTTGCGGTCCGTAGTACCATTGTCAGAACATGAGTCGTGAGCTTTTACTACACCATTAGACGGCCAGACAGACGAACAAGGGTAAAAAAAACTAAGGAAGTTCTTATCAATCTCAGCTTTATTTAATTATACCTACATAATTGTACGAGGGTTGCTATATATTTCTGGCCTAGGCAATACTAAGTGTTACCTGGCGCCATCTGACAATTCCATTGGAACATTTTGACATTTTTTAACCATAAACATACCTAGAACGTTTTGACGTACGACCATCATTTGTGTTGTTTACTGTGAGTTGAAGAAGTCAATTTGGCAAAAAACTGGAATTAACTCGTAAACATTTTCGTGCGATCATTTTTCAAAACTTTCAACGTGGATTATCACGACAAGAGTGCATCGATGAACTTAAATCTTTGTATAGCGATGAAGCTCCATAATTTAGCACTGTAAAAAACTGGTACAATAAATTCAATCGTGGCCAAAAACTGCCATTGTGCCGGAGAACATTGATGCCGTGCGTAAAGTGATAATGCAAGATCGTCATGTGGCATACCGTGAGATAGAGGCATCCTCGGCCATTTCTTCCACCAGCATACATTCGATATTACATGAACATCTGGCAGTAAAAATGGTTTGTTCTCGTTGGATATCGCACAATTTGACAATCGCTCAAAAAAAGGCTCGTGTCGATTGGTGCAAAGAATTTTTGAAAAAATACGATCGCGGTGCTTCAAAAGACGTTTATAAGATCGTCACAGGACGAATCATGGATAGATGCGTATGAGCCCGAAACAAAACAGCAATCGACCATGTGGGTCTTCGAAGACGAGCCAAATCCAACGAAAGTGGTTCGTGGAAGAAGCACTTCGAAACAAATGGTCGCCTGTTTCTTCGGCAAAACTGGTCATGTGGCGAATGTTCCGTTTGAGCAACGTAGGACGGTCAGTTCTGAGTGGTACACCACAATTTGTTTGGCTGATGTCTTTGGAGAAATTCTAAAAACAAACAAGAGAAGACGAATCATTGTGCACCATGGCAATACGAGCTCTCACACATCGGCTAAAACCAGCGCCTTTTTGACCGGCCAAAACGCCGAATTGATTAGTCATCCGCCGTACAGCTCTGACTTGGCACCCAATGACATCTTTTTTTTCCCGCACATTAAGAAAAAAATGCGTGGTCAACGATTTACGTCGCCAGAAGATGCTGTTGAAACGTTAAAAAACCATGTTTTGGAGGTGTCTCAATCGGAGTGGAAAAAGTGCTTCGACAATTGGTTTCAGCGCATGCACAAGTGCTGGAGAATACTTTGAAATACAATAAACCATTTTTGATGATAAATATCCGCATTTTCATTGTTGGGCCAAAAATATATATAGCAGCCCTTAAAACTAACATAAATTAGTGTCGTGTAGCATATTAAATTGCTGGCGTTCGGAAAATACGGAATATTGGATTACTTATGTACTTGGCATAACATAAGAAATCATGTCATTGAAAATATTTCCATCCTGGTACTTTTCAAAAAAATGACGAGTTTTGAATTAAATGCGCTTAATTTCGTTTTTAAGTTTTACTATATTTTTAGATTACACAAAAAACTTAAAACTTATGCTTTCACTGAGAAACTCTCTCTAAATCTCGCTTAATTTTAATAAAAGTTGACAACCGCAGTTGTTGTTTATGTGGGTTTAATGCATCAGTAATGGCTTTACGGCATCAGAATTATTGACACCTTTTGCGTTTGGCATCACTGTGAGATCCACGTGAGTGGGGGGTGTTTTCAAACATCGGGGGTTTGTGGCTTTTCTGGGCAATATGTTCTCATTGCTGTTGTTGTTACTGTCGCTGCTGGTGTTGTAATGTTGTTTGTATCCGTTCAATGATTTAAGCTTAAGTTACTATTGTGGTTTTATGCGTAAACTATGTTCGACACGTGTATTTGTATTCGTGCGCATATACAATAGACTAGCTCACAAAATAATGCACATTTAAAGATTACTACACAGATATTTACGTAAATCTTTGGCATAGGTAATGACAATTTTGAAATCATAAAACTAAAACCATGTTTGGATTTCTTATAAAATTTACTTAAATCAAAAAATCATGCGTTTATAGTTAATATTGTGAACTTATTTAGAACCCTTAACATTGCACATTCCATTTTCTTTTTATTATAAGTAGTTTGTTTTGACCAAATTGACCCGATTTTAGGTACATGTGTAGTAGCAAAATTTTCTTCAATTTGAGTACACATTTGTCCATATTTACTATTGGTCGCATGTCTGACTATAAGTGCCGCTTTTTGCGGCCCAAGAGTCCATGATTCCGCACCCAATCCCAAGAAAATCATAAAAACAAATCTATATTTCGATACGAAAACATATTTGCTGCCGTTGGCTTGTTATGCTTTTTAGTAAATTTTTTTGGCTGTTATGAGGGGTAATGAGCACGAATGTAAGTCAAATCTTTAAAATAAATACAGGATTGACATTGTAGTGAAATTAGGTTTAATCTGAGAACGATATTTAGCTATATGTTCTATTGGTCGCTAGTTTCGAGTAGACGAATCAACCACTTCCCGAGATCGAAAACGTATCTAGTTCCATGTCTAAGATATTTTTTCGAACTCGTGGAGTTAAAGGGGTTCTTGCGAACCTCGATGTTAGTAAGTCCCCCGGATGGTATCTCGGCACTAGTCCTATGTAAGTGCTCCTCGACGGTAGCCCGTCCACTGCGCCACCTTTTCAACCCTGCTTATAGTGCAGGAGTCTTCCCAGCGTGTTGGAAGGTTGCGAACGTCCAACCAATCCCTATAAAGGGTGAAGCCAATAATCCTGCAAATTATCGGCCTATCGCGATTTGCTCTGCGCTCTCTAAGGTAATGGAGAGTATGGTTAACCACCATCTTGTGAGGTATCTAGAGTCCAACTGTCTGCTTAGTGATCGACAGTATGGCTTCCGCAGAAATCGCTCTACGGGAGACCTGATGGCTTTCTTGTCGGAGCGCTGGAGTCGGTCTATCCACCAGTTTGGTGGGAGCAAGGTTGTGGCTCTGTATATCTCCAAGGCCTTTGATAGAGTCTGGCACGGTGCACTCTTATCAAAGCTGATGGCTTTTGGTGTCGGTGATACTTTCGCTCGTTTTATAACGAGCTTTCATAGAGACCGCACTGTAAGAGTTGTTGTAGATGGGTTCTCTTCCAATAAACATAGGCTGACCGCAGGTGTGCCGCAAGGCTACGTCCTTTCTCCCTCATTATTTCTCATTTTCATTGATGATCTTTTGGGTCAGACCGTGAATCCAATCTACTCTTTCGCGGATGACAGCAACCTATGTCATTTATATTCATTCGACCGTAGGCCGAGTCTTCTAGATATTGAAGACAAAAGGCGAATAATGGAAGAGACACTTGGCCGGAATTTACTGGCCATTTCCGAATGGGGTCGAGTGAATAGAGTAGATTTTAATGCGCGTAAGACACAGTGCTGCTTGCTGTCTCACAAGCGATTCACTGACCCAACAGTGTCGTCATTATCTATCGATAGTATGGATGTCGAACAATCAGATGCTCTTGATGTTCTGGGCATGAGAATACAATGTGACGCTCGTTGGGCGACATGTATTCGTGGACATGTATTCGAAGTGTCGAAAAAAAAACTCAAGTGCATAGGCTTTTTAAAGCGTTGCAAGAAATATTTCACTCCTTCTGATCTTTTTAATATCTATACAACCTACATCAGGCCGAACATGGAATACAACTCCTATATATGGACAGGTGCCCCATAATCATCCTTGGAGCTACTTGACCGTGTTCAAAGGAGAGCAATGGTGCTGATAGGTGAGAGAAGGGTATCCAACTCTATTGTTTCCCTTGAGCATCGTCGGAATGTGGGTTGCGTGACGCTGTTCTATCGTTGCTTTCATGGTGTGTGTTCATCAGACATCCGTCGCCTTATTCCTGACGTGACGATGTTCGGCAGGGATACGCGACTTTCTAGGAATTCACACCCGTTTGTTATCGATTGGCCAGTTAACCGCACTATACACTATAGATCAAATTCGTTTTTCGCTCGTACAGTCCGTATGCGACATCCAGAAGTTCAAGACAAGTGTCAATAAACATTACACCTCTTTCCCCCCTCCGATCCTTTACTTTCCACTCGCAACGCAATGCACCGCATGTATGGGGGGCATCCCCTGAGGAG
Source organism: Hydrotaea diabolus (assembly GCA_963513945.1). NCBI lineage: Eukaryota > Metazoa > Arthropoda > Insecta > Diptera > Muscidae > Hydrotaea > Hydrotaea diabolus. The sequence continues at coordinate 124,985,699 of OY740717.1, forward strand.
TGTTGGTTATTCAAAAAAAATAATATATTTTATTTATTTGGCAGAAAAAAGTTTCCACTTCACACGCAGCCACCATATGAAATATTTTTTTTTATTCAAATAAGAGGACAATAACCAAACGTAGGAGATCAATTCATAGCGGCATTGTTGGCCACGTTTTAAATTTTACATAATGTCACATAAAGTTATGGTATTGCAAATTAAACTACTGGATTACGTATTGATTCCCCAAAAACTCCAAATTATACAAAAATGTTCTTCTTATGATTTATAAAAATTGAACACTTTAAAAATTAAGCTTGTTTATTGAACCAGATATCCAGGTCAATGGATATCAAGCTTGCTGGAAACTAACGAGCGCCGCTGTCTCTGTAATTTAGCATGATACCGAAACTTGAGGCTTTTAATTTTGGGCATTACACAAACACCTTTAGAACGCATTTCGTAAGAATAGAAAGGAAAATAAAAAATCATTTGCAGCAGTAAGACCAGAAAAAAGTCGATATAATTTTACACTAATTTCGATTTATCACTAAAATCGATTGATACGACCCCACTTGGGGCACTATACAGTAAATACTCGTATACCCTTTGGCAGTTCGCATAGATATCCCGTGTAAAAACTACTGTAAAAGTTTTCAAGACGTAGAAGAAGAGGGGTCTGCGAATCTTTTGCTATGCCCATGTACGGGTCTTCAAGAATACAGACTTGACAGTAGGTTCTTCTTAGACCTCGCCTATCTAGTAGAATTTTGTTGAAAGTGAAACTGTTGACGAATTCCTCGAACTACCTGTTAGCCATAACAAACAACATTTAAACAAACCGGACAAGCTGCCTATATATCTTCTCTATCTATAATATAAATACGTTCTGTCCTATAAATCTTTCGAACAGATTTCCACGTAGTCTTGTTTAAAAAAACGGATATTTTGTTTTTAATAATTTTATTTCTGTGGGATCTTGTTGACATCCCCGTCATTAAATTGCCATTACTTTTTTCAGCCAAAGTGACACGGTAGATGAAGCTGTAGATAGAGATCAACTGTCCGATCTTAAACATTTTTGCCGAGTGAATTCGCCATTTTTCTTCTCCTGATGGGTTTCCGTTTTAACCTTACCTAACTTGCTTCGTTTGACCGCCTTTAAGAGACACTCCGATGGAGGGACGGAGGTGGGTAGACTGTCTCAGAACTTTAACGAGGATCAATAAATATTTCGAGACGTTGTTAACGGAAAGACAAATTGAGGATGCACTCCATCCATTGGTTGAGTGCATAAAAATGCTAATTACCCCAGAATTTTTAAAGAATATAATTTACATCCAGAGAATAATTTTACCAGAGACATCCTCATAACGACTTTAGATAGAATCGAATTAATTTTGCAAACATCATATATAGACCCAAGTCTTGCCGAACAGTCAGTGGACCTAGTACCAGGCTAATATTAAAAAAATACATGTGCCTATAATTGTGATCACACACGCGAATGTCCATGCCGTATGTACGATGGCATACTCTCACGCATACATACACACACATATATAAAGATATGCTTACATACACCAATTCGCAGGTCCTTCGTTTGTGGTGTTCAAGCGGAAATGTACCGCATGATTTGTAGTTATGCGAAAATGTTCGGAAAGTGAACTACACACAGCGATATGAATGCCAAAAACCACAGAAGGATCTACTAAAAAGCATTGCATTTAAAGAATTTCCCTTAATGTCTATGGTACGTAGTTCAATGGAGTAAAATATAAACTTTAACTGAACTAAGTATTCAGGAAAATACATTATGGCTAAAGAAAATTAATTTTTCCAAGAATTCCATTTGATAGACGGCTAATGGGACCCAGAGCAAACGCTAGAAAACTACTTAAAGTTAAAAATATTACTAAGAAATTAGGATCAGAAAATACAAAATTGGTTTTTAATTTCACCCTACTGGGGAAGACACTATATATGCATCAGTTAAAACATCTTATAAAACACTGAAAGAACAATTTATACCATATATATATAGAATGTTTAACCAAATCCCTTTTATGACTATTAAAGTACTAATTCGATCCGTTTTTGTCTGTACACCAAGTTTGCACGATAATTTTCGATAAGAAGATTTAATAACGCATTATATGCAGGTCCTAGCCTCATCAGTCCCACAAGTAGAAAAAAAGTATGGTTGGGATAACAATATACGAATACTATTGTTGGCTATCTGGTTGTGGTACAACAAAATTATGAACCTCACAGCAAAAGTATGATGCAAATACAACCATATTATGATCCAAACAACCAGATTATGATCCTCACAACCATAGCTTGTTTCACATACAACCATACTATTATCCTCACAGCCATGGTATGATTTCCACGCAATCATGTTATGATCCTTACAACCGTAGGTTGAACACACAATTATACTATGATCCCAAAATTAATTATTTCAATTGGGTTGAGTTGAAAACAAAAGATTTGAATTGTGAAAATTATTTTAAAAAACATTAAATTCAAAATAGTAGATGTGATTTATTTAACAGTAGAAAAATTCAGTTTAAAAAAACGTAAGCGTCGTTATTAAAAATATTTCGGTTAAACAAAGCCAAAGCAGCTTGTTTAAATAATGATAAATTCATTATAAAAAAGTACTATTATTGCATTAGATCCGTAAGAAAAACATTATTCTAAAAAGCATATTTAAATAGAGAACAATTACAATCATACAGTATTATTGTCGTAATTATATTATTGTTACCATGAAACTCAAAAAACAATACTTTTGTCGCACCAACCATACTTATATTGTAGCTACAACCATATTTTCATTTTTAAATTTGGCAATAATACTATTATTACATTTCAACAATATTATTGCGGCAACCATACTTTTGTCAAAAAAATTCAATAAACATAATAACTATATTTTTCCTCTGCGTGTAGATGTTGTGTTGCCAGAAATCACCTGCCAGGTCTGAATATTATATTCCTTTTCAAAACTAGACTATGATAAAATCCGTATGCATTCTTGGTGCAAAATCGGTGAGTGAGAGGAAACCTGAGACCATCGAAAAGGTCGGTGGATGACATATATGGATATTCTTCCCACAAAAAATAGTAGCTTGGGCTACAAGGGCAGCATACAGTTTTTCAACAATCTTAAAGCGAGTGATTATAATATTGAACTGCTCGTAACAAGCTTTTAAAGTGAAAACACTCGTATCAGGTGTAAAAGAACCCAAACCCCACAAATAGAGTGAAAGGTCAACGTTATACCGCAAACGAGCTGGAAAAAAGACCCTTGGAGCTGGGTGGGATAGCAAACTTTATCAAACTTTTAGGCATCGAAATAGGGGTGCCTTTCGGCAATTCCTGCCTTGAAATATCTTCGAGTTTCAATTGGCGACGATTACCAACTTAGCAAAAAAAAATGTAACGGTCAGAATAAACCTTCTACACCCTCCACCGATCCTATGCTAGTGATGCGCAAAAAGTTGTCCATTTTTTTGGGCACTTTCGGCCTTTGTGCCCACCGCTTATCTCAGCCAAAATTTAAAATTAATTAAAACTTTAAATTGGATTTGATTTTAGTAGGCATATGCCCATATTGACTGCTGATCTGTGATGGTTCTCGGGCGACATGAGTCAAAATGTCTAGCACCTATGCTCTTTTTTGAGGTATTAAGTGCTTTTCAACTAACATTATCAACTGTTGCCATTTACCGTCCGCAGAAAAAAAGGATTTGTTAAGAAAACACTCAAAAAAGTGTAATTGTTTCCGATGGATTAACCTTTAGTCCCTTGATGGGCAACTTTTACCTGCCCCTGATCCGATTTTGCCTATTTACAATCCGAAACAGCTTATGACCATAAGCCATTATCATGCTAAGTTTCAGGATCCTAGGTTGATTTGATTAACCGCTGCTTTCAACAGACAGGGACTTGGCTAGACTGCAATTTTACAACGATCAATAGTGAACGATTTAATATTTTAAATTTGAATCGGCTATAAAAAAGTTCTAATAATTTTTTCTAATATTGGTTTTATTGGAAAGGTAGAACATTGTCGGTGTTACATTTGGTGTGTTTCATTTAATAATTATAATAATTATATGATTACCGCAACTGGCTCGGCAATACGATTTACCCAATTTTTCAGTACATTTTCGATTCTATCGGTTCGAATCTCTTCAGTGGCAACTTCAATTTCATGTTTGTCAGCTTCAATTGTAACATTGATAACATTGATCCTTAATGGCTCCCACAGAAAATACTATAAAGGCGGCCAACCGACATCACAATTTCGGCAGATAATTCGATTTTTTAAAACAGTGCGTAAAATATAGATGATTGTCTTTGGTGCGTGTCATGTGCCTCGTCTTGCTGAAACAAAATATGGTCCACATCATTCTCTTGAGTTTTCGGAAACAAAAATTTTTTGAGCATGGCGCGATAACGCTCACCTTGGACGATAACGGCGGCTACACCATTCACAGTAACTGCTTGGCCGACCTAACATTCGAAAAAGTACAGCCTGATGACGCCACCAGCCCGTAAACCGCACCATACAGTCACTTTTTGTGGATACATGGGTTTTTCAAGAATCACTCGTGGATTCACATTTGCCTAAATGCGGCAATTATGTTTGTTAACGAATCCACTGTGGAAACATTTGGTCGATTATGCTGACCAAAAAAATCACGAAGTGCATCAAATCCCCAATTAATTTGAACCCCAATTTTTGTGGAAAGCTTGAACAATCTTAACGCGCTGGTCATTTGTTTACCTCTCCATGGCCGAACTTGTCAAATACTAAGAAGAGAAATGTCAAATTAAGTTAGGCTCAAAACTTTACGTTAAGATGTGACCCACAATTAATATCGTGCATTATGGTTGGTCCACCCTTTACATACTATGTAGGGTGTCCGATCAATATTTTGTGGTGTTGCAATTGAATGTCATATGTAGTGCATCATTCATCCTTTGGTAGAGGCTATAGAGCAACTGCCAGAGCTAGGTGGAGTGGCAAACTGTACCAAACTATTTGGTCCCGAACTATGGGTTTCTTTTGGAAATTGGCCTGTAAATTCTTGGAATTTTCTTTTGTCGACATTTACTAAACTCCCAGGAAAAGTGTGCCGGCTTTTAGAGAATATTTCGCTTATCAGTACTCAAAATTAATCAAGGTGAAACACTTATGATGTTTAAAGTGGTCTGCAGAGCGGCAGCACCCTCAAATGAAAAAGGACATTCATACAGATGCTATAAAAAAGATGGAACAGTTTGATAAGTGGGCTTGTTTAAAGGTTGATAATAACGCACTATACAAAATGTAAGCATAATCGGTTTTAAAATGTGGTCTCTAGAGCGATAGTGCCTCACATCATAAAGGAACTTCGTAGATGAAGTGGGTTATTTGAAAACATGGGACAAAAAGTATAATTTTTCCATGGACCGGTGTGGACCCAGCCTAAACCTGAACAATGTGTATCGTTTCGTCGAAATCAGTTCATATTTGAAACATGTGCACTGATTACAACGAAAGACATTGCTCAATAGTATCAGACAAAGATTTTCAGTCGATCGGTAAAATAACTCTATTCTTTTTATGTGTTACAAACCTGCGTATGGCGTGATGAATGATATAAGAAAGTCTGTGAAACTTCGACTCGGGCAACGAAGTAGTGGTTTATCCCTGGAATATTTAAAACGGACTAGCAAGTTTTCTTAAAGTCTGAAAAATTAACCTTTTACAGTCTACGGGAAGTTGTGTTTCTCGAGGAGATATTCGCAATCGACGTAGCATTAAAAAATGTACAATGTTACTCACTCGAAGATAAGAATCTACGTGCCACTCCTACGGTCCACAAAAATATACTAGAACAGAATAAAATCCACGGTTCATCAAGCTAAAATTATTAAAACGAAATAGTGAAGGGATAAATGGGCTCAACTTTAATTGTTGCAATGGTGAACAAAAAACAGTAGGTTCATCCCCAGAACCTCAGAAGCAAGTCCAACTAGTCGCTCCGGTAACTTTCCCAAACTGAACCATGAGTTTTGAAAATGTTATTCATGTAGTGCCCTGCAGTTAATATTTTTTAATGATGAAATACTAAACCAAACTTATAATTAATCTTATAAAACACCCTTTACAATTAGACCATTTACTCCTGTAAAATGCAAATTTTTCAAAAAACACCATTTCAATTAGACCACTTACTTCCGTAAAATACCGGCTTTCAATTGGTAATGTTATCTGGCCATATCCACGATTTAAAATCATTCAAACTGTGCTCGAGCACAGTCTCCCTTTTTCGCTTGTTTAAATAAACTAAAAATAAACCCTTGAGTTAACGAACAGATACGCACACATGCCGCTACTGACACCTTTCAAATGTGCCAGTCCAATTACGATGAACTTAAGTTGGCAATTGTAGCGTTTTCCCATCCGTGACATGAGTTTTTGCCAATACATCAATCAGTGCAGTTTCTGCAACAGAAATTGTTGCAGTGATTACGTCCATACGTGACAAGGGATACTTCGGTACGAGTATGAATGGATGCACTGCCACAGACGTACATATTTCTCAATTTCCACTGTACGAAGTATTTTAGAGGTGTAGCAGAAGGTTTTCAAAAACTGGTTCAACTGGACCATTTAAATAAATAAATCGATATTAAAAGAATCACAGTCGAATCTATTGATTGGATATCAGATGTTTTTATTTACTGAAGCTATCGAAATTCCTGAAACAGGAGATAACGTTGCCAGTTTTCTTTCATTCCAGTCATCTGTGGAATCTTCACCACATTTTATCTTGAATCGTTTATAGGCGATAAGTACGGGATCGAGTGAAAAGAGGGACCTTGTGCTTAAATTTCAAGAAATTATTAATAAATTCACTTTTTTGGTCTGTTTTTAATTTTTGAACGTAAAGGGTGTTTTTTTATTGAGGTATAGAACTTCGAATTGAAATAAAACACAAGAAAATCGTTTTAATGTCCATCAATTTGGCTTTATTGGAAGGATAATTTTATGCCATTAATGTTTAAATATGATTTCGGGCATGTGGCCGCCGGGGCTGGCTCGAATAAAGCCAATTCTACAGGTCCAATTTTCAACCACTTTTTCGAGCATATGGGGCCGTATGTTGGCAATAACGCCACGAATGTTGGCTTCCAAGTCCCCTAACGTTTCTGGTTTGTTGGCGTAGACGAGCGACTTCACATATCCCCAAAGAAAATAATCCAATGGTGTCAAATCACACGATCTTGGTGGCCAATTGACAGGTCCATTCCGCGAAATTATGCGCTCATCGAATGTTTCCTTCAATAATTCGATTGTGACGTGCGCTGTGTGGCATGTAGCGCCGTCTTGTTGGAACCACAACTCATCCACATTCATGCCATCCAATTCGGGAACAAAATAGTCGGTTATCATGGCTCTATACCGGTCTCCATTAACGGTAACTGACTCTCCAGCATTATTTCGGAAGAAGTATGGCCCAATGACTCCACCAGCCCATAGAGCACACCAAACAGTCAGTTTTTGTGGATGTAATGGCGTCTCAAGGGTCTCATGTGGATTCTCTTCACTCCAAATGCGGCAATTTTGCTTGTTGACGTAGCCATTCAACCAAAAATGAGCCTCATCACTGAACAAAATTTTGTGATGAAAATCAGCATCGAGATGAATCTCATTTTCGGCCCATTTTGCAAGCGTTGTTCTTTTGTCAACCTGTTCATGATGAAATGGCAAACCAAACTAAATATTAATCAATTGACAGCTGACAAAATGGCCGCCAGTTAAAAAAGTGATGCCAACTTAAAGTTCTATACCCCAATAAAAAACAGCCTTTACATCTAAAATGTTAGTTATTTTTATTGTGCTTTTCCTTGGAAACACAATAAACTGTCTTCCCATTTTGAATTTTTGTTTCTTGCTTTATGTTTGCACACGTTTGAAACACGTTCTTTGATTTTACCCTTACTTTTTGTAACCTGCGCATACTCTTCCCTATGTGTAACGCGCAAAATAGAAAGGGACCTAAGGTTAAAAACCAGTTTTGTTCAAGAGAGCCATTTTAAAGATTAGGTCCCTTTCTATGTGCGCTTAGAATCGTCGACTTTACTTTCATAAAACGCGCATATCTCTGGGAGGGAACACTTTTGGGGCATGGGATCGGTCTCATTCGATGCTCAGATGTTGTCTACATCAAAAATGAAAAGTTCATGAAAAGTTTTGTTCAGGAGAGCAATTTTAAAGATTAGGCCCCTTTCTATTTGCGCTTTGCGTTGTCCACATCAAAAAAAAAAATGAAAAGTTGATGAAAAGTTTTGTTCAGGAGAGCCATTTTAAAGATTAGGTCCCTTTCTATTTGCGCTTAGAATCGTCGACTTCACTTTCATAAAACGCGCATATCTCTGGGAGGGAACACTTTTGGGGCATGGGATCGGTCTCATTCGATGCTCAGAAGTTGTCCACATCAAAAAAAGAAAAAAAAGAAAATTGATTTTTTTTACCCTTAGGTCCCTTTCTCTACGCTGTCACATATGTACAAATACGCAGATGTACAAGCTAGAAGCCAGGTGGACGTAGAAATGAATATAAAAGCGGTTCTGGTTTCGTAAACCATATCATACAGTGTTTTGGCAGTGAACAGTGAACATCGAGAGCTAAATGTTATATTGAATATAAAATTTAGATATCGCTGAAATTGTGGTAAATTGAAGTACACGCTACAAGCAAATGAATGAGGATGAAAGACGTGCGTCGGGTGCTTAATTTGAAGATTTCATGAGTGCGGAGATGAGTGATGAAGACGAAGTGGCTATTTCTGAATTTGGTCTTGATGGTGCGGATGATGACGACTTGACATATCAGCTAAATGTTCATGTTGATGATTTGGATGCCAAAAGTGAATCCAAAGTAGTGATGACTAAGATGATATAGAAGAAGTGATAAAACAAGTGGCAATTACTACATTTCCAAAGAATGTAGAGAAACGTGCGCTGAACAACCGCATAACAGCATATCCTAGGACAAGGGACGCAATGAAAGCATTTGATGTAAAGGTAAAAAAAAACACAATTCTTAAGTTCACAAGCAGAGTACATACATGTTTTTGTTCTGTTTAGTTATTATCAAGATCGACAGAAGGAGCTGCACCAAACAGAACGAACAGACCGTCTTGTCGCCTATGCAGTTCTGAGTACGGATAGTTGTGGGAAACAATGGCCTGTTGCTGCTCTTGTAACAATTAAGTTTGTGCAGAGCTTTCAACACTTATGCATCGTTGATTCACCTGCACACAAAATATGTTGGTCGAGGGACACTCCACACAACAATAGTTTTTAAACTTTTTCTTATGTTAAACTCATTAAAAATTAATAGCACTATAGGTTGATCCATCTAGAGGTATTTTTCAGAACAAAAAAAAGGATAAAAATTCAAATCAAGTGTGGAATCTTTATTGAAAATTTGAAAGGACATTTTATGGCATTTATTTTTTGAAAATGGCTCTCGATGTGGAGTCTCTTTAGAGTTGGCAAGAGTGAGTTGTATTTTCGTGGGCAATTGTGTGAAGAAAACTTGAAAAGTAAAGCTTACAACAGTAGTTCTCATTCGTTTGGGGAGAGCATGGCCTTACAGAGTTCGGTTGTACATTCAACAATTGCAGCAAGGCTTTCTGAAGAGGGTTGTCACGGACCCGAAATCATGATAAAAGTAGTGTGCAGCCACGAATATCAATGTCACTTTGCCATTTTGTTAAAAACATGTCTTCTATTTAAATATAGAAGCAAGAGGTCTTGAGCCGGTTTAATCCCTGTTCAATGTGTAAAAGCAACAGACCGAAATAAAACAAACGAGCAAAACAAAATAATAACCTTCAAATGTTGCTAACTGTATTATGGAAATTATCGTTCGGTGAGAAACGGACCAAAATTTTGTTCGGTGATGGGGCTTATTTCTGGCGCACCACCAACGACAATAAATAAAATTGCCGCATTTGAGCTGAAGAGCAACAAGAAGAGGTTCAATAGGTGCCATTATACCCAGAGAAAACCACGGAGTGGTGCGGTTTGTAAGCTCGTGGAATCATCGGTGCATATTTTTTCGAAAATGATGGTGGCCGGCACGTAACCGTGAATGGTGCTCGCCATCGCGCCATGATATCGATATTTACGATACCTGAAATTGAAGCTAGTAATCTTGACAACACTTGGTTTCAACAGGACGGTGCCACTTGCCATACATCTGCTCAAACAATAGATCTATTGAGAGGTCATTTCGAAAAGCAGCTAATTTAACGTTTTAGATAGGTGAGTTGGCAGCCTACATCGAGTGATATCACACCTTTAGACATTTTTCTTTGGGGTTACGTAAAGTCCAAAGTCTATGCTGACAAACCAGCTACGATTCCGGGTTTGAAAGCCAACATTACGTATGTCATTAAAGCCATACCGGTCGAAATGCTCGAACGAGTCATCCAAAAATTGAACCCTCAGAATGGAAACCCTGGGGCGTAGTTGCGGCCAACATTTGAAGGAATTATATTTAAAAAATAAATGCCATAAAATTTCTTTTCAAATTACCAATAAAGATTCCATACTTTATTTGAATTTTTATATTTTTTTGTTCTGAAAAAATACCTCTATCACCTATATTAAATTAGCGGGCCATGCGAGTTGTGTGTGGCTAGTCTCCGGAGGTATAAGAGACAAGATGTCTCCCACAGTATTCAAAAATCTGAAACATTAGTAATTTTCTCTCGTAGCAAATTTGTACACTGTTGTGACATTTTTTATAATTTTTTTGGTTTCTTCCCTATCGTATTTTTTTTTGGCGTTTTTTCTTCAATTTATGTAGCGATTTAGAAGTTTGTTTGCACATTTCACTCGTAGCGATTTTTGCTTCCGAACAGTTGGCGGAACTGGTTGTTTGTTATACTCACCACTTGATTGGATGTATATAAGTTTATCATTTCGTTTCTGACAGCTTTAAATAGTTATCTGCGATCATGCAAAGTTTATATAGACGAACATGCAACTAATCCCTAGTGGCCGGAGCGTGTCTGACAGCTTCAAATACTTATCTGCGATCATGCAAAGTTTATATATTATTGTTCATCATAAAATTATAAAACGACCCAGCCATGTCCGTCTTTTCGACAGTTGAAATTCAGTCCAATCGAATTGACTTGGAGTCTCAAAACTTACCAGAGATATGTTTTATCATACGAGTACTACATGTTATTGGTTTTGAAAGTAGATCAAATCGGACGAAAGGGAAAAAAGTTCTTCATTGAAGGACTAAAAAAATCCTGATCAAGTTTTTTTACTTTTTGCTATTTAATTTGATTAATTAACGAACAAATTAGTTTTTTTGCAAACGCATTTAGTTGCATTTACTTTTTCAATAATGGGCCCGTGTACTTGGACCAATTTGGAATTGGGATCAAAAAGGCCAAACAGGCCCAAAACCCGTCTTGAACTAGGGAAATATTGATTAACAAAAATCGCTAAGAATCAAAATATCACATTAATTTAACTATTTGTAGAAATTTTGAGGCCTTGACCCTAAGGGGGAAAGGCCCAAGGACGCGGAAAAAATTTCCTTTTTCTAGCACGAACATATGGGTACTCAGAAATGGTGGAGTTTGCTGAAGAATTTTAATATGACACTTATTTTACGATTTGGCTAATTATAAGCCTTGAAATATGGGCATGGTCCATGTCCCCTGGGACCAAAAACCGTCCCATAATGTTCGGAGACATCTAGGTTTTCAGAAACAATGAAATTTTCTCAAAAATCCAAATATGTATCTTTATTAAAGATTTGGTCCAATTTTGTATTTGCCCATAAAGGTCCACAAATCGGCCTCCATCAACTATGGGCATATACTTAGTAGGGACATAAATACTGTTACAACAATGAACAAATCCATTTCAATAGTAGAACTGAACATACACCGTTAATGTCATATGGGTTTTGAAAGCTAACCTCAATAGCGTTAGAGTGTAACGGGATTTTAAAATTGTTTCCATTTTCATCATGGAGTGGTCAGATAATGAGAACCGTATCGCTGTAATAACGCTTTTCAAGTGTGATATGCAAAAAGCGATATTTTCAAAACGCTCCGGCCACTAGGGATTAGCCGCATATTCGTCTGCCGATGCATAAAACTTTTTGGGGAGACTGGAGATGTAAAAGACCGCCCACGCTCTGTCGCCGCCCACGCTCTGTTCAAACACCGCATGTCATCAAAGCAGTTAAATAAAGAATTCACAGAAATCCGCTCCGAAAACAGAAAATCATGGCCCGCAAGATGAATATCACGCAAAAGTCCATAAGTCGAATCATTAAAAAAGGCTTGGGACTTGGGCCTTTCTAACGACGTACCGGACATTTATTGACTGCAGCTTTAAAAAAATAGGATTGAAAAATGGAAACGCGTTTTGGTGAAGCACGCTGATAACTTGCACAGAAAAATTTTGTTCACCAATGAAAAAATGTTTACCGTTCAGGAAAAATTTAACAAGCAAAATGATAGAGTGTACGCGCGGTCATCTAAGGAAGCATCTGAACTGATCCCAAGGGTGGAAAAGCGTCATCACCCAGCTTCAGTCATGGTTTGGTGGGGTGTCTCTTACGATGGGATTACTGACCTGCATTGTTGCGAACAAGGAGTCAAAACATCGGCCAAAGTTTACTAGGAAAACGTTTTAGAAGCTGTTGTGAAGCCTCTTAACAATTCTCTGTTCCAAAACCAGCCATGGACTTTCCAGCAGGATTCTACGCCGGCCCATACGGCTAAAACGTCCCAGGCCGTCCCAATTCGCCAGCGTTCATTTTCTCTGAAGAATGGCAAATTGTGAACGGTTTAGTGGACAAGGTTTGTCACAAATGATACCCCAACATTGGATCTATTAAGACTGCTTTGGTTCGAGCTGTGGCCAATTTTCCAATGGACGAGGTTTGTGCAGCTATTGACGATTGGCCAGTGCGACTTAAGGCGTGATTAAAGGCAAAAGGCGGACATTTCGAATATCAATAAATATATTAAAAATATTTGGTCCAAAAACTTTTTATTTTACAGCATAAAACGTGTGTAACAGTATTTATGTGCCTCTTAAGTAGATATTAAAAACAACAAAAAATTTCGTGACAAATTTGGAAATAACACTTTTTCTATGATTTGACTATATTTAAAGTCTTGCTCCTAGAGCACCGTACATGAGGTCCCAGTGTGGAATATCCTTCCTTATCTCAATAAGCTTTAACTTTAACATTCTCTTAATTTGAGACGCGAATCTACGGGCTCTTCTCCCCATCATTAATAGACATATGGGTTCTCCAAAACAATAAAATTCACGAATTTGAAAAGCACAACGGCGCCTAAAAGTGTAGTTCTGTCAAACATGGACTGTCTAAAACACACTACAACGTAGTCTATAGCAAATGGTTCAAAAGCTTCGGCCAGGCCGAACTTACGAACTGTCCACTCGTTTTACTTCCAGAGTGGCGGATAAGGCTGGCATTATATCTTCTGATGACATCCTCCCACTGTATAAAAGCATTTTCCCACTTAAGGGTTCGGACATTCCAAGTGCGTATGCGCAAATCATGGTATTCGCAATGGTTGTGGGGTTCGTCAACAATGAGGGAAGTCCGGTATTTTTTTATTTGTTTTTTCCAGTAGAGTCCACCACGACAAGATTGGATTTGTGAATTTTCTTAGCATTCCCAAAATCTGGTAATGCGGCTAAAAAACTGGGTTTGCCAACTTTCGTGCAGTTACAAGCCAGTAAATTTGTTGATTAGAAAAATGAGAAGTTGGTTTCGGGCAAAGTACCTAAATAAGAAAAATATCATCTTTTTAAAATACAGAGCGAAATTAAAATAGGTTCTTAACTAAGTTACAGACTAATAAGTGCTTTGTGGTTACGGAAATAAGATTTCCAAATTTTGGGTGGTGTTCGGACTTACTCTACTTGACAAGAAAAATAGAACCGCTTCCAAGATATTTCAACTTTATTATTTTTTGTAGCACTGAGTTATCGTACAAAAGTAACTAAAGACCTCTGTGTGTATTTATAAGTATATGGCCGTATACTTTACCTCATATTTAATTTTACTATTCCCCATACGTTCCGGTGGCCCAAAAATTGTTTTTACATTTTTCCATTTTAATTACACGGAAATGTTTAGCTTGGAAGTGTTTTTTTTTGTTTTTCTCAGGAATTTGAATTCAATTAAAAAAAGTTCATTTCGCCCCAGAAGCCGAACAAAAGTTTTTCGCCAGCACGCATTCGCTCACAAGAATGGCATGGCACAGACGCATGCAACCAACATTTATCCGTCCACTTCAAACTCTGGTCCAGCAAAGTCTACATGAATGACCACAACACAACCTAAACAAAAGCCAGAACTTTTCTATTAGAAAATCCAATCATCCGTTCTCAGGGAAATGTGTATAGTTAAATATTTCGGAAAATGGAAACCGGAGATTTGTTGCAGATATTAATACTTCAAAGTATTGAACTTTTTGGCAAATATAATCAAAATAAAAACTTTGCTTCTTCTTTGAAATAGATTTTCAACACTCAAACAAGCAAATACTACGACTACAGCCAAAGAACCGAACTCTGACTGAATACAGCACTGAACGGATACAGAGACTGGCAAAATAAAGTAATTACAATATTTTACAACAATGGCAGAGAAAATCCCACTTGAAGTCATTCACATTTTTTTTGTTCGTACGAGTTTTGCTTTGTTTTACAGTTGTTTGTAAGGACACTTTGCCAAATAAAGTTCACATTTTAAAAATTCAAGGGACTTTGCGTTTTAATATGGACACAATTTTATCAATTCTCTGGATGATATTTATCATTTTATATTCTGTTTTAATTAAAACTCTCCTTATGTAATATGGGCCGTGTGCTACGGCTTGTGGATTTACGATGTGGGTATGATAAGTTAATTCATTAATAAATATAAACAAAAGAATATATTATCAAACATGTACGTATGTGTAATTGACATCGTTGTCATTCATGCAAAATTCTAAGATGCTCAAACCAGGTGAACGGAACTGAATTATACTAAGCTAGGTGGGTAAAAATTTGTAGAGGTACCAAGTCAGAACTTGTGGGAGTTTCTAAAAATCAGCACTGGTAAAGCACTTAGTGCCGGGTTTTTAGGGTTCATGAACAATCGTCATGGTTTTTATAAAGTCCACCTGTTTATAAAATAAACGATAATAAGTAAGCAACATATAACTTTAGTCGGGCCAAATCGTTTATACTCTCCGTCGAGGTTTGCCTATTAGTATGACTTTTTTAGTATTGTTGGAAATGGTTGTTGGTAGTGGTCCATGTTTAAAAAGACTTAATTTTCGGGGCCCCTTGGTCCATGGGTCAGCGCTAGTGTCAAAAGAACGGGGTTTTCAGAAAACCGGCTCTAAGGGTTTTTTTCAAATTCGTAATTTGAAAAAAAACGACTGTCGGAAAAACCGGTCATTAGCCGACATTTCAATTTTAGCCTTTTGCTAAGAGTGGAAAATATTTTCCGAAACAGAAGTTATGTAAATGTGCCCTTGTACAGGCTCTAAATTTTACATGATTTTGAATATAAGTTAATATTTGAATTTGTATGCAAATTGCATTGTTTTTGGTATCCATACGTCCATGTTAAAACAGATCAGATTTTCGGATATAGAAACTTTTCATTTATTTTCTTGGCCCGAGAGTCAGTGAGTGTCCAAATAACCAGGGTTTTAAGAAAACCGGAGCATCGTTTTTATTCAAAACCATGATTAAAAAAAGTGTCCAAAACCAGGGTTTTCTGAAAACCGGCGTTTCGGGGGTTTTTTTAAGACCGTGATTTAAAAAAACCTACTGTAGGGTTTAAGTAAAAAAAACTGGCGTTAACCGACATTTCGGTTTTAGACTTAAAAAAACTGGCGTTAACCGACATTTTGGGTTTTGACTTTCGTTAAGAGTGGTAAATATTTTCCGAATCAGAAGTTAAGTAATTGTCCACTTGCACAGGAACTTTAACCAAATTTTAAACATAATGTCATACTTAAATTTGTGTGAAAATTGCATTGGTTTTGGCACCCACATATGTCAGATATCCGTTACCATATGTTCTGTTCAACATATGTGTGGAAGCTATATATTAATTTAAACCGATTTTCAAAAAAAAAAAACAACAGCCTTTGTCCAAAAAACTTTTGTAGCAGATTTCATGAAGATTGGAAAACAATTGCAACCTGTGATTTGAAAAAAAGCTTTAGATAGATAGTAGACGTAAGGAGGGGCGGACAGGCAGATATCGTTAACTCCAATCAACTGGAGATTCTGAGTCGAGCGGTTCTAGTTCTAGCTTAGATATTTGTACTTGAAAATTATGATTTTTTACATACAACAAACAAAAAAACCGGAAAACCTGACAGCAAAAAACGTATAAGCCGACATGGCGGGTTTTGTTAAATTCGAGAAACTGACTGTCTTGTTTTGATTGTCGGTTTTCGGTTTCAGCTTTGGACACGCTAGACAGGGCCTACAATTCAGCCAAAGAGTAAATCTAATGCTAAAGTCAAACTCGCGGGAAAATATTATTAATTTGGTGTGTCCACATGTCCATTGTTAAAAGGAGCCGGTATTTAAATTCCTCGGACTCACAATAGACAAATCTGATAAGTTTGAATATTTCACTGTTTCTGGTCATGGGCCTTGAAAACCATGGGTCAAGGCCTCAAACTTAGTCGAGGCGTAGATTTAATGTAATATTCGGATATGTGTCAAAACTTTATTGTTTTATAACCTCCGACATAGGTTGGTGAGAGTTTTTACTCTTTTTATTCTGTTTGCAACATCCCGAAATGCTGGTCGGAAACCCAATAAAGCATATAGATTTCGAGCCGTCGTAAGATGATCTGTCTGTCTATCGGCCTGGTTGGCTGAGGAAAGCAAACCAGATTTCGCTTAATAAAAACCAGGTGTCCGACATTTTCCAGAAATATGAGTTGATACTGTAAAACGGTTGGGATTGAACATGGGTAAGATCGGTCGAGAGGTAAAAGATCCACACCCAAAAGACTGGAAATAAAACTACATGCAGAGAAAAGATATGATTACTATATGGTCACCGCAGTAACAATATGTTATCTACAATAAACGCATGTTCGTCGCAACCATAGCGTTGTTTTTTGAATTTAATTTTGACAACAATATGAATGCGGCAATATTAATATTGTTGAAACGAAACAATACTATTATTGCCAAATTTAGAAATTAAAATATGGTTGTAGCAACCATATAAACATGGTTGGTACAACAAAAGTATTGTTTAAAATTTACGTTAACAATAATATGATTACGGCAATCATACAGTATGGTTGCGACTATGAACATAATAAAACAGGTATTATAGAGCATATATGCATGTGTGTGCGTATGTTTTTTTAATATACCAAAAAAACACATACTTATACACACGATACTGTGCATGTTTGTTGCCTATTATAAAAAACAACAACAATCGGAAGGTAGTTCGAGGGATTTAATTGTGCTTAGTTTGTTCGGTGAAATACTCTACTACCGACTGGTTCTCGTTTATTTAAAATCCGCCTGCACTTAAGTTTATAGCCATTGATCCTGGTTTAATCACATTCGTTACTTGGGGTCTACGGATGGTGCAGTAGCAGTCACTCCTGCTGGCAACTTAAAGTATTTTCGACTACAGTTGAAATATACGCGTATATATTTGTTTCTTGAATAAAATATTCAATATAAATGGCCTCAAATCTGGCTATGAAGTTATTGTATACAATTAAATATAACTTGCTTGATAAAAATCTCTATTTTTGAATAACAACATTACCCAATCCTAATAAATAATTTTGGGGATAATAGTAGGGTTGAGTGAATCATACTATGATTGTAGGTATAATAGCATGGTTGCATGTGAATCACACTATAGTTGTATGAGAAACATTTTATGGTTGTAAGGATCATAATATGGTTGTGTAGATCATAGTATGGTTGAAAATAAATCATACTATGATTCTGGGGATCATAGTATGGTTGCGTGTGAATCATACTATGGTTGTGAGGATCATATTATGCTTGTATGAGAAACATACTATGACTGTGATTATCATAATATGGTTGTGGAGATAATAAAGGGTGTTTTTTATTGAGGTATAGAACTTCGAATTGAAATAAAACACAAGAAAATCGTTTTAATGTCCATCAATTTGGCATTATTGAAAGGATAATTTTATGCCATTAATGTTTTAATATGATTTCGGGCATGTGGCCGCCGCGGCTGGCTCGAATAAAGCCAATTCTACAGGTCCAATTTTCAACCACTTTTTCGAGCATATGGGGCCGTATGTTGGCAATAACCCCACGAATGTTGGCTTCCAAGTCCCCTAACGTGTTTCTGGTTTGTTGGCGTAGACGAGCGACTTCACATATCCCCAAAGAAAATAATCCAATGGTCCACATTAACCGATCCATGGTTAACCGAATTAATTGCTCTGATGGACGATTATGTCGACCATAAAATGGACGGAGCTTGCGGTGAACTTCGCCAACTGAACCATTACTTTCGAAATAAATTTGCACGATTTGCAAGCGTTGTTCTTTTGTTAACCTGTTCATGATGAAATGGCAAACCAAACTAAATATTAATCACTTGACAGCTGACAAAATGGCCGCCAGTTAAAAAAGTGATGCCAACTTAAAGTTCTATACCCCAATAAAAAACACCCCTTAGTATGGTTGAGTGTGAATTATACTAATGTTGTGAGGATAATAGTATGGTTGTGGAGATCATAGTATGGTTGAGTGTGAATCATGCTATGGTTGTGGGGAACATAGTATGGTTTTGAGTGAATCATACTATTGTTGTGAGGATCATAATATTGTTGTGCCACAACCATATAAGCAACAGTGGTATGATCCTCTTCGAATATTGTCACCCCAATCATACTTTTTTTCTCCGTGTATGTTCGCAGTGGTATTGGGGAATTTTTTCTAATATATCGGAAAAATCGATCGTGAAAAATTAACACTGTATATTACGTTCGAGCTCGGACTGTAAACGGCCAATACTCGTGAATTAATACAGATGTCAGGAGAGTAGTTGGCAGACGTATATGAAGTTGGTATTGACAAAAGCACACTTCAATTAAAAACTTGGCGGCAACGAGTGGATTTTTGCTTGCTGACAACCCATATGTCCGGGTTTTGGCCCAAGGGCCCAATGACAATCACCCTCACATTGGACGTTTTATGCCAGCATAAATACGAATTTCAAGAGAATTTTATATTTTATATTTTTATATAATTTATATTTTAATTAATTAAGCTATAAAGCACAACAAAATGTGGTCATCAGTTTTGTTAGTTTCTAGAGGGAAAAGTTTCCCCGTTTTTTCCTTTTCGTTCCAGATAAGTGTCTCGAGATGTTAGAAACGGAATAAAATACTTCTATACTCTAATGCACCTAATTCTTCGGAAATGATATACGATTTGATTTCCCAATACATGTGAACTCGGCCACAGAATAACGAAAAAAAAACAAAGGCCCAGCGCCAGACATGGCTGTACAAGACCTGGCGTTGGTATTTTAAAAAACTAAAAACGTCGATATGTTTTTTCAGGCCGAATCATATATACATTCTACTATGGATTACAAAAGTAACAATTATAATATTGTTGACCCCTATAACAATAGAGGCCGTCTTTTGCGCCCACGGATTAATGTGACCGGATTAATAAGAATGAATGTTTGGATTCGTAATGAAATTTTCTTTAATTAAAATACCAATTTATCCATATTTCTATTTATTCGCATGTTTTAACTAAAAAAATGTATTTTTTTTTGGTACCGAGGGATCACTCATCCTTTATTACGTTTTAAATAATAACGAGTTTCGATTACACTCTAAAACGCATAAAAAAACAATTAATAGGGTTCAGACAACGAATTCTCAGTTGGCGGTTGAAAAAGAGAATATGAGTTTTGGCGTTTTGAAAGTTAACGTATGGAGTTCATTTCAGACGAATCAATATTTTCCTCTTTTGCGTAAATGCAATCCTTGCATTTAAGGTGCCTCTATACCTCGTCATTATTTAAAATGAATTGAAAGCTACGTGATGCCTAGGTACCCAGGTCAGCAATATTACTCAAAACTGTAGGAGGAACAGTTTCATTACATATTTTAACCACCTAGCTTCTCAATGTAGTGGTCTTTTTGGTCACTTTTATAGAAAAATGTAAAAAGCAACCGATATAACAGAAATATTTGTTATAAAATTCTACTAAAATTCTACTTGTAAGTCTCTGATTACTCCAAAACTCAACCTAAATTTCAGAAATAAATCAAAACTTAAAATTCATTTTTGGGCTACTTTCTTACTGTTTCCAAATTAGTGATGTTATAAAAAAAATTTGTCAACCTAACATTTTGCCATTTTGTTCAAGCATTCATTTTTCCAGCCACTCTTAACAGACTGGCCTCATGCTGTTGCATCAATGCCGCCTTTTAGTGTGGATAACAAAGAGACTACAGTCGACTTTAGTCGTAATCTTCCATTGGCTTCCGTCTTTAACATTTTTTTATATCTTTTGTAATGTTTAAATAATGATTAAACACAGACATGCACATACACACGCCGTTGTATCAAACGTATAAATGTGTGTGTGTGTACATACAGTGGTTCAAAGTTTCAATAGGGCCATGTCCATACCACAGTAATGCGGCGACGAGTATATTTTTCCGCGGCGATGGTTGACGATAAAATTAAAGCTGACTGCAGTAGCTTCTTTTTCTTTAGGTACGTCTCAACTGAGCTTTGGCGTCAACTTTAAACGAAACGCGTTTGGTCTATATTGTAAGAAAATTATGTTATTTATGTTTTAAATTCATTGTTTATAGATGATCCATATATTGCACATAGTATACTTTAGTTTTAACAATATCCCACTTGTTAGACATTTAAATGTTCTTAACAAACTGGCACAACTAAACCTTTCTGTCATTGTTTACGCTGTCCTTTACATTTGACTCTTTGGCAAAAGGTTATTCGAAAAGAAGTAGACATATCCTTCTTTATGAATGTGTGGAGAATGGTCAAAGATTTTAACAGAAGACACAGATGATCACCGAATGATGTTTTCTTGCAAAAAATACCATTTTTTAACAAATCTAAAGTTTTTTAAAAAAAATCATTTTTAATAAATTTTCTTTTAATAATTTGGTCCTTTTTGATTTAATAGAAGTTGTCTGTGAAATGTACAGCCTAGTTCTAAGATCACATTTTCGTGTGAAAATTTGTCAAACTCAATATAATATACTAGCAAATAAGCTCTTCTTTATGAGAGGAACACTGTCATATCAAATTAGAATTGCAATATATAACAGTATAAACAGGGAGTCCATCGGGAAGGTATACTACATTGTTTGTTTATAATTTTTGATTAAATGAAAGTGAATGGATCTTATATTGATACAAGGGTTGCTATATATATTTCAGCCTAATAATGAAAATGCGATTATTTATCATCAAAAATGGTTTTATTGTTATTCAAAGTATTCTCCAGCATGATTTATATACTTTTGCATGCACTCAAACCAATTTTCGAAGCACTTTTTCCACTCCGATTGAGACACCTCCAAATCATGGTTTTTGAACGCTTCCACAGCATCTTCTGGCGACGAAAATCTTTGGCCACGCAATTTTTTCTTGATGCCGGTCAAAAAGGCTCTGGTTTGAGCCGATGTGTAAGAGCTCGCATTGTCATGGTGCACAATGATTCGTCTTCTTTAGTTCGTTATTCGAATTTCTCCGAAGACTTTAGGCAAACAAATTGTGGTGTACCATTCAAAATTGACCGTCCTACGTTGCTCAAGCGGAACAGTCGTCACATGACCAGTTTAGTCAAAGAAACAGGCGACCATTTGCTTCGAAGTGCTTCTTCCACGAACAACTTTCGTTAGATTTGGCTCGTTTTCGAAGACCGGTCGATTGCTGTTTTCTTTTGGGCTCATACTCATAGATGCATAATTCGTCACCTGTGACGATGTTATAAAAGTCTTCTGAAGCACCGCGATTGTATTTTTTCAAAATTTCTTTGCACCAATCGACACGAGCGTATTTTTGAGCGATTGTCAAATTGTGCGGCATCCAACTAGAACAAACTTTTTTTACGACCAGGTGTTCATGCAATATCGAATGTATGCTGGTGGAAGAAATACCCAAGGATGCCTCTATCTCACGGTATGTCACATGACGATCTTGCATTACACTATGTAACAAAATTTTGTTTACGTGAATTTTTTTGCTGTTTCTCATTGGTTATGTCTCTAAACTGAAGAAAAACTTTAACTGATGTCTGGCTAATCGTTTTTTAAGAAATGACATCGAATTTTCAAATTTTTAAATAGTGCCTTTATTTTTCATGGTACAGATAGATAAGAGTGTGCATAAAAGATTGTTAAACAGCTTAATTTTAATGAAGGTATGCTTTTATATGATAATAAAACGAAAAATACACTTGAATCCTTAAATTCAGGATGCTCTTAATAATACTGTTTAAAAATGGTTTGTTTTCTACCTTTCCTCTTGTAGATTTGGTCATTTTCTCTGATTAAATTCCAGATATAGTCGCCAAGCATCCGTTCATTGTACTGCCCTTGGTATCGCTTTTCAAAGGCTTGAATGTCCTGGTGAAAACGTTCACCATGTTCTTCTGAGTATGCGCCAGAATTTGACTTGAACACTTCTAGGTGTGAGTGAAGAACATGCAACTTCAGAGACATTCTGCATCCCATGTTATGTAATTTTTAAAATGAGATACCATCACTTAGTTGAGAATTAAACCAAAACTTGTTAATCGATTTTATTGAAATGTGGCTAGTTTTATTTGTAACATATTTATGTTTATAACTAAAGATCAAAAAAGAGCATTTGTGACTTTTTTGGTTTTTTATGAATTTTAAGACAAATTTTTTTTCCAATTTTGCAAGAAAACTATTCACTTTATCAAAAAACAGTGTAAGAGTAACTTGGAGGTAATGTAGCTGCGGATTCTCAGAGTTTTTACTTAATCAAATCGGACAAACTGTTCTTGAGTTATGCTAAAATGTGTGGTGAAACCTCCATCATTTTTAAAATAGCGGTTTTTATACTAAAAAAACGTTTAGGTAGAGGAAAGAACACTCATTATATTATATTTATGACCTAATTCATTAGATAAAAGCAAAAAATTCACTTAAACAAACAAAAAGATTTTTTTTGTTACGTAGTGTTATCAGTTCAAGCACGGCATCAATGTTCTCTGGCATAACGGCCGTTTTTGGACGACCTTCGTCTTTGAGCGAGCGTCGGCCACGATTGAATTCATTAAACCAGTTTTTCACAGTGCTATCGGATGGTGCTTCATTGCCATACAAAGATTTAAGTGTATCGATGCACTCTTTTGCACGAAAATGTTCACGAGTTTATTCCATTTTCTTGTCAAATTGATTTTTTAAGTCACTGTAAACAACACAAATGATGGTCGTACGTCAAAACGTTCTAAGTTCGTTAATGCTAAATAATGTCAAACTTTCCAATGGAAATGTCAGATGGCGTCAGGCAACACTAAGTGTTGCCTAGGCCAGAAATATATATAGCAATCCTCGTACTTACTGACCGGGACATACCGTCCCAGACGGAACCCAACGACTAATGCATTTTTATAGAGAAGTTGTTTTTCTTATTTCATCTATATATCGTTCAGGTGGTTTAATATTTTGTGGGCCTTTTTTCTTCCTATTTCAGTATTATAATTTAACTTTGTGGAATCATTTTTTTCTTTTGGGATCGTTTTTTCCCGGTTTGTTGTTCTGATTTTGTTTTCTTACTTTTTATGTCTCGTTGTTTCGGTCATTTTGTGGATTTAATATTGTTTTTCTCACATTTTTGGAACGTTTCGAATCCCACTTCCACTCCCTTTGCCATCTTTTTGATTAAATATGGTTTTGTCACATTTTGATATACCGCCCGTGTCGGTCCTTATCCCCATTTCTATTTTCAGTACCATTTTTTGATTTCATATTATTTTTTCTCACATTTTTATATATCACCCATTTTGGACCCTTTTTTATCTCATTTTATTACCATTTGTATACCCTCCACCTTACAATGAAGGGTATATTAGTTTTGTCATTCTATCTGTAACACCTTGAAATAATCATCGGAGACCCAACAAAGTATATATGTATATTCTTGATCCTCGTAAAATTCTAAGACGAGCAAGCCATGTTGTCCGGCTGTCCGTCTGTTGAAAACAAGATAGAGCCAGCATGAAAACAGCTAAGGAGCTAAAATTTGGCACAAACATGTGTAGTTAACCTAGCATGGTTGGTATTGAAAATGCCCTATATAGCTCTACGGGAAGTTGGTGTTGGTGACCCTCAACCGACATTACCTCATAAAAATTAGTTTTTTTTTGGAAATATCCGTTCAGTTTCTTGAGCAAAATCACTGAAATTTTCTAAATAATAATCTCTATATAGGCGCAATCATCTATGTAAAAATGGTTTAGATTGGGTCACCATTTCTTGTACCTCCCATACAAACGGCCTTATGGGCCTTGAGAAATAATATGACTATAACTCATCACAAACTTGACCTATCGAAATGAAATTTTACACATCAAGATTTCTATAAACAACACACTTCTACGCTGAATTCGGTTGAGATCGGAAAAGTCCTACTGGTACCTTCCACACTAACGGTCTCATGGGCCTTGAAAAATAATATGACATTAACTCACCACACACTTGACCTATCGAGACGAAATTTTCGGCATAAAGATTAATATATGGAACAGACTTTTGCGCTAAATTTGGCTAACATCGGAAAGGCCCTACTGGTACCTCGCACACAAACGGTCTCATGGGCCTTGAAAAATAATATGACAATAACTCACTACAAACTTGAGATGAAATTTTGCACATAACGATTTCTATATAGAACACACTTCCGCACCAAATTTGGTTTTATTTGGGAATCTGGTGGAGAGTATCCAAAGTTCAGCACAGCCAAACTTAGCATTTTTTACTTGTTCCTTTTCAGTTCGTCCTGCTTAATGTTTTTGGTTCTTTTTTACCCGTTTTTATATTGTTGATACTTCACCGTTTTTGGCTTCTGTTAGTCCCAACTTTTATTTTCCATGTCATTCTGTTGATTTGATATCGATTTTCTCAAATTTCGTTTACATTCTTTGTTATTATCCATTTCTATTTTCTATACCATTTTGTTGATTTAATATTGTTTTTCGCACTTATTGATATATAACCCTTTTTAACCCCCTTTTTATAGAATTTGTTCCCCATTTTTTTCGTCCTTTTTTTTATTATGTTTAGATTGTTCTCACATTTGATGTTACCCCTTTTTATACAATTTTTTCCCCATTTTTTCAGTTCATCCTTTTTTATTATGTTTAGATTGTTCTCACATTTGATGTTACGCCTGTTCCACCCATTTAATCCTCATTTCTATACCATCTTCTTAATTTTATATTGTTTTTCTTACTTCCTGTTGTTTCGCACGCATTGGCCCTTTTTTATGCCTGCTTCAATTTGATATGCCATTTTGTTAAGTCAATATGGGATTACCTATTTTTCTTCTATTTCCGTTTTTTAATCTCTTTATCTCCATTTCTATTTCTTATGTTCCCCTAATTTGATAAGGTTTTTCTTTTTTGTTTGTATTTTGCCCATTTTGTACCTTTTTTTTATCAACTTTACTTCTTGTATCCGATTCGTAATAAGAAGGTACCCATTTATTCTTAAATTTCGCAATAGAAAAATCCATTCAAAGAATTCGATTAAAAATAACAAAAACCTAACCACTGTATAGTTAAATACATATGTGACAGCGCATAGAGAAAGGCACCTAAGGGTAAAAAAATAAATTTTCATTTTTTTTCTTTTTTTGATGTGGACAACATCTGATCATCGAATGAGACCGATCCCATGTTCCCTCCCAGAGACATGCGCGTTTTATGAGAGTGAAGTCGACGATTCTAAGCGCAAATAGAAAGGGACCTAATCTTTAAAATGGCTCTCTGAACAAAACTGGTTTCTAGCCTTAGGTCCCTTTCTATTTTGCGCGTCACATGTATATTTTAATACACATTCTCGTATTATTTAATGTACTTTTGAAAATATTCAAGTAAAACATGACTTTTTTATTATTGATTTAATTATGCGTTTTATTGCACATTCATTTGACATTTATAGAGAAGTCGAGGGAGACAAGTCAACGGATAATTAAATGACATAAAGAGGATTAAATGTGTTAACTCAGGCAAATAGTCTCTGAAGTTGACTTTCTTAGCAAAGTATTTTTCTTTATCACCAGAAGTGTACATATCGCAAGTTTGGCCACTCCGACGCTTTTATAATCTTCCCGTGGATTGCGTTGTTGGGGGATAAAGTTGTTGGTGGCTGTTTTATGTTAATTTTTGTTACAAACTGACTCCAAGCCACGCCAAACGGTTTTTACAAACAAATATACCATCTTTCAGGCAAATAACTCGTCTAAAAAGTAGTTCCCTAGATAACTAAGCAGTCTTTTCAGTAGGAACAGGAATCTACACAAAAGGTGCTCCACTGTCTCACTCTCCTCTTCATTCTCACACAAGCGACAGAATTCGACAACGCCTACCAGACAATTTCTAGTCATCGCCTTAAGACACCCGGGAGCCGAGCACTTTGACATCTCTTTTGTTATTTTCCAGTAGGGGTTTGGTTCTGTTATTGTCTAATTTAGGTCACAGAGCCTAAAAAACCTTAAATTTTTCGGTTCTACCCCATGTTAGGTTAACCTAGGTATAGATCCCTGTTTTAAACAAAACGTGAAGGCACACATAGGAGCTTTTGCAGAATTATTAGCATCTGCAGCATCCCTAGACGAGCCAAGGCGTAACAGTTAATTGCTACCTCGTTTTCTTAAACATTGACTGAAAAGCCTTTAAAGCTGACTGGCTATCCAAATATTTGTCAATATCTTTGTTATCCAGCAGGTTAAGTTGTTGGAGAAATTGGGCTAATTTGCCTATAGCTACTCGTACCATTCAATCGATATGACTTAAAATATTTTATATTAAAACTAGCTCCTGCCCTGCTTCCATGTTTGAGCCATTGTTGTAGACTGAGATACCTGATAGTGGTTCCCCTAAATCCCGTACCGCTCAGATAGGAAAATGAACAGTTGGAGTTTTGTAAACTTAGGCACTGGTTTTTGTTGTGGTGGCGGTACATATACTTAGTAGGGACATAAATACTGTTACAACATTGAACACACCCATTTCAATAGTAGAACTGAACATACCCCGCTAATGTCATATGGGGTTTGAAAGCTTACCTCAATAGAGTTAGTCTGTAACGGAATTTTAAAATTGGTTCAACTTTTATCATGGAGTGGTCAGATAATGAGAACCGTATCGCTGTAATAGCGCTTTACAAGTATGAAATGAAAAAAAGCGATATTCATAAAACTGTTTGAGGAGACTGGAGATGTAAAAGACCGCCACCGGTCGGGCCGCCGTTAAATCAAGAATACACAGAAATCCGCTCCGAAAACATAAAATCATGGCCGATGAGATTAATCATTAAAAAATACTTGGGACTTGGGGCTTTCAAACGACGTACTGGACATTTATTGACTACCGCTTTAAAAAAATAGGATTGAAAAATGCAAACGTCTTTTGGTGAAGCACGCTGATAACTCACATAGAAAAATTTTGTTCACCGATGAAAAAATTTTTACCGTTCAGGAAAAATTTAACAAGCAAAATGATAGAGTGTATGCGCGGTCATCTAAGGAAGCATCTGAACTGATTCCAAGGGTGGAAAAGGGTCATCACCCAGCTTCAGTCATGGTTTGGTGGGGCGTCTCTTACGATGGGGCCACTGACCTGCATTTCTGCGAACAAGGAGTCAAAACATCGGCCAAAGTTTACCAAGAAACCATTTTGGAAGCTGTTGTGAAGCCTCTTAACAATTCCCTGTTCCAAAACCAGCCATGGACTTTCCAGCAGGACTCTGCGCCGGCCCATAAGGCTAAAACTTCCCAGGCCCGGCTTCGAAACAATTTGCCAGCGTTCATTTCCTCTGAAGAATGGCCCTCAGGCAGTCCAGATTTGAACCCACTGGATTACAAATTGTGGACGGTTTTAGAGGACAAGGTTTGTTACAAAAGATACCCCAACATTGGATCTCTTAAGACTGCTTTGGTTCGAGCTGTGGCCAATTTTCTAATGGACGAGCTTTTGACGATTGGCCAGTGCGACTTAAGGCGTGTGTAAAGGCAAAAGGTGGACATTTCGAATAAGTATATTCTTTTTGGATACAATATACGTCAATAAATATAATAAAAAATATTTAGTCCAAAAACATTCAGTACTTTTTATTTTACAGCATAAAACGTGTGTAGCAGTATTTATGTCCCTACTAAGTATAACAACTAGTTCCTGCCCTTCCTTCCATGTTTGAGCCAATGTTGTAGACTTAGATACCTAAGAGTGGTTCCGCTAAGTCCCACACCGCTCTGATAGGAAAATGAACAGTTGGCCTTTTGTAAACTCAAGCACTGGTTGTTGTAAGGACACATATAGTGTCGGGGTGACAGCTCTTGGCCGAAGAATTGCTGCTTCGGGTCAATCCGGTACATAGAACCGGCTGTCGTGGGATTGTTAAGCAATAGTGATAGTGGACCACGTTTGTAGACTTAAAACATGGTCCATGTATTCAAATCATCCAAATCTTAAAATTAATGTATAAGTATACATCATAAAAATAAAAAAACATATTTAGTTGTGTGGAACGCTGTTACTATAAATCCGTATGTTCCCTAATATTAAAAGACTGGGTGATAGGGCCCCGGAGTCTCAGTTGGATGGATACGAGCGAGTATGGCTGGATCGTCTAAGTATTTTACGATGATAATTAATACTTATACTGACCGCAGATAAGTATATGTAAGTCGGCGCAACAAACAAAATCTTTCATACTTGTTATAGAGATATACCCCATGTAAGAGTACGATCGACTCCACTAAGCGATGTCTATCGGTCTCTTGGTCGTCCGTCTGTTTATGTATCGTGTTGTATTAAAAAGAACAAAGACAAGCTAACATTAGACCATGTTTTGATATAATACATAGTGTTTCCCGATTTCAAAAATTACAGCTCCACAAGGCACATATTACATCCGATTCCGACCAAATTTCGAGCAGAGCGCTACGAGCGACCATATCAGAACCTACAGCTTTTATTTCACTCATTACATCTGATTCCACTGAAGTTTGGACCATAGATTTACGAAAAATCAATACCCATATCTAGTAAAATTGGTTCTTGTTTTCGAATAGCTAGAGCACAAGAACATCTCCTGAGGTCCTAAATTAAAACCTATCACGCTCAGCCACCAATAAATTACACTGATGAAACTGGACCATATACAACGATAGTTCCTACACGGAGATAATTCCCCATTTAAAAATCTGCTTTTTGCATCTGATTCTGCAAAGTTTCCCTCAGAGTGCGAAGAGAAATCAGAACCCATCTCTAGTGAAATAGAACCATATGGCTCCATGTTTTCAAATATCTTCCACACAAAGGTTCATCCTAATTTGAGAACATACAGATATAGAAGAAGCAAATTTAGCCTGACAATGCATAAATTTGTCATGGTACATGACCCGTATCTTTCGATGTTTTTGAATTGTCTCCACAAAACGTCCCTTCTGATCCAATTTAAATCCAATCTAGCTCAAATGAAGCATAGTGCGTTATGTGTGGCCTATTAGTATCCCTGTTGAAATTGGGCCGGCCTGTAAATATGTCCATCCCGCTCTAAAGTAACATATTAAGTCCGATCGTGCTCAAGCTCCGAATCTTGTGAGAAGCAGAGTGGACAAGACAGAGTGGTTTTTATACTATTCATCATAGAATATACCCTCCATATATCCATTTTCAGTGCCACGCCCACTTTTAAAAATCGCAACTATGGCCAGAATAATGGCCTGATCTCTATAAAATATAAACAGAAAGTAATAAATTATTAGAATATTATTGTAGACTATACTGCATTGAAATTGGACAAAAGAGCGTGGCTCTACCCATACAATCCTGGACTTTAAATCGTTATGTCGAGTAAACTAAGACCGGTTTGGCGATAGTAGTTGGTATATATGAAGCTGGTATGAAAAGGAGATTACGGTCCCTTACGTACAGGGTGGAGCGCAAAAATTTACTTTTTAGCACTGCAGACTGTGGCGGCACTGTTGGTCGAAGACAGTGGAGAGTGTGCGTGGCTTATAATGGCTGACGGGAGATTTGTATTCGTCTGCCTTTCAGTTGTCATCATGCATTGGACATGTGAGGAGAAGTCATTTTGGGTTGAAGCTTATTTTTTAAATGCGCACTCGATCATTGCAGTGCAGCGTGTTTTTCGTTTACGATTCGCTGTTCCCTCATGCGGACGTATTCCTGGACGGTAAGCAATTGTAAATTGGGTAACTTTATTGAAAACAGCAGGGAATATGTTACGTGTACGAAGGGAACCTGAGAGAACGATTACAACACCACAAAACATCGAGAGAGTTAGAGCAGCAGAACTGCAATCTCCAAAACGCTCTGCCAGAAGCAATCATTTGCTCTTGGCACGTTCTCTCCACTGGATTCTCCACCCGTATAAAATGCGCGTGGTCCAACAATTGTCAGCACGGGACTATTTGTCACGACAGACCTCTTGTGAAGATGTTCTTGCAACTATAAACCGTGACGCAATTGTGTAATTTTCTGATAATGCAAATTTTCACCTCAGTGGGTGTGTAAACAAACAAAATATGCGGTACTGGAGTGAAACAAACCCCACAGACCTCTGCATTCGGACCGCGTCACTGTGTGGTGCACCACTCACGAGTAGGCCCTTACTTTTTTCAGAATACCCGTCTTGCCGTAAGTGTGAACTCCGAACGGTACTTGACTATGATACAGGATTTGTTTCAGTCGGCTCTTGAGGCAATGCAACTAGAGGATACAAGGTTCCAACAGAATGGTGCCATTGCACACACAGCGAGGGTTGCCATGAATTGTTTGAGGCAAATGTTTCCTGGACGGCTTCTCTCTTTGAGGGGTGATGTGAACTGGCCGTCACGCTCACCAGACATAGCCCCATGCAATTGTTTCCTTTGGGGTAACCTGAATTCGAAGGTGTATATCAACCGTTCCAACAAATTGGAAGACCTAATTAACAATATTGAGGCTGAAAATACAGAATACCAGTCGACATGCTTGTTAGAGTACATGAAAACTTTAGAAAACCTGTTCAGCAGTGTGTGGATAGCGAAGGTCGACATTTGCCAGATACACTATTTTAAAACATGTAATTTAAAAATTCCCTTACTGTTCAATATAAATAAAATATAAAATTAATTTTTCTAAGGTTCATAATTTTTTTTTGTATTTCATTCCCAAATAAGCAAATACCGCGCTCCACCCTGTACATAAGCCTCGTCACGGTCCACTTGTTTTTACGTCAGAAGCTCTTCAAATCTACGCGACCTTAGATCTGCAAGGTAGAAGCAGCCAGCTCTTAAAGTTTGAATTCTTTCAACAACGCCTGCCATTTGCATTGATATATCATGCTAGCTGATATAGAATACACAGAGCTCAAACCGATAAAACTCTTATTTTTTCAATTAATTTTCGCTCGACAATTTATAGAACGGTTATATCCAAAATTAGTCGTTTATACCACCTCCTATTACCCACTTTGTTTGTCATTACGTCCTTTTGTTTTAGCCAATTTGTGATGTTAAAAGATTTTACATATTTTCAAATTGCCAAAATAATAATAAATAAGTGCTTGCATGTGGTGAAATACATATATATCCTGCTTCTACCACTTGACAATCCAGTTTAATATCGTCTCACAATAATGCCACCGAAAAGACAAGGCTGGGCAAGGCCAGGCATTGCCGACATCCGAGTGGAGTCGAGCAAAAGTTATAAACAACTACAATTACCGCAATATGTATAAACAAGCTCGGAAACTTGCCAAGCGGAACAAACTGTAAATGAGTCTAATGTGACTCTTCCTCTTCGGCAATTGTGTCGTCATGTCTGCCTAAACTCTATTACCAAAGCGGATGTTTGCAATTTTCGCCACCTCCCTAAACAGCAGCAGCAGTAACGAAAACTCCTTATCTCCTTGTTCAGACCACACACCACGTCATGTGTGGTGCGGCGTTGCAATGCGGTTGGTGGCCGAGAAAGACAGTCGAGGCCAGAAGTCTTCGCCTCACAGTGGATGGATGGATGGAATGGGACACTCGGTGACAATGTTAATAGAAGTGTTGGAGTGCAGTTTTTGTTTTATTTTTTGCTAAATAACACTACAACCAAAAAGTTTACTTTGATTTAGTTTCTCTGGAGGGTGACAGCATGCGTCAGTGTGTGGGTGAGTGCAGTTGTGACAGTTACTGCACATATGCTGGAAGTAAGTTTTTCATTTCGTCCCTTTTTTGTGCGCGCAGCAACAGCTTGTCATATGTGTTGCAACAACAACAAACAAAAAAACTCAGTATAAACAAAACACAACAATTTGCACAGACTCTGGAAACTATTTGGAGCTGTTCCTCTACGAGAGTG
Source organism: Hydrotaea diabolus (assembly GCA_963513945.1). Taxonomy (NCBI): domain Eukaryota; kingdom Metazoa; phylum Arthropoda; class Insecta; order Diptera; family Muscidae; genus Hydrotaea; species Hydrotaea diabolus. The sequence goes on from OY740717.1 coordinate 125,018,436, forward strand.
CAAAGAAGTCGGAGGTTGGGTGTGTGTGTGTGGCTAAAGAGACCCTTGGCGATGACTGTAGCTTTGTGTCAAGTAAGCAAATAATGCAAGTCGAAGGGAAATTAAGGATAAACGTATGCGTATGTAGTTTTAGCTATGCAAATATAAGTGCTGGAATTAAGTGTCCTCTTTGGATATAAACTCGTATACTACGGAAAGATACGAGCGTCGAATCGTTGAGCCTTGGAGGGACATTACAAAGTGTACACATTTCTTATCGGAAATTATGAAGCAGATATGCTACTTAGTTTATGCTAAGTACGCTTCAGTGGGTATGATGCGATGCAGTGCTCGTAATAATGTTATATAGGCTTCCGCAGAGACCAAGGATTTAGGCGTTTTTGAGCAACCACAGAAATAATACTGTTTTTTTGAGAGATTAACTAATGCCTGTCCAAAGTTACTAACGAAAATTAAATTTTGGCATCTGTTAACGCTCCATATATTTGATCATAGGTAAACATTAATACAACTACTATGGAATCTTTAACTTTGTATTTTAGCGCATTTTTAAAAAACAGTTTTACAAAAGTGTTGAAATATTTAAACAAAATTTTTTTTATAAATGTGTTTTTTTGTGAATAGGGTAAAATTGAGAAAGAATGTAAATTTGTATTTAACTACAGTGGGTTGTTTCTATATTTCGTAAAAAAATGTTGCACATTTTTGCTGTACATATTTTATTTGACAGCTTTAAAAAATAGTCACCCTTGTTCTCTGTGTGTACGAGTAGTCAAAACAGATGCACATTCCTTATGTTGGTTCTTTCTTCGTTTTCATTATATAAACAATCAATAGTTTGAAAAACGCAATAACAAAACGTATGAGCCCCATTGTTATGCTTTGCACCATATGATGGAAGTATAGGGTGATCCGTCTAGTGGTATTTTTTCAGAACAAAAAAAAATATAAAAATTTAAATCAAGTGTGGAATCTTTACTGGTTATTTGAAAGGACATTTTATGGCATTTATTTTATGAATATAATTTCCTAAAAATGTTGGTCGCAACTACGCCTCAGGGTTTCCATTCTGAGGGGCTAATTTTGGATGACCTGTCCAAAACGTGAAATTAGCTGCTCTTTGAAATGACCTCTCAATAGATCCATTGTTTAAGCAGCTGTATGGCAAGTGGCACCGTCCTATTGAAACCAAGTGTCGTCAAGATTACGGGCTTCAACTTCAGGTAGCAAAAATATCGATATCATGGCAGGATAGCGAGCACCATTCACGGTTACTTTCCGGCCATCTTCCTTTTTGAAAAAATATGCACCGGTGATTCAACCAGCTTGTTAACCGCACCAAACCATGGTTTTCTCTGGGTATAATGGCACCTCTTCTTGTTGCTCTTCAGCCCAAATGCGGCAATTTTGTTAACTGACCTTGCCGTTGAGCCAGAAATGGGCCACATCACTGAACAAAATGTTGGTCGTAAACAGCGGATCTTCCCGAACGCTCATTTCCATAATACAGTTGCCAGAATTTGAAGGAAATCATTTTCAAAAAATAAGTGCCATAAAATGTCCTTCGACTTACCAATAAAGAATTTTTATATTTTTTTGTTCTGAAAAACTACCTCTAGAAAGATCACCCTTTATGTGACAGCGCATAGAGAAAGGGACCTAAGGGTAAAAAAATCAATTTTCACTATTTTTTGATGTGGACAACATCTGAGCATCGTATGAGGCCGATCACATGCCCCAAAAGTGTTCCCTCCCAGAGATATGCGCGTTTTATGAAAGTGATGGTACACCAAAGATACACGTATTTAAATCTTTAAAATTGCTCTCCGGAACAAAACTGTTTTTTAACCTAAGGTCCCTTTCTATTTTGCGCGTCACATATATACAAACTACAGGTGTTTTACGTTTTAACGAATTATTGTTTTAACGAATTCGGAATTTAACGAACTACTAAAAAATTTCTATTGAGGACCTTATATTACAAACACTGTTAGCAACGTTTTGCACTTAATTTAACGAACAAATGAATAGATTAAAATATTAAGCAAAGAATAAGACGCAAATACAAAGATATTACATAGACAATGTGTAAAAGCAATAAATATATGATGGATGGGATTCACCAGCGATGAGGTGACTCATAATAAAATGGAGACAACAAAACAACATCAATGCCACGAAATCACTAGTATTAAGGGGACCTTAAGAAGAGGCAATACAAAGAAGTCTAAAAGTTTCACAAAATACAAACAACAATTATAGATTTTTTCCGTTAAAGCCATTAAAAATAGATTTGTTTTGCAGTTCTCCAAAAACAAAAGTTCCTGTTTTTTGTTAGTTTTAAAATAGCCCTTTCATTAAGTTTATCTTTGTAAGCACGATTCTGAAGCAAGTACGTCAAATGACGATCTTGCATTATCAGTTCACGCACGACATCAATGTTTTCTGGCACAACGGCCGTTTTTGGACGACCTTCGTCTTTGAGCGAGCGTCGCCCCCGATTGAATTCATTAACCAATTTTACCAGTGCTATAGGATGGTGCTTCATTGCCATACAAAGATTTAAGTTCATCAATGCACTCTTGTCGTGATAATCCACGTCAAAAGTTGTGAAAAATAATCGCACGAAAATGTTCACGAATTAATGCCATTTTTTTGCCAAATTGATTTTTTCAATTCACTGTAAACAACACAAATGATGGTCGTACGTCAAAACGTTCTGAGTACTTTTGTGCTAAAAAATGTCAAACTTTCCAAAGCCGGAAATATATATAGCAACCCTCGTAAGAAAACTGTTATTTGCCTCTGACTAAAATTTTATTGTTGTACGTTGAACAAGTGTGGTATGTGGATTTTTAGAACCAAAAATTCTCTTCTGAAGGTTCTGTTACTTGGTATGTTGCATACTACAGTTCCAATAACTGAATATTACAGAGCATCAACTAACATTTGGTTGTACTGATGGAATACTCGAGGTGTACGAATCTGTTCTCTGTGTGTAGTCGAAACGCATTCAACATGGGCCTGATTAGTGGGACCTTGGGCTCATGAGGCCCAAAAACCTTCACATAATGTTCAAGGGAATACAGAAACACTGACATTTTCTCACAAATCAAAATTTGTATCTATATTTCACATCTAAGGGCAATTTGAAACGCAACTAGCCCATAAGCAACAAAAACATTTTGTCACCGACTAAATTATTTACTTAATGTACCAATATATTAAAGATTTGTGCCAATTTGTAAAGAAGGCCTGCCTATTTGTGTCTTAGATGCCCAAAAATCGTCCCCTTTCTCTATAGATATATCGGTATATAAAAACAATAAGTTTCGCAACAAATCCGAAAACAACATCAATTCAACAAGTAGTCTACATTTAGAGACACATGGGTTTAAGTTCCCTAGAGCGCCGAAAATTTGTGCTTCTGGCTAAGATTGGCTAAGACACAGCGGAAATTTGTCGAAATTTCTCGACCATGGGCTGTGGACATGTGAATACTCGAAAACAAAGAAATTTTACGATTTGGGTACCTTGAAATCCCTAACCCATGGGCCACTACTGCCATACGGGAACGCAATCAAACTTATTACAATTAGTGAGGAAATTCATATACACAAGGATTTGAATTTTAATTATTTAATTTCGTTGCAAATAGTATATGTGACAGCGCATAGAGAAAGGGACCTAAGGGTAAACAAATCAATATTCATTGTTTCCTTTTTTTGATGTGGACAACATCTGAGCATCGAATGAGACCGATCCTACGCCCCAAAAGTGTTCCCTCCCAGAGATATGCGCGTTTTATGAAAGTGAAGTCGACGATTCTAATCGCAAATAGAAAGGGACCTAATCTTTAAAATGGCTCTCCTGAACAAAACTGGTTTTTAACCTTAGGTCCCTTTCATGATCCTAATCACTGGACACTATACCAATCAATATTTTGGCAAAAATTTAATATTTTGACACAAATTCTGCAGAAAATCCTTTTCATTGGGTATGCCAGGGAATACTAGTAAAGGCGTGTCCTACCATAATGCACGATGTTAATTGAAGTGACACCTTAGTGTCAAGTTGCCCCACTTATTTTATCTTTTCTTCATTTGAGCGTTTGAGTGAAATTCAACCATGGAAAGGTGCGCAATCGAGCAGTTAAGATTGAGTTAAGATTGTTGAAGCCTTTTACGAACAGGCCATTCAAATCAAAATACCTTTAGTGATGTTTTTGGCAGCATAATCGACCAAATGTGTCCGCAGTGGATTCGTTAAAAAGTAAAATGGCCATGAAAGCCCACTAGTGATTATTGAAAAGTCGATGCATCCACAAAGGGTGACTATTTGGTTTGGTTTATGCTTGTGCGAAAATGAGGTCAACCAAGCAGTTACCGTGAATGGTGTTCGTGAGATTATAACAGACTTCTTTTAGACAGAAATTGAGGACATGGACCTGGACGATATTTAGTTCCAACAGGATGGTCCCGATTGCCACATCCACATCGTGGGCTCTAAGATCATGTGATTTGACATCGTTGAACTTCTTTCTTTGGGGATATTCAAAAGAAAACAGTGTAGGTCAATAAGTCGGCGCATTCTTTGCACCAATCGACACGAGCCTTTTTTTGAGCGAATGTCAAATCCAACGAGAACAAACCTTTTTTACGGCCAGGTGTTCATGCAATATCGAATGTATGCTGGTGGAAAAAATGCCCAAGGATCCGATCACGCACGGCATCAATGTTATCTGGCACAACGGCCGTTTTTGAAAGACCTTCGTAGTTGAGCGAGCGTCGGCCACGATTGAATTCATTAAAACAGTTTTTAACAGTGCTATAGGATGGTGCTTCATCGCCATACCTCGATTTCAGTTCATCGATGCACTCTTGTCGTGAAAATCCGCGTTGAAAGTTGTGAAAAATAATCGCACGAAAATGTTCACGAGTTAATTCCTTTTTTTTGCCAAATTGATTTTTTCAAGCCACTATAAACAACACAATTGATGGTCGTACGTCAAAACGTTCTGGGTACGTTTATGCTAAAAAAGGTCAAACTTTCTAATAGAAATGTCAGATGGCACCAGGCAACACTTAGTGTTGTCTAGGCCATATGACTTCATGTCCAATCAAGTATTAATATTATTCTCAACATCATTTTTCCCAGCTCCATATGGTTTCAAGTTCTAAGAGTTTAAACTTTCCACAATTATTTAACAAATTTACTCAAATTTAAACGTTGATTGATTTTAATTTCATTTCGAATACCTTGATTTAAATATTGTAATATTAATTTGTATAATATTTACTCTACTAATCCTGTTGTATGAAATCTCATAAAGACCACATCAAAAGGAGATGGCAAAATTTCATTTTATCCATTTCCCTAAATGCAGGAAAGCTGGTCTTTAAAACGGACATCTTGATGCTCTCCGGCAAACTGGGAAATTGATGGTATTCTGATACATTGTTGTTTTGTTATTTTTGCAATCTTCTTCGGCCGAAGAGAAAAATCATATTTAAATTCAAATTACATTCATTCATTCGACTTCATTGTGTATGCATGACCTATGAATTATTATCATTATTTTCTTTGTTGTTCTCTGTGTATCTACTATGCATACAGTTTTTTTCCCTAGTCTTCTTGTCCGAAAGATATTTGCGTTTTTGCAAAGTTTCAAGCAATATTTTATAGCATCTCTTTAATATTTTCCGCAAAGCGTGAGTGCCATGAAAACGGGACATTTCATGAATTGCTTTGGAATTAAAGGGAATTCAATGAAGTGATACGAATTTCATATTCATATATATTTTTACTACAAGTTTCTTTCTAAACCTTCTAATGTGACAAAATTAATTGTATAGCACTTTTTGTTAGAGCTACTTATTTTTGTTAGAGCTACTTATCGTCTTCATTAATTTCTAAAATATTGCAAATAAGAGCATAATCTTTGGGCTCCGTAAGGGCTTCCCTACTTGATGATTTTATGACCCGGTAAGCGAATATACAGAGAAAACATCAGTTGGAAAGCGGTCCGAAATACAAAAACTCGGTTATGTAAACTGATTATTTGTTGAAATCGCAAACATTCCATAGTATTGATGGTAACATAGTTCGAATCATCATATTGTTGTTGTTACAATCATATCATGGTATTCACAGCCAATAACACGGTTATACAAACTGAATTTAATAAAACTATTGGTTGCGGCAACTGGCTTTCATGGTAACTAACCAATTGTGATGCACATGTTACTTTGGTACCAATAATTAACAACTTATGAGTTGTTTGTCTTGGCCAAACCCTGTTACGTGCGCTTTTTTAAAATAAAATTGTTCATTTCAACATCAACATATGTGATGCGCACAGGACCTAAGGGTAAAAACCAGTTTTGTTCAGGAGAGCCATTTTAAAGACTTAAATAGTGTATCTTTTGTGTACCATCACTTTCATAAAACGCGCATATCTCTGGGAGGGAACACTTTTGGGGCATGGGATCGGTCTCATTCGATGCTCAGATGTTGTCCACATCAAAAAATGTGAAAATTTATTTTTTTTACCCTTAGGTCCCTTTCTCTATGCGCTGTCACATATATAACCTACAATCAGGTATGTGCTATTTTTCACTCTAAACATTGAAGTGAAACATTTCACCTTAAGGCTGTGCTGGTTTCACATAAACCCCATTTTGGAGTGAAATTTATTCACCTTTAAAAGCATGGTGAGAGCAATGTGAGTGGTCATGTTTACCTCTGAAATCCACAATACAAATTAATCGTGTGTTACACTTTTTTATGTTTCGTACTTTTATGTTATCAATCTAATAAAAATTCCAAGGAATTTCCATTTCGAAAAGTGTCATTTTTTTTTATTTCTGAGCGCGCTTTGCTGTTTCACTTTATCACGTGATGTTGCAAAATTTCATAATTTATTTAAATTTTGTTTGATTTTATTGTGTTTTTGCAATATATTTCCGAAATTCTTTCTTTTATTTCGTATAATCTTAAATATGCATTCAAAATTATATAATTTCGTAGGAAAAATGGAAAATAAATGTATTGCAATAAATTGTTAAATAAGAACAACACATGGCAACACGAATTCAATTTGTTATGATTCGAGTGAATACTAGCTCACCCTTAACTTTCTTGGGTGAAGTGAATGTGAAAAGTTAAATTAATATAAAGTTAGAATCAGCAAATACCCCAATATTTTTTCGGTTAAGTAACTTCAAAATTATTTTTTATGACCAAAACCTATTTCGAAATACCCGAAAAAATTTATAAAAAAAAATGGTCCGACGGTTTAAGTTTCTTGGCTTAGACGGTTAATGCTTCCAAACAATACTGCCATAAAAATTAACGAACTATAAATGAATAATAACACTAGGTCACAAATAACAAAATTTTCTCTGTTATTTGTTTCTAGCATATGCTAACAGCAATTTTGGTTTTTTACGTATAGCTGGCATTTTTACAAAGAAAATAAGCCCTTACTTAACAAAATCTGACAACAAATGGCGGACTTATAATTTTTTTGGTAAAAGACCGACGATACGAATCGCTTAGGATTGCAGTTTCTACACGCGCCGTGTAACGAATTTTGTTTTCTCTGTGTAAGCTGTGCAAATAATGAAAATCAAAATATAGTGAAATAGCGGAATTTCGGTCTTTTACCAAAAAAAATTATAAGTCCGCCATTTGTTGTCCGATTTTGTTAAGTAAGGGCTTATTTTCTTTGTAAAAATGCCAGCAATACGTAAAAAAACAGAATTGCTGTTAGCATCGTGTTTTATATTTTATATGAATTTTTATATGGTTTTTTCTGCCACATTTTTACTAAAAAAACGCCGTTTTTAAACCTTTTTAAGCCGCCAACATTAAAACTACTTACCCGATTTGAAAATTTTCTGAGAATGAGTTGAAGACGGCTCAATTTTCTTTAATTTGAGTAGTAGTTGGATCAAATAGGTCAAAGAAGACGAAAGATATGCTCAAAATTGTAAGTGTGCCTCCAAAAATTTAAAAAAAAAAGTTCAAAAATTTGTATCTCGAAAACCAATCGACAGAAAAATTTTTAAAACTCATTTTCGTGTTTAGTAGGTCAAAATCAATGAGAAAAATTATGCTAGAACCAAATAACAAAACGACTGTTGGCTAGTGTAATTTTTGTTCGGCTGTGTTTGTAGACGTATAGCTAGTTCTTGCTAAATTTAAAGAGATTTATGCTAAGACCGTTTCGTCAATGTGTTTCTAAAACAGAGTAACAAATATTCTAATATACGCCGCATTTCCTCTGGAGCAGCTCAGGACAGTGAGCTTGATGCAATTTTGTTTTCCATACGTATTTACGTCAGATTTACCAGTCACAGAAAATGTTTTAGTGGTTGCATACGCAGACGACACAGCAATAGTGGCAACGAGTACTACACCGAGTCAAGCATCGGCACTAATCTAAACTTAACTAAATGCATTGCAAAATTGGCTCACAAAATGAAATATTAAAGTCAACTCTAATAAATCTAATCATATAACGTTTACTAACAATAAGGTCTTCCAGTTGTAACGTAATGTGAAATAAATATCTTGGACTTTATCTGTATTGCAGATTAAGTTGGAAATCCCACGTAAAAAAGGAAATGAACTTAATATAAAATATAAAAAACTATACTGGTTACTTGGGACATAATCCCCACAAAGCGTTGAAAATAAGCTTCTAAAATTTGGATATACGCATTCACTTTTGGGGTACGACAAGCCTTTCCAACGTTCAAATTATTCAACGATTTCAGTCGGAAGCTCTCAGCTTGGTCCTAAACACACCTTGGTATGTCCGAAATGACATAATTCACTCAGAGCTTAAAAATCCACACGTCATAGATGAATTAAACGTTAAACAGATTAAATAAATTTCCTGAAGATGATCAACGACGGTGAGTTATATATTGGAAAATAAAATTAACAATTATCAAAACGAAAAAAATTTAGTTGTTTCTTGTTTTTGAAGAAAGACCTGACAGACACACGAACTCATTACATTAAACGTTTTTTCGAAAAAGACCAATCCCGATTGAGCCACTATCCGCATTTACTGGCGATCTGTCTTTAGTACGACAGTAATAAAACAAGGCGTTTTAAGAGACTTCACTTACAAGACCTTCCATTCAGATCATGAGCGGAAACAAGAGAATAAAGTGAAGTGAATATCTTTATAAAGGTGGTTAAATTCTAAGGGACGATGTTGATTTTGAATAAAACATCAATTATTTATGAAATTATTGTCATTTCTTTTTATTCTTGGTATAGCTCAATTTAATAATATTGGTATCTATGGTTCAATTAAATATGGAAAAAAATATCGACCAAATGGCCGCCACGAAGTCGGCGGCGCAGCTCCATTCGATGGTCCAAATTTTCGATGACGCTGAGGCATAATTGAGGTTCAATGTGCCTTATTATGTCATCCTTTAGCAACAATTTTGCTGGCTTATCGACGTACACCTTTTCTTTCAAATAACTCCAGAGAAAGAAGTCCAACGGTGTCAAATCACATGATCTTTGCGGACAATTAACATCGCCACGACGTGGGATAACACGGCCATTGTGTCGCGCAAAAAAAACATTGTTTCGTTATCTGTGTGGCAAGTGGCACCGTCCTGTTGACACCACATATCGTCCACAATCATATCTTCCGAATCGAACCATAAACAGTTCGTTATCATCTCACGATAGCGAACATCATTCACAGTAACTGCCTGACCGGCTTCGTTTTAGAAAAAATACGGCCCGATGATGCCGCCAGCCTATAAACCGCACCATACAGTCACTCCTTTGCAACCCTCGTATATGTGGTAAGTTAGATGACACTCTTCTGTTTGGGGTTAATGACTCAATTATGCGATTCTGCTATTCACATGCAGAGATAAAATAAAACTTCTACTTATATATGGTAGCGGAAACAATAATATGTTCTCTGCAATAATAACATGTTCGTCGCAGTTATAGTGTGTTTTTTTAATTTTATTTTGGCAATAGCGTGATAGCGGCATTATTGTTATTGCTAAAATGTAACAATAGTATTATTGTCAAATTTAGAAATGCAAATATTGTTGTAGCAACCATATAAATATGGTTTAACAACAATACACGCCGAGTGCGAAGAATTTCTATTTTGTTTACTTTGTTCGGTGGAATACATTACTGCCCGCTGGTTCTCGTTTATCTAGAATCTGCAGTTAAGTGTATAGCTATTGATCATGGTTAAATCTCATTTGTTGCTTCGGGTTTGAGAATGGTCAAGTAGCTTTCACCGAAATTGAAGTCACCCTTCTTGCAACTAAAAGTCTTTTAGACTGCCTTTGAATGACTTTTTGGTTTGTTTGGATTAAATTTTAAAGATGAACAAGGACTTAAATCTGACAATGAACCAATTGTAATGTAATAATGATAACAATAAAGTTATAACAAATTTTAATTGATGAACAACAACATAAACCAATCCTAAAAAGTTATTCTGGGGAACATAGCATGGTAGAGGGCGACCATACTATGGTTAAAGGGATCAAATCATGGTTGTCTGTGAGTTATAATCAGCTTGTAAGGATCTTACTGTGGCTGTATGTGAAAATAAATATGGTTGTGGGGATCTTAGTATGGTTATGTGCGAATCGTACTATCATTATAGGATCATTATACTGTTGTGTCACAACCATATACCCAACAACAGTATGATTCGCTTCGAATATTGTCAACCCAAACTTCAAAATAAACACTGCTATTCTATTTGTTACCTTTTTCATGCATTTCAATGTCCCGATATTGAAGCATTCACCCTCTATTGTTTTCTTCCTCTCGGTCACGTTGCTTTGTATGGAGTCAATCTTGGCTTTCTGTGATTACGAGCAAAAACATCTTCGATTGTGTTCATTTTTCCTGCAGAGTTTTAATACATTTCTGGTATTGGGAAAAACCTATTCTATAATACTCGTCATCATCTTCATCTTCATCATCATAAACATTATCTTCATTGTTGTGTACTCGTAGTGGCTTAGTATTGCATACCATTTGTTTTGGGGAAAAATAAATAAATAATTTTCTAATTCGTTTTTATTAGAAGAGAGTTGTGTGGCTTCTTTAAGGTTTCGGCAAATATCTGTCATTTGCATATTATGTGCTGAGCATGCTAAAAATTATAAACAGGCAGTGTATCTGGTGCTAAATATCTTGTGAACAATAAGTTAATATTGTATTGTAATATTTGAAAAGTTTGAAGATTACAATAATATGGAAGAGGAAGCAGGAAAATTACTTAGAGTGCAGGAAATTATATCTTAAATATTAAAGATTTAAGGTAATATTTATTTGGGACTTTTAAGAAAAAATATTCAAGGCAGTTAGTTACAATCGGTGTTTAGTTTTGAATCTCGTAAGTTTTTTAAATAACATCCATATCCATCTGTAAGTTCTCGTGTATGCGATGAATGAACGAAGGGTAACTGCTGAACATCGATTTAAAACCACCACAATATTTTAAGAACCAATTGAAATTAATATCAACAAGTAGAATGTCGGGTTTGGATTACTATTGGATACCCTCCATCACTCTGCTTTAACGCGACTCTGGCTGCGCTTAATATGTTACTTCTTGAGAGGGAAAGGCATATGACGAGGGACTATGTAACAAGAAGGCCAATCTTACTAGGTATAATTTCTGATTCGAACCGAAATGACCCGCTGCAGTAATTCTACGGCCAATGAGTGTTACCCCGGTACAGTGTTTCGCTACAAGAGCAACATTAGGGTGTCCCTTATTTGTCAAAGTTATTTTTTTGTCACGCTTACCCTCTTAACATTTTCGTCTAATATACGCTATAAAAAGTATTATCCCTTTTTAAGAACTCTTACCAGTGCCGACATCCATTGGAAGGAAGCTCATACAACTTGAAGGGATGAATCACGAACTGTTTCATAGGAACTGCAATGATGTGTTCAATGAGCATTTTTTAACGAATTCGAACTCTCATTATACACGTAGTAAAAACGTATGGTTGATTTACACATTACCATACCATGATCAGCACAACCATGGTAACCATACTATGATCTCCATAGTATGTTTCACATACAACCATAGTATGATTCACACGCAACCATGTTATGATCCCTGCAACCATAGTATGATCACACACAATTATTCTATGATCCCCAAAATTATTTATTGGAACTGGGTTAAGTTGTCAAAAATAGATTTGAATTATGAAAATTATTTAAAAATACATTAAATTCAAAATAATAGGAGTAATTTATTTAAAAGTAGAAAAATACAGTTTAAAAAAACAGTCATATAAAAAGTACTTTTATTGCATTAGATCTGTTACAAAAACATTAGATCCTAAAAACCATTTTTTAATTTATAAAAATTACAATCATACGGTATGATCATAATATTGTTAGCATAAAACCCAAAAAACAATACTTTTGTCGCACCAATCATATTTATATTGTTGCTACAACCACATTTTCATTTTTTAGTTTGGAAATAATACTATTGTTACATTTCAATAGTATTAATATTGCGGCATCATACTATTGTCAAAATTAAATTCAAAAAACAATACTATGGTTGCGACGAACATACTTTTATTGCAAAGAACATATTATTGCCGTGACCATATAACCATATTATTTCGCTGCCTGTACTGACTCTATTTTAGGGCTTGGACGAAATGCGGATTTTGGATATCAGATATTGCTTCTTTTAGTTTAGTTTCTTCAATACCAAAATTTCTATTACCAGTATATTTGTCGGGCGCATTTTCCGGGGAGAGTACGATATACGTGGCATCTCAAAAAAAAACTAAATATAACATTTTTGGATATCTCCAAAACAGGTGAAAATTCATGAAATTTCAGAAAAAAAATCAATATTGTTATTTTTAAGTAGAATTCCTTTAAGTAAACAAAACAAATTAGGTACAAACTTTTTATATCTTGTCCCGTTCTCGAGATATTGATATTTTGCCATCTAATTGGCAAGTGATTTCTGTGTTGTTTTATAACATTCGCAAGGTGAAGCTCACTGTTGGTGAAAGTGCAAATCTTTTAATTCGAGAGTGGATTATATTTTGGGAATGGGCAAGAATACCAACAAAGGCATAACCCAACTGCGTCAAGAAACTGGTCGATTTGCACCATGTTCAGAGGGAGCTGCAAAACAATTGTAAGAATGCACAAACAATTTATAAAAGTCGTGAAAATTGGTTTGAAAATGCACTTGATAATTTATTTGATTATACAATATCAATGCCTTGGGAATAATGAGAATAGATGAAGACAAATTGTTTCTTATAAATCAGAGAGAACCAGAACGACAAGGTTGCTTAGTAGATAAGAAGTAAGCTGATAAAGAACAACGGTACGAGTATACACAAAGAAAAAAACGCTAGACGATTTTGTGGCAGAGGAGCAAAAAATTATTATCTCGATTGCAAATCGATGAAAGTTTTCTCGAAATAAGCGCGTTTTATTGGAAAAATAATCCAGCTTATGTAGAAGGCCAAAGAAAAGTAAGACACCTGAGAGTGATAAATGACATGGCAGAGAGAGAGAGAGAGAGAGAGCTGTAAAACTCGTCGTGCATTGACTTTCACGGACTTATTACGGCTGAAGAAGAGCAGAAACAATTCCTGTTGCTTAATGTACAAGAACACAAAAATCTGTAACCAAACTGTAAAAAGTAGACTCTAAAGAGATTATATCCAATATATTTTAATAAATACATTACTTTTTATCGCATTTTGTGCTTAAAGTATACTAAGAGTGAACTCTGAGTAACATATATTTGTATCTGATTTATTATATAAAAGTGGCCTATAATATATTAGGAAAAGCAGTATTTTCTTTAAATTTAGAGAAAATTTAAAGAAAATACGGCATCTGTTCTAATCATCGTAGAATGATAAAATTTTATATTTATGTTAGTTTTTGCATTTCTAAAATATATGAGGTATATGCGTTTCAAAGTAAGATTAGGGACACCCTAAGCAACATAGATCGGTTATAACGCACCATGCTTCATTTCAACAGGATAGGAATTTCAAAGTTGCCTTTCCAGCGAAAGAGCCATAAGTCGTTATGTCCTTAGGTTTGGGGATCTATTCCCAAAAATTGACCAATATGGATCAATATCACCAGAGATGACTGCTGTTCACTCGTAGCGCTTTTTTTCAAAACCAACCATGCTAGAGCATCAAACCATATTTCTTTAAAATTTCAGCCACCTTACTTCAAAGTCCGAACTGCAGTTTGCTTTTCACAAATAGGCAGATGGGCATTAGAGCGCCCATGAAGTACATAGAAAAATGGAAAAGTGTTATTCTTTTCGATCCCCACTCATTTTCTAGTATTTTGGGCATCAAAAATAATATCTGTGCAAAAATTTTTTCAATCGGATGGAAACCGGCCAGTCCGTCACGACTTTTAGCCCTAAAAAGGGAGTAAAACTAGTTGCAAGCTTTAATGAGCTATAACTCGTTAGCCAGACGACTTTCGGAAAATACACCTTAAGCATTAGTGTTGTAAATATATAGGCAAATATTTTTCTTACACAATTTTTGACCTAGCTATTACCTATCATGGTGTTTTCAGAGGTCAAACTTTAAATTTGAGTCAAAATTTTTTTCAAACGTTTGTAAATAAAATTACTAATTTACGTTTGAAAAAAATTTTAACTCAAATTTGAAGTTTGATCTCTGAAAACACCATGGACGGTCATAGCTAGGTCAAAAATTGTGTAAAAAAAGCCGATTAAAAATTTTTTGCACGGATATTATTTTTGATGCCCAATATACTAGAAAATGAGTGGGGAGCGAAAAGAATAACACTTTTTGTTTTATGGGCGCTCTAATGGACATGGATTGACCATCTTAGATTTTTGTAACGTTTCAGCTTGGTTCGCACCAAGCGTATACAAAGAACTGTTGTTAATCTTACCTTTCGAGTTTTATTCAAACAACTGATAAGTTGATACGACCGAATTCGTTTTCTAACCAAATGATTGAGGTTGCATGCACCTCAAGTATGCCATCAGTACAACCAAATATTTAGTAATTGTAAATGAAGTATCGGTAGAAAATGCGAAAAATCCTAACCACCGGAAAGAATTTTTGAATCTTAAAGTCTACATTTCGCACTTGTTTAACGAACAAATTTTAAATTTTCTGTAGACAAAAATCTGATTCCTTATAACTTGAAGTACTCTTAAGGGTAGGGATGGCCATGTCGAGGAAAATATGACGAAATATTTGTTCTGAATAAACCAAATTAAACGATTTCCTTAACAGCAAAAATATTAGGATTATTTTAGCTTTTGGTTATGATAAAAGTTTAGATATAATCACCCATATTCGGTTACAACAACAAAGAGTTTGCAAAACTATTGACTGCCTCAACCACCAGTTATGTCAACTAAATACATTTTATGAGTTTAATTGGTATGACCGATCAATAAGTTGCGCCTATAATACGATGATCATATTTATCATCTTGTGGTACGTCGACCCAAATATTCATTACGATTATAAACATTTGGTGACTGCTACCGAAATTCTTTTTTCCAACAGAATTTTAGTAGTTTCAAATCATTTAAACTAATTTTTTTCTATGTGTGCACTGGTTAGAGATTTATTAGCGAAAAACTTTGGTCTATGTGTTAATTTTCTTCACTCTTGTACCAGGGATAAGACTTGATCGTATTTATGTGTTAGTGTAATCGACAATTGCGATATATTGATATTTACTTAGTAGGGACATAAATACGGTTACAACATTGACCACACCCATTTCAATAGTAGAACTGAACATACCCCGTTAATGTCATATGGGTTTTGAAAGCTAACCTCAATAGCGTTAGTCTGTAATGGGATTTTAAAATTGTTTCAACTTTCATCATGGAGTGGTCAGATAATGAGAACCGTATCGCTGTAATAGAGCTTTTCAAGTGTGAAATGAAAAAAAAACGATATTTTCAAAACGCTCCGGTCATTAAGGATTAGCCGCATGTTCGTCTACCGATACATAAAACTGTTTGAGGAGACTGGAGATGTAAAAGAAAGCCACCGGTCGGGCCTCCCACGCTCAGTTCGAACACTGCACGTCATCAAAGCCGTTAAATCAAGAATTCACAGAAATGCTCTCCGAAAACAGAAAATCATGGCACGTGAGATGAATATCACGCAAAAGTCCATGAGTCGAAACATTAAAAAAGACTTGGGACTTAGGGCTTTCAAACGACGTACCGGACAATTATTGACTACAGCTTTAAAAAAAATAGGATTAAAAAATGCAAACGTCTTTTGGTGAAGCACGCTGATAACTCACATAGAAAAATTTTGTTCACCGATGAAAAAATGTTTACCATTCACGAAAAATTTAACAAGCAAAATGATAGAATGTATGCGCGGTCATCTAAGGAAGCATCTGAACTGATCCCAAGAATGGAAAAGGGTCATCACCCAGTTTCAGTCATGGTTTGGTGGGGTGTCTCTTAAGATGGGGTCACTGACCTGCATTTCTGCTAACAAGGAGTCAACACATCGGCCAAAGTTTACCACGAAACTGTTTTAGAAGCAGTTGTGAAGCCTCGTAACAATTTCCTGTTCCAAAACCATCCATGGACTTTCCAGCAGGATTCTGCGCCGGCCCATACGGCTAAAACGTCCCAGGCCTGGCTTCGAAACAATTTGCCAGCTTTGATTTCCTCTGTAGAATGGCCCTCAGGCAGTCCATATTTGAACCCATTGGATTACAAATTGTGTTGTTGAAGAGGACAAGGTTTGTCACAAAAGATACCCCAACGTTGGATCTCTTAAGACTGCTTTGTTTCGAGCTGTGGCCAATTTTCCAATGGACGAGGTTCGTGCAGCTACTGACGATTGGTCAGTGGGACTTAAGGCGTGTTTAAAGGCAAAAGGCGGACATTTCGAATAAGTAGATTCTTTTTGGATACAATATACATCAATAAATATATTAAAAAATATTTGGTCCAAAAACATGGTAACGAATCTGTTCTCTGTGTGCAGTATCATTTTATGATAAGAGAAAAATGTACTTCGTGGATGAAATTGGCTTTTATCCACTGTAAATAAAACTAAATTAACATAAACGGATTGTATAAAATATGACAAAATTCTTGTATTTAGGTAAAAAAATTTCTTTAATTAAAATCAAAGGAAAACCTGCGTCCCTATATAATTATCACGTTGAAATTGATTTGCATAATGGCGATTGCACAAAATTTGTTTTACTGATAATCGAAATTTTGCCCCATCATCCATTCACAAATCAAGCAACATCGAGACCGAACGCCAATTGTCATAGTTTCGGGCGAAAATTGATGACAAAATTCTAATTATGTGCCTCAACTACGTTTTGGACGTTCTATTTTGCTCTCTTTATTCATAATCTTTGTCGTTCGTGGGAAAAAACGAATAAATTCCAGTTGTCGATTTAAATCTTCTTGGAGTGATTTGCAGTTGTGACCGTTGCCAATTGATGGTTATCGTGAGGCCACCATTAGAATAGCATAACGCCAACAACAACATCGACAATGACAACAACATCAATATGAAAAACATACATAAAACCAAATATTGACCGATGAATTGTTAAACATTCAGAGCAACGAAATGTTGCAAATGGCGTTTGTTGTCTTTGCCCCGCCGCACGTCGGCCGTCATTGCATGTGGACGTTTGCTGCAGCCAGATTTGATGTAGTTCCAGTAAATATTGGCAACATCCATTGTTAACAAAATATTGTACTTAGAAATGGGGGCAAGAGTAAACCAAAAATTTAAATTTTGAAACAAACATAAAACGTTCAATTGGCACAATGGGTTGTGCAAAAATCTTTTCATTCTTTTGCGTATCGGATTTGTTCGATGGATGGAATATACGTTATTTTTTTTGGAAATTTATAGAAGGGGTCTGGCGGAAATTGACGATCTATACTTTGTATAAATAAAATATGTACGTTTCACGAAATTTAAATGAAACATGAGTTCAGCATTTCGCACTTGGGAGGGCGGCATACGTAAAACATAAAAATGAAAGGGATACATCGTGGGCTTAGAAGGCGAAAACAGTTCGTATGCAAGCTCTTAGCGTCTGTCCATTTGGTACCACAAATATTATGCGAAATCATTTCACTGTTTGGGTGATAAACAACAAACAAATGTACCCAATATTTTTTTTTAAATAACCAACGCTCAGGGGATGCCTTATATACATGCGGTGCATTGCGTTGGCGAGCGGAAAGTGAAGAATCGGAAGGGAGAAAGAGGGAGTAATGATTATTGACGCTTGCCTTGAACTTCTGGATGTCGCAATCAGTGGGAAATACACTTGCCGGAAGTCGATTCCACATACGGACTGTACGAGCGAAAAACGAATTTGATCTGCAGTGCATAGTGCGGTCAACTGGCCAATCGATAGCAAACGGGTGTGAATTCCTAGAAAGTCGCGTATTCCTGCCGAACATCCTCACGTCAGGAATAAGGCGACGGATGTCTGATGAACACACACCATGAAAGTAACGATAGAACAGCGTCACGCAACCCACATTCCGACGATGATCAAGGGAAACAATAGAGTTGGATACCCTACTGTCACCTATCAGCACCATCGCTCTCCTTTGAACACGGTCAAGTAGCTCCAAGGATGATTTTGGAGCACCTGCCCATATATGGGAGTTGTATTCCATCTTTGGCCTGATGTAGGTTGTATAAATATTGAAAAGATCAGAAGGAGTGAAATAATTCTTGCACCGCTTTAAGAAGCCTATGCACTTGAGTGCTTCTTTCGACACTTCGAATACATGTCTCGCCCAAAGAGCGTCACATTGTATTTTTATGCCCAGAACATCGAGAGCTTCTGATTGTTCAATATCCGTACCATCGATAGAAATTGACGATACTGTTAGGTCAGCGAAACGCTTGTGAGACAACAAGCAGCACTGTGTCTTACGTGCATTAAAATCTACTCTATTCACTCGACCCCAATCGGAAATGGCCAGTAGATCCCGGCCAAATGTCTCATCCATAATTCGCCTTTTGTCTTCATTATCTTGAAGACTCGGCATACGGTCGAATGAATAAGAATGACAGAGGTTAGTGTCATCCGCAAAGGAGTAGATTGGATTCACGGTCTGACACAAAAGATCGTCAATTACAGCCACAGTATGATTCACACGCAACCATATTATGATCCCTACAACCATAGTATGATCACACACAATTATACTATGATCCCCAATATAATTTATTAGAATTTGTTTAAGTTTTCGACAATAGATTTGATCCCCAATATTATTTATTAGAGTTGGTTTAAGTTGTCAACAATAGATTTGAATTATAAAAATTATTCAAAAATACATTAAATTCAAAATAATAGGAGTGATTTATTTCAAAGTAGTAAAAATAAGTTTAAATAAACGTAAGCGTTTTTGAAAAAAATATGTCAGTTAAAAAAAGCCAGAGCAGCTTGTTTAAAAAAATTTAATTTCGATAAAAAAGTACTATTATTGCATTAGATCCGTACCAATGACATTTGTTCTAAAAAGCCTATTTAAATGAAGAAAAATTAACATAAAACGCAAAACACAATACTTTTGTCGCACCAACCATATTTATATTGTTGCTATAACCACATTTTCATTTTTAAATTTGGCAATAATACTATACTGCAGTATTTATACTATTGTCAAAACTAAATTCAGTTAACAATGCTATGGTTGCGACGAACATACTTTTATTGCGGAGAACATATTATTATTGCCGTGACCATGCAGTAACCATGTTTTTTCTCTGCGTGTATGACTAATGCTTGTAACACTTAAAACGAAGGAAGGCGGAGAGAAAGGCGGATATCTTTTAATGGAATCATTGAATTTTCATAATGCGTTACGAGCGAACAATAACAAACTATTGATGATTGAGAACATATCAGTCTTCAGTCGCCCGTGTAAAGTATTAAGGTCTTTTCGGCCTTCAAGCCACATGATCTGGCTCAAATTAAGTACGTATAAGTATAGTGCGCTGTGGTGTGATGGTAATTGCGCACGAGTATCATACAAGTAAACGCAGGTTAGAGTCCAGGTAATAACATTTTAAAGCGTCGGGTTTCCACCTCGTAAATGCTGGCGTCTTCATGAGTAAGAGATTAACCTCTAAGACATTTATAAAATACATAAGCCGTATGAAGACGGCATTAAACAGAAGATCCCAGCTAGAGAGTCGAAATATTATATCGTGCACAGCTTACTGATTTGAGAGAAGTCCCCCTTTATTTCTCTATGGAAAATTGAGGTTAAGGTTGTAACAGTCGAGTATTGATAAGACTCTTAATCGACTCCGCGTTGCAAAAATTTAAAAAGTCCTGATCTTCTTTTGCGTTCGAATTTTAATAGAACACTCGACTTTTGCGTTTGACTTTTTTTGACTTATTGCTACTGGCTGAACAAATATTTTTACCCTGGCAGCTTGATAGAAAATATTTGAGCTAAACCCACCTTTAAGTGTATTGATCGACTCACAATCACAAACCGACTAGTCTTTCTGTCCGAAAGCTGTCCATCTAAAACTTGTTAACCAATAACAGGTGTCAGAATCAATTGCTGAGTCTATTGAACGATAACTGTCTTTTCGACTGTCCGCCTTTCTACTGTAGATCTAAAGCTTGTAATTAAACTACAGTTTGCAATTGTTATATAGAAAATTGGACAGAAGTATGTTTTTTTTTAAAGCAAGGACGGAAGCTTTGGAATTTTAAGATATTAGGCTCCAACTTATATAAAGCTCCCACACATATGTTTAGCCGGTTCTATGTTTTTTGCTCTTGAAGCCACATACTAGGGTTGCTTATATTTCTGGTCTACACACTAAGTGTTGCCTGGCGCAATTTGACATTTCCATTGGAAAGTTTGACATTTTTTTTAGCATAAACGTACTCAGAACGTTTTGACGTACGACTATTCATTTGCAGTGACTGGAAAAAATTAATTTGGCAAAAAAATGGAATTAACTCGTGAACATTTTCGTGCGATCATTTTCACAACTTTCAAAGTGGATTATCACGACAAGAGTGCATCGATGAAATTAAATCTTTTTATGGCGACGAAGCTCCATCCTATAGCACTGTAAAAAACTGGTTAAATGAATACAATCGCGGCCGACGCTCGTTCAAAGACGAAGGTCGTCCAAAAACGGCCGTTGTGCCAGAGAACATTGATGCCGTGCGTGAAGTGATAATACAAGATCGTCATGTGACATACCGTGAGATAGAGGCATCCTTGGGCATTTCTTCCACCAGCATACATTCGATATTGCATGCACACCAGGCCGTAAAAAAGTTTTGTTCTAGTTAGATCCCGAACAATTTGAAAATCGCTCAAAAAAAGGCTCGTGTCGATTGGTGCAACGAAAAATTTGAAAAATACGATCGCTGTGCTTTAAAGAACGTTTAAAAGATGGTCACAGGTGACGAATCATGGACCTATGCGTATGAGCCCGAAACAAAACAGAAATCGACCGCGTGGGTCTTCGAAGACGAGCCATATCCAACAGAAGTTGTTCGAGGAAGAAGCACTTCGAAGCAAATGGTCGCCTGTTTCTCCGGCAAAACTGGTCATGTGGCGACTGTTCCGCTTGAGCAACGTAGGACGGTCAATTCTGAGTGGTACACCACAATATATTTGCCTGAAGTCTTGGGAGAAATTTGAAAAACGAACAAGATAAGGCGAATCATTGTGCACCATGACAATGCGAGCTTTCACACATCGGTTCAAACTAGCGCCCTTTTGACCGGCCAAAACGTCGATTTGATGGGCCATCCGCCGTACAGCCCTGACTTGGCACCCAATGACTTCTTTTTATTCCCGGACATCAAGAAAAAAAGGGGGGGGGTCAACGATTTTTGTTTCCAGAAGATACTGAAGCGTTTCAAACGGAGCGGAAAAAATGCTTCGACAATTGCTTTGAGCGCATGCAAAAGTGTATAAATCATGCTGGAGAATACTTTGAAAAACAATAACACCATTTTTGATGATAAATATTCGCATTTTCATTACTAGGCCAGAAATATACATAGCAGCCCTCGTAGTAAATCCCATTTTAGCCATTTCCCGTCCACAAAAATTTATGATTTGTTCTTTAGTCCCTTAAAAGGGAACTTTTTCCCCTAGGCCGATTTCGCCTATTTACATTCAAAAACAGCTTGTGTCGTTTATCCGTTATCATGCAAATTTTAAGGTTCCTTGGTTCATTTCTTTGTCTGCTTTCGCGTTTTCTACGGACACTTGGATGAACGGACAGGGCTAAATCGTCTTAGAAGCATAAATATTATATTTTAAAAAATTTTGTATTCAACATTTCTTGGTGTTGCAAACAAAATAACAACTTAAGTACCACCCGAACGTTAGGTGTAAGGATTCAACTAAATCGTTACTCTAATACAGTTTTTCAGCATATATCTACCCAAATAGTAAGTTTTATTAAAATTTAATTACAATATGAATGAACAAAAATATAAAAAGATTTAGTTTAATTTAACACAATACAGATGAGAACGGCAATTCATGGATCCTAAGTTTTTCGTACACTTGTATTGTTTATACCTGCATCAGATGGCTTATAACCACCGAAGCCGTGGCGAACATTTGGCCGATATTTTCTGTCACACATACTTGTGACTGATCCTTCTATCACAACAAATAAAAATAATAAGATAATTCTTTGAAAGCTTCTTGTTTTATTTAGAATTAAAATCGTGCATTTTAGTCGGACTACCCTTTATTATCATGATTGCCCACTACTTTTATAGCGATTTCGGGCAAGTCATGACCTTAATCAGAAAGTATCGTGACTGAAACTTTTTAAAGGAGAACAAAAACAATGTTAAAGTGCGGGTGTTGCCAAACGAATGAGAACTACTGCTGCTAATCGAACTTTTTAAGTTTTCTTCAAACAATTGCCCACGTATATACCATATGTGACGCGCAAAATAGAAAGGGACCTAAGGTTAAAAACCAGTTTTGTTCAGTAGAGCCATTTTAAAGATTATCCCTTTCTATTTGCGCTTAGAATCGTCGACTTCACTTTCATAAAACGCGCATATCTCTGGGAGGGAACACTTTTGGGGCATGGGATCGGTCTCATTCGATGCTCAGATGTTGTCCACATCAAAAAAAGAAAAAAATTCAAATTGATTTTTTTTTACCCTTAGGTCACTTTCTCTATACGCTGTCACATATACCTCTGCCATGTTTACAAAAACTTCACATTGAGAGCTATCTGTAGATAAAGTTCTTCACGGTTCAGAAATCGCGATTAAAGTAGTAGGCAGCTTTGATAATACTTGTCATTTTGACACTTTGTACAAAAACAGGTTTGCTATTAAAATATGGATGCAAAAGGATGCACCAGCCAGTAATATTGCCTGTTAAATTGTTAAGTATATGCTTAAAAGTCAACAACTTTGGACGAGCTTGGGGTTAAGTATAAAATGCTATTGCCGAAAAACGCCGCAATATTGGGCCGAGTCTTTAAAAATTATATTGCCGAAAAACGCTGCAGTATTGGGTCGAATCTTTAAATACGAATCTTTATACCTGTCGCTTAAAGTACTGATGTCAAAATTCATGCATTTAAATAAATCCAGCTCTAATTTGATATCTTACATGGTTGTTTGTTAATTTGAGTTCGTTACCCTTTGTTCATAGGCGATCAGGCTGTAGTTTCTTGTTTGTTCCCGATTAAAGATCCTGCTGCTTAAAGACGATCTTCAAGAAAAGTGACATTGATTTTCGTGGCTGCACACTACTTTTATCATGATTTCGGGTCCGTGACAACTCTCTTCAGAAAGCCTTGCTGCATTTGTTGAATATTTGTATGCCCTAACATTTTTATGAGTTTAAAAATGGGCAACATTAGAACTCGAACACCCCTTCTGGTACCTCCCACACAGAGGTACCATTTTGCCCACTTAAAAATCTTCAATACTATTTGCACAATCTCAAAAAACATCAATACTTTAGAATTAATGAATGAGGTTAACTTGGTAAAAGAATTGAAGATTAAAACCCAAATAACTTTTCACATACTGCATGAAATTCGATTGAATTGTAAACACCGTAATACCTTAATAAAGACACGCCCCGTTCTGGTACCTCCTATGCAATGCACCACTCCTCCATTTTTGATTTTCGTGTAATATCATGAATGCTATTCATATGATACAACTTAAAATTAATACTCAAGAACAGAGATATTAGGTTAACTTGGTGACAAATAATTGTATTCCTGGCCACACCCCTTTTGGTACCACCAACACATTTGACCCTATTTTTGTGTAGATAAGAACCAACATAGTTTGTCTGACGTAGAAAACAGTGAATGACACGCCCCATTCTGGGACCTCCAGTGCAAATGATAATTCCGCGCCCACTTTATGTATTTGCATAATAATCCTAATACTATACGGGCGGTTCGGAAACTTCTTAGCCTAGCACAAAAAGCACGGTATAAACAGAAAAAAGTTAAGTGTTTTGGAAACTTCCATCTCTGCTATGAACACATGTTAAATCTGTGTTCATAGCAAATCTGGCAACTCCTTCATATAGAAACAGGTGTTCACAAAAGACGCATCCGCGATTTTTTTACAATGGAAAAATTAGAAATGCGTGATGTCATTAAATATTTGCATAAAAAAGGTTTATCGGGACAAGAAATTCATAATGATATGGTGAATGTGTTAGGTGAAAGTGCTCCTTCATATGCAACAGTAAAAAATTGGGTTGCTGAATTTAAACGTGGTCGTACAAGCATTGAAGATAAACCACGTAGTGGACGTCCAAAAACAGCAACAACAACAGAAATTGTAGCCAAAGTGCATGATATGGTATTAAATGATCGACGAATAAAAGTGCGTGAAATAGCTAATATCATGGGCATCTCAAATGATCGAGTCCATTTAATTTTGCATGAAGAACTACAGATGAAAAAGCTTTCTGCAAGATGGGTGCCGCACTTGTTAACAGTCGACCAAAAACGCATAAGAATGAACATTTCTCAAGCTTGTTTGGATCGTTTTCAGCGAAATAAAATGGATTTTAAGCGTCGTTTCATAACTGTTGATGAGACATGGATCCACCACTATACTCCAGAGACAAAAGAACAATCCAAACAATGGGCTGAAGCTGGAGGAAGTGCCCCAAAGAAGGCAAAAACAATTCAATCAGCTGGTAAGGTTATGGCAACGGTTTTTTGGGACTTCAAAGGTATTTTATTGATTGACAATCTGCAAAAGGGTAAAACAATAAATTCAGAGTACTATTGCAACCTTTTAGATCAACAAAAAAATAATTTTTCATCAAGACAACGCACCAGCGCACAAGAGTGTTTTAACAATGGCTAAAATCAACGAATTAAAGTACGAGTTGCTTGACCACCCACCTTATTCTCCTGATTTAGCTCCCAGTGACTTTTACCTGTTCCCAAATCTAAAAAAATTCCTTGCTGGCAAGCGTTTTACCTCAAATGAAGATGCAATTACAGTTGTAAACCACTATTTTGAAGACATTGAGGAAAACTATTTTAATCAAGGGATAGAATTGCTAGATAAGCGTTGGACTAAGTGTATTGAAGTTTCAGGAGATTATATTGAAAAATAAAACTATTTTTGAAAACTAACTATTGTCTTTCATTGA
Organism: Hydrotaea diabolus; assembly: GCA_963513945.1. Lineage (NCBI taxonomy): Eukaryota > Metazoa > Arthropoda > Insecta > Diptera > Muscidae > Hydrotaea > Hydrotaea diabolus. The sequence goes on from OY740717.1 coordinate 125,044,183, forward strand.
TAGGCTAAGAACTTTCCGAACCGCCCTTGTACATCGAATATTTTCGAAATCTTAACAATAAACATTTTTAACTACCGTTTTTGCATATGTGACAGCGCATAGAGAAAGGGACCTAAGGGTAAAAAAATCAATTTTCATTTTTTTCTTTTTTTGATGTGGATAACATCTGAGCATCGAATGAGACCGATCCCACGCCCCAAAAGTGTTCCCTCCCAGAGATATGCGCGTTTTATGAAAGTGAAGTCGACGATTGTAAGCGCTGTCAGTCTGTCGTCCAGTCCGCACGCGTTTTCTATGTCTTCCGGGTTAAATGTTTTCCGTGTTACAGTTCTCTCGTCCGTCTCCAAAACAAACAAAAAATAAACAATGAGAAAAACACAAACCCGCGAAAAAAACAACAAATAAACCACAGCGCGCAAACCAACAAATACAAATAACACACTATAGCCAAAATAACAATAACTACAAATAACAGAAAAAAAATAAATAACGAAAACACATAAACCAACAACAATAGACAATTTCTTAATGTGCATTATTCGTCGTGCGTTCGTCTTCCTTCTCCCCCTCCCTTTTCCATTCCATTTCGTGTAGTGCAGTTGGCTCTCTTCTTTCTTTGTCGCTGTCCGTCAAATGCTTAAGGCATAACACTAAGCATTTGATGGGATCAACAGCGGCAAAGGGGGTAAGATCGGCAACTGCATTTGCACGCTGACACTTGTTTTGTTCTCTGGTTGGCGTAATGGTAAAGAAATTTAAAATCCATTTTGCCAACATACGAGGGTTGCGTGCGAATTTTTTCGCTGTGTTTTCTCACATTCATTTTCATAGGCCTGATGTTCTAGCTCTTAGTGAGACTCAGGTCCGTGAGGATTCTGATCCACAGGATTTTCACGTTCCTGGGTACCACACCCTATCTCTTTTTATTTCCCACAGAGGTCTTGTGGTATATGTACGTAATGACATAGTGTTTCAGAGCCAGCAACACTTGAACTCACAAGATCCAGAATTTAACTCCCTTTGGGTTAAGTTCAGGATTGGAACACACGTACTACATTTTGGGTTTATTTATAGAAGTCCAAACTCGGAAAGGGAGGCTTCCCTTAACGGCTTTGACGCCCTTTCCGATTCAATATCGAAAGTTTTGGAGAGTTATCCGGACAGTGAAATTGTCGTTGCTGGAGATTTCAATGTTCATAATTCCGCCTGGCTTTCACATTCGAGCCATACAACTCCGGAGGGCCAATACGCCGAGCTCTTCGCCGCGCAAAATGACTTGACGCAACTAGTGAATGAACCGACACATATTCCGTGTGTAGAAGGGCACCAACATAACATTCTTGACCTTTACTTAACTTCGCACCCTGAAAAGTACGAAGTTAATGTACTTGCACCTCTTGGTAACTCCGATCACTGCATTGTTTCAGCATCCTTTCCGTATTCCGCTCTTCGTGTCGCTTCGATACCAGCCCCAAAGCGGACAATATTTTTCTACGAAAAGGCACGTTGGGATGAGCTTAACCACTTTTTCCAGCATTTCAATTGGAAACTTTGCTTTCTTGATAACGACGTAAATGCTGCGGCTGAAATGATCCAAAACATAATTTTATCTGGTATAAAGACTTTTGTTCCAAATAAAATTATGTCGGCTAAACCAGCCAAAAACAGTTGGTTTAACCAGGCATGCAGGGATGCTGTCAGATCAAAGGAGGAAGCGTTCAGAAATTGGCGTTTGAACAAAAACTCCATTACTGAACTGCTGCGAAAACAGGCAAGAGCTTCGTGTGCTAGAGTGCTTAGGCGTGAAAAATTTCTACACGAACAACGTCTACGTACAAAGGTTCTTACTTCTCCCAGGGGAAGTAAGAGCTTTTGGTCGTTTGTAAGAAGAGTAAAGGATAGTTCTTCATCTATCCCAACTCTTGTTAAAGACGACCAGGCATTCACTGACCCGGTTGATAAAGCTAACCTTTTGGCTGAAATATTTGCAGGAAATTCTTCCTTGCCGGAAAGCAATCAACCACTCCCCGCGATCGAAAACGTATCAAGTTCCATGCCTCAGATATTTTTTCGAACGCGTGCAGTTAAAAGGGTTCTTGCGAACCTCGATGTAAATAAATCCCCGGGCCCGGATGGTATCTCTGCACTTGTCCTATGTAAGTGCTCGTCGACGCTAGCCCGTCCATTACGCAACCTTTTCAACCTTGCTTACCGTGCGGGAGTTTTCCCAGCGTGTTGGAAGGTTGCGAACGTCCAGCCGATCCCTAAAAAGGGTGAAGCCAATAATCCTGCGAATTACCGGCCAATTGCGATATGCTCTGCGCTCTCCAAGGTAATGGAGAGCATGGTAAACCACCATCTTGTGAGGTATTTAGAAACCAACGACTTGCTGAGTGATCGACAGTATGGCTTCCGTAGAAACCGCTCTACGGGAGACCTGTTGGCGTTCTTGTCGGAGCGTTGGAGTCGGTCTATCCACCAGTTTGGTGAGAGTAAGGTCGTGGCTCTAGATATCTCCAAGGCCTTTGATAGAGTCTGGCACGGTGCACTCATATCAAAGCTGATCGCTTTTGGTGTGGGTAATACGTTTGCTCGGTTTATATCGAGCTTTCTTAGAGATCGCACTATTAGAGTTGTTGTAGATGGGTTCTCATCCAACACACATAGGCTGACCGCAGGTGTACCACAGGGCTCTGTCCTCTCTCCCTCTTTGTTTCTTATTTTCATTGACGATCTATTGGGTCAGACCGTGAATCCAATCTACTCTTTCGCAGATGATAGTAACCTCTGTCATTCATATTCATTCGACCGTAGGCCGAGCCTTCAAGATATTGAAGACAAAAGGCGAATTATGGATGAGACACTTGGCCGTGATCTACTGGCCATTTCCGAATGGGGTCGAGTGAATAGAGTAGATTTTAATGCACGTAAGACACAGTGCTGCTTGTTGTCTCACAAGCGATTCGCTGACCCAACAATATCATCAATCTCTCTCGATGGTACGGATATTGAACAATCAGAAGCTCTCGATGTTCTGGGCATGAAAATACAATGTGACGCTCGTTGGGCGAGACATGTATTCGAAGTGTCGAAAGAAGCACTCAAGTGCATAGGCTTTTTAAAGCGGTGCAAGAAATATTTCACTCCTTCTGATCTTTTCAATATCTATACAACTTACATCAGGCCAAAGATGGAATATAACTCCCATATATGGGCAGGTGCTCCAAAATCATCCTTGGAGCTACTTGACCGTGTTCAAAGGAGAGCGATGGTGCTGATAGGTGACAGTAGGGTATCCAACTCTATTGTTTCCCTTGAGCATCGTCGGAATGTGGGTTGCGTGACGCTGTTCTCTCGTTACTTTCATGGTGTGTGTTCATCAGACATCCGTCGCCTTATTCCTGACGTGAGGATGTTCGGCAGGGATACGCGACTTTCTAGGAATTCACACCCGTTTGTTATCGATTGGCCAGTTGACCGCACTATACACTACAGATCAAATTCGTTTTTCGCTCGTACAGTCCGTATGTGGAATCGACTTCCGGCAAATATATTTCCCACTAATTGCGACATCCAGAAGTTCAAGGCAAGCGTCAACAAACATTACTCCCTCTTTCCCCCCTCCGATCCATTAATTTCCACTCGCCAACGCAATGCACCGCATATATAGGGGGCATCCCCTGAGTGTTGGTTATTAAAAAAAAAAAAAAAAAAAAAATAGAATGGCTCTCCTGAACAAAACTTTTCATCCACATTTCACTTTTTTTTTTTGACAACATCTGAGCATCGAATGAGACCGATCCCATGCCCCAAAAGTGTTCCCTTTCAGAGATATGCGCGTTTTATAAAAGTGAAATCTAAGCGCAAATAGAAAGGGACCTAATCTTTAAAATGGCTCTCCTGAACAAAACTGGTTTTTAACTTTAGGTCCCTTTCTGTTTTGCGCGTCACATATTTGTAATTTATGAAAGTGGGTTTATCGCGCTTTTTCTATTTTCATTTTCTTTTTGTTAAAATAACAAAAAAAACATCAGTTTTCGATTTTGTTATACAAGCCAGGTGTGTCATAATATCTTTTTTGCTAAAAAATAAGTCAGGTAACTCTAACTCGATTCGTTACCGAGTAACAGCCAACTCGCTTGCTAACCGAGTAACTTCCATACAAATGCTTGATTAATAACCTGTAAAGAACACGGCTAATGTTTTGTTCGTTTAACATTATTCATTTTGTAAGCTACGACATGTTACCATACTAACGCGATATGTTCTAGGCATCTTCATGTTGCAAGTACACAAACCGTATTTTGTATTAACAATTTACTCAAACACCTTAATTTGTACGCGTTTATGGGACGAATAAATCGTTTTTCAGGACACGCTGTACCTTCAATGTTTCCTCTATAAATAATAAATGTCATTGACTTTACCACCCCTTTATGAGCACTTTATTCACAGTTTTATTATTTGTTTCCTTCTTCTACGTTCGTCTCGTATAAACAACGTGAAAAAAAACTCCAACGAAGTTTACCATAAAAATTAGTACAAACATAATATATTCTTTTATGATTCAACTTTCACCATTCCGAACTCACAAGTAACCACTAGGCCCCTTCCCGAGCTGCAAGCAATTTCTCACTTTTATATCTGTGTTTACGTAACGTTTCATATAATTTCATAGAAAAAAAATATTAAAAATGCCACTTTTAAACATCCATAACCATCGTCAAAATCCACAACGATAACCTAATCATTGCACAGTGTTTTCAAACCACCATTAAAGTGGCAGTGGAAAGTTTAAGAAAAATGCGGTCGATATGAAATATGCAAAGAATTAAGAAACTACTTTAAAATAAGTGTGCTGGGCATGATATATTTTTTATACTCCCTGACCAGTTTAAAGCCAGCAACAAAAGTGATGAATCTTGTACAAGGGTGAAAACCAACCGATGAAAGTTGTAAGTTGTCCTTATTTGTTGTGCCGACTTATCGTAACACGAGGCAGTCCCACTCTTATAACACTTCAACATATGTGACAGCGCATAGAGAAAGTGACCTAAAAAAATCAATTTTACTTTTTTTTTGATGTGGACAACATCTGAGCATCGAATGAGACCGATCCCATGCCCCAAAAGTGTTCCCTCCCAGAGATATGCGCGTTGTATGAAAGTGATGGTACACCAAAGATACACATATTTAAATTATTAAAATAGCTCTCCTAAACAAATACACAAAAATATTTCAGTTAAACAAAGCATTCTGTTCGAAAAAATTTAATTTCCATATAAAATGTAATATTATTGTATTAAATCCGTAACAATAACATAGTTCTAAAAAGCATATTCAAATGAAGAAAAATTACAATCATAAAATATGATTGCCGTTATCATATTATTGTCAACAAAAACCCCCAAAATCGATACTTTCTTCGCACCGACCATGTTCAAATTGATGTTACAACCTTATTTTCATTTTTTTAACTTGGCAGTATTAATATTGTTACATTTCAACAATATTATTATTGCGGCAATCATACTTTTGTTAAAATTAAAGTGAAAAAACAATACTATAGTTGCGACGAACGTACTTTTATTGCGAAAACATAATATTATATAGTAACCATATTTTTTCTCTGGGTGCAGTTCGGAAGTTCGGCCGGGCCGAAGCTTCTATTTATATATTTTTTAGCTCGGAGTGCGTTCCATTATTGCATTGGCAGTATTTGGGGATATGATTTTTGGCGGTGGGCCCATGTTTGACATGACCTTATTTTCCGGACCGTATGGATCATTGTTTCAAAGCCTTCAACATTAATTTTAAGATTCGTGACGAAATTTCATTATTTTTGAGCACTTACATCTTCAAATCGCTTTTCAAGTGTGAAAGGAATATAAGCGATATTTTCAAAACGCTCCGACCATTAGGGATAAGCCACGCTCGTCTACCGATGCATAACTGTTTGAGGAGACTGGAGATATAAAAGACCGCCACCGGTCGGGCCGCCCACGCTCTGTTCGAACACCGCATGTCATCAAAGCCGTTAAATCAAAAATTCACAGAAATCCGTGAGATGAATATCACGCAAAAGTCCACGAGTCGAATCATTAAAAAAGACTTGGGACTTGGAGCTTTAAAACGACGTACCGGACATTTATTGACTGCAGCTTTAAAAAAATAAGATTGAAAAATGCAAACGTCTTTTGGTGAAGCACGCTGATAACTTGCACAGAAAAATGTTTTTCACCGATGAACAAATTTTTACCGTTCAGCAAAAATTTAACAAGCAAAATGATAGAGTGTATGCGCGGTCATCTAAGGAAGCATCTGAACTGATCCCAAGAGTGGAAAAGGGTCATCACCCAGCTTCAGTCATGGTTTGGTGGGGTGTCTCTTACGATGGGATCACTGACCTGCATTTCTGCTAACAAGGGGTCAAAACATCGGCCAAAGTTTACCAAGAAACCGTTTTGGAAGCTGTTGTGAAGCCTCTTAACAATTCGCTCTTCCAAAACCAGCCATGGACTTTCCAGCAGGATTCTGCGCCGTCCCATTAGGCTAAAACGTACCAGGCCTGGCTTCAAAAAAATATGCCAGCGTTCATTACCTCTGAAGAATGGGCCTCAGGCAGTCCAGATTTGAACCCATTGGATTACAAATTGTGGACGCTTTTAGAGGACAAGGTTTGTCACAAAAGATATTCCAGCATTGGATCTCTTAAGACTGCTTTGGTTCGAGCTGTGGCCAATTTTCCAATAGACGAGGTTCGTGCAGCTATTGACGATTGGCCAGTGCGACATAAGGCGTGTGTAAAGGCAAAAGGCGGACATTTCAAATAAGAATATTCTTTTTGGATACAATATTCTACATCAATAAATATATTAAAAAATATTTGTCCAAAAACATTCAGTACTTTTAATTTTACAGCATAAAACGTGTGTAACAGTATCTATTACCCTACTAAGTAGAATAATTGTGGATATTTGGATTTGTGACTTAATCTTTTCCGACGATGTTAACGAGATAAGTGATTATTCTGTTGCAGGCAAAGACTTAACTACTTTTTTTGGGTGGGAAAGAGTTACTGTACAATGTTTATCAAATTGATGTAAGAAACTAAAGAAATATTGATGAAAAGTTCTAAATTAAATTGAAAAAGTGTTGTAGGTTGGAAATGAGTTTGAAGAACCTTTTTTTCAGTGCACACATTAGGACCTATATATTGCGATACGTCAACGTAACAATTCACACCTCCTGACAATATTTTCGCATCCAATTGCGTCAACATACCGTTTATGGTTGTAGCCCACAAAAACCTGATGACTCTCTGGCGATGCCAAATTTTACGGATCAGTACTAAATTGTCATTTCTGGGCCATCTTGTGTATTTTTTCTACTAATCTGTCTGATGGTGCTTAAGGTCCGAAAGGATCAGCGGTGCAAAAGAATTACCTACGTTCTGAAACGTCCGACTTCAAGACGAAAATCACATTTCGTCTTCACAAATAAAACAGAATTTCAAGGATATAGTTTTTAAAAATTCCACACGTTCGATAAATGTGCAGATCCTATTTATTATAATGATAGCTGGATTTCATAGTAAGTTTGACCCTTTTTAAAATATTACAATTGCAACAAGTCAAAATGTCTTTAGCCTCGGCCAACCAGAACCTTATATACACTTTATCTAAACTTCGCTTTTGAATCATAAAACAAGGTGCTTCAAAAACGTCTATAATCGCAGTCAATCTTCAAATAAATTCAATATGTGGATTCGTTACGAAATTTGCTGTGTTTCGAGTACCCTTATACCTTTCGTATCTTCTTTCGAATATAAACGCTGGTTTTCAAGCATCTTTGGCCCCTGAGTCTGAAACAAATTTCAGTCGAAACATCAAAATAAAGCCATATCTTTATTCGTATAAAAATTGCTTTAGTATGAGTTCATATTTATCAGTGGTCGCTTAGTTTGACCATAAGGGACCTTTATTGGGCCCGAACTCAAATATCTGCAATAACTTTTAAAATAATGTAAGAATACAAAATTCTTCTCTAGATCGACCACCCAGTTTTTAGAAGTCGGCCAGCACGATTTTCACCACGGTTACAAATTGCCTACTTGACTACTTGAGTCTTTGCGTAAGTTAAAGCTTCCCTTGTACAATAACTTTATGCCATTTAGAACCAATGTGCTCCCGTCGAGCATCCGAAGGATGCTTGTCGTCATCATCATCGGCAGGAGCAGCAGCGTCAGCGTCTGCGATAGCGTCATCATCATCATCATCACCATCTCATCAACATCTGGAGTAGAGCATTATGTATGTATGTGGGTTAAGTGGATTTTTATTTAACATAACTTTATTCATACTTTTCCCCCTTCCCCCCCCCCCCCCCCTATCATCGCTCGCACAGGCATAACACGGCTCTTGTGTATCCCTGCCAGGGCGCCTGGTGTTTCCGTATATGAGTGTAAGTGCTTTCATATAAATTTGTGTGTACTTCTTGGCACCACCCGCTCACACCCGCACACACATACTTTTTGAAGTGTGTGAAGGAGTAATAAATCTCTTGTAAAATGTTGGGTTCAAATGCTTCATAACACCTTTATGTGCGTTATTTATGTATGAATCGTATGTCTTTAATATTGCGCGCATTATGAGTGGGCGCTATAACGCTTAGAACAGGTGCTAGAGAGAGGCTGCGTTAGAGGATCTCGGCAGGGGGGTTGTTTGTGTATATGGAAATTGTCAAAATTCAGTGAAGACGAATAAATGCGTGTTCAGGCATGAATATTTGCGTCTTATAGACACATTTGTATTGACTTAATTTATTGGGATTGTACATGGTTCCCTACGTAATGTACGATGCCAATATGCCTGTTCACATTCCACAAACATATGAGAGCGAATATCGAAATGATGAAAATGTTTCATAGAAATTTATGACATGCCGTTGGAGGTGTAAGTACATTCTGACAAATGTTGCCATTTAACTCCGGAGCTAGATGATCCAACAACAATGTAAATGGTTAAAAGAACAAGTAAAAATGTCATTAATTTCGGCCAAAAATGGCAAATATATACTTTGCTGTACTGCAAAAAATACTAAGAGTAAACTAATATTTTATTAAAATATGTTAAAAAAACAACATGCTAAACAAAAAGTTCTAGGAGCCTTAGGCTTGTTAATGGGCGGAATTTGGAATTCCCAGTTCTTTGCAAAAAATTCCCAGAAAATGTACACTTTTTTGAGTAGTGCTTAAAATATCTCCATACGTTCCACGGCTTGTTTGGATGGGGATCATTCAGGCCAATCTGCATGGTTTTCATAAACATTTGAGAGAGAATATCGAAATGATGATAATGTTTTAAAGAAATTTATGACATGCCGTTGGAGGTACATATTGACAAATATTGTGACTCAACTCCGTAGCAAGGTCATCCAATTACAACAACAAGTGAAAACGTCATCAATGCGGCCAAAAATGATATACGAGGGCGACCGCAAAACTAACTGGCCTGGCACATTTTCTGTTTTACTAGCAACTTTTTTCTTTTTTGTTTTTTAAAAGCAATTTTTTATAAGCCATCTGTCAAAATTTCCGAAATATTTAATGATTATTTTCTTTGTTACAGGTGATTGAAGTAAACAAGTTTTATAATTTTTGAAAAATGGAAAATAAAGAGTTTCGTGCGGTAATTAAACACTTTTATATGAAAGGTTATACGCCACAATTAATCAAAGATGAATTGGATTCTGTTCATGGTGATAATGCACCATCATACTCCACCGTGAAATCCTGGGTTCAACAATTTAAAATGGGTCGTTCAAGTACGGAAGGTGAACAGCGCTCTGGAAGACCGAAAACTGCCACTACTATTGAAAACATTAGAAAAATATTTAATGAAGTGACTAAAGATAGACGAATAAAGCTCAGAGAACTTGCTGATATTGTTAAAATACACGAAAAACAAGTTTGGAGTATTTTACATGATGAATTCCACATGAAAAAGCTATCCGCAAGATGGGTGCGGCGTTTGTTGACTTTGCCCCAAAAAATCGTCCGTTGGACCACTTCCGAGGAGCTTTTAGCGATTTATCAGCGTTATCCAATAGAGTTCTTGCGCCGATTCATAACTGTTGATGAAACATGGATCTATCACTACATCTTAGAATGCAAAGAACAGTAAAAACAATGGATAGAAGCTGGTAAAAGTGGTCCCAAGAAGGCGAAAACTGTTAAGTCAGCAGGAAAAGTAATCGCCACAGTATTTTGGGATGCAAGGGGTATATTATTTATTGATTATCTTGAGAAAGGAAAAACTATAAATAGTGAATATTATTGTGCATTATTGGATCGGTTGAGTGAAGAAATCAAGACAAAACCACCGCATTTAGAAAAAAATTCTTTTTCATCAAGATAATGCTCCTTCACACACTGCATTTTTAACTCAACAAACACTGGCCGAATTACGATTTGAAATTGCTCCGCATCCACCATATAGTCCAGATTTAGCTCCTTCTGATTATTTCTTGTTTCCAAATTTAAAAAAAAAATTCTCGGTGGCAAAAAATGTTCGTCCAATAGCGAGGTTATTGCTGAAACTGAGGCATATTTTGAAGGTCTTGAAAAATCTTATTTTTCGGATGGAATTAAAAAACTTGAAACACGTTTGATGAAGAGTATTGAGTTGGAAGGAGATAATGTTGAAAAATAAATAATAATAATTCCAAAAGAACGGTTATTTTATGTTAGGTCAGTTACTTTTGCAGTCGCCCTCGTATATGGGTGATTCTGAGATTATGGGCCAATTTTGACATCTTTTTTGGCATTCGATTTTTTTGCAGAATTTAATATTTAATACAGGTAGATGTTTTAGTTTTAAGAATGACTAGCCATTTTTAAAAGGTACAGATCAAAATTTCAATTTTTAATGCAACAATTTTAAAATAAAAAAAAAAACAATTTGACAAAAAAACGGGGAATGACCAACTTAAGTGTGAACGTTCGTAACGAGTGACAAAACACGACTTACTTAATTTTAATAAGACTGTTAACGAAAAAACTATAAGATGTGCACCCACTTTATGTAATGTTCAATCTTATCTGAGTTGCTTGAAATTAAGATTGGTTTGGAAATTTAAATTTTAGCGATTATTAGATTTTACTTATACAGGGAATACTGTGTATTTTCAGGGACAGAAAATAAACATCCATAAAAATACAAATTGAATAAAAAATTATAATCGTTAATAGCAACAAAATTAATTGAATATTATAAGTATTTTTTGCTATGGACTGGTTTTATTAAATAAATAATTAATATTTTTGTAAAAAATTCAATAAATTTCAACTGAAAGTAGTGTTAGGGACAACCAGGGTAATGATATTTGAACACTTTGGTAGGAAATTTAAAAAAAAAAACACAATTAATTTTTTTAAAACAATTTAAAAGACTTTAAAGGTCCTATAAAGATTTATTGTATAGTAAATTATAAAGTATAATATATTTTATTTTTCCCGCTTGAAACAACCAAGGACAGCAAAGTGGCCCTTAATCTCAGAATCAACCATATACACTTTGCTGCACTGAATAAATACTGGGTGTACATTTCCAGGTCATTTTTTTTGCAAAGAACTGGGAGTTCCCAATTCCACCCATTAACAATTTTAAGGATCCTGCATCTTTTCGTTTGGCATGTTGTTCCTTTTAACAGAATTAAAAAAATATATACAGGGTGGACCAAAAGCTACCATTGGGTTAAAAACTTTAATAACCTTTTCGTTTATTAATTTTCTTTTATTTATTTTCTCAGGCTATTTAATTTTTTACACTAACTATGAAAAATAATGTCACTTCAATAACACCCGTTTTCAGTTTTGCAATGATGGGCTCATTTTAGAGCACTTTCCATAACATCTTTTAAAATTTGTGGCTGTAGCGTTCGAATTTCTGCAGCAATGTTGGCCTTGAGTTGAAGGATTGTCACTGGCTTGTTCACATATACTTGCTCCTTCAATAACCCCAAAGACAATAGTCGGGTGCTGACAAATCTGGCGATCGCGTTGGCCAAATAATTTCCGAATTTCTGGAAATTATTCGCTCTCAAAAAATGTACTTAAAAGTGTCATTGTGTCTTGCGTAGTGTGGACAGTGGCTCCGTCCTGCTAAAACCACATCTCAGGTCTGTTTTTAAGAGCAGGACGTAGAAAATGTTCTATCACACACCGATACCGCTCTCCATTGACGGTTTGGGCATTTCCATCTTCATTCTCGAAGAAGTAAGGCCATATGATATTTGCCGATGTGATCCCACACCATATTATACACCTAATGGTGTGCAATTGGCGTTGATGAATGGCTCTTGGATTTTCAGAACCTACGCAGAGTCCCCATAGTATTTATCAAGCTTTTCCTTGGTTTGATTGACGGTTTTTTTTCAGCAAAAAATACTGAACTCGAAATTCACTTTTTTCCATTTTTAACAAATTCCACAAGGTTGTATGTTTTGAACAGCTGTTAAACACAAACTAAATGGCGGAGCTCTCTTAAAATGGGACAGTAGTCAATTGGCAGATGGTACTTGATGGGAACAGTATTGAAGTTTATATAACTATTTAGAAAGCATTGCTGCAATTGTTAAAAGTAAAACCGAACTCTATAAGGCCAGGCTCTCCCCAAACGAATGAGAACTACTGTTGTAAACCTTACTTTTCAAGTTTTCTTCACACAATTGCCCACGAAAATACAACTCACTCTTGCCACCTCCTATATACATTTTCCAAGAAGTTTCTAGCTGGAATATATGGCCTTAACAACGTAATAAAAAACTAATCCATTTAATGATAATGATTTTTTTTTCTTCAACAATGTCCTGCTGCAAGCGCTTTTGATTCTACATACTAGCCTTCTCTATGTGTTGGCAAGTCAACCTTTTCTTCGACTTCCTTGCGGGTTCCAGTCTACTGTAGCTTTGGCTATGTCATTTGATGGTTTCCTCAATGATTATTACCCATCCATTTTCAGCGTTTTATTTCTCACCGTAATGGCTCTTTTCCAAATATATAAAGGGTGATCAATCCAGAAGCATTTTTTTCAATAGGGTTTTTTTTTACCGATTACGCGTAAGTTGTGTAAACTTTATTTTTGTTTCTTTTCAGTAATGTTTGCCATTTCATCATGGAAAGACTTACACCGCAACAACGTCTCCAATTTGTGCAATTTGTGCGCTTTTCGACCAAAATATTGTTCAGCGATGAGGCCCATTTCTGTCTCAAGGGCAAAGTCAATAAACAAAGTTGCCGCATTTGTGATGAAGAGCAACAAGAAGAGGTTCAAGAGGTGCCATTATACCCAGAAAAAACACGGTTTGGTGCTGTTTATGTGCTGATGGATGATTTTTTTCTCAAAAATTATAATGGCCGGAACGAAACCGTGAATGGTGCTCGCTATCGCGCCAAGATATCGGACTTTTTGCTGCCTGAAATTGAAACCCGTATTTATGACGACATTTGGTTTCAACAGGACTTTGGCACTTGCCATACAGCAAGGACTTTTGAGAGGTAATTTTGAAAAGCAGCTAATTTCACGTTTTGGGCAGGTGAGGTGGCCGCCTAGATCGAGTGATATCACACCTTTAGACATTTTTCTTTGGGGTTACGTAAGGTACAAAGTCTATGCTGACAAACCAGCTACGATTGAGGTTTTGGAAGCCAACATTACGCGTGTCATTAAAGCCTCACCGATCGAAATGCTAGAACGAGTCATGCTAAATTGGACCCTCAGAATGGAAACACTGATGCGTAGTTGCGGCCAACATTTGAAGGAAATTATATTCAAAAAATAAATGCCATAAAATATCCTTTCAAATAACCAATAAAGAGGAGTCCACACTTGATTTGAATTTTTATATTTTTTTTGTTCTGAAAAAATATTTCTAGATGGATCACCCTATATATATATTTATATGCCAAAGACTGGAGTTTGAAATGCTTTCTAGCCAAAATATGTGAAGAATTCATCTTAACGCGGCATTTCATGATTCGCAGCCATACAGGAGGAAGGATTTTACGCGAGAGTTAAACATTTTAATCTTTGTTCCTGGATAGTTCCACCGACTTCCCCACCTTATCCAACGCGCCAAACGCTGATCGCTCCTTCCTGATTCTTGGCTGTACATCTTTCGTTGAGCCTCCAGTGACAGAGATTATACTGCTTAAGTAGCAAAACTCTTGAACGTTTTCAATGATTTGTCATTTGGTGTTAAAGTCATGCGCGCTTTGTACATTTATTCTCGTTTGTCATTTTTGACATTGTCTTAGTTTTCCTTCCTGTGGGTTTTTTTGTGGGCCAATAGAAAATTATCTTCGGCGTAGTCTAGGTCTTCTATGCTTCCGTGTTACCCCATTAAGTCTTCGTGACGTGCTGCATTATTTCATCCAATGCGATGTTGAAGAGCATTGGCGATAAGACGTGTCCTTGTTGAACCCCTACGTTGATGGGCTCTCCCAACTGGATTTCGTTGCACATGTATGTTGCCTCCAAATATAGCTCAGAAATAGGAGCTTTCGAGGGATAGCCTTACACTTCAATGCAGTCTAGCCTGCCTTGTGGTCTAACGTGTCGAAATCTTTCTCAAAGTCGATAAACGCAAAATATAAATATGATCGCCTTTCTACGGACAGTTATAATGGGTGATCCAAGTAGAGATACTTTTTTCAATAGCCTTTTTTGACAGATCACGTGTGAGTCGTTTCATACGTCTGCACAACGTTTACAAATCGTTCAACTTTATTACGAAAATTCACGTGATGTCAGGAATGTGTTTCGTGCACTTCGTTTAACTTATGGTCAACATAATCGGCCTACTGAGCGTACTATTCGCAACACCATCACCCCTCTTGAGACCCAGCATTCATTATTGTATAATATTCGACCGAATAGGCCACGTTCAGCACGCAGTGGAGAAAATGTAGCGTCCGTAGCTGAGAGTCTACACCAAGACCGTAGAGTGTCGATTCGGCGCCGTTCACAGCAACTCGGACTGACGTATGGAACGACTTGGTACATTTTACGTCGAGATTTTAAATTGAAAGCGTACAAAATACAGCTTGTGCAAGAACTGAAGCCGCCCGACGTTCCCAAGCGATATCGCTTCACTCTATGGGCTCTTGAAAAGTTCCAAGAAGATCCGACGTTTTCAAGCCAACTTTTTTTTCAGCGATGAGGCACATTTCTGGCTCATGGTTATGTTAACAAGCAAAATTGTCGCATTTGGGACGAAGAGCAACCAGTAAGACTTTTTCCTATGGGGATATGTAAAGTCTATGGATTATGCGGACAAACCAGCTTCGATTCATTAATACTGAAGCAAAACATCACGCGTGTCATTCGCCAGTTACGAGACGAAATGCTCGAACGAGTCATCGATAATTGGACTCAGCGAATGGACCATCTAAGACGTAGCCGCGGCCAACATTCGATAGACATAGTCTTAAGAAAATAAATGCCAAAGAATGTTCTTTCAAATGATAATAAACATTCCCCATTTAATTTGAAATTTCTGTGTTTTTTTCTTTAAAAAAGTAGGGAGCCTCGAAATGGATCACGCGTTACTATTGTGCGTAACATATTAACATGGTCTACAAAACTCGCCGCAAGGTCGTTCCGAGTTGCTTAGGGGAGCTCCTGATCACCACGTCACCAGATTACAGACTCCGGTCAGACCTTGTAAGGCATTACTGCTTTAGTTTAGCCGGCACTTGACCGGCATAATAATGTCTACTCCAAAGAATAAATCATTGGTATCATTACTTTTCCCAAAAATTTGTAAACTTTTAAAGATAAGAAAACTGCTTCTCTTTCCACCTTCGATAAGATTAAGTAAGACTATTCTTCAATTATAGCTTAATCAAAATGTAATAAATAACCGATTTCGTACACTATCAATCAAAATAATTTACAATGATAGCAACTTCCATTATTAAGGTTTCCCTGAATGGCCAAAGCATAGATTTGAGTTGCGGTCCGCTGACTGCCAGCAAAGGACAAAACGAAGTGAAATAAACTTTTTGGCAAATTTTGCCTATCACTGCAGACGAGACGGCGTCGAAACAAACATCACATCCTGATGTGTCATTTTTCATGTTTCCCACTGTGCTCCGAGGCGGGACGTTTAATTGTTGGCAAACAAAAACTAATTTCGGCAGCGGAGAAGTCATAACCGCGGCACGTGTCAACCAAATAAGGCATCGTAAAGTTTGCCCCGATGACAACGAATTAAATTTGGTTAAGCACACAGTCTTAAAGATTCAATTTTTCAGCAGGTAATACCTTTCGCCACACACTTGTTTCCATTTTGGTGTGAAGGTTGCTGCTCAATGATGGTGCCCCTCCAAACAAATTATTAACCACGGTCACAACTTTTGGTGCTGGCTGGCATGAGTCGGTGTGCGTTGACTTCTAAAATAGTTACAATATTTCATGGCAGCTGACGCTAAATAAACTTTTTGGCAATGGCAACCACCGGAAGCCATCCACGCACCACCATGGCTGGTGGTTCGTACGGTTGCTTCACTTCGTCTTCTTCCAGTTGCAGCTCTGACTTGGCTGAGCGGTGGTGCGGTGAGCCTTCGTACGTTCCGTTTGCATGAGTTGGGGATTTGGTGATGAAAAACCTGATGTAAATATTTGCTTGGGGTATTTAAGTTTTATTTATGTTTGAATTTAACTCACACCGACACACGGGCTCACCGACACACCATCACGCATACACACACACTCATGCACCCAAAATGAATGAGCAAATAAAAATATTTACGAGGCCATACCGGAAAAATATTGTATGTTTCACTGTTGCATAGCCGGAAGGTTTAAACTATTTGAGTTTGGAATTTATTCATGTTGTGTTTTTTACTTGCACAAACGAGCACATAATTTAAGGTAGATAAAAATTAAATTGAAAAACAAACTAAAAGGATTAACCTTTATGGCATATGCCTACGAGTACAGGTGACAGAATGCAAATGACAAAATGAAAAAGGATCTTGTATAATTCTCCAAATATAGGTTATATAAACAACAGTTACTTTAAAATAATATTAAAAAATACATTTATATATTTTAAAGTGTGCAGTTTAAAAATAAAATTGCAAGGCTTAAATGTTACTATTAGTCATAGGGAACCCTAAGCGGCAGGACTTAAAATCGTGAGTCATCAACCTAGAGGACCTCTAAAGTAAAGGTGATGATTTTATGATTTGAGAAAATAATTCCATAAATTACGACATACAACATGAGAATCCATAACTAATATAGAAAACACAACTACTTGCGGGTCCTGGCCTGCTTAATAATTGATTCCGGTAAAGACCAAGATAAGGTAAAGACCAAGATAAGAGAATCAGTGTCACATCTAAATGACAGTTTAGGTGGGACTCCAAAATGAGCGGTAGGGTGACGCACGAGTTCATTCGTGATGTAAATTTTGGCGAGGGTATAGGGTGGGCCATTTAAAACGTCTCGTTTGGTATTTCATTATTGAATGACAAAGTTAAACCTTTCCAATAAAACCAAAAATTTAAAAAAAAAATATTAGTACTTTTTTTTACAGCTGATTCAAATTTTAAACCGCCCACTCTTTAAAAGCGGGCGCGGGACTTTTAATGCTTACTTGGATTACAGAGCCCTAAGCGGTAGCCAGCCAAGCAATTGAGGTGAGCCAGTTGAGAAGTAGCTTCATGTTTCGTTAGAATGTCCACTTTAGGGGGCCGAAACGCTATGGGCGCTGTTTCTTCTGTTGATCAGTGGAATGCCAATGGTGTGATATCCATGAGCGCATGTCAACCTAAGATAAGCCAGTTCGTCTGTAAGTCATTCGCTATGTGTCGTGTTTCTAGTTGATTGATTGCGTGCAGCCATACCCAATGGTGTTTTGTTTGTGACGTACGACGACAGCTGTGAATGAAAATGGCAGATACTCTGGCCGGAGTTAATCTGGTACCAAGAGTGATTGAAAGTAATAGGATTTTCTCAAGCCCTAGCCTTAGTATGTTCATAGTTTACCATCGTCGAATGTAAGAGTTAGAAAAATACCACACGGTGAGGAAGCCATGTGCATATGTGACAGAGCATAGAGAAAGGGACCTAAGGGTAAAAAAAAATAATTTTCACTTTTTTTTTGATGTTGACAACATCTGAGCATCGAATGAGACCGATCCCATGTCCCAAGTGTTCCCTCCCAGAGATATGCGCGTTTTATGAAAGTGATGGTACACCAAAGATACACTTATTTAAATCTTTAAAATGGCTCTCCTGAACAAAACTGGTTTTTACCCTTTGGTCCCTTTCTACTTTGCGCGTCACATATCCTCCTACTACATGGATTTAGAACGTAACACCTTTCGAGGGCAGCTATTTATATTAAGGGTCCGGACAATATTATTGTTGCCTGATGCAAAAAGATAAGAGATAATTGTTGTCTGTTGTAAAAGATAAAAGATAATTATTATACCCTAAACCACACTACGGTACAGGCTAGATTAAATAGATTAAGTATGCCGATCGACTCAGCATCACTATCAGGTTCCATTGAGCGATGTCTTTGCGTCCGTCTGTCCATTTATAGTTGTAATCAAAGTACAGGTTGCAGTACGGTTTCGTTGAAACTTGGAGTTGCTCTTTAACATTTTTTGTTATACGAGTATCTTCTTTACTTATATTTACAGTCGGATCTTAAAGTGCGATAAATTTATGTTTACGAGTATTTCTTGAACATTTTTAAAATTGTTCTGCTTAAATAATCGAAATATTTCCCTAGCAAGAGTTCAATGAGTTTATGCGAGCTCTAATTTTCTGATATTAGAGTAGACCATTAGGGTAGTAGCAACTGAGATATGATGGGTAAGTATAATAAGAGGGTACATGAGACCAAGAACTTTTGTCGCATTTAAATCGGTCTCTTCAGAACACACTTAAAGATCCGACTGTAAATGTAGAAGACATAACATAACGCAAAATGCAAAAGAGCGGCCCCTAAGTTCGGAAAAAAATATTATTTTTTTTTCGAAACTGCCTTGCAAAAAAACTTTATATGCTTACCTATTGCTGTCTTGCAACCACATAATGCCACTGTGACCTTTTTCACTCTGTATACGATGTTGAGCTCAAAATTAAAATTCCTGTCTGAACTAAATTTCAGACCCCACAGAGGTAGCTCCCCAATTTGGGATTTTGTGACTTCTGGTAAACATAACTGGCACAGTCTTCGCTGAATTTAATCAGTGACCGTTTTTCCAAAGTTGCCATAATTAAGTATAGACGTGAACTTCACTTTGGCTAACATGGGGATTAAGTTAGTAACGCAAGATCCTTACATCGTTTTATTAGCAATTTTCTCCACCTGAACCGATACAAAAAAAGTAAAAACGGGGTTATGTTCGGCCTGGCCGAAACGTATTTAACTTCCACCGTCCTTAGGCTACTAAAGGGCAACAAAAATAGTCCGCTTTTAAAGCCTTTGGCCCAAGGGTCCGTCCTCTCAGCCAAAAATGTTGTATCTACACACAGAGAAAAATTAGTTACAAATCGGTCCGATCTTCAAAAATTCGGTAGGATTAACCGAATTTCAGTTAATTCAAAATATCATATGATGGTTGCTACAACCTTATAACGGTATTTACAGCCAACAACACAGTTATACAAACCAAATTTAGTTTAACTATTGGTTGCAACTGGCGGTTATGGCAACCAACCAATTGTAATGAACATGTTACTTTGGCACTAAAACCACGGTGCGACAGTCCAAAAAACCTGGGACCGGATATTATTTTTCTTGTAGGGCTTGTCGAGTAAAACAAGATTCCAATATTGAAATATGCCGGACACCTCCAAAATCCGGATTTACGGTTAAAAAACCGGTTTTTGTACCTTTACGCACTTATAAGCCTGTAATTTTGTTGATAATGATCCGATTTCAATTTCTTACTAGACTTGAAAAGAAGAAACTGAGATCTTTCGAATGATATATAAACTATATAAGAAAACTTGAGAAATTTGGGTGTCATTGTTCAGCAAACACAAATTTTGTAGATTTTTCAAAAAAATTTCAACATTGGTGACGTTTTTATACATTATTTTATTAAGAAACTATAATACTATTGCATTTATTCAAAAAGTACGTTTATTTACTATTACAACGCATATTTGAGTTTAAAAATAGATAAGCAATTGACTGAGTTACTTAACTTTTCATGAAAACAAAATTTTTACCTTTAACTCGACAAGACCTACAAGAAAAATAATATCACTCCCCAGATTTTTCTATTTCAATCAATTTTGTACCACCGTGTAATTGGTACTGACAGCAGATTAGTTACACAATATAACTCGTAGTTATTTATCAATATATAAAACCTACGAGTAAAATATTTTATCGGTTTTAGTGACAACAAAAACTGTGTTTACGATGAAAACATATTTAAAAATCCCCAAAAAAATTATAAAACAAAAAAAATGGTCAGACAGTTTAAGTTTTTTGGACAAGACGGTTAAATCTGCCAAACGATACTGTCATATCAATAAACGAACTATAAATAAAAAAGAAATATTTTCCAGAATATAGAAACAGGCTTATACGTTATTTACCGACATTACTCAGACTTTATCAGAATTTTCGCCATAGATAAATAGACAACCTTATTATTCAAAACAACCATTTTTTTGGGGGTTTTCTCTCAGTTACGGCCACCCAAAGCTTGACAGTACATATTCAGGCATGTCACAGAAGTTTTACGAAATCGATTTATTTCACCTTTTCCAAATCGTTACGATTTGCTTTTGCTTCTTCAGCACTCGTTTTGACTAATTCGGAAAAAAAAATCATTTCACATTTTTGAAACAAAAATATGGTAACTCCATGAAAAAAAAACAGCTGATTACAAATTTATGTAAATAAGGGAAAGTAATAAACAAATTGTTGACAATTAAAAAAGGAGTTTAAATTGTTTTTTATAATATAAACACCAAAAGTAAAAATGCCAGGGGCTTCAATACTTGCTGTAATGGATGAAGAAATAAATCAGCGGTCTACTGAAAAAATTCGTCGCCGGACATTGAGGAACGCATCAGATCCTTTATCTCACTCAAATGCAGAGTAAGTATCCACCTGCAATGAGTTATTTTCAAATTTATTTTAATAATAATAAATTTCACCACCACCAGTTCCTCGCAAGTCCTTTTTATTATGGCACATCTTCGCCTTAACATTTCCTTTCTAATCTGACCAAACTTTCTTCCATTCTTTACAGGTTTTACTTGGTGGACCTGAACTATTCAGCAAAGCTGTCAATTCCGTCCATAGAGAATCAACAACAACCTTATCACCTTTTACATAGCCCCTGGCAATTTCGTGATGTTTATCCATAAAATTGATAAAAATTTTGTCCTGTTTAACGTTTCGGTGTTTGCCCCTAAAGTATAAAATAAATTAAATAAACAGTTTTTGACGAAAATTGTAAATACTTACATTTTTGCCCGATTGACTGAAGCGCTCTGTCTCAAACCAAACAATTAATTGTTTTTTTGTTTTTCCCCTTTCTTGCTTTTTCGTCTGTCAGTTGTACATTTCTACACCTTCTTCTTCAACACATATGGCAGAGAATTTGGTTAATACAATATTTTCTGTTACATGTATGTGTCTTCTGTTTATTTTTTACGTTAAAATCACTAAACATTTCAATTTCACCCTGCTTTTTGAAAGTGATATCAAAACGCAAAATTTTTGCGTTTTCCGTTTTTTAGAGAAGCTAAAACCGTTTTCGTTTTCACTTTTGAACGATTTTACATTCTGTGACATGCCTGATTGTAATATATTTTAATTAATTGTTTCTGGCTGGGTCATCCCTAAACTGCTTATAAAGATATTTATCCAAAGACGTATTTGTTTTAATGATCCGATGAACCATTGCAAAAACTACTTAAAACCCACAATTTACAACAACAACCAATACATGTACAAAATTAGTTCCAATAATCATCATAGTCTGTTATGATAACCGATACTAGTTTTCTTCAACCGAAAGTGTCTGTTCCTTTTACTGAAAATTGCTGTGCACCCAATCAACATTCGGTTGTAACGATGGAATACATGGATAGTTCGTGCAACCACCAACATTCGGTTGGCAAACAATTCGGTTGTGGCAACAATTCTATTCTTTGTGTGTTATATAAACCTATATTTGACATCGTAGCAAATTTATTTTTAATTTAATTGTCCACAAGTATAAGTATTTATATTGACTATTTGTCGCCCGTTTTAACCATAAGGGACTTTTTTGGGTCTCGTAAGCCAAAACGTAAGTCCCAACTAAAAGTACCCATTATAACAATTTGTATTTTACAAAAAAATATGATTTCTGAAGAAAATATTAAAAAAAGTCTTCATTTTTTTCCCGAGGTACCTTTAGTTCCTTAAAGGAAAGCTTTTTCCCTCCGGGTCGATTTCAAACATTTACAAACCGAAACTGCTTAATTTGGTATTCTGAAGGCGTGGTCGTCAATTACCGATCACTAGTGTCACATGTTTGGTATTTTGTAAGGAAGTGGGACGTCGCCATTGTGTTGGGACGACTATGTTCTTACCGTCACCGGTTTTAGCGATGACTTGGGAAGTTTTTGAGGAGAAAATAAACAGAAAAATTGGAAAAAAGTTAAAACACTAACGCGAACAAATATTTGAAGTGTTGAGTAACAAATAGAAATAAAATTTACCGGTAATTTTAAAAATATATGAATAGAATAGGACAGGTTTTTTGTGTTCGTGGCCCGTCAAAAGCTGGTGAGAGCTGACATGAAAAACAAAATTCAATAACTTATGTATGTTGATGGCCGTGTTCCGATGGCAACTCGCTTTGGAGGCCGCCGACGCGATAACTTCACGCCATTGCGCAAAAATATAAAAATTATTTTATATGCAGAAAACTATAGACAATTTGCGTTTAAACCCGTCCGTAAATAATTAAAATTTGTTTGTGAAGAAACAAGAAAAACCTTTGATGAGATAAAGCGAGATCGGTTGTTTTTTGCTTAAAATATTTTTAGAATAACAAATTTTCAAAACAAATTTCAAAAATTTCTGTTAAAGTTTCGAAGTTATCACCATAGCGACCACTCACTCGATTAATAAGCGAGTACCACTAGAACACGCCTAATAAACAAAAAAAGTAACTGCCAACAAGCATGAGCTTCTAGTTCGGAAGTTGAAATCAACTTCCACTCAGCAAGCTGAAGGCAGCTGCAGCAAATCTGCTAGTTATAGAAAAAACTCAACCATAAGGGCCCCGTTCAGGCAGTTGAATGCAAAATCAGGACAAGGTGTTTAAGGCCCTCGTTATAGAACGTTTTTTTTTATTTAAAATCAGAATCATAATTGTCTACAGACAATCTACCCTAGATGAAATGCCTTAACAATTTATTAACTTTTACGTCAGTTGATCATAATGTTAGACGATAAAATATTGAATATTTCATAGTTTTAGATTAATTTATTTAAGCTACAAGCAAACATTCACATTCTGCTCCCCTGCTGGGGGAGATGAAAGCTTAAGTTACTGCTTCGGGCGTCCTTGCAGAAGAGTAGAACCATGGCAGCAAGTTCAAGGAGCAGTTGTTGCAATTTTACAATTACACAAAATAAAAGTTGCATACAACATATGCATGTAAATACACATACACACATTTATGTATGTGCGAGTGTGGGTGTTTAACGGTGGCACATGTAACTGTGTAAGTGTTGAGAATATATGGTTAATTATGGTAAATTGCTTGGAGATTTATGTGCAGCAATAAGGTAGAACCACACGTACACTCACACATTTATTTACACACACACACATTCACAACATGAATCTACGGCTGCAATAACATTCAAGTGTATGTGTTTGTAAACAATTTGCTCACTACTCAGACGCACACACACACACATGCACATACACGCACTCGTATGCTTGCATGAGTATATCCTTCCCTCTCAAAGTGCCATCCGCCCTCGCTAGATGCAAAGCAACATCCATACATTTCCGGGCATAACAAATATTTCATGGTTGACTGTGCACTTGAATTTGTACGGTTGTGTGTGTGTGCGTTCTAGTGCGAATGAATATGTGTGTGCGTGTTTGCTCCATTAAAAATAATTATAGTAAATTTTTAATTATAAAATGCGGTTTAACAACATTTCACATTAAAGTTGCATATTAATTAAAATAAGAGCTTTTTTCCTGGTTACAATTCATGTGCGAGAGGATCACACTAAGTTAAGCCTTTTAAGTCCTTCATTACAAACGACTACAGACATGTGTGAGTGTTCACATTTCCCTCAACATTCCATTAAGGAACGAGCGGGAAACTTTTCTCACATCAGCGTAATTTCCATTTTAGAGTGGAATTCAAGCACATATTGAAGTACATAACGATTGTCGTAATTAAGAAATGAGAAGTCAATCGTTGTAAATCAGCATCTATGTTCTACTCCCACAGCAAAGAAGATAGTAGAGACTATACGAGTTTATAAACGGGGTTTTAATAAGGAGGGGTGCAACTAAAAATGCACTAAAATACACCGGTCGTTTGTAAGTAATTGGCATAGACTTGAGTCGAAAATCCATTCTAAACGTTGCATATCAACGCATTTGTTATACCCTTCTCGACAGTGGTACAGGGTTTTATGACTTAATGGTTTGTAAAGCGAGGGTTGCTATATATATTTTTAAGTGTTGTCTGGCGCCATCTGACATTTCCATTGGAAAGTATGACATTTTTTTTAACCAATAACGTACTCAGAACGTTTTGACGTACGACCATCATTTGTGTTGTTTACAGTGACTTGAAAAAATTCAATTTGGCAAAAAAATGGATTTAACTCGTGAACATTTTCGTGCGATCTTTTTTCACAACTTTCGACGTGAATTATTACGACAAGAGTGCATCGATAAACTTAAATCTTTGTATGGCGATGAAGACCATCCTATAGCACTGTGAAAAACTGGTTTAATGAATTCAATCGTGGCCGACCCTCGCTCAACGACGAAGGTCGTCAATGCCGTCCAAAAACGGCAGTTGTGCCAGAGAACATTGATGCCGTGCGTAAACTGATAATGATCGTCATGTGACATACCGTGAGATAAAGGCATACTTGGGCTTTTCTTCCACCAGCATACATTCGATATTGCATGAACGCCTGGCCGTAAAAAGGTTTGTTGGATCCCGCACAATTTGACAATCGCTCAAAAAAGGCTTGTGTCGATTTGTGAAAAAAATTTAAAAAAAATACGATCGCGGTGCTGCTAAAGACGTTTATAAGATCGTCACAGGTGACGAATCATGGAGCTATGAGTATGAGCCATTAACAAAACAGCAATAGACTGTGTGGGCCATGGAAGACGAGCCAAATCCAACGAAAGTTTGGTTTTTTTGTGTGGAAGAAATATTCTTTTATATTAAAGTACATTTAGCCGCAATTAAAGAATATGGCCAACCATTTCAACAGAGAGAAGACGAACTGCTTTTTCCTTGTTCGAGGAAAAAGCACTTCGAAGCAAATGGTCGCCTGTTTCTCCCGCAAAACTGGTCATGTGGCGACTGTTCCGCGTGAGCAACGAAGTACGGTCAACTCTGAGTGGTACACCACAATTTGTTTGCCTGAATTCTACGGAGAAATTCGAAATACGAACAAGAGAAGATGAACCATTGTGCACCATGACAATGCAAGCTCTCATACATCGGCTTATAGCAGCGCCTTGATGGGTCAAAACGTCGAATTGATGGGTCATCCGCCGTACAGACCTGACTTGGCACCCAATGACTTCTTTTTATTCCCGCACATCAAGAATCTGGCGATTCTTCTGGCGATTTTCGTCGCCAGAAGATGCTGTTGTAGCATTCAAAAACCATGTTTTGGAGGTGTCTCAAGCGTAGTGGAGGAAAGTGCTTCGACAATTGGTTTGAGCGGGTGCAAAAGTGTATAAATCATGCTGGAGAATACTTTGAAAAACAATAAAACCATTTTTGATGATAAATATTTGCATTTTCATTATTAGGCCAGAAATATATACAGCAGCCCTCGTATTTAAGAGAAAAGGAGATATACCCGCAGTTATATGATACCGAATCTAAATTTTCTGCAGTTACGTTAGTCTAACATTAATATTTATCAACACTCAGTTCAACTCTATTGCCTGAAGTGCATTGATTTAAGAGAAATTTTCTTAAATGACGTTTGAGTGGGAGGTACTAGAATGGTCCTGATAACCACAAGAATGAAATAAACATACTTCAGAATACAGAATTCATGTTCAATTTAAATTAATTAAAAGAAAAGTTATGCTTGTTTCAATCTGTCAATGGTGTCATTTGAAAAGTAAGTAAACTAAACTAAGGTTCTAATGTGAGCTTAGGTTGCAGTTTGTGTATTAATAAAAAAAAATAAATAATCCAATTACTAAATTTCGGAGGATTTGCACGAATAGTATTCATATTATTATGCGATTACCCCTCATTGGTAATCGCATAATATCGGAATGGTAGTACCAAAAAGAGGATTATCAGCGACACTTGGTACTCGCGCAAAAAGCCGCTATAAAAATAGTATGGAGTCTAAAATTTAGTAAATTTCTTGCAAACGGTGACAATTTATGCGAGTTTTAATCTACACTGGATGGGAATCCAATTTGGAGTCACCATGATGACCCTTTATCTTTTTTAAAATGTTTTGATTTTGTGACAGTTAGTATAAATAGTAAAGGGTGTCCAAATAAAACGCACGTTGTTGATTGTAAAAGAAAAAACTAAAAGTTTTTAGGGAATTATATTTATATTTTGTATTGTGATAGAAGGATCTCCGGCAATTGTGTATGAAACAAAATATTGGTCAAATGCTCGCAGCGGCTTCGGTGGCATACATCTATCAGATGGTCCATACTTTCAATGACTCGACTATCGAATATTCGACGATCGATGTCGATAATGTGCCGAATTCCATCCTTTGAATTGTTCCTGGCTTATTGACTACTTTTTCATTTTAATATCATCAAAAAAGAAGTCCAACGGTGTCATATCACATGATCCAGGCGGCCAATTAAAATCGTCATGACGTGAGATAACGCGGCTGTTGAATTGCTCGCGAAAATTTATTATTTCTTTGGCTGTGTAAGTGGCAAATAGTAACATCATTTTGGAACTATTTTCTGGCTACAAGAAATCCGTTATCATTTGCCGGTAGCGAGGACCATTAACGGTAACTGCTTGGCTGATCTCAGTTTTGAAGAAATACGGCCCGATGACAGAGAGATGGCAGAGCGAGCATGCAGATGTGTTTTCAAATTTCCAGCAGACCTGATTTGTGAAATTTGCGCACAATTCTCCCGATTGTAGACGCATTTGGTCAATTATGCTGACCAAAAAACCCCGAAGTTTAAGCTCAAATGCATTTTAACTTGATTGCCCATTTTCGTAAATGGCTACAACAATCTTTCTACAACAATCTTAAATTTGTCAAATACTGAAAGAAACACCTGTCAAATTAAGTTGGGTAAAAAGCTTGACGTTAAGGTACGACTCGCAATTAACATCGTGCTTTATGGTTGGACCATTCTTTAACAACCAAAAATATTGGTAGGTTATTGTTGCATATTGAATAACCCAACAATAAAGCAATAATGTTATACAGGGTAATTCATTCATGACTGGGCAAATTTCAGCAGCGTTTTCCTTGGCCACTGTCTACTGGTTCAGAATTTAGCAATTTTACCCTAGTACCCTTGGACCACCAATCCAAAAATTTGCAAACCGTTGCCATTTTTATATTTTTAATAGACTTCACACAAGAATAATGTGTTTATTTGTTTGTCATTCCGTTTGTAGCATCTCGAAAAACTCAAGTGCTACACTGAATTATATATATACAGTCGAACCTAGATAAGTGGGTTAGCAAGCGACCGACAGTTTATTAATACTTAAGGAGGCTTCCTACCCATACAGTTTCCCACTTGTCCAGGTAATTTGATTTTTATTCCACTTAAAGAGGTAAAGCATGGTCATTTTTTTTAGAAAAATGTAGTTTTTGTAAGATATATTCTTAAATTCTGTTTATTGGCGTTTTATTCAAAATTCGATAGTTCAATTCAAAAAATAAACATCAAAAGTAAGTCGGCATATGTCGCCAAATTAAATTGTTGGCCAAAATTACCCAAACAAAAAAACAACGCCAAGCTAACACTGCAGTGAGTCTTTTTCCAATATCTATGTCCCTCTATGCTATGACAATATATGGTACAAAAATACATTGAACGGAGTCATTAAATCGAATATAACCCAAATATCTCAAATGCCGATTTCAAATTAAAACTTTCGGCAAATTAAGAGTAAGCTACTTTTACAAAAGTTAATTGCCAAATCACCAAAATATAAGTTACCAAAAGTCTTCAATCTCGTCATATTTGGCGAGAAATCACCAAACTTGACAACCGTGCTTCTTCCTTAGTAAAAAGCAAAAACTAGAGAAAAAAAGACAACAATCGAACTTTTGGAGGTAAAGCATGAAATGAAAATATGATTCCTATTTATAGAGGTAAACTCTAAAAAATCAAGTCCCACTTAAATAAGTTCAAATTCCTGTATGTGTGACAGTGCATAGAGAAAGGGACCTAAGGGTAAAAACCAGTTTTGTACAGGAGAGCCATTTTAAAGATTTAAATACGTGTATCTTTGGTGTAACATCATTTTCATAAGACGCGCATATCTCTGGGAGGGAACACTTTTGGGGCATGGGATCGGTCTTAGTCGATGCCCAGATGTTGTCCACATCAAAAAAATAAAAAAGTGAAAATTGATTTTTTTACCCTAAGGTCCCTTTCTCTATGCGCTGTCACATATATATTTTTTTTATTTTTTTTTTTTGAAGTGTGCCAGGATCCACTAATTTAGGCTTGACTGTACAAAAAATCCCCTAAAATAATCTCAGGATTTTTGACATTTCCACTATATAAATTTAATATTAACATATTAAATCGGACTTCCCAAAATTTCAAATTTTCCTATGTCACTTACATTACGTACATTATTTAAAAAATAACGAACTTTTAGCAACTCCTTCGCAAATACATATTTCGTGAAGAATTTAAACCATCGTTGTCCTTCCTGCTCCTCCTTATAAAACACAAACTAAATTATTGCTATGCCATTCCATTCGTAAGGAACGAGCAGTACAAGTGCAGTGGAAGGAAGGATTTAAAATATGTTTCACAATTAGTTGCAAAATTTATATGTGTTGCAAGATTTCTTGCTGCATACTCGTCGGTCGCATGCATGAATGATGGTCGCTCGCATGCCCGAAATGCCGGAGACAAATCGTTATGTAATGCAATAAAACAATATAAATTATTTCCTTCGGAACAAAAGGGCATAGTAATTGGGATGCCAAATCTTGTGGCAAATTAGACGGAGGAGTACGAGTAATAAAATGTATTGGCATTGGCAGGAAGCAATTTAAGGAACTGAAAGAATTGGAAAAATATTTTCATTTCGACTGTTGGTGGTTAAAATGATGTAATGTTGATAAATACATATGTACATATATATCATACACATATGTACCAGAATTTGGGCTACCTTTTTGATTGTTTCGTTGGCAGATGCCACAACTTTAACAGGTGAACATAGAATTTAAAGAAAAAAAAACAAGAAAAGTTCGGCCCGGCAGTACCTTTTATACCCCACACCGTACATTCGCTATTGAAATAGCAATTATCATATTTGATCCGTTGAACCATATTTTTGTGGTCCTAGGCAATCCTGTGGTTACAAGCCACACTTTGTGGCAAATCTTAAAGTTTGTATAGCCTCCGGCGAAGGGTGGATGGGATATTAAATTTGTCATTACCTTTGAAACACCAGGAAATATTACTCTAGGATGCTAACAAAGTACACATTTTCTTGATGGCCGTAAAATTTTAAGACGATCTAGCCGATTCTGACCATCCGTCGGTGTGTCTGTCAAAAGATCGATAAAGTTCCAACGAATCAACCTAGAATCCTGATGGCTCCTAGTCATTACCTGTTCGGGAATGTTAACGGCCCAGTGGAAAAAAGGTTCCCTTTTGGGGCAAATTATAATTTTGTATCGAAGGACAGTGGTTAAAATCGGTATTGTTAGCTAGGACGATGAATCCGATGAATCCTAGTATGGATTTCTTGTAATGTGGATCTCTGCTTATTGGCAGGAATTTTAATTAATTTGGTCAAAATAGTATATAACTGGTATGGATCACATGTCTGAGAATTTTAAACCTGGTTTGGCTTAAACCTCGTAATAACGGGCCAGAGGACCCTTACAGTCATTTACAGAGTGTTCGCGATATTATGTAGAGTGAAGAAATCTAGTTATGTATGTATAACGGATAACTCTAGAATAGCAGAGTAGCCGACGTAATTTAGGTTTTGTAGGTTTTTCGGGTTGACTGTTTTGAGGATCACGTATGAGAGCATTTAAGCCACGTGACGTAGAAAAAAGAATTCTACACAGTCTTTCGGGCGCGTGTGTTCGCGATTACTGTTTCGGATGAAGCACAAGTGTAGATTGGAAAACACGGCGTTCGTTTCTCCGAAGTCTTAAAGAGCTTGTCTAGCAAGAATGTTATCATGACGTTCGAGCTTCTCTTTGTGCTTTATATTGATTTTTTGAACTGCCTCTTTGACGAGAGGTATTTTCAAGTCTCGGTGGATGTTTTCATTCCTCATTTACCAAGGGGCACCGGTAATAAGCCGCAATGTCTTCGATTGGACTATTTGTATTTTGTCGAGATTGCTCGAGCTTGCTTTGCCCATAGCTGGGCACCGTACAACCAGTTAGGTTTGATTGCACTGTTGTATAGCATCATGACCTTATATTCAAGGCTTAGTTTTGAGTTCGCGTTTAGGAGCCAGTGCAGTTGATGGACCTTAAGTTTCAGTTGAGTTTTCTTGGCTTCGATATGACTTCTCCAGGTGAGTCGGCGATCCAGGTGGATTCCAAGGTATGTTACATGATAAGATCGAGAAAAAGGAATATTGTTTAGTTTCAATGTCGGACAAGTGCTAAAATTCAGTGTGAAAGTTACCTGTGTGCATTTAGCCTCATTTACTTTTATTCTCCAGTCAGAGAGCCAAGATTCTATTCACCTGAGATGTACACCTAGATTCATAGAAGCAATATCCTGCTTTTTATGTGCGGCCATTATAGCGGTAACGTCGGCAAAAGTGGATGTTAGAACGTTTGTCCTGGTAGGGATATCCCAGGACGCTTCCCTGGGGCACACCTGCTAGTTTTCCCGGTCACCGGCGACGTGTTGCCCACATTTGACTCTGAATCTGCGGTTTTCTAAGTAAGAGTTAAGAATTCGATGCGTATTTGCCGGTAAGTATTTGCAAATTTTGTAGGTCAAGCCAAAGGGCCAGACTTTGTCAAATGCTTGAGCAACATCCAGAAATACGACACAGCAATATTCTCGCCGTTCAAATGATTTTTCAATTGCTTGGATCAGACGGTTAACTTGTTCGATGGTGCTGTGACCTTCCCTTCATAAATACGAAGGTTTTTAATTAGTAGTATTTTCCTTCGATAACTATATAATTTATTAGCAATACATGTCACAAATTCTTCTCAGACTAAATATTTATAATATTCTAGAATTAAGGTATACTCCTATTCTCAACTTAATTTGTTTTTTGTTTACTTTATATACTTTGTTATGTTTTACTACTTGAAAACAAATAAAAATGACTGTGACTTGGGACGGACGCAAAAGGCCCAAAAGGGCAATTTAGTAGCCTAGGAACGGCGGATGGTATATAAGGTGCAGCCTGGTCGAACTCAACGACGTTTTTACTATATATATTTGTATTCGTAACTGCAAATTAATTATTCATATGTAGGGGTCGCTTCTATAGATTATGTTGAGTCCCAATTTTTACACGCACAGAACAGATATGGACACGACAACAATAGTATGTTCTCTGCAATAAAAGTATCGCAACCATAGTATTGTTCTTTAATTTCATATTTACAATAGTATGGTTGCGAAAATATCTTTATTGTTTAAATGTAACAATTGTGTTATGCCAAACTTAAATACGAAAATATTGTTGCATTAACAATATAAATATGGTTGTTGCGATAAAAGTATTGTTTTTTTGGGTTTTATTTAAACAATAAAATGATAACGTCAATCATAATGTATGATTATAATTGTAAGAACATTGTTATTGTTACTAATCTTACGCAATTATTGTACTATTTATCTGTAAGTTACAAATTTTAAAAACTAACTGCTTTGGATTTGCGTAGCTGAAATATTTTTTTTTAACTGAAACCAATATTTTTAAATAATTATCTGAACAAAAATTTCTTTTGTTGAATAGCAACATAACCCAATCCTAATAAATAGTTTTAGGCAAATTCAAAGCAGTTAGTTTTTTAAATATATAACTTACAGTTAAAAAGTACTATCATTGCGTGAGATTCGTAAGAATAATATGGTTGATTGGAATCATACTATTGTTTTAGGAATCATACTATGGTTGTATGTGAAACTTACTATAGATGTACGATGCTTTTTGAATATTGTTACCCTAACCATCTTCCGAATAAATCTAATTTTGGATTCATAGTAAAAATTACTTTAATTTGAGTACCTAAAAGTCCTAATTTACTATTGAACGATTTTTTTGAACAAAATGTAATTTTTAGGTCCCAACGTTCCCAGCATCATTGCCTAAATTTCAGCCAAATCTTGAAATTAACCTTTGAATTCGTAGAAAATTATGCCTTAACTTGAATATATTTCCATATTTACTTGCGGTTGCTTTTTGGGACCATAAGGACATTTATGGTACTCCTTCGGACCATGATTCCAATGCCACTCTCAGCCATATCTTTAAATAAACCCACTTCAGGACTCGCATATAAATTCGCTTTAATTTGACTGCCCGTCAGTAGAATTTAAATATTTTTGAGTACTATAGGTACTAAACTTTTCTTACTATTCTGAACAAAACTTTAGGCAAATTGTTCACACACGCATATACAGGATAGGCCAAATATGGGGATAAAAAATTTTATAAATTTTTCGTTTATATATATTTTTTTCAGATTATATAAATAAAATTAGGAGAAAAAATAATGGAGAGACTGAAAACTGAACAAAGAACCAGAATAATAGAATTTTATTATTTAACTCAGCGATCAATTATTTCTCATTTTCATTTGAATGGTTTTGTTAATAAGCAGAACTGAAGGTTTTGGGGTTCTGGAAATCCAAGAGCCATTAATCAACCCCAATTGCACCCCATGAACTATTAGAGATAAAACGATGATAATTGGAACATATATTGTTGGCATGGATCAAAACACACTGCAGAGGAACAGTGGGCGGTAACTCGCCAATTAAAAAAATCGCGTTTATGGCCATACTAGTAGACAAAACTTTCTAAAAGTTGACCAGAATGAAATCAATGAAATTTTACAGAATTAAATCAATGCAATCAAGGGCGTGTCCTCGCACTTAAACCCCTGAATCTACAAGGGCTTTATTTCGAAAACGTATAATGATATGACAATAGAAGTTGGTAAATATGATGTTGTTACTTGAAGAAAGAGACCCAAAAGAAAAGAGGCCGGAGTCCCGCCCCTTGCCAACATTTTAATTTGGAAGGGTATACTTAGTAGGGACATAAATACTGTTACACACGTTTTATGCTGTAAAATAATAAGTACTGAATGTTTTTGGACCAAATATTTTTTAATATATTTATTTATGTATCCAAAAAGAATCTACTTTTTCGAAATGTCCGCCTTTGGAAAATTGGCCACAGCTCGAACCAAAGCAGTCTTAAGAGATCTAATGTTGGGGTATCTTTTGTGACAAACCTTGTCCTCTAAAACCGTCCACAATTTGTAATCCAATGGGTTCCAATCTGGACTGCCTGAGGGTCATTCTTCAGAGGAAATGAACGCTGGCAAATTGTTTCGAAGCCAGGCCTGGGACGTTTTAGCCTTATGGGCCGGCGCATAATCCTGCTGGAAAGCCCATGGCTACTTTTGGAACAGGGAATTGTAAAGAGGCTTTACCACAGCATCCAAAACGGTTTCTTGGTAAACGTTGGCCGATGTTTTAACTCTTTGTTGTGACCCCTTCGTAAGAGACATCCCACCAACCCATGACTGAAGCTGGATGACGACCTTTATCCACCCTTGGGAACAGTTTAGATGCTTCCTTAGATGACCGCGCATACATCCTATCATTTTGCTTGTTAAATTTTTCCTGAACGTTAAAAATGTTTTCATCGGTGAACAACATTTTTTTGTGTTATCAGCGTTTTTCGCCAAAAGACGTTTGCATTTTTCAATCAAATATTTTTTTTAAAGCTGCAGTCAATAAGTGTCCGGTACGTTGTTTGAAAGCCCCAAGTCCCAAGACTCTTTTAATGATTCGACTCATGGACTTTTGCGTGATATTCATCTCAAGGGCCATGATTTTCTGTTTTCGGAGCGGATTTCTGTGAATTCTTGATTTAATGGCTTTGATGACATGCGGTGTTCGAACAGAGCGTGGGCGGCCCGACCGGTGGCGGTGTTTTACATCTCCAGTCTCCTCAATTTTTTTTTTCATTTCACACTTGAAAAGCGCTATTACAGCGATAC
Organism: Hydrotaea diabolus; assembly: GCA_963513945.1. Lineage (NCBI taxonomy): Eukaryota > Metazoa > Arthropoda > Insecta > Diptera > Muscidae > Hydrotaea > Hydrotaea diabolus. The sequence continues at coordinate 125,078,905 of OY740717.1, forward strand.
GGTTCTCATTATCTGACCACTCCATGATGAAAGTTGAAACAATTTTGAAATCTCGTTACGCTATTGCGGTTAACTTTCAAAACCCATATGACATTAACAGGGTATGTTCAGTTCTATTATTGAAGTGGGTGTGTTCAATGTTGTAACAGTATTTATGTCCCTACAAAGTACATAATGGTTTAAGAAAATGTTCAAAACAATCCATCAAGCTCAATTCGACGCCGTGCTAAGGAGCTTGGTCTTCAAAGAACCACTGGCCACCATTTTTCACAAGGATTTGCATTTGTTTCCATTAAAGAATGGATGTGTGAATAAACAGAATAGTCGGTTCTGGACAATGGAAACCCCTCAAATTAGTTATCAGTCACGTTTGCATCCATTAAAATTGGCAGTCTGGTGTGCAATTTGGTCAGGAGGAATCATTGGACCTTACTTCAATGAAAATGAAAACGGTAAAGGTTTACTGTCAATTTTGAGCGATATCGTGATATGATTGAAAACTTATTAACGCCAGAACTGCATGCTCTGGGACAAAACGAATACAGCCAGGATTACAATGGAATTACTGCGAGACCTCTTTCCACAACAAGTTATTCGCAGAAATGGTGATGTTGATTGGCCTCCACGGTCACCTGTTTGACGCGTGAATTCTTTTTGTGGGGATATCTGAAAAACAAGGTTTATGCAAACAAACCAGAAACGCTTGAGCAACCAAACAAAGTATTCGTGATGAAATTAGCGAATGCGGCGTGAAATGTGTGAGAAAAATGTGCTTAAAAGGGTCTCATTTGTGAGGCTAACAGAGGCGGATATTTATCTGATATTGTATTCCGGCATTAAATAAATAATTTATCAATATAAGATTCATTCTCTTTCATTTAATCAAAATTTATAAACAAACAAAGTAGTATACATTCCCGACGTATTATCGTATTCCCCTGTATTATCGTACAGCTTCAATACAAAGGTCCCAGAACATACAGATGTTAAAGCCACCTATTATACCCCATTCTGAGTGCAAACACATTTATCCCACCGATCTTTAATAAGAATATTTCGTGTAATGTCGTAGCAGTTCATTCTACAGTTATCTAATTAATCTCAATCATCTATCTAATTATCTAATTAATCTCTCAGGTCACAGCACTATCGAACAAGTAAACCGTCTGACCCAAGCAATTGAAAAATCATTTGAACGGCGAGAATATTGCTGCGCAGTATTCCTGGATGTTGCTCAAGCATTTGACAAAGTCTGGCACTTTGGCTTGACCTACAAAATTTGCAAATACTTACCGGCAAATACGCATCGAATTCTTGAGTCTTACTTAGAAAACCGCAGATTCAGAGTCAAATGTGGACAACACGTCACCGATGACCGCGAAATACTAGCAGGTGTTCCCCAGGGAAGCGTCATGGGGCCTATCCTTTACATTCTGTTTACCGCAGATATTCCTACCAGCCCAAACGTGCTAACATCCACTTTTGCCGACGATACCGCTATAATGGCCACACATAAAAAGCAGGATATTGCATCTATGAATCTAGGTGTACATCTCAGACGAGTAGAATCTTGGCTCTCTGACTGGAGAATAAAAGTCAATGAGGCTAAATGCACACAGGTAACTTTCACACTGAATTTTAGCACTTGTCCGACATTGAAATTAAACAATATCCCTTTTTCTCAATCTGATCATGTTTCATACCTTGGAATCCACCTGGATCGCCGACTCACCTGGAGAAGTCATATCGAAGCCAAGAAAACTCAACTGAAACTTAAGGTCCATCAACTTCACTGGCTCCTAAACGCGAACTCAAAACTAAGCCTTGAATATAAGGTCCTGCTATACAACAGTGCAATCAAACCTATCTGGTTATACGGTGCCCAGCTATGGGGCAAAGCAAGCTCGAGCAATCTCGACAAAATCCAAAGAGTCCAATCGAAGACATTGCGGCTTATTACCGGTGCCCCTTGGTATATGAGGAATGAAAATATCCACCGAGACTTGAAAATACCTCTCGTTAAAGAGGCAATTCAAAAAATCAATATAAAGCACAAAGAGAAGCTCGAACGTCATGATAACATACTTGCTAGACAATTATTGTGCAGTCCCAGATCTTTAAGACTTCGGAGAAACGAACGCCGTGTTTTCTAATCTTCATCCGTAACAGTAATCGCGAACACACGCGCCCGAAAGACTGTGTAGAATCCTTTTCTACGTCACGTGGCTTAAACGCTCTTATACGTGATCTTTAAAACAGTCAATATCAATCGCGGACGAACACTCAAAAAAGACTGTGTAGAATCCTTCATTCTACGTCACGTGGCTTAGATGCTCTCATACGTGATCCTTAAAACAGTCAACGCGAAAAACCTACAAAACCCAAATTACGTCGTCCACTCTGCTATTCTAGAGTTATCCGTTATACTTACATAACTAGAGTTCTTCACTCTACATAATATCGCGAACACTCTGTAAATGACTGTAAGGGTCCTCTGGACCTTTATCACGAGGTTTAAGCCAAACCAGGTTTAAAATCCTCACGTGTGATCCATACCAGTTATATACTATTTTGACCAAATTAATTAAAATTCCTGCCAATTAGCAGAGACCCACATTACAAGAAATCCATACTAGGATTCATTATTGAATTATACTTAAGATTCGTATACTTATTGTTAGGCTCCTTTGGAGCAGATTCAATAATTCAAATAAAGCTTATATAAAAAAAAAAAATCTCAATCGACTAACATGCAATTTTGCACCAAGCTAGCGTAAAGCATTCTGCAAACTTTTGAGCCATGATTTTGCTAGAGCTCAACTTGTGTAGCTCGGTTCCAAATACATAACACTAGCTAGCTGCAAAAGCTTATGCAAGTAAATGTTTCTGTAAATTGCAGGGCATCCTACCTATGAAATATCATGGATCCACGACAAACACAACAAAAAATTGTAAGAGTCGGACGTGGCCGACTATTTGATACCCAACACCGTTCTGCTATTTAGAATATTAGGCATGTCTGTCTTGAGCTTGAGTAGGGTCGGAATTAATATGCTAATAAGGTTAGTTATTTGTCACCTTTACTTTACTATTTTGATCGTGATGGGGTAAAATTTGTGGCTTCTAAAGCAGCAGGACATCAAAACGGCAAGGAAATTTGTTTGGGGGCTATTCGAAAACATGGACCGATAAAATCCAGTGTTACAGAACATAGGTGTTAGATGCTCGTATCGCTCCATGCAAAATTTGATAGGAAATTGATGTAATTTAGCTCAGATTCTAAAATCTGGAAGGACGAAATACTAAAATATGGACCTACGTGGTCTACTTTTACCAGAGTTAAATAAATGGTCGCTAATAACTCACCATGCACAATTTGGGCGTGATCGGGAAAATTTGTGGCTTCTAGAGCAGCGGGACCTGTAATTAGGGGGAACCGAAAACTATTCGAAAACATGTGCGAATTTTGGTCGAATAGGGAGGGATGTTTGTGTGCGAGCTATTGGAAGACTTGGGCCGATATGGACAAATTTTACCACAGATGGGTGTTGATCGCTCGTAACGTTCTTTGCGAAAGTTGGTCGAAATCAGATCTTATATGTGGCTTTTCTATTAATGACCTCAAAATATGACCAATAGCAAAAGGATTCGAACTTCATTCGTTCGGCTCAAACTTGAAGATCACACCGCTTTTACCGAAATCGGTTCATAATTGTGACCTGTCCTTTAATTACAACGATAGATGGACAGACGGACGGACATCGCTCAATGGAATCAGATATTGATTCTGAGTCAATCGTTATACTTAACATACGAGTAGGGCTTATCTCCATTTCTTTAACGTGTTGCAAACATCAGCACTAAGTCGTAATACCCAATGTAAGGTATACTTACAAAGTTATTTCCAAATATTTTTGTGTTCCAACCACTGTGCAACGTATTATAAAAAAATCTTTTCCCTGCCTTCGACTGAACGTCATCGGTGGCATTCCTGCCACATATCCTGAATGATCGGTACGCGTACCACTTCCTATCATCTCTATCAACCCATTTTTCAGGGACCATAAGCGTATATTGTGACGGCCGGGCTATGAGCAACAGACAGTGCGATATACATAACAATGAAGAAAAGGTAGACACTCGCATTGGAAGAAGATGATGTGACATTTTTGCGAAAATGAACATCAGCAGCAGCATCAGCAACGACAAAGACGACAGATGAGAAAAGGGAACAGCACAAGATGTTTGTTACCACCGAAAATGCTTCAGCTATTTTGGGTACTCTTGTCACGCATTTGTATGACATTTACGTCAAGAGTTTTTGCGTTTGCCTTTTTCTGTGTGTGCGTGTATGGGTGAGTATGTGTGTGTGTTTGCAAGGAACCGCTCGTGCAAGGATTACTGCGACTGACAATGACGATGTCGGTGTCAGTGCCAGTACTGCTGCTTCTCCTATCACTTGAAAGGGATAGGGACGACAATAAATTGACAGAAGGAGGAGTAGGCGGACAATTGCTTGCGTGTGTGAAAGGAGTGATATTTATTAAAGATTTTTATTATTTGTTTTGTTAATATTCAAGGGAGACAATGTTATAAACAAAACCGAGTCCTTGAAAAGTGCAAATAAAAGCAATTCCACTTGATTGTGACTGCTCTGTTTGAAGATGCTTTAGCGTTGATTGTCGGCAATGTTGAAAATGTGTCAAAATATTTACTTAATTCAAGTTGGGGCATATCTCGCAGCGTAATGTGAGATGTCACATATGACATTTGGTGACTACTTTCGGATAAATGATATAACACATGATTGTCTTTCATGAACATATGCATATGAACATGTCATTCACGAAAAAGGCATGAACATTGGGTTGGGGTGAATGCAAATTTTGGTATTAGGCAATTATTCCCATTCTCATTTTTCCTAGCATAGAGCCAAACTAGTTCTGTTCCGGGGGCTTTAGTTGGATTTGGGAGCCTAGAGGAAAAGAGGATCATTATTTTAAGGTTGGAAGAAAAACTTACATTTGACTTTGCATATAAAACAATCATAATTAATTATAAACTTAATAGAGGCTACTATATAGAATTAAAGACGAATTGTTGGAGTAAATGTATAATCAATTTGTCTTTCTGCTCGCAACACCTCGAAATATTTATCTAACCAATTGAATTAAATAATTGATGGTCCAACTATAAAGCACGAATATAATTGTAAATTTAACAAAAATGTTTTAATGATTTATCTTAAAATTTGCTTTTATGACAACAGGATCTTTGACAATTATGTGTGAAACAAAATATCGGTCAAATGCTCGCCACGGTTACGTTGGCATACTTCTATCCAATGGTTTACATTTTTAATGACTCTAAGACATAAGGGAGGTTGAATGACGTTAACCTGCCGAATTATCTCATCCTTTAGCTCTTGAATCGTTCTTGGCTTATTGAGGTACACTTTTTCTTTTAAATATTTCCAAGAAAAGAAGTCCAACGGTGTCGAATCACTTGGCAGGCAATTAACATCGCCACGACGTGGGATACGGCCATTTAATTTCTCGAGCAAAAGAACCATAGATACGTTGACAGTGTGACAAGTGGCACCATCCTGTTGGAACCGCATATCATCCAGGTTCAATCTTTAATTTCTGGCCAAGTTCACGGTAACTACACGCAGAAAAAAAGTATGGTTGTGGTGACAATATTCGAAGAGGATAATACTATTGTTGTGTATATGGTTGTGGTACAACAATATTATGATCCTCACAACAATAGTATGATTCAAATACAACCATAATTTGATCCTCACAACAATATTATGATACACATAACCATACTATTATCCCCACAACCATAGTATGATTCAAGCTCAACCATACTATGATCTCCACAACCATATTATGATCCTCGCAACCATAGTATATTTCACATACAACCATAGTGTGATCTTCACAACCATAGTATGATCCTCACAACCATAGCATGATTCACGCGCAACCATGTTATGATCCCTACAACCATAGTATGATCACACACTATTATACTATGATCACCAATATAATTTATTAGAATTGAGTTAAGTTGTCAACAATAGATTTGAGTTAAGAAAATTATTTAAAATACATTAAATTCAAAATAATAGGAGCGATTTATTTAACAGTAGAAAAAATAAGTTTAAAAAAGGTAAGCGTTTTTATTGCAAATATTTCAGTTAAACAAAGCCAAAGAAGCTTTTTTAAAACATTTTAATTTCCATATAAAAAGTATAATTATTGCATTAGATCCGTAACAATAACATTGTTCTAAAAAGCATATTCAAAAGAATGAGAATTATAACCATACAGTATGATTGCCGTAATTATATTATTGTTAACATAAAACGCAAATAACAATACTTTTGTCGCACCAACCATATTTATATTGTTGCTATAACCATATTTTCATTTCTAAATTTGGCAATAATACTATTATTACATTTCAACAATATTAATATTGCGGTAATCATACTATTGTCAATATTAAATATAGTAAACAATGCTATGGTTGCGACGAACATACTTTTGTTGCGCTGAACATACTATTATTGCCGTGACCATATGGTAACCATGTTTTTCTCTGCGTGTATTTGGCCAACCGCATTTTCGAAGAAGTACGGCCGCCAGTCTATAAAACGCACCAAAAACAGTCACGCTTTGTTGATGGATCGGCTTTTCAACAATCACTCGTAGATTCTCATTTGCCCAAATGCGGCAGTTCTGCTTGTTAACGAATCCAAAAAAGACACATTTGGTCGATTATACCAAAAAAAATCACGAAGTGCACATAATGCAATTCATTTGAACGACCATTTTCTTAAGAGGCTTCAACAATGTTAATGTCCTGCTTTCTATGGCTAAAGTTGTCAGAAAAGTCAAATAAATTTGATATAAGGTGTCGTAAAACTAAGGCTAACAATTGGACAAATAAAGTTCGGCCGTGCCAATGTTTATAAATCGTTTTCCATTTTATATATTAATAAAATACAAAATGTTTAAGATAAAGAGTTTAAATTTTTTCCAGGTGTAGTGCAAATGTTACATTTTATGAAGGAAATTCGATTTCGGTCATATGACCACCACGAGCCCGTGGACCCAATTTTACACCACTGTTGCACACATTTCGACCGGAACGTTGTTAATTTCGCGTTGGATGTTGTCTCTGAGATCGTCTAAAGTTGTTGGCTTGTTGGTATAGACCAATGACTTGATGTGGCCTCTTAAAAATAAATCCAATGGCGTTAAATCGCATGAAGCGATAACCATTCGACCGGTCCATTTACCGAGATAACACGTTCACCGTATTTGCCTACCAGTAAAGCGATTGAAACCACATATCAACGATGTCAAGCTCATCCAATTCTGGCCAAAAATAATTTTCAAACAGTACACGATAGCGATCTCCATTGACGGTAATATTACGATTGTTTTCATCGACGAAAAAATACGGCCTAATGAAAACCACACCACACAGTAATTTTTTGCCGAGCAATTGTGTCTCTTGAAGCACATGTGGGTTCGTTGCTGTTCAATAACGCGTATTTTGTTTATTGACAAAACTACTCAGTCGGAAATAAGCTTCACCGCTGAAGATGATTTTTCGATGAAATTCTGGAATTTCGTGAAACTTTGCCAGAGCCCAATCGAAGAAGTTTTGGCGTTGCAAATGATCAAGTGGCTTTAGTTCTTGAGTCAGATTGATCTTATAAGGATAAAGGCCAATTTCTTTTCGCAAAATACGTCACAGTGTGGTTTAAGAGATACCCAATTCTTAAAAACAACGTTGAACCGACTGATTTGGACGGATAAATTTACGACTGCGACATTTTCGTCGCTTCGGGCGATACGGCGTCGCATTGGCGCCAGAACATCCAAAAGTGGAAATTTGGATCTAAATTTAATCACTACAGCATGATCAGCCTATCGGGTGGGACAATTACTACGGCCGAAAATTGGAGGAAGCGCTCTTAAAGCTGCGACCACTGACTCAGAATTTCGGTAGTTATTTTAATTGATTTCCAAAAGTTGCTGAAAGTGAACTTTACCATGAGAAAAATGTTGACTTCGACTAACGTTTTGACATTGAAAGATCTTTAAAAATGTTTGAGGGTGCGTTGACATAAAGATACGAAATTGTTATGTCCCTATTGTGGACTACATTTGATTTCAACAAGATGGAGCTACAAGCCATACAGCCAGCGAAACAATCAATTTATTGAAGGAAACTTTTGGTGACCGCACTATTTCGCGTCGTGGGCCTGTGGCGTAGCCTCCAAGATCGTGCGATTAAACACCGCTTGTGTGAAGTTGTGTCTACGCAGATTAGCCCGACACCATTGATGCCTTGGAAGAGAATATTCGGCGCGTTATTGCAGACTTACGACCCCAAATACTGCAAAAAGTGGTCGACAATTGGGCCGCTCCGCTGAAATATATTCGAGCCAGCGCGGCGGCCACTTGCCCGAAATATTTTTTAAAACATAATGCAAGCCCTTATCTTTATAATAAAGCTAAATTCTTGGCCATATCATTAAATTACATGCCTTTTGTTTCTTTTTGAAATATTTTTTAAAACATAATGCAAGCCCTTATCTTTATAATAAAGCTAAATTCTTGGCCATATCATTAAATTACATGCCTTTTGTTTCTTTTTGAAAACCACACGTCTTAAAAAACACCCTTTATTTCTTTTTTTAGTGTAGGACATAATGCCGTCGAAGAGAGTCATGAGTGTCTCATAAGTCCATTCGCATTATGACACTTTTAATTGCGTTTAGTTAAGAAGCTTTTTCAAGCCCGGTTTGTTCTACGCCGAAAAAAGGCAACCCTTTAATTAAAAATAAATAGGTATGTACATTTTATCACCACTCAATTTTAAATTTCATTAATAAGCTAAGTTATTTGTTAGATATTGCAATTATACTTAATGAATGGAAACAACAACATCTTGTGTGTGTATTTAGTTTAGTATGAGATTTTAAGAGTGTTCGATAGAAAACTCTATTGCCGGCAGTTCTCGTTAAATGCGAAACTGCCTGCCCTTAAGTGTATAGCCGCTAAACATAGTTACAGCAAATTCCTTGCATGGGTTCTTATGTTGGTAAAGTGGCACTGCAGTCACCCCTGCTCCTGCTGGTAATTAAAAGTCTTTGCGATTGCTATTTCAAAAAAGTTGTACAACTTTTCTTGTAATTTTTCATTGCCCTTATAACGATTTTTTTTTTTAATAATTCTAACAACTTTTTTTGTAACTATGTGAATTTTTTCATCTAAATATTTTTGATAAACGGCGTACATTTCTTTCTTTGTAAATTAAGTAAATTAAGTAAATTAAGTAAATTAAGTAAATTAAGTTAAGTGCTTGAAATCGGAAATATTTTCTATAAACAAAGTACAAACATTATATAATTAATTTGTGAAATTTTTTATCATTAATTAATTAATTTTTTGTTTGAATTTTTTTAATTAAACCTAATTGTTTTCTTTGTTGGAACAAAGTCAGATCTGGCAGATCTCTTTTAGCACCAATTCAGCATAAATAGCTATTAGGAAAACAAAATCATTGCAAAATCGCTCCAACCTAATATTTACATTTTATTAATATTCCATGCTAGTACGAAGATGCTCTTTTGTACTTTTCGCTGTAATGCTAAACCTTAAGAATCGAAATAAGTCAATGGCTTTTATATATAGTCTTATATTACCAGTGCTCCTTCTGCTGCCTTTTGGGACCTTAAAGAATATGTACGAGTATATGTAGATCGTCTAGAATTACCTGTAAGAAAAACAAATAATAAAATTAGTATTAAAAGAAAATACGAAAATAGTAATGATGTTAAAGAAAAGTAGAAACGGCTATAAAACATAAATATTTGATTTGAAGAAATTCGTTCATCTTCAATGAAGGCTAATTTTTCTAGTACTAAAATTGTTATTACCGTTTTTAAGAACGTTATTGATCCAAGACCCTTTTGAAATGCATTGGAAGCCCTTCAATATTTCTCAGTACTCCTGGACAGCAATTTTGTTGACACCCTTCACGCAGAAAAAAAGTATGGTTGGGGTAACAATATTCGAATGGCATCATACTATTGTTGGGTATATGGTTGTGGCACAACAATATTATGATTCAGATTCAGAACACACTCAACCATACTATGATCCCCACAACCATATTATGATTCCCACAACAATATGTATGTTTGACAAGTAAATAAATTAAAAATACATTAAATTAAAAATAATAGGAGTGTTTATTAACCAGTAGAAAAAATCTATTTAAAAAAAACGTTAGCTTTTTTATCAAAAATATTTCAGTTAAACAAATCTAAAGCAGTTTTTTGGAAAATTTTAGTTTCTATTATTATTTCATAACATTCGTAAACATAACTTTGTTGTGAAACCCATATTCAAATTAAGAAAAATACAATCATACAGTATGATTGCTGTTATCATATTATTGTTAACATAAAACCCAGAAAGCAATACTTTTTTCGCACCAACCATATTTATATTGTTGGTGAAACCATAGTTTCATTTTTAAATTTGGAATTAATACTATTGTTACATTTCAACAATATTAATATTCTCGCAATCATACTATTGTCAACATGAAATTCAAAAAACAATACTATGGCTGCGACGAACATACTATTATAACAGAGAACATATTATTGTTGCCGTGACCATATTGTAACCATATTTTTTCTTTGCGTGAATTCAAACCAAGGACACCAAGTCGGAAAAATATCTCTTAACCTTACCCAGTTCGATGGTTCTTTTAATCCGCACTACATCTAACTGTCGCATAAAAAGTCAGTCCTTCTGTCTGTTGCTCACCTAAAGATCGTAGCCAAACTGCAAGTCTTAATTATGCATTTGGGAACAAGTAAATTTCAAGAAGGGCTGTTTACATTTTAAAAATCAATACAGTTTTTGACATAAGTAGCCCCTCCTATATTTTATTTACTCAAATAATTTTATTAATTAAAAAAGGAGACCCTATAGAAATGTTGTCCGACTTTAGATCCTCGTGCTCTAAAATAAACACAATGCGGTGTACAGGGTGGAGCGCTTAAATTTGCTTATTTTGAAATAACATAAAAAAATTATGAACCATAGAAAAATGTATTTTATATTTTAATTATATCGAACAGTAAGGGAATTTGTAAATTACACGGTTTTAACAAGTGTAGCTGGCAAATGTCGACCTTCGCTATCCGCACTGAAGTTTTCATGAGTTCTACCAAGCATGTCAACTGGTATTCTGACAATTTCAGCCTAAAAATTGTTAATTAGGTCTTGCAAGGTGTTGGGACGGTTGATATGCACCTTCGACTTTAGGTAACCCGAAAGGAAAAAATCGCCTGGGGCTAAGTCTGGTGAACGTGCCGGCCAGTTCACATCACCCCTCAAAGAGATAAGCCGTCCAGGAAACATTTGCCTCAAACAATTCATGGTAACCCTTGCAATGGCATCATTAAGCTGGAACCATGCATCCTCTCATTGCATTGCCTCAAGAGGCAGCTTAAAAAGTCTGGAAATGCCAAAAACAAGTGATTGCTTCCGAGCAGAGCATTTCGGAGATTGCAGTACTGCTGCTCTAACTCTCACGATGTTTTTAGAACGTTGTCGTCGTTACTGTTCCTCTGCCGTCTTGTCTCCCGTGAGGGAGGCAAAGTCTTTTGTTGTTCGTGATGTCCGTGCTGGTGCCAGTCCCTGGCCATCGAATCGCCCGTGAGGGCGACTGTTAAATGTTTGTAAATTGTTTGTGTTTTTGGTCGAAAAGTTTGGTGCGGGTGACCTGTCCCATGTTGTATGGAAGAGAAACTGGAAGTAACCCTTTGTTTACGAGGTCTGACCGGAGACTTAAATCTAGTACCACGGGTAGTCAGGAGCCCCCAGAACTTGTTCTGGCCTGACTATTTGGTGCGGCCCTTTGGGGAGTAGACCCTAATCGTGCGGAGAACTTCGGTTCAATATGGAGTTGCATTGCGACCGGGTGCTGTGACCCATAGAACCATAGAGGTTTAGATAGTCATCGACCCCTAACCAAGAGGGAAGTTATGACCCATAGATGTCATGCCTCGAATTGGTACCGTCGGAATCAATCCAATGGGGCTCTGGCCGTCACATTGTTAAGGCCCCAGTGTGATGGCACACCGTGGTTCAGGCTGTCGTGGCGATAATCACGTAAAACTCGGCGACTCTCTCTCGATGTTTTGATGAATTGTAATCCTTCTCTCAGGTCCCCTTCGTACACATGACACATACCCTACTGTTGTCAATGAAGTTACCCAATTTACAATTGATTCTAGGAATACGTCCGCATGGGGGAACAGCGAATCGTAAACGAAAAGCACGCTGCACTGCAGTGATAGAATGCGCATTTGAAAAACACGCTTCAACACAAAATTACTTCTCCTCACGTGTACAATGCATGATGGCAATTGGAAGGCAGATAAATACAAATCTCCTCTCAGCCACTATAAGCCACGCACACTCTCCACTCTCTTTGACCAACAGTGCCGCCACAGCCTACGGGGCAAAAAAGTAAAATTACGCGCTCCACCCTGTATCTTTATAAAACTTCACACTACGTTCAGCCATCCCCCAATTCATAAATACATATAAGTAAACCAAGTATATGTGACAGCGCATAGAGAAAGGGACCTAAGGTTAAAAAAAAATCAATTTTAATTTTTTTTTTGATGTGGACTACATCTGAGCTTCGAATGAGACCGATCCCATGCCCCAAAAGTGTTCCCTCCCAGAGACATGCGCGTTTTATGAGAGTGAAGTCGACGATTCTAAGCGCAAATAGAAAGGGACCTAATCTTTAAAATAGCTCTCCTGAACAAAACTGGTTTTTAACCTTAGGTCCCTTTCTATTTTGCGCGTCACATATAGGGACCATACGAATGTAAGGATTTTTGGCACAATCGCTCTAGAAATCCAATATTTTTTGCGACCTCGATTAAATTTGATAAAATTACTGCATTACTATGCACCGATAACCAGTTCTGGTAAAGTTGGACTATCAATCGATTTGATAACCGACACTTAAGAACGGTCATCACAAAAATATGTTTTCCTATGGCCCCATGTTACGGTTGCTTCTGATGTTAGGCCCAACCGATTTGCATGTCACATTTTTAACCCGATCTTGTTAAATGTATAGGTCGAATCATTTTTGCAAACCTGAACTATGTATCAAGTTTCTTCAAAATCGGTTCATACATGCGACCTATACTTAAAGATATAAAATAGATTTTATTTGTGGCTTTCTACTTTTAAACATAAATACGGATAGTGCTGTAGAAAACTAATACCCTATAGAACAATAAAGTGTGGCGTTATATTACATTTCTGCTAAAATAGTGCAAAATCAGCATAAAATGTCCACAACTAAAACATGCTGCAATTGCTATTCTGGTACGAAAACCCCCGTCCCTCTCAAAATTGATTTGACCCATTGAAAGAGGAAATTAATACACCACCATCCTATAGCGAAGGATATAGAAATAATTTTGGCTGCTTTGAAAATAAACGTTTCAAATAATGACTCCACTCATTTGATTTTACATTTCATTAAAATTTTGTTAATTTTAGTTGCCGTTCGCATCGGCAACCGGCAAAACCGCCTGCAATTTTGTTGCAAACAAAACAATTGCGGCCAGCAATAACAACGCACAGTTTCGATTTGGCCAACAACACAACACAGAATAAACCAACACTCGCCAATATTTATTTCGACCATAAAAATTTAGCTGTTGTTGGGGTTGGCCAAACTGACCGCGATGCGATAACATGTGCAGTTAATTACACGACACCGACAAAAAGCGTAAATGCCACACATTGTGGGCGAACATTTGCCAAGGGGCAGAACGGTCGGTCAGTCGGACCGGTCGGACGAGACGAGCCAAGCTAGACTGCCTGCCACGCAGTAATGCAAACAAAACTTGCGAATGCGTATGTAAATGGCCAATATTGTTTTGGCAAATATTGGCCACTCTCAAACACTTGTACAGCGACACCCACTTATCCGCCACCGTGCGACACGCACCACTCATCGGCAACATCGTCAACGTGCGACACCTTCAACAAAGTTTCGGCGCTTTCAATATTTGTTTTCAACATTTAATGAAGTATCCAGCAACACTTTAATTTTGCTGGCGAAAAGTTGGTCCTACTAAACTGTTGTTGATTAAACAAATTTACAAATTTGTTTTTTTCTTCTTTTTTTCGCCATTGAAGGGTGGAAATATTGACCCACTTGATATGCTTCGTTCCACAAAAACACAGTGCCATAACTTGAAGCAACACAGCTGCGTTCGAAATACACAGAGAAAACAAAATCTGAACTAGAGTTCATGAAAGACATTTCCGGCCGTTTTGAAGTGGGTTTTTTACCGATTGAAATTCGCTGTCGATGGTTGTGTTGAGCGGCCAGGAGCAAAATAATAGAAATATTTCATGAACCTTTTCGTTTAGTTTTGTTTTCGAAACAGTTGTCCGCTAACAACGAAGAAATGTATCGTCCGTTTATTGATTTGTTTGTAATTTGATTAATAGAGTGGGTGAATTTGTATGGAATCACAATAAAGGACAAGGAGTGTGACAAGGCCACAATTAGACAGACTCTTAATTGATTTCCCTTAATATTAATGATTATCTTAATTAAACAAATACACAAGAATATTGGATCCCAAAAATACTGCAACTCTTAAAATGATTGCTGGAATATCGAACGACACCATGTCTTTATATCCCTCAAAAAAACCGGGGTTTCCAGAAAACAGGCATTTCGGTTTTTTTTCAAAACCGGATTTTGAAGAAACCGATTAAAGTAACAACCGTCTTAAACCGACATTCCAGTTTCAGCCTTTTGTATAAGAATAGAAATTATTTTCCGAATCAGAAGCTATAGTGCTCTGGAAAAGCTTTTATTTAACAGAGATTTTAAAAATAAGGTCATATTTGAATTAATGTTTTTGGTACCATTGGTCAATAGCTCATGTTTAAATTGGTCAGATTTTCGGACATACTAACCGACACCCAAATTTAGCCAAACTGCAACAATAAATTTAATTTTATTATTCTGCCCCACTTAGTGCAACAGGGAACTTTAAGTAAGTTTCATGGCAAATGTCTGTAACTTAAACAAATATTTGAGCTAGAACTCAAGTAGATCGCTCGTTGTATAATCACCAGCTGCTCCGTTCGTCTCTCCATCTAAATCTAGCAAGTTTGTTGAACCAAGGATGGACACTAGTGAAATTGAAGCAAATCGTTTCAGATTAAGATATGGCTCCCACATATTTGTTCATTCGATTTTTGAATGTTTACCTCTAGAAACCACATCTTACATCCAATCCTGATGAAACTTGGAACGAGTAAGTTTTGTGAGCCAAGGAAGGGCATTATTAAAATTAAGAATATCGGTTCAGATTTATATATAGCTGCACATACATATATGATCAACATATTTTGCCTTAGCAAATTTATATATGGCATTAGTTTTGAAATGTAAGTAAATTTAGAGCCTGTCCAAGGTGGAAAAAAACTTTGTTCAGTTGTCTTCTCTGATCATTCAGCAGTGCAGGGTATTATGTAGACGGCCAGGCCCGACTTCAGCCTTTTTTGGGACGCCATTTTTTGGGCGTCCAAACAATTTGTACGGGGACTGTATTAATAATTAGGCCTATATGACTCAAATAGGTCCAAAATTAGTTGTTTGTCACTCGCAATATTCCATAATAAATTTGATAGAAATCGGAATTAAAATGGAGGTTTTATAACGGAAATATGTTATATCGGGAGAGATCATTGCACATTGACTATACTTATATCAAAACGTGGATCAGTATCACCCATTTATTTAATTTATTTATTATTTTATCGTTTTATTACAATTAGAATAATAATAAAAACTAATTAAAGAAGCACTAGCAACTAAGGCTACCGGCCTTTGACCCATTTTTATCGGAGCTTGTTACAGATCAATCGTAATATTGGATGTACTGTGTGGCCTTATTGCTCTAAACGCGGTTCAACATATGTGTAGGAGCTTTATAGTAGTTTTAACCGGCTTTCACAAAAGTCAACAGCCTTTATCCAAAAAACTTATTTTTGAAAATTCTATGAAGATCGGACAACAATTGCGAGCTGTAGCTTTAGAAAGACCGCGTACGAAACCGAAACACCGATATTTAAATTGTTTGTCTAAACCTGCACGCAAAGAAAAAATATGGTTGCTATATGGTCACGGCTACAATAATATTTTCTCTGTAAACACAGTATTATTTTTTGAATTTCATGTTGACAATAGTATGATTGCGACAATATTAATATTGTTGAAATGTGACAATAGTATTATTGCCAAATTTAAAAATGAAACTATGGTTGCAGCATCAATATAAATATGGTTGGTGCAACAGAAGTATTGTTTTTTGGGTTTTATGTTAACAACAATATGATTACAGCAATCATATTGTATGATTGTAATTTTTCTTAATTTCAATATGGGTTTTACAACAATGTTATTGTTACGAATCTTATGAAATAATAATGTGAAATCATATTTTCCAAAAAACTGCTTTCGATTTGTTTAACTGAAATATTTTTAATAAAAAAAAGCTTACGTTTTTTAAATGGAGCTTTTCTAATTTTTAATAACCACTCCTATTATTTTTAAATTTTATGTATTTTTAATTTATTTACTTAATAAAAATATCTATTGTTGACAATATAACTCAATCCTTATAAATAATTCTGAGGACCATAGTATGATTAAGTGGAATCATACTATGGTTGCGTGTGAACCATACTATGGTTTTTACAATCATACTATAGTTGTTAGGATCATACTATGCTTGTATGTCAAAATATACTATTGTTGTGAGGATCGTAATATGGTTGTGGGGATCATAGTATGGTTGGGTGGGATCATACTATTGTTGCTTGTGAACCATATTATGGTTGTTGGGATCATACTATGGCTGTACGTCAAACATACTATTGTTGTGAGGATCATAATATGGTTGTGAGAATCATAGTATGGTTGAGTGTGAATCATACTATGGTTGTGAGGTGCATAGTATGGTTGTGTCTGAATCATAAAATTGTTGTGATAATCATAATATTGTAGTTATGGAAAACTTACCTTTAAGGTACTAAAGCCTTTTAGGCAAAATCACACTTTTTTCAGATTTTGCTTAACAAATTATAATTTTTGTAGACAAACAATAATTTTCGTGTTTTTTACAGGCTCCATAAAAATTATCAGGAGGCCCAAAAAAAAGTCCAAATATAAATTTATTTTTGCTATTTGGCTAAATTTGGTAACGGACTCTGTTTTTCATTTGATTTTCTGCATAACCAAAAGTGTAAAATATAATATAGTCGGCCATGAGCGACATTTTCTATTTTACTAGTAGATTAAAAAAACTCGTTTCGTTGCAAATGATCTCTTTGGGAAAATATTGTCCATTCTTAGGCAACAAAACACGGTTTAAAAAACCCTTAAATTTTGGTTTTCGGAAATCCCCGGATTTTTGGACACTCTAAAAGGATCGGATTGCCTTACGTCGAAAAGAGAGTGTTATTTATTCTCTTGATAAAAATATCAAATCTAGCAAAAAGCGACTTAGCTTCGGTGAAATACAGGCTCACGAGGATAGGTGAAAGAAATAAGCGGTCAGTTTAACATCAGCGCCTTAACTGCCAGTTGACATTTAAAATAAGTGATCCTTTTAGGAAGATGTCGATGGCTACCGCTCAACGGAAGGGTACTACTTAGTCCCAAAACATTCCATTAAGAAACAATGGGAAACTTTTCTCAAATCAGTAAGCTGTGCAAGTTATAATTCGTATACTTATTCAATGGGACCTACTGTTAAGCGCTGGGTACGAAAGGCTAATGCATTTTCTAGAAAGGTTTTTCAATGGCTTAATCTATCGCCGGTATTTACGAGGTGAAAACGTGCCGCTGAAAAATGGTTAGAGTTCTAACGCGGAGTAAAACCTGAGTTTAATGGCATGATAGAATAGCACAGTAGCATCATGACATAAAGTTGCTAACATTGGCAGATAAGTTCATGACATCACACCATTTTTTCTAGCAAGAAAAAATAAAAAGCCTTTCAAAGTTTAGGGTTGTATGGGGGGGATCACGCCCATTTTTTTCTTTTTTGAACACAATATCGTCCATAATAATATGCTGGTCATTGGTTTTATGTTTTTAAATTTCTACAAGGATCACTCCATTACTTTGGCCATAGATGGAATTTTTTTAAAACGTGGTTCCGCCCACTTTTTCTCCCGGGTTTGTTCAAGCCATGCCAACATCATATGTTCCAAATATCAGCCTCATATCTATTCATAAGATCATAAGATTTTTTTTTAAGTTCTGAATTGTTGATTTTTCGAGAGGTTGACTAAGTCCTCTTGACCGATCGGGTACAATTTCAAAAGCAACTGTCTCATTTCATCCACACATATTTCTGCAAATATTTATTCAATACTGCGACCTGTGGTTTGTTTTCCACAGACAGGCTTTCGGACATGACTACATCACCGTAGAATATTTTGATGATTTAGAATATATATACCTTATGGGGTCTCCGATCAGTATTTGGATGTGTTGCAAACGAAATGATAAAGTAAATTGAGGATACCGTCAATCCTATGATGAAGATTACAACAAGTAAAAACGTCGTTAAGTTCGACCAGCGCAAACCTAATACGAGGTGTGTTCAAAAGAAAAGGCGAATTTCGAAATGTTTTGAACTCAGGGCATTTGATTTGGGTTTTTTTATATTGGCACACTTGTCTCGAACATATGTGACAGCGCATAGAGAAAGGGACCTAAGGGTAAAAAAAATCAATTTTTTGATGTGGACAACATCTGAGCATCGAATGAGACCGATCCCATGCCCCAAAAGTGTTCCCTCCCAGAGATATGCGCGTTTTATGAAAGTGATGGAACACCAAAGATACACGTATTTAAATCTTTAAAATGGCTCTCCTGAACAAAACTGGTTTTTACCTTAGTTAAGTTTGTGTTGAGTTTAGTTTGTTTGCGAAGAGACATAACAGTTGGACCAGTTTTGCTTGTTCGGCGATTTTGTGATGTAGGAAACAAATGGATTAAAGAATTTGCATCAAATTTTGTGTAAAATTGAAATTAAGTGCTCAAAAGCACTTGAATTGACATATGGTGATTGTACTCTGAGTCAGAGAAAAGTTTACTAGGATACAAACTTCTTAGAGAAGGTCGAGAGATGTAAATGACGACGCTCGTCCAGAAGATCGATTACATCAAAAACCGATGAAATGTTGTGATTGTGAGGAAAATTATTATGAAGAAACAAATCACTATAAGAAAAGTTGCAGAGGATATCGGCATAACGGCTGGCTTATGCCATTAATTTTTTTTGTGGAAATTTCGGTCATAAAGCTTGAAGCAACGAAGATCGTTCCAAAATTTCTGAATATTAAACACAAAAACTGACGTTTGTTCGCAATTGTTTGGCCGAAAGAAATTTCGTAGTCATGCTTCAGCCACCTTGTTCGCCAGATTTGGCCTTCGCAACTTTTCCAAAATTGAAGAGACCCATGAAAGGACGGATAATACTGAATCCTGCGAGAGCTCAAGGCCATATCTAAAAGTTCGTTTCAGGACTGCTTCGAGAATTGGATAAAACACAAGTTGTATCTGAGGAAAGTATTTCCCCTAAATTTCACCAATTTGTACAATTTTATGTTTGGCAGCACTTTTCCGAAGCATTTTCCAAAAAAAAATCTTCGAATTTTGCCTGCAAAAAATGAGAGATAAAAAAATAATAAAAATCCTGCTAAATGCTTTAATTTAGCCCAATCTTTCCTCTTTTCTATAAAAAAAAATTACCGCGATATCGCTCACCTGGTGCACGTTAAAATTATTTATGTATCAACAGCCGTGGGTCAGTTTCACCTATTCACAATCCTAAATAGCTAACGACCATAAACCATCAACATGCAACACTTCAGGATCCTAGTTTGATTCGTTTGACACTATCGTGCATTCAACCTTGGAATCATTTAATTCTAATGACACTTGGCAGCAGGCGAATTTCTCAAAAAAAAAAATATTGCTTAAAACCTAGGAGTTATGGGTTTTGAATATATCAGTAACTCTCTCGTAGCTCTATATGTGTGCAAACGGGTTGTAGGAAAGCGCTTAGGCCTATCGCCGAAAATAGAACAGTATTTTTAGACTGCGTAAATGGGCCAAATAGGCTCTATAGTAAGAATATGTGATAGGTAATATTCAGCGACCCTTAAAGGGTATGTAAGCTTCGATCAAACCGACTCAACAGCTAAAACTCGTTCTATTCCAATATTCACTGACGTGTAAATGGGTACACGTAAACTACCCCCACGTAAACTCTACCCCAACGATGGTGTCCGGGTACCAGCACTCCAATGTGGCATTATTGCTGGCTTCATGCAACGTTCACAGAAGCCAAGAAAAACGGAATACAATTCAACAACAACAACAACAGAAATAATATTGCTCCCGGAAACGGATGCTAGCTTTCACTGCCGTCGCAGGATTTCACGATAGAAAAGTTTTCCTATTTTCACAGAACTTACGAGCATTCGGGTGCGTGTTTAAGTCTTCCCGCCGCTATTGCCGATATTGTATGTACTTTTTCGAACATTTTGTTATTTTTCAACCGAATTTTCGTTTTATCATTTTGCAATTGCTTTGCTATTCTCCTCGATATATGCACACACATACAAGCCGGCTTACTGATATTCATGAGTACATTCCCCAAATGCTGTTGGCTGTTTTTATCTTTATCGTGGTATTTAAGTCGGCCATTGTAGTGCAATTTGATTGCATTAATTTGAAAGGAATGCACAAAATTTTCTGTTTTATTTTTTTCAATTCACACGTGGAATATGGACAAGAAATCACCGTGAGTGCTGTCTTGTGGTAGGCGGACCAGAAACCGGATTAAAGTCAACGAAATGCTTAAAAAGTTTGGAATGTTTGGTGAATATTCAAAGTATAACTTGAATTTTTAGAATTTTAAGTGAACATTTGTAGGCATCATTACGTAAAATAAAATGACAGTTTAAGTTCACTAAGTGCATTAAAGAATGGCTGCAGTTCCGATCACTTATAAACCGATGGAGTTATACTTTTTACTGCTGGTGCGACACTCCAGTTTGTTAAGAAAATAGAGGGTTACTTGATTTATTCGTATTGGGCAATATCAATATATGAACTACAATGGATCACTTTCATCAAAGTTTGTTATTTGTACATCATAAAATATTAACTAACTTGAGTCCCACAACATCCCATTAAGAAACAAGGGGAACCCCTCTAAAATCAGTTTTTTTTAAACAAAAAAAAATATATATATGCGAAAAACGCCTACAATATGAATCAGTTTTTTATAAATAGGAAGGAACATTTGCGAGGAACGTGGAAAATTATTAATAACATTTTTGGAAAAAAAGGTACAAAATATCGATGAAACGATAAGAGAAAAATATGTTCAGATAAAACATTAAAGAGGTAACCGAAGAATTTGCGAAAAAATTAATTAAAAAGGTCCAAAACATTTTACACATACGAGTATGTGATATGAAAACAAATACAAACACAATCAAATACACAAAACACAATCTATGCGATAAACAAACGAAGTGGAAATATGCAATATTTTGAAAAGTTTTAATTCTAACAAAAGTGCTGGAACAGACGGGATACGAGCCATAGACTTAAAAAATAATGCTGAAACTCTGACTTCTTTAAAAAGCAAATTAATTAACAGCAGCATAAGAGAAAACTCTTTTCCCACTTTACCCAAAACGGCTATAGTCCGCCCAATTTTTAAAAGTGGAATAAAATCAGATTGTAAAAATTAGAGACTGATCTCTATTTTATCGGCGGTGACATTTTTTTTAGAAGAAATCGTGGGTGGTAGATCAAATCA
This sequence comes from Hydrotaea diabolus, assembly GCA_963513945.1. NCBI lineage: Eukaryota > Metazoa > Arthropoda > Insecta > Diptera > Muscidae > Hydrotaea > Hydrotaea diabolus. Next base: position 125,100,932 of record OY740717.1, read on the forward strand.
ACTTCTTGTTAAATTCAAGATAATTAACAAGAGTAAATATGGTTTTCAAAAGGGAAAAAATATTAACCAACTATTAAGTCAATTTTCAAATCATGTAAGCCAAGCACTAACCAAAAAGATGCATTGTCCGGCTCTTTTTATAGACTTCAGTAAAGCTTTTGACACGCTTTCAGATGAAAAATTGAATGAGATGCTGGTATAAGAGGTTACTGTACGGAATTGTTTAAAATGTACCTACAATGTACTTAGTAGGGACATAAATACTGGTACACCATTGAACACACCCATTTTAATAGTACGAGGGCGGTTCGGAAAGCTCTTAGCCTATCAACGAAAGAGAATAGTTAGTTTTTCAAAATATTTTTATTTTTCAATATAATCTCCTGAAACTTCAATACACTTAGTCCAAAGCTTATCTAGCAATTCTATCCCTTGATTAAAATAGTTTTCCTCAAGGTCTTCAAAATAGTGGTTTACAACTGTAATAGCATCTTCATTTGAGGTAAAACGCTTGCCAGCAAGGAATTTTTTTAGATTTGGGAACAGGTAAAAGTCACTAGGAGCTAAATCAGGAGAATAAGGAGGGTGGTCAAGCAACTCGTACTTTAATTCGTTGATTTTAGCCATTGTTAAAACACTCTTGTGCGCTGGTGCGTTGTCTTGATGAAAAATTATTTTTTTGTGTTGTAAGCCAGGACGTTTTTCTCGAATTTGTACATTTAATTGATCTAAAAGGTTGCAATAATACTCTGAATTTATTGTTTTACCCTTTTGCAGATAGGCAATCAATAAAATACCTTTGAAGTCCCAAAAAACCGTTGCCATAACCTTACCAGCCGATTGAATTGTTTTGCCTTCTTTGGGGCACTTCCTCCAGCTTCAGTCCATTGTTTGGATTATTCTTTTGTCTCTGGAGTATAGTGGTGGATCCATGTCTCATCAACAGTTATGAAATGACGCTTAAAATCCATTTTATTTCGCTGAAAACGATCCAAACAAGCTTGAGAAATGTTCATTCTTATGCGTTTTTGGTCGACTGTTAACAAGTGCGGCACCCATCTTGCAGAAAGCTTTTTCATCTGTAGTTCTTCATGCAAAATTAAATGGACTCGATCATTTGAGATGCCCATGATATTAGCTATTTCACGCACTTTTATTCGTCGATCATTTAATACCATATCATGCACTTTGGCTACAATTTCTGTTGTTGTTGCTGTTTTTGGACGTCCACTACGTGGTTCATCTTCAATGCTTGTACGACCACGTTTAAATTCAGCACCCCAATTTTTTACTGTTGCATATGAAGGAGCACTTTCACCTAACAAAGTCACGATATCATTATGAATTTCTTATCCCGATAAACGTTTTTTATGTAAATATTTAATGACATCACGCATTACTAATTTTCCATTGAAAAAAAAATCGCGGATGCGTCTTTTGTGAACGCCTGTTTCTATATGAAGGAGTTGCCAGATCAAAACAAAATTTAACATGTGTTCACAGCAGAGATGGAAGTTTCCAAAACACTTAACTTTTTTCTGTTTATACCGCGCTTTTTGTGCTAGGCTAGGCTTTCCGAACCGCCCTCGTAGAACTGCACATACTCCGTTAATGTCATATGGGTTTGGATAGCTAACCTCAAAAGCGTTAGTCTGTAACGGGATTTAAAAATTGTTTCAACTTTCATTATGGAGTGGTCAGATAATGAGAACCGTATCGCTGTAATTGCGCTTTTGAAGTGTGAAATGAAAAAAGCGATATTTTCAAAACGCTCCGGCCACTAGGGATTAGCCGCTTGTTCGTCTACCGATGCATAAAACTGTTTGAGGAGACTGGAGATGTAAAAGACAGCCACCGGTCGGCCCGCCCACTCTCTGTTCGAACACCGCATATCATCAAAGCCGTTAAATCAAGAATTCACAGAAATCCGCTCCGAAAACAGAAAATCATGGAGCAGAAGTCCATGAGTCGAATCATTAAAAAGACTTGGGACTCAGGGCTTTCAAACGACGTACCGGACATTTATTGACTGCAGCTTTAAAAAAATTGGATTGAAAAATGCAAACATCTTTTGGTGAAGCACGCTGATAACTTGCACGGAAAAATGTTGTTCACCGATGAACAAATTTTTACCGTTCAGGAAAAATTTAACTAACAAAATGATAGAGGTATGCGCGGTCATCTAAGGAAGCAGCTGAACTGATCCCAAGGGTGGAAAAGGGTCATCACCCAGCTTCAGTCATGGTTTGGTGGGATGTCTCTTACGATGGGGTAACTGACCTGCATTTTGCCAGCGTTCATTTCTTCTGAAGAATGGCCCTCAGGCAGTCCAGATTTGAACCCATTAGATTACAAATTGTGGACGGTTTTAGAGGACACGGTTTGTCACAAAAGATACCCCAACATTGGATCTCTTAAGACTGCTTTGGTTCGAGCTCTGGCCAATTTTGCAATGGACGAGGTTCCGAGCAATTGACGATTGGCCAGTGCGACTTAAGGCGTGTGTAAAGGCAAAAGACGGACATTTTGAATAAGTAGATTTTTTTGGATACAATATACATCAATAAATATTTTAAAAAATATTTGGTCCAAAAACATTCAGTACTTTTTATTTTACAGCATAAAACGTGTGTAACAGTATTTATGTCCTTACTAAGTACAACATCCCTTGTTCGGGCTCTCAAGTATTATTACAGATAATTGGTTTGTATTTACAAGTTTTAATTTCTCATTATTTAGTGACAACACTTTAGATAGCCTTTTTATAATACTTTGTGATGAAAAACATTTTTACAAACAACATTACTTTTGGATTTGAATGAAGTTAAAATTGTTGTCTAAGAATTAAAAAAAAAGAAAATTTGTACATCTATTCCGTTAACCACAATTTTTTGTGGTTTAGGTTTAAGTGCATTACATACAAATTTATAAGGAATATTTTTATCAAATCTAAGATCATTGTTTGTCATAGGTCTGTTGACAATTACAACTATTTTTGAAAAACTTATTGTTAAAGCAGATAGTGCCGATAATTTTGTTTACTAATTTTTGGACTTATTTTTTTTTATTTTTGACCAATGGCAGGGACCACTATGCACTATGCCCTGATCACTCATACATGATTGAGGCGCGTGGAATTCGAATCGAATGTAATGTAACGCATGTTGGTGTATGGCATAGAAAAACCATCCACATTCTAAATAAACAGGCTGATGTCTATGTATCGCGGCACTATGATGTGTTTTTACACTACACAAACATCACGGAGGTTACGCTCAATACTAATGTGCCGTTTTTTAGTATTTAATTGATGTAAGATCTATGATTAGGTTGGATTAAACTGGTTACAAATAGAGTGTCCAAATACCTGCATTCCAGTTTTTGTGTCCAAGCTCTACAGTCGGGTTTTCAAAAGAGGTAAAACCTGTTGGTTTTCACTGTTTTCGTGTAAGTGTACCTTCTCATCGACTCAAAACCTTTTAATCAAGCAAGTCGGTTCCCATTTAGACATGGCTGTCTCCCATGTTCAACCGATTTTTTTGTTTTAGCTCTAGAAGCCGCATATAGATTGCGTCCAATCTGGATGACATTTGTCAGAAGTTAGTTTTAGGTCATACGTTAGGTCTCGTTATTGATGTTAAGCAAAATTGGTTCAGATTTAGATATATGTAACAGCGCATAGAGAAAGGGACCTAAGGGTAAAAAAAATCAATTTTCACTTTTTTTTGATGTTGACAACATCTGAGCATCGAATGAGACCGATCCCATGCCCCAAAAGTGTTCCCTCCCAGAGATATGCGCGTTTTATGAAAGTGATGGTACAAATATTTAAAATGGCTCTCCTGAACAAAACTGGTTTTTACCCTTAGGTCCCTTTCTATTTCGCGCGTCACATATGCACATATTTATTACTGATTTAACGTGCTTACTGTAGTTGTGTGGATCATAAAAAGGTTGTGGGCATCAAATTATGGTTGAGTCTGAATGATAATAAAGTTGTGGGGATAGTATGGTTGTACGTGAGAAATACTATTGTTATGAGGACCATAATATTGTTCTAGGGATCATACACGCAGAAAGAAAGTATGGTTGTGGTGACAATATTCGAAGAGGATAATACTATTGTTGGATATATGGTTGTGGTACAACAATATTATGATACTCACAACAATAGTATGATTCAAATACAACCATACTATGATCCTCACAAAAATAGTATGATTCAAACATGACCATACTATGATCCCCACAACCATAGTATGATTCACACTCAACCATACTATGATCTCCACAACCATAGTATGATCCTCACAACCATAGTATGTTTCATATACAACCATAGTATGATCCTCACAACCATACTATGATTCACACGCAACCATGTTATAATCCCTACAACCATAGCATGGTCACACCAATATTATTTATTAGAATTTGGTTAAGATTTGAATTAGAAAATTATTCAAAAAAAAAAAAACATTAAATTCGAAATAATACGAGTGATTTATTTCACAGTAGAAAAAATAAGTTTAAATAAACGTAAGCGTTTTTACTAAAAATATTTCAGTTAAACAAAGCCAAAGCAGCTTGTTTAAAAAAATTTTAATTTCGATAAAAAAGTACTATTATTGCATTAGATCCATACCAATAACATTTGTTCTTAAAAGCATATTTAAATGAAGAAAAATTACAATCATACAGTATGATTGCCGTAATAATATTATTGTTAACATAAAACGCAAAACACAATACTTTTGTCGTGCCAACCATATTTATATTGTTGCTATAACCATATTTTCATTTTTAAATTTGGCAATAATACTATTGTTACATTTCTACAATATTAATGTTGCAGCAATTATATTATTGTCAAAACTAAATTCAGCTAACAATGCTATGGTTGCGACAAACATAGTTTTATTGCGTAGAACATATTATTATTGCCGTGACCATGTAGTAACCATGTTTTTTCTCTGCGTGTAGTATGATTGTGTGTGAATCATACGATTGTTGTGAAGATAATAATATTGTTGTGCCACAACCATAAACCCAACAATAGTATGATGTTCTTCGAATATTGTTATATCAACCATACTTTTTTCGGGCAAATTATGATTTGTAAAGCAAATACACAAAAAAGTGTTTTTCCATTAAAGGGAAGCATTAACCATAAGCCATCATTATGCAAAATTTCAGAATCCTAGCGTAATATGTTTAAGCGCGATCGTGCTTTTAACGATACAGAGACAAACGTTCCTAGATCGTCTTAAAATTTTTAACGTGATTACACTGTTCTGCAAAAACTAAGGGAGGGCTCAATCCCTTAGACAAAACCAACTATTCCTTATATAAAATGATCTCCTGAACCTGAACTGAATATCCTTTCGGGGTTTTATTAATCTGCCTAAAATTTCAGCAATGCTTATTCCATTTACTTAAAAATGAGTAAAGTTAATTGGCAAGAAATGCTTCTTTCACAAAAATCGAATAATAATTGTGGAAATAACAAGCAAAAGAAATCAAAATTTTGTTTTTTTTTGTTGAATAATTTTATTTTTAATGTCAATTGTACCCCAATTCTGGAGATATTTTCTCCCAATTCTGGAGATATTTTCTCCAAAACTACTATAAATAAGGCAATTTTCGTCGTTATCAACTAGTGGAGGAACTCCAGAAGTTAGGTCACGTTATTGATGTAAAATTGACAGTTAAAACAAAATTATTTAACAAAAAAATAAACAACATTTTGATTTCTTTTTATTCGATTTTTATAAATTATAATTTACATGAAAGATGTATTTTTTACCAACTAGGATTGCTCATCAAGTGAATCTGAATAGAATTGCCGAATTTTAGTTAAATAAATAAAAGAAGTCAGAACAATTTAATTTTTACGATATTTTTCATAAGGATCATTTGGTTGTAGGACTGTGTTGCAGAACAGTGTTATTAATATATGTACTAAATAGAATAGCTGATTAATATATCGTGGTGTTACAATGGGAAACTCAAATTTATTTCGTGGAGTGTATAAACATGTAAAAGTTACTAATATCTCGAATGTCAAAAAGTCGATTAGTCAAAATTCGACCTTCAATATATAATTTTTTTAAATCCGAAATTTGATTGTTATCTTCGACTTTGTAACCCATACTGGGACACAAGGGGCCCTAAAACTGCCCAGCGAACCAAACAATCAGAATTCGGTAAGAATTCTGTACGACAATCGGCAAAATGTTCCGATTTCTTACCGAGTTCGTAACGAAAAACATATGAAAGGGTTGACAAAAATTCTGAACTACTTCTCTGAGAAAAAAATCGTCAGACAAATCGAACAGAATTCATAACGATTTCGGTAAGAATCCTCGATATAGTTCAGATATTGTTCATAATTGTCTGACATCAGACATTGTCGGAAAATTTGGTTTACTGGGTGGCTATAATGGTCTAAATAAGCGATAACTAGTAAATAAGGGCATATACAGGTAATTCTTCAACCCAATAATGAAATTATTATTAAGATTTAAAGAAAGTGTGGCTTGTAATCGCGGACCCTAGGAACCCAAAAATAAAGTCCTCCGTATCGAAAACGGCGTTTATAAATTCGACAGTTGTAATTACTGCCCTTTTGAATAAGTAATTTACGTTGAAGGCTATACAATATTTATTTTTGCCAAACATATTGAAGTTTTCGATTGTTAAAACTAATGAAGAAAATTTCAAAGTGTCAAAACATAATTAATAACATTACTGACTTTGCAAACAACAAGACTCTTTAACTTGGCTTCTTTTTTTTTTTTGGAATTTTTACTGTATTTGTATTAAATCAACTAAGATTTCAAAAAGAACAAAAACTCTGCCAACATTCTCGCCGCAAGCCAACAAACGAAAAAACCATTTAAAAAATGTCCACCTGAAAACTGTTGTATTGGTTGGTTTCGTTGGTCGGAAGCCTGTTGAGTTGGTTTGGAAGATTGCTTGATTGGCTAAGTGGTTAGGTTATGGTTCGGCTTGGTTTGGTGTGGTTAACATCAGTTACTTGCCACGGGCATGGTGCATGCAACATTAATCACTGTCAAATAATGCAGTTGCCATAAATGTTCGCTGTTGTTTTTTTACGAGGGGTTGTACTGCAAAATTGTAGGTCTGATTGTTTGTCGGCACATCATATTTCCAACGGTGGCAACTAAGGTGGGTGGGTGGTGACAAAGTAAGTAAGTGCGTAAGTGAGTATGTTTACGCGCGTATTGCAGCACATACCCGCCACATTTGGTGCAGCATTCATTCAGCCACACACTTCAACATCCATTTTGCATAATGTCCTTAATGCATAAATGCATTTTAATGCTGCTGGTGCTTTGTGTGTTGGGGTGGAGTGGTTTTTCTTTTTTTTTAAATTCGTTTCAACATGCAAATGCTTCTGTCCGTTTGTCAGTCAGTCAAATGTTCGTTGTTCATGGCAATACCACTAGCAACAGACTGGAGAAAACTATTCACAATACGCGAGGTCATGACACTTATTTACTTACACTTTAAGCATACATGAATATACGAGTTATTCCATGCGGTTAGGGTTAAAATCTACAATAAAGTTTTCAATTTTTTAATTAAAGTAAGCGGCATGAATACGAGGGCGACCGCAAAAGTAACTGGCCTAACATAAAAAGAACCTTTTTTTTGGAATTATTATTATTCATTTTTCAACATAATCTCCTTCCAACACAATACACTTCATCAAACGTTTTTCAAGTTTTTTAATTTCATCCGAAAAATAAGATTTTTCAAGACCTTCAAAATATGCCTCAGTTTCAGCAATAACCTCGCTATTGGACAAACATTTTTTGCCACCGAGAATTTTTTTTAAATTTGGAAACGAGAAATAATCAGAAGGAGCTAAATCTGGACTATATGGTGGATGCGGAGCAATTGCAAATCGTAATTTGGCCAGTTTTTGCTGAGTTAAAAATGCAGCGTGTGAAGGAGCATTATCTTGATGAAAAAGAACCTTTTTTTCTAAATGCGATCGTTTTATCTTGATTTCTTCACTCAACCGATCCAATAATGCACAATAATATTCACTATTTATAGTTTTTTCTTTCTCAAGATAATCAATAAATATTATACCCCTTGCATCCCAAAATACTGTGGCCATTACTTTACCTGCTGACTTAACAGTTTTCGCCTTCTTGGGACCACTTTTACCAGCTTCTATCCATTGTTTTGACTGTTCTTTGCATTCTGGGATGTAGTGATGGATCCATGTTTCATCAACAGTTATGAATCGGCGCAAGAACTCTATTGGATTACGCTGATAAATCGCTAAAAGCTCCTCGGAATTGGTCCAACGGACGATTTTTTGGGGCAAAGTCATGTGGAGTTCATCATGTAAAATACTCCAAACTTGTTGTTCGTGTATTTAAACAATATCAGCAAGTTCTCTGAGCTTTATTCGTCTATCTTTAGTCACTTCATTAAATATTTTTCTAATGTTTTCAATAGTAGTAGCAGTTTTCGGTCTTCCAGAGCGTTGTTCATCTTCCGTACTTGAACGACCCATTTTAAATTGTTGAACCCAGGATTTCACGGTGGAGTATGATGGTGCATTATCACCATGAACAGAATCCAATTCATCTTTGATTAATTGTGGCGTATAACCTTTTATATAAAAGTGTTTAATTACCGCACGAAACTCTTTCTTTTCCATTTTTCAAAAATTATAAAACTTGTTTACTTCAATCACCTGTAACAAAGAAAATAATCATTAAATATTTCGGAAATTTTGACAGATGGCTTATAGAAGATTGCTTTTAAAAAACAAAAAAAAAACAAAAGTTGCTAGTAAAACAGAAAATGTGCCAGGCCAGTTAGTTTTGCGGTCGCCATCGTAAGACGGCAAACAACTCGAACCAACAAAATAATTTTCATTCACATTGAAATTAACTGTTTGAGAAGGATCTCTTACGACAAAATACAAAGTTTAATACTTTTCGAAAGTGGCAGATAGATCATTCAGCAAAACCGCAAATGGTATGGAACGGTTCGCATGTGTGCGCAGAGTGGCAGTCAAAAAGTTGCACATTTTTTGAAAAGTGTTTGGCAGTTTTGTACCTTGTAAGCGTAACGCTACGTTTTTTTAAATACTCTTAAAGAAAGTGAAAATATAAAGACCCTTTCGAAAGTTATAAGAGAAAAAAATAGTTGGAAATCGGTTGGAATTAAAAAAATTCCATTGCAAAATAAGAATGTCTGTTGTAATCACCAAATATTTATAATCGTTATGTATATTCGGTTAACAATACCACAATATGATAAAAATGATCATTGTACTGTACTTACAACTAATTGATCGGTAAGACCAATGAAACCCGAAAAAGATATTAAAAAAAGATATATTTTTGTTAAAAAGATATATTTTGTTACCACTACTGGTGGTTTTTGTAATTAACAGTCTTGCAAACCTTTTTATGTTATAACCAGTTATTGGTGATGATAACTAAAATTCCACCAAACCCAAAATCGGTTTGTTTAGTGGAGTTTAAAAATGAAGTAATTTTTATCACTGGTTACGAGTATAAGTATAGGGTGCTCCATCTAGAGGTATTTTTTCAGACCAAAAAAAAAATAAAAATTCAAATCAAGTGTGGAAATTTATTGGTAATTTGAAAGGACACTTTATGGCATTTATTTTTTGAAAACAATTTCCATCAAATTTTGGCCTACGCCTCGGGTTTTACATCTGAGGGACCAACTTTAGATGACTTGGACGAGCATTTCGAACGGTATGGCTTTAATGACACGCGTAATGTTGGCTTCCAAAACCTGAATCGTAGCTGGTTTGTCAGCCTAGACTCTGGACTTTACATAACCCCAAAGAAAAATGTCTAAAGGTGTGATATCACTTGATATAGGCGGCCAACTCACCTGTCCTTAACGTGAAATTAGCTGCTTTTCGAAATTACCTCTCAATAGATCCATTGTTTGAGCAGCTGTATGGCAAGTGCCAACGTCCTGTTGAAACCACGTGTCGTCAAGATTACGCGCTTTAATTTCAGGTAGCATAAAGATCGATATCATGGCGCGATTGCGAGCACCATTAATGGTTACGTTCCGGCCATCATCATTTTTGAAAAAATATGCACCGATGATTCCACCAGCTTATAAACCGCACCAAACCGTGGTTTTCTCTGGGTATAATAGCACCTCTTGAACCCCTTCTTGTTGCTCTTCAGCCCAAAATCGGCAACTTTGCTCATATACTTTGCCATTGAAATGGTCTTCATCACTGAACAAAATTTTGGTCGAAAACAGCGGATCTTTCCGTTTCTCACCAAACGCTCATTTCCAAAAAACAATTGCCAACATTTGAAGGAAATTATTTAAAAAAAATAAATGCCATAAAATGTTGTTTCAATTGCCAATAATGATTCCACACTTCATTTGAATTTTTATATTTTATTTTTTGTTCTGAGAAAATACCTCTAAATGGATCACCCTTTATTAGACAATCGATTAACCCAATTTTTTTCCAGTAAAATTCATCTATCATCTTTTCCTCCCAGTGTTCAGATCCAAAACTTTTTTCTGGAGGTACGTTTAACTTTTCTTCTCCACCGATACTTCTGTTCCATTTACATATACTTCTATTCCATGCTACAGAGCACCAACTAAAATTTGGTTATACTAATGGAATACTCGACGTGCATGTAACCTCAATCATTTAGTTGGCAAAAAACGCTTGTGTCAATGAATCTGTTCTTAGTGTATTTATAGATTTTTTTACGGTGGTTGTTATTTATTTTTTATCCTGGCACTATTAGCAATGTAATTTGGACTTTCCATTGGAAAACTTGACATTTCTTGAGGTACGATCACACTGGGCAAATATTTGAAGAAAAACGTCAAATATTTCTTTGCCACAATCTGACCACAAAATATTTCTGAGTGGCAAAAGGGAAAACAGCTGATTTCGGGGAGACAAAAATATTTAACAGCAAACCAAGAATTGCCCAATGTGAACACAGTGTTACCACCCGAGCACAAATATTTCCTCTATTTTCGGCATATATCTATTTGATCTTACAAAATTTTTGTAAGGACAAACAATAAGAAGTAGCAAAGGGTAAAATCAGTGATGTCTGTGTAACAGCTGAACGTTCGGAGGTTGTAGTTGACTCACGAAGTTGTGTCGTCTTCTTTGTAATTAGCGGGGCAACTAATTTCAGCAGCACACAAATATTTATTACAAATTTTAATGGTCTACATCTCATTTTAGTGCTTACCACATAGTCAAACTCTGCTGCGTTCGTGCGCAAAAAGTTTTTATAGAGAGCTGGTGTTCCTGTACGCAGTTCTTTTAACAACTTTGCGCAGCATCCTTTGTTATTCCGACTACGTACCCACTCCCGGACCCATTACCTTTTCCTCCTCTTCCAAGACTATTAATGATTCTGCTCCACAGCACAAAATCAGTAAATTTTTGGTTTCAGAAGGAGACAGAAAATATATTTCTATTTTTTGACAATTTGATCAAATATTTTTTTATTTTTTGAACACACGTCAAACATGTTTTCCCAAACTTCTGTTTGACATTACTTGACATTTGTTTGAATAAACAAAAACTGCCAAATATTTGTCGGTAGTGTGAACACAAAGTCAACCAACCCTGTGTTATTTTGAAAGAATTTTGAGCAAATATAATGAAATACATTTTCGTCAATTGTTTGCCCAATGTGACCGTACCTTTAGTATAATTTCATGTAGAACGTTTTGTCATGAGCGCGAGTGGTTTTGTCTTAAAAAATTCATCTCGGTCAAAAATGCAATTAACCCGTGAAATTTTTCGTGCGATAATTTTCTACGAATTTTGGCTTGTAGAGTGTACCAATCAACTTGTTTCGACTTTTGGTGATGAAGCACCATCAAAAACCACTGTAAATCGCTGGTACCAATAGTTTAGGCTCGGACACCGTTAGCTCCAGGATGAATTTTGTGAAGTTCGTCCAACTTAGCTCGTTTTGCTGGAAGCCATCGATGCTGAGCGTGAACTGAAAAAGCATGGGCCACACTTGAAATGGGCCACACGCGAAATTAAGGCATCCTTTGGCACCAGTAAGACAAGCATCAATATAATATTGCATGTTCATTTTTTTTGTGACACGATTTGTTCTCGTTGGATTCCACATAATTTGACGAATTCTAAAAAAGGCTTGTGGCGTTAGGAGAAAAAAAAATGTTTCAAGGAAGCACAATGAAGTAAATTATTGCGTTTTTTCGGTATAACCGGCACTGTGACCTTAGCGGAGTGTAGGATTGTCAATTGTAAGTGGTGCACAACCATCTCTTTGCAAACCGCTTTCGAAGAAATAAGGAGAAGCAAGAAGAGAAGATGGATCATTTTGTATCACAACAATGCGAGCTCTCGCACATCAGCTAAAATAATGGGCTATTTAAGCACCCAAAATGTCGAATTGACGAGTCAGTGGTATCATGAGTTTCTTTTTTAAATTCAAATTTGATTGGTCTGCAGTATTTCGTAGAAGATGGTGTTTGATTTTTTCCAAAAATCCTTTGTATTCATCGTGCTGGCCGAAGGGTAAAAGTCTTCCAAATTCGTTATCAATTGCAATGTTACAAATGACACCATGATGTCAATTGACACGCGTCTAAAGTACAGGGTGGCTGATAAAAGCAGTTACTGAAAAAAATTTAATAACTTTTTTTCTTTCTAATGAAGATTAGATTTTACAAAAATGGATAACAAAGACACAGAAACAAGAATTTGGATTGTCCGCCGCTAACACGCACTGGAGTCCATATTTTCGGTTCAATGAACGTATAGGCGCACGTTTGGCGGCAATCCTTCAAGCAGATGGACCTTAATGACAATTAACAATCTTGCCATCGAAAACTTTCAGTTCGGAAGGAAGAAAAATTCGCTGATGTAGCTGCTGCCATACAAAACAATCCAAGCATTTCGACAAGAAGCTTATCTGTTCAAATGGGTTTTAAGCAGACAGTCATTGCAGTTTAATTAAGCACAAAGATTTGGACTTATTCCCATATAAAATTCAAATGGCCGACAAACTGAACGTAGCAGACTTCCCGATTCGTTTGGAATTTTGCCAGAAGATTCTTCAAATGGTGGGAGAGGACGAAACATGTTGAGTGTCTTTTAATGTCTGACGAGGCCCTTTCGATTTAAACGGCAACATAAACAAAAAAATTGTCGAATATGGATTTAAACGGTAATATAAACACACAAAATTGTCGAATATGGAGTGCTTCCAACTAACAGATACTCCATGGGATGGAATTGCATCCACTTCTTGTCACAGTGTGGTGTGCAGTTTCATCACGCTGCATTGTCGGGCTCTACTTCTTCGAAGAAAACGGTCACGTTGCGGTTACTGTAGGCCATTACTTGAGCATGTTGAGGGTTTTTCTATCCAGAATTACCCCAAATGATAATTTCTTTCAACTTTGTGTGGTTTCAGCAAGATGATGCAACTCCTCACATAGCCCGGCCTGTTATGACAGATTTTCGACGAAAATGTCCCAATAAGTTGATATCCAGAAACTCTACATTTCGTTGGCCCCGCAGGTCTCCTGAACCAACAACACCTGACTTTTTCTTGGGGGGTGATTAAAAACAGGAAGTCTACAAAGCAAAACCAACAAATTTTGAATGAACTTAAGCAATGCATTCAAAAAAAATTTGCTGCAATTCCTGTCTCAACTCTACAAGCAGTAATGAACAACTTTTTGGTAAGATGCAGCACATACAGGGGGCATTTAAATTCCATTATTAAACGAATTAAGCTATATTTAATAAAATCAAATGAGCTTCAACGTGAACAAAAGAAAAATTAATTCCATTCACAGAAAAAAAATTTTAAGTTTCTCAATGTAACAATATTCATCCGCCATCCTGTGCTTTCACAAAATTTTTAGTTTTTAACGAAATCGTTTATTTTATTTTGCAGCTTAAATTTTCATTGAACGTAACTTAAAACATCGTCCTTTTTTGTTTTTTAATACTTTTCTGACTATTCTTTAAAGCTGAACTTCTCTCCATTTGTTTAATATTATAAACTAAGATTGTTTTTGCTAAGATATATTTTTGCAACTGAGTTTGTATTTAAATATCACAAAAGTTCATCTTTTTTTACATAAATAACGTCATTGTGTGTTCATCATAGGTAGCATTAACATATGGGACAGCGCATAGAGAAAGGGACCTAAGGGTAAAAAAAATCAATTTTCATTTTTTTTCTTTTTTTGACGTGGACAACATCTGAGCATCGAATGAGACCGATCCCATGACCCAAAAGTATTCCCTCTCAGAGATATGCACATTTTATGAAAGCGAAGTCGACGATTCTAAGCGCAAATAGAAAGGGACCTAATCTTAAAAACGGATCTCCTGAACAAAACTTTTCATCAACTTTTCACTTTTTTTGATGTGGACAACATCTGAGCATCGAATGAGACCGATCCCATGCCCCAAAAGTGTTTCCTCCCAGAGATATGCGCGTTTTATGAAAGTGAAGTCGACGATTCTAAGCGCAAATAGAAAGGGACCTAATCTTTAAAATGGCTCTCCAGAACAAAACTGGTTTTTAGCCTTAGGTCCCTTTCTATTTTGCGCGTCACATATATTTCTACACAAATTGCCAAAAAACATGTTTTTTTCTTTCAAAATAACATAAAATATACTCGTAGATGGATATAGATGGATGGAACAAAATATATAAAAATTGAAATCAAGTGTCAATCAAAGACATTTTATGGCATTTATTTTTTGAAAATAATTATCTTTAAATGTGGGCAACTGTATTATGGAAATGAGCGTTCGGTGAGAAACGGGAAGATCCGCTGTTTTAGACCTAAATTTTGTTCAGTGATGTGGCCCATTTCTGGCTCAACGGCAAAGTCAATAAACAAAATTGCCGCATTTGGGCTGAAGAGAAACAAGAAGAGGTTCAAGAGGTGTCATAATACCCAGAGAAAATTCCGGTTTGGTGCGGTTTATGGGCTAGATGAATCATCGGTCCATATTTTTATAAAAATAATGATGGCCGGAACGTAACCGTAAATGGTGCTCGCTATCGCGCCATAATATCGATCTTTATGCTACCTGAAATTGAAGCCGGTAATCTTGACGACACTTGATTTCAACAGGACAGTGCCACTTGGCATACAGCTCCTCGAACAATGGATCTGTTGAGAGGTCACTTCGAAGAGTAGCTAATTTCTCGTTTTTGACCTGTGGGTTGGCCGCCTAGATTGTGTGATGTCACACCTTTAGACATTTTTCTTTGAGGCTACTTAAAGTCCAAAATCAATGCTGACTAATCAGCTACGATTTAGGTTTTGGAAGCCAACATTACGCCTGTCAGTCACGCGAGTCATCCAAAAATGGACCCTTAGACTGAACACCCCGAGGCGTAGTTACGGCCAACATTTAAAGGAAATAATATTTTAAAAAATAAATAACATAAATGTCTTTTCGAATGAACAATGAAGATTCCACACTTGATTTTAATTTTTTTTTATTTTGAAAGAAATACCTATAGATTGATGACCCGTTACTTTACTACCTACGTAATACGAAAAAAATTAATCCGTTATCGATTATAGTTTGCGAGAAATGGCAATATATTTCTACACAAATTTCCAAAAGAAAACACGTTTTTTCCAAAATAACATAAAATATTTATTTTCAGCAGTACACCACGTCCACAATTACAAATACTTTTATCGAATTTTTCGGCTGCCTTAGAGGTAATATGTTTGCTAATGAATAGCTATAACATTTTTGGACTTTTGGCCATTAAAATTAATTCTCAACTACCCTGCGGGGCAGGTGTTCAACCTACGCTATGTGGTTGATCTTATACATATGTGCTTAAAAATAAAGCCAGAATCAGTAGTTGTTGATTAATTTAAAAAAATATAATATCATTCCAATCTGATTACCCTGTTCATTTCATCTTGTGCTAATGTCGTTTTGAACATCTCACGAGTTATTGAACTTGTTAGTTGCACCCACTGAGGCAGCATCGATCCTAATGTTGAAGTTGCTGACGTTTTTTGTTCTTCTCGCTCAATTCGTACATGTCTGGTTTTTCGTTTGATAAATAATGGTCACTGTTAAGATCACGTATAACATTTTTCATTAGTACAACGTAGTTTTTTTTTATAACTCGCCCTCCCCCTACCGAAGTTTTGTTCTTTTTCATCGCACAGTATTCCGACCGTCTTGGTTAGTAACGACCCATAAGGTAAACGAAATTACATATACTCGTACGCAAGAAAGTCGGCGTGGTACATGTTCAATAAGCACAAACATGTTGCAATATGGCCAAAGAGCAAAGAAATGATAGAAATCAGCAACGAGCCACTGGCAACAAGATTCCGTACAAATTGATGGGAAGCTTGGGAAAGGCGCAGTGGGTGGTAGGATGCGGAAGCAGTGCAAGAATGTGAACAAAACTTTTCAATTACATTAATTTCACAACTTTAACTCAATCCCTCTTCATTTGTTCGTTCGTTCGTTCGTTGGCTTCATTCGTTTTGTTTTGTTTCATTATTTATTTGATTGTATGTGTGCCGTATTTGTATGCGTCAAATGTACATCTGGTTGAATGCAACAAAACCGGAAGAAAAATGTCTACGATTTTTAAAACTTCTTAGAGCTGTTCCAGTTTGTCAGCACTTGTTTCATTTCCGGCACTGTTTTTTTTCACTGTTTTAGTTCAAAACAACAACGGCTGTCGCAGAAATGCACAAGAAACTTATTTTGCTTGGATGGAGGACAAATTAAGAATAAATGAAAAGATTTTCTTCATTTAGTTAGAAAAAATAAAACTTCATAGAATGAGTCGTTCTGATAGGAAATATTTTTGTGCTACACCTAGTGAATCGATACACCCGCTTCAAATTATAATATCTCCGCTGTTTTTTTTTTTTTTTTAATTTTGAAGAATAGCATGACAAATTTGTTCAATATTTAGACTAACTATATTTACAATGGATAAAATAGTTTTTCTTTGCAGCAACTTTATTCGGTGCCTTAGAAAAGATTACAAATAAAAATGGTATGTTGGATTTTTAATTTCAAATATTTAAAGGGTGTTTTGAAGGCTGCATGATAACTATTGCTTGACAGCTGACAATGTCAAACTGTAATGAGATTTCTGTAGAGTAAGATTTGACAAGTCATCATGAATCGTAAAACATCAGAAAAATGCTTCCAAATTGCGAAAATCAGTTCGCGTAGTTCAAAGGCCATTTCCATCAAAGAATTATGTTTAGTGATGAAGCACATTTCTGATTAAAAGACTACTTTAATAAACAAAACTGCCCTTTTTCGAGCTAAGACAATCCTTAACCCGTAAACGAATCACCATTACATCCATTTAAATTATTTGCTTGGCGTGGTTTACACGCTGCAGTCATTTCCGGTCAATATTTCTTTCGATGTAAGGATAGAACTACCGCTAAGTGAATGCGAGCACAATTGAGCCTGCTGACTGATTAGCTAACATTAACGACATTTTTTTCTAACAAGATGGCGTAACTTGCCATACAGCAAGCTCAATATTCGATTTATTGCAAAATAAATTTGGTGATAACATTATTTCCCGAAGAGGTCTTGTTCACTGGCCCCCCTTATTCAAACGATGTAACTCCTCTGAATTATTTTTTATTCAATGTGTTCAATGTTGCTGTTAAATCGGATTCTTTATGGATAAGCTTCGCTACATATACGGCAATTTTGCTTGTTTGCCTTGCCGTTCAGATGAAAATGGGCCTTATTAGACTTGAAACAAGCAATTTATCAAGCTGTTGTCTTCTTTAGCCATTTTTTACCACTTTTTTTTGGCAAAATTCCATTCGAATAGGCAAATCCAGGAGGTTAAACTTGTTTGTAACTTGGAATTTGTACGAATACAAGTTTAGGTCATCATGAATTAGCCGTTGTAATGACCGTTTGCTAAGTTACGCCGATTAGTTTCGAGTCGAAATGCTTGGATTTGACTGAACTGATGATGCTACAGCCGTAACTGTGCCTTTAACCCGAACATAGGGGTCTCGGTGGTACGATCTTCGTGAGATGCTTCTAGATTCCCAAACATGCTTACCAGCCTCATAATGGTACATCTACTCGGGGTGGTTTCTCCAAACTTCAGTCTTAATTCCCTTAGGACGAAAAGGTAGGACTGCAAAGTATAGTACCGCAGCACTATCAAAATCCTCTTTTTGGCATCCCAATGAATCTACATACCTACCTTCCAAATAAAATAATGAACAAGCCGATGGCTCACACAGAAAAAAAGTTATTACGTTTTGTTTTAGTAGCACGATTCGCGTGCCTTTCTGTATTAACAGAATTTTCCCATAGTTCCTTAATGGTTCCTTAACTTTCCACATTTCTTCGAACACTGTTGGCAAACAGATGGTTGTATACCACTCAGAATTGAACGTCCTACGCTCCACTAAAGGCACTGTGGCAACATGAAACGCAATCATTTGCTTCGATGTACTTCTTCCACGAACAACTTTTGTTGGATTTGGCTCGTTTTGAAAGACCCATACAGTCGATTGCTGTTTTGTTTCGGGTGCATATGCATAGATCCATGATTCGTCACCTGTGACTGCCTTTAAGCTACCGCAGTTATAATTTTTCAAAATCTCTTTCCACCATTCCATACAAGCATTGTTTTGAGCATTTGTCAAATTATATGGGATCCAACGGGGACGAATTTTTTCCACGGCCAAATGAACATGCAATATCTTATTGATGCTTGTCATACTAATGCCCAAGAATGCCTCAATCTCACGGTATGTCACATGTCGGCCATGCTTAATCAGTTCACGCACAGCATCGATAGCTTCTGGCGAAGTGACCGAAGTTGGACGTCCTTCACGAAATTCACCCTGGAAGGAACGGCGTCCACGACTGAACTCTTGTTACCAGCGATTAACAGGGTTTTTTATGGTGCTTCATCGCAAAAGTCGCAACAAGTTGATTTAAACATTCTAGTCCCGAAAATCGTAAAATATTATCGCACGAAAATGTTTACGGGATAATTCCATTTTTTGACTGAGATGAATTTTTCATCTCACTGTAAACAAAACAATTCGCAATGAAATGACAAAACATTCTGAGTGAAGTTAAGCTAAAAAATGACAAAGTTTCCAATGGATGTTCCAGTTTGCATCTGGGAACACTAGTATTGTCAGGACCTGAAATATAAATAGCAACCCTCGTACATAAAATTCATAAAATTTGCTAATCATCCTCGGATAGGCTGTAAATAAAAGAATATTCCAAAATAATCTTTGAGAGCGTTGAGCAACCCTATAGTGTTGTTCAAATGAATTTATTTTTTGTTGGTCCTTTTTTGCTCTGCAAGTGCCGCAAATAAGCTACTATGCGATAAGATCCAACAAATTGGTTTCCCCATTTCGTTGTGAACACACCTATTAGAGTTTTACTATATTTCCCCCTTTCTTTTAATAACTATTGTAAACTTTAATGTCTTCATCTCAACGAACAATATAAGAACATTTCGAAAGATATTTACACTTTAAAGACACGTTTTCTCCGAATAAGACAATAACTGATGACACCACATTAAAGGGACATCAATGAACGTAATCATCGTCAACATCTGCAAATGACAGCGATAAAGGCATAAATGCCCCCTTTTACCTCTTATATACCTTCATATATATAAGTATAGGCATACAGAAATATCTTTTATGCAGCCTTAAATGTTTTATGGAAATAACTTAAAATCCACGACAGCCTTCTTGTGTCCACATATCCATGGCAACCCAACGGCGGCATATTTGGCAAAAAGGACAAAAATCCATACCAGCCGACAGTGTTGGTACCGAAAACTGCAATAAAACATTTATTGCCGGAATGTCTCTGCGCCGTGCATACCTTTCACAGCATCGTTAAAAGGAAAGCCGTAAAAGACAGCTCCGGCATTAAGGTAAAGAAACTCTTAAATGACAATGAAGGACGACAGCCAGTGATATTGAGATGGCTTATGTCCCACATAGCCGCTTACGGTATTCGCAGTCAAGAGAAAAGTTACTTATTGACTGTATTTAAAAGATAATTAGTCGCGGAGCTTCTCCATTTAATTACGTACGGCCTTTCAGATTATAGTTGGCGCTTCTTCATTTAATAACGTACGGGCTAGTCGGAGTAATATAGAGATTTTTGTTTCGCCTGCTATAAAATAATATGTATGCTGAAAATTGCCAAGTATAATGTCTTAACATCAGTGATTACGCCTTTTATGGGATCAAGGTTTTATTTTTATGCCCTACGGCACACTAAAGTACTGGCTATTAGGTTGTATTGCTCCAAAAGGAAAAAGCTATTTTCGTCCCTCTGACCCTCTGATAGTTTAAAGCAAATTGAAATGGAATGGAAAATTTGGGGATCTCGACATAAACTCTGCAGAAAAAAAGTATGGTTGGGGTGACAATATTCGAAGAGGATCATACTATTGTTGGGTATATGGTTGTGACACAACAATATAATGATCCTCACAACAAAAGTATGATTCACACATAACCATACTATGATCCCACAACCATAGTATGATTCACACTCAACCATACTATGATCTCCACAACAAAACTATAATCCACACAACCATAGTATGATTCACACTCAACCATACTATTATCCCCTCAACCATATTATGATGCTCACAACCATAGTATGTTTCTCATACAACCATAGTATGATACTCAAAACCATAGTATGATTCACACGCAACCATAGTATGATTCACACGCAAAAATACGCACACACAACATATATGTTCGGTCTATAAAACCTGTTTTGTCTTGTTAATAGTCACAAGCATACGGTATGATTGCCGTAATCATATTATTGTTAACTAAATCTTAAACAACAATATTTTGTTGCGCTAACCTTTTTTTTATAGTTGCTACAACCATATTTTCATTTCTAAATTTGGTAATAATACTATTGTTACATTTCAACAATAGCAGTATTGTCGCAATCATACTATTGTCAAAATGAAATTCAAAAAAACAATACTATGGTTGCGACGAACATGCTTTTATTGTAGAGAACATATTATTGTTGCGGTGACCATAGTGTAACCATAATTTTTCTCTGCGTGTGTGGGGAATTGGACCATGGAGAGGCCATATTAAAATTACTCCACATCGTTTCAGGTTATCATATCAAAGGAACGACCTCATTTGATGTGAGGCCGTACTTTGAGCTGCATATGAGGTTATATGGGGATTTAGTAATTGCGTAGGTTCTTTTATTAAACAGGAATGCACTTAACCCCTTTTTAGCATTAAAATAGAGGGCAACTAGCCGTGGTGCCTAAGAAAACTTGGAACTGTGATTTAAATTAAGCCAGATCTTTAAAATAATTGCATTATCGGTTACGTTAGAATTTTTTATTTTTGGAGCTAGTCGCAAATGAGCGAAGTCTTTAGGAAAGGTACTTGTGTATACAGGGTGATTCATTCACCACTGGACAAATTTAAACAGCGTATTCCTTGGTTTATTTCATGAAAATATGTACATCTACGACCACGCCCAAAATGCAAGGTGGTTAAATGGCAGTGGTTTGAAAATTTTCGGACTGAGTTCTGAACCAGTGTTTGGATGTTTTTTTGGCTTGTTGGAAAGGTTTTTAAGAGGCCTTTTAGAATCATTAAAAAAAAGTGAAGTTGCCGAGATACGGAGCTATCAAAAAAAACGTGCAAAAGTTTGCACAAGTTGTTTAATTTTTGTATTAGATATTCGTACTTTCCGAAGGAGTCCAAAAGGGCTAAGGTTATACCAATAGGTAAGAGTGGAAAGGATCCGAAATGACCTTCAAGTTATCAGTTTACTGAGTTGTCTCGACAAGGTTTTTGAGAAAATTGTTCTCTTTAGACTAGCGACATTTGTAGAGGAGCACGACCTTATACATCAATGCCAATATGGATTTAGACCACAGCACTCGACTACGCACCAACTTAAGAGAGCGGTGAATTTGATAAGACGCAATAAGGACCGGCGTCATTCTACAGGAATACTCTTTTTGGATATTGAAAAGGCTTTTGACTCTATCTGGTACAATGGACTTGTATACAAGCTTCATAGAATGCAATGTCCAATGTATTTAATCAAAAGCTTTCCCACGGACAGGAAATTCATTGTCGAAGTCAATGGAGAACAATCCGCCTCAAAGAGTATTCCTGCTGGAGTTCCTCAGGGGTCAGTTTTATCACCATTATTATATACCCTATACACTTCAGACTTCAAACTTCCAGTGGGAAATGACGTAGCGTTTTACGCTGATGACAGCGCATTTATATGCAGTGGTAAGGTTTCTAATGCAATAGTCAAGCGTATGCAAATGACACTTTGTTCAGCTAGCAAATATTTTACAAATTGGAAAATAAAGATAAATGAGGATAAGTCTCAGACAATAGTTTTTCCATTCAATAATCTCCAAAAAGAATTCCTACTCAGAGGCTCAGAGTTCAAGGGAGGGAAATAGAGTTTTCGAAGGAGATTAAATATCTGGGAATTATCCTGGATCAGAAACTGACGTTTAGAGCACACTTAAATTCTGTATGTCAAAATGCCGTAAGGTGCGGACGTGCACTTTTCCCTCTTTTGAACAGAAAGTCTAAACTTAATCTCAGGAATAAACTGCTTTTATATAGAATGTGCATCAGACCAATTCTGACATATGGGTGTCCGATCTGGAGAAATTGTGCTAAAACACACAAGAAACCTTTGCAAGTTATACAGAAATTATATACTATTTGCCAAAAAGATTCTCCACTGAAGAATTGCATAGAAGGTCTAGACAGAAAACGATTCAGATCTTAATAAATGACATGACTCTGACATTCAACGAAAAATGCAGAAGGTCTAATTAGGTACATCTGAGAAGTTTTATTGATCAATAATTAACTCATTCTTTAAACAATTATAGAATGATTTAGCGTTTGGTTCCAAAACTTCTTATTAATAATTTTTGCGATATTAATTATAGGTTTTTTACTATCTTTTTCCTAACCTTATTTGAAATTTATTTATAAGTCAACATTTTAAAAGTAATTATTTGTTGAAGTATCTATAAGGTAAAAACTCAAAAACTTGTAAATAAAGCCAAACTTTGTAAAATTGATAGAAAATAAATAAATACATACATGCTTATGTTTTTTCTCTTAAAAGTTATCCCTACCTCTTACCCCTTTCTAAAATTACCTAAACGAAACCCAACAGATTTCACCCTAATACCCTCCGACCACCAATCCGAAAATTTTCAAACCGCTGCCATTTCGCCCCTAGCATTTTCGGCCGTAGATGGACATATTTTCTTGAAATGAGCCAAAGAATACGCCAGTGAAATTTGTCCGTGAATGGATAACCCTTCATTGGGGTTTTTAAAAAAATGTCATTGTTTCTTAGTACCAATATGTCGATTAACTGAGGCCAGTATGACGAGCCCTCTAAGGTACCTAAGACCTGTAAGCGGCAGTATCCAAAAACCGGGGTTTTCAGAAAACCGGCATTTCGAGTTTTTTTAAAACCGTGTTTAAAAAAAATTATATACAAGAAATTATATACAATTTGCCAAAAAGATTCTCCACTGAAGAATTGCATAGAAGGTCTAGACAGAAAACGATTCAGATCTTAATAAATGACATGACTCTGACATTCAACGAAAAATGCAGAAGGTCTAATTAGGTACATCTGAGAAGTTTTATTGATCAATAATTAACTCATTCTTTAAACAATTATAGAATGATTTAGCGTTTGGTTCCAAAACTTCTTATTAATAATTTTTGCGATATTAATTATAGGTTTTTTACTATCTTTTTCCTAACCTTATTTGAAATTTATTTATAAGTCAACATTTTAAAAGTAATTATTTGTTGAAGTATCTATAAGGTAAAAACTCAAAAACTTGTAAATAAAGCCAAACTTTGTAAAATTGATAGAAAATAAATAAATACATACATGCTTATGTTTTTTCTCTTAAAAGTTATCCCTACCTCTTACCCCTTTCTAAAATTACCTAAACGAAACCCAACAGATTTCACCCTAATACCCTCCGACCACCAATCCGAAAATTTTCAAACCGCTGCCATTTCGCCCCTAGCATTTTCGGCCGTAGATGGACATATTTTCTTGAAATGAGCCAAAGAATACGCCAGTGAAATTTGTCCGTGAATGGATAACCCTTCATTGGGGTTTTTAAAAAAATGTCATTGTTTCTTAGTACCAATATGTCGATTAACTGAGGCCAGTATGACGAGCCCTCTAAGGTACCTTAGACCTGTAAGCGGCAGTATCCAAAAACCGGGGTTTTCACAAAACCGGCATTTCGGGTTTTTTTAAAACCGTGTTTAAAAAAAATTATATACAAGAAATTATATACAATTTGCCAAAAAGATTCTCCACTGAAGAATTGCATAGAAGGTCTAGACAGAAAACGATTCAGATCTTAATAAATGACATGACTCTGACATTCAACGAAAAATGCAGAAGGTCTAATTAGGTACATCTGAGAAGTTTTATTGATCAATAATTAACTCATTCTTTAAACAATTATAGAATGATTTAGCGTTTGGTTCCAAAACTTCTTATTAATAATTTTTGCGATATTAATTATAGGTTTTTTACTATCTTTTTCCTAACCTTATTTGAAATTTATTTATAAGTCAACATTTTAAAAGTAATTATTTGTTGAAGTATCTATAAGGTAAAAACTCAAAAACTTGTAAATAAAGCCAAACTTTGTAAAATTGATAGAAAATAAATAAATACATACATGCTTATGTTTTTTCTCTTAAAAGTTATCCCTACCTCTTACCCCTTTCTAAAATTACCTAAACGAAACCCAACAGATTTCACCCTAATACCCTCCGACCACCAATCCGAAAATTTTCAAACCGCTGCCATTTCGCCCCTAGCATTTTCGGCCGTAGATGGACATATTTTCTTGAAATGAGCCAAAGAATACGCCAGTGAAATTTGTCCGTGAATGGATAACCCTTCATTGGGGTTTTTAAAAAAATGTCATTGTTTCTTAGTACCAATATGTCGATTAACTGAGGCCAGTATGACGAGCCCTCTAAGGTACCTTAGACCTGTAAGCTGCAGTATCCAAAAACCGGGGTTTTCAGAAAACCGACATTTCGGGTTTTTTTAAAACCGTGTTTAAAAAAATACTCGTGCTTTTTTATTAGTAAAAAACCGGCACTAACTGACATTCCGGTTTTAGCCTTTTGCCTAAGAATGGAAAAAATTGTCCTTTCAAAAGTGAAGTGATTGAATTCAGTAGGTGACGTACCGATTTTATTTAAAAATAAACTATTAAAAGCTAAAATAAACTATAAAAAACAAAAGTCATAAAGTCAGAACACTCCGCAGTTCAAAATGTGCAGAAAAGCCAACTCAAAACATATTTTTAGATCCCTTGAACGGTAAAAATATGTCACATGTCAAAACATATTTTTAGACTTCCAGAATGGGCTCTAAATTTACCTAAGTAGATTTTAAAACTAATGTCACATTTCAATTGGTGAAAATTTTAGAAATTTTAAAAGGGGCAGATTTGCAGCCCTTTGGTGGCAAAATAGAAAGGGACCTAAGGTTAAAAACCAGTTTTCTCCAGGAGAGCCATTTTAAAGATAAGGTCCCTTTCTATTTGCGCTTAGAATCGTCGACTTCACTTTCATAAAACGCGCATATCTCTGGGAGGGAAGCATCATTCGATGCTCAGATGTTGTCCACATCAAAAAAAAAGTGAAAAGTTGATGAAAATTTTTGTTCAGTAGAGCCATTTTAAAGATGAGGTCCCTTTCTATTTGCGCTTAGAATCGTCAACTTTACTTTCATAAAACGAGCATATCTCTGGGATTGGGAACACTTTTGGGGCATGGGGTCTGTCTCATTCGATGCTCCACATCAAAAAAAAAAAATTAAAATTGAATTTTTTACCCTTAGGTCCCTTTCTCTATGCGCTGTCACATATAGCATATATATTTTTTATATTCGACTATATTATATCATTTTCCCTAAGTCAGTTTATACAGAAAGCCGTATTTTGGCTCCCAAACTTGTCTGGGGCTCTTTCAATAAAAGGTACTATTCTTGTTTGTCCATTGTAATATACTATACCAAATTTGATCTAAATTGGAATTAATGTATTTTATTCTAGAGTGGTTGTACAGGTTGGTTTAACCATTATTCATGGAGGTAATTGTGAGTCACACTTCAAAGAGAAGTTGTTTGCCAAACTTAATTTTACATTTCTCTGTGTCAATATTTGATATATCCAACCACGGAGAAGTACACAATTAAGCAGCGCTTTAAGACTGCTGAAAACCTCTACGAAAATGGGCGTGAAATCGAAATGCTTTTCGTGCACTTCGTGATTTTTTGGTCAGCAATGAACTTTGTGCTGCTTTTGAATTCTTCCTTAGATATATGCGATGTGGAAAACACTGATATAGGGTTGGCCATTTACAATTTTATATTTGAATCGGCTGCAAAAAAAATCGGCTGATACTTTTTTCAAATTTTTGGTTTAATTGGAAAGGTTGAACTTTGTCATTTAATAATGAAATCCGATGTCTTCGCCTCATGGGCGAAGACCTCATGGCAGAAAATGAATAGTTTGGCCCAAAAATCGTGTTGTCAGATAAAGCTAATTTTTATATCGGTGGCAATGTTAATAAGCAAAATTACCCCATATGGGGTTCAGAGAACCCACACTTGACTATTGAGAGGTAAATGCGTCCACAACGAGTCACTGTTTGGTGTGGAATTTGGGCTGGCGGGGTTCAGAGTACCCACACGTGACTTAAGAAGCCAATGCATCCGCAACGATTGACTGTTTGGTGTGAATTTGCGTTGGCGGAATCATTGGGACATTTTTCTTCGAAAATAACCAAGGAGCTGCCTTTACCGTCAACGGTGAGCGTTACCGAGTCATGCTCAACGAAGTTTTTTTTCTCAAAAATTCACGAGAATGACATGGACGCAATTTTGTCGGACGGCGCCACACAGCTAACGCAACCATCGATATTTTACGCACTTTTTTGAAAATCGAACAATCAGCTGAAATTTTGCCGCCTCGGAGCTGTAGTTTAAGGCCTTTGAATTATTTTTTGTGGGGAGCCATCAGGGATAAATGTTACGCAAAGCATCCAGATACAATTGAAGAGTTAAAACATGAAATCGAAGTTGCCATTGAAAAGATTCGACCCGAAACAATCGAAAATGTACTGAAAAATTGGGTTGATCGTTGAGGTACTGCCGAGCTAGTTGGGGTAGTCATATGAATTATATTGTGCTCAAATGAATGATATTGTGTTTGATTAAAAGACAAAGTTTAGCCTTTTCAATAAAGCCAGAAATTTGAAAAAGTATAGGCCTTTTTTTGCAGCCGATTCAAATTTAAAAAGTTAAATCGACCACCCTGTATATAGCGCAGTTATTAATCATTCTTTGTGTGCTTCTTTTTCCACATTTTCGGCGGTTTTCTTTGTTGTCAGTAGATGGTGCAAGATTCGCAGCTTTGCATGAAAACAAGTAATTAAAATTTCAAAAAAATATTACAGCAAAACATTTTTACTTACAACAACATAAACATCACACTTGTACGGCACCGAACAGACGCGGAACGAGGGTTGAGGTAGGCCTATAAGCTGGTATCCAAATTATAAATACTAACATAAGTAAAAAAGGATTTCCCAACGTTATGTCAAAAAAAGTGTAAAACACAACTTATAAATATGACTTAAAAAAATTAATTTCTATAGGGACCTTTTTTAGGAGTTTAATAATGGCCGTGTTCTATTGGCAACTCCGATATCTTCACATCATTGTAAAAGAATATAATAATAATTTCGTTTACAGCAACTTCTGTTTGCAAAAAAAGTTATTCAAGAATAACCTTGAGCCAGCTTACCCGAGCTCGGTTATTCCTCGCCTATAACACGTGATCCATTTCGAGGTTCACTACTTTTTTAAAGAAAAAAACACAGAAAATTCAAATTGAATGGGGAATGTTTATTATCATTTCTAAGAACATTCTTTGGCATTTATTTTTTGAAGATTATGTCTATCAAATGTTGGCCGCGGCTACGTCTCAGATGGTCCATCTGTTGAGTCGAATTTTCGGTGACTCGTTCGATCATTTCGACTGGTAACTGGCGAATGACACGCGTGATGTTATGCTCCAAGACCTGAATCGAAGCGGGTTTGTCCGTATAAACTTTAGACTTTACATATCCCTACAGGAAAAAGTCTAACGGTATGATATCACACGATCTTGGTGGCCAATAAATAGACAGGCCCAAAACGAGAAATTATCTGCTCACCGAAGTGTTCTCTCAATAAATCCATTGATTGATGCGATGTGTGTGAAGTGGCGCCGGCTTGTTGAAACCGAATGTCGCCGAGATCACGAGCTTCAATTTCAGGCATCAAATAGTTGGTCATCATGGCACGATAACGGTCGCCATTGACGGTTACGTTCTCATCGGCATCATTTTTGAAGAAATATGGACCGATGATTCCATCGGCCCATAAGCCACACCAAGCGTTGTTTTTTCTGGATGAAGTGCCAGCTCTTGAACCTCTTCTGTTTGCTCTTCGTCCCAAATGCGGCAATTTTGCTTGTTTACATACCCATTGAGCCAAAAATGGGCCTCATCGCTGAACAAAATTTGGAACGAAAACGTCGGATCTTCTTGGAACTTTTCAAGAGCCCATATTTACAAATTTTCAAATCAACCGGCTTATGGTGCACAAAAACAACCAGTTCTTGTATAGCAAGAATTTTCAAGAAATTTCTCCTAACGTTTTGAAGTTATCGCTTTGGCGACCACTTACTTACTCGGTTAATAAGCGAGTATCGATAGAACACGCCTAATATTAGAAATGATTTAGAATAAAGTTATATGCCTTCTTTTTAACCCGCCTTTCTGAAAAATTGCATCTTCTGAAAGGATTGCATAAAATGCCCCTTTGGCAAAGGCCCACCTCCGAATTCCGCCATTGCTTATACACATGTGCAAGTCTATATTATAAATAGGTTTATGCATAACAAAACAAATTGCATTCTGCAAGTGTGGAGATGCTCCATCATAAAAAAGTACATAAGTTAAGAACAAACGACTTTCGCCATGACTACCCAGCCAGACCTCAATGCGATCATAAATAACTTAACTTAGCAACAAGTCTTTTGTTGCAACACTTTTCATTTCCTTTATGCGTTTCTTAGTTCTGCTCTTCCTGTTCGGGGCATTGTTGAATATTTCATTTAACTGCAAAAGGATTGCTTAAGAGAAGGGAGTGCTACTAGAACAATGCGCTATAAAGTGAGTTGTAAACATCGCTGTTCGCTAAAGAAGTGCAATTTACAGCTAAGTGAAATACTATTGGATTACGTGGGGCAGAGAATAGATACCAGGTAGCGGTCTACTGGGCTTAAAAACTGAAAGCAAAAAGCAAGTAATTATCTCGGCCATTAGTCATCTTAAGTGAGATGTTGACCGCATGCTTCCACGATAATTAAGAACTTTGCAAATGTGTAAGGGGCAATGACTTGTGCGCAATGACTTGTGGATGTAAAAATAAAAATCTTTGCTAATCCGGTAGTTGGTGGGGTTAGGACGACATAAGAGCATAAAGTAGATTTAAAAATCTTCACTATCCGCAGTAATACATGCTACTCTATAATAAGGGGTTTTTTGTGCAAGAGCGATTGAGAATACATTTTAAGAAATGTTAGCTTACGATGTAGTCTGCGTGAGAGAGTAAGTGAAAAAAAAAAACAAATTTAGTACGGCCGTTTCGAAGTTAATGTACCCTCTAACGGGGATTACGTCAAATTTTGTTAAGGGGTGTGGCACCGGTCTCTTTTTTTATCTAAGTCTAAGTTTTCTCTTTCATACCTTTATCAGGTATACCAACAACTATCGTCATATCGGCATTAGACCACGAGAAATAGTCTTTCAAAGGTCAGATTATTATGGGCGGGGCCACGCCGTTTTATCCAATTTTAACAAAATACTCGTATATTCTATATTAATATGTCAATTACTGATTTCATTCTGTAAAAATTGTATAACGACCGGTCTATTAATTTGTCCATAAATGCAATTTTTAAGGTCGGCGTGGTACGAGGGTTGTTATATAAATTTATGGCCTTACTGTTGAGTGGCGCCATCTGAAATAACTGGCCTTACTGTTGAGTGGCGCCATCTGACACTTCCATTGCAAAGTTTGCCATTTTTTAGCATAAACGTACTAAGACCGTTTTGATGTACGACCACCATTTGTGTTGTTTACAGTGAACATTGATGTCGTGCATGAACTGATAATGGAAGATCGTCTTGTGATATGCCGTGAGATAGAGGCATCATTGGGCATTTCTTCCACCAGCTACATTCGATATTGCATGAACACCTGGCCGAAAAAAAAGGTTTGTTATCGTTGGATCCCGCACAATTTGACAATCGCTCAAGAAATGGCTCGTGTCGATTGATGCAAAGAAATTTTGAAAAAATACAATCGCGGTGTTTATAAGATCGTCACAGGTGACGAATCATGGATCTATGCGTATGAGCCCGAAACAAAACAGCAATCGACCGTCTTGGTCATCGAAGATGAGACAAATCCAACGAAAGTTTTTCGTGAAAGAGGCAAATGGTTGCCTGTTTCTTTGGCAAAACTGGTCATGTGGCGACTGTTCCGCTTTAGCAAAGTGGGACGGTCAATTCCGATTGATACTACACCTGAAGTCTTCGGAGAAAACGAATCATTGCGCACCATGACAATGCGAGCTCTCACACATCGGCTCAAACCAGCGCCTTTTTGAATTGATGGGTCATCCGACGTACAACAATGACTTGGCACCCAATGACCTCTTTTTATTCCCGCACATCAAGAAAAAAATGCGTGGTCAACGATTTTCGTTGCCAGAAGATGCTGTTGAAGCGTTCAAAAACCATGTTTTGGAGGAGTCTCAATCGGAGTGGAAAAAGTGATTCGACAATTGGTTTGAGTGCATGCAAAAGTGTAAAAATCATGCTGGAGAATACTTTGAATAACAAAAAAAAACATTTTTGTAATAAATATTCGCATTTTCATTACTAGGCCAGTTATATATATAGCAGTAACGCCCAATTTTCTTCCAGGATGTGTTTCGATTCATGCCATTTTATCGCCGTATCTCTATTAGTTCATAAAATAATGTATTTTTAAAGTTCGGGGTTATGTGGGCGGTGCCAGGCTACTTGGCCAATTTTAGCTTGGCATAGTCTAGAATAATTGCAGTCATTGGTTTAAAGGTTTAGAACGATCGCTCCATTTGTTTGGCCAAAATGGGATTTTTAAAAGGGGCGTGGCACTGCCCACAATTCCTCTAGGATATATTTCGAAACAGGCTTACATTATGTGTTCCAAATATCATCGGTATATCTCTAATAGTTCATGGGAAAATATCTTTCTATGTTTGGGGTTGTGAGGGCGGTGCCAACCTCCCTTAATTAATTTTTACACGACATAGCCGATTATAATTTACAAGTCATTTATTTTCAAACTTTTGTTTGGTCATAAATGCGATGTTTTAAAGGGTTGTGGCATCGCCTTTCTTCTCCCCTAGAATTTGTTTCTATCCACACCGAAATCATATGTTCCAAATTGCATCGTCATTTCTATAATAGTTCATGAGATATTTTGTTTTTGACCGATCTGGCCCATTTTTGATGCCAACTGTTTCACCTAGCTTCAATTGTTCGACCTTTAGTTTTCTTTTCAGAGACTGACAGACGTCCGTGGAAAGATCATCTTAAAATTAATCTCTGAAAAAAATCAACAAACATGAACTTAAAAAACAATATCTTACAAACTGTTGATGTTGGCATGGATCAAAACATATACCGGAGTAAAAGTGGAGTGCTTAGCCCGTTTAAAAACTGCTTTAATATACACAGTAATAGACCGATCGTTTTTAAATTTAACGGAATAAAATCAATGATTATGATAAGTATATTGCCCCTGCCCCTGAAACCCTGAATTCTAAAAGGCTATATCTCGTGAACTTATACTATTATATGACGATAATAGTTGGTATATACTTAGTAGGGACATAAATACTGTTACATTTCAATAGTAGAACTGAACATACCCTGTTAATATCATATGGGTTTTGAAAGGTAACCTCAATAGCGTTAGTCTGTAACGGGATTTTAAAATTGTTTCAACTTTCATCATGGTCAGTGGTCAGATAATGAGAACCGTATCGCTGTAATAGCGCTTTTCAAGTGTGAAATGAAACAAGCGATATTTTCAAAACGCTCCGGCCACTAGGATAGACGAACATGCGGCTAATTCGTCTACCGATGCATACAACTATTTGAAGAGACTGGAGATGTAAAAGACCGCCACTGGTCGGGCCGCCCACTTTCTGTTCGAACACCGCATGTCATCAAAGCCGTTAAATCAAGAATTCACAGAAATCCGCTCCGAAAACAGAAAATCATGGCCCGTGAGATGAATATCATGCAAATCATTTAAAAAGACTTGGGACTTGGGGCTTTCAAACGAAGTACTGGCCATTTATCGACTGCAGCTTTAAAAAAATAGGATTGAAAAATGAAAACGTCTTTTGGTGAAGCACGCTGATAACTTGCACAGACAAATTTTGTTCACCGAAGAAAAATTTTTGACCGTTCAGGAAAAATTTAACAAGCAAAATGATAAAGTGTATGCGCGGTCATCTAAGGAAGCATCTGAACTGATCCCAAGGGTGGAAAAGGTTCATCACCCAGCTTCAGTCATGGTTTGGTGGGGTGTCTCTTACGATGGGGTCACTGAACTGCATTTCTGCGAACAAGGAGTTAAAACATCGGCCTAAGTTTACCAAGAAACCGTTTTGGAAGCTGTTGTGAAGCCTCTTAACAATTCCCTGTTCCAAAACCAGCCATGGACTTTCCAGCAGGATTCTGCGCCGGCCCATTAGGCTAAAACGCCCCAGACCTGGCTTTGAAACAATTTGCCAGAGTTCATTTCCTCTGAAGAATGGCCCTTAGGCAGTACAAATTATGGACGGTTTTAGAGGACAAGGTTTGTCACAAAAGATACCCAAACGTTGGATATCTTAAGACTGCTTTGGTTCGAGCTGTGGCCAATTTTCCAATGGACGTGGTTC
Source organism: Hydrotaea diabolus (assembly GCA_963513945.1). Classification (NCBI taxonomy): domain Eukaryota; kingdom Metazoa; phylum Arthropoda; class Insecta; order Diptera; family Muscidae; genus Hydrotaea; species Hydrotaea diabolus. Next base: position 125,134,186 of record OY740717.1, read on the forward strand.
GTGCAGCTATTGACGATTGACCAGTGCGACTTTAGGCGTGTGTAAAGGCAAAAGGCGGACATTTCGAATAAGTAGATTCTTTTTGGATACAATATACATCAATAAATATATTAAAAAATATTTGGTCCAAAAACATTCAGTACTTTTTATTTTACAGCATAAAACGTGTGTAACAGTATTTATGTCCCTACTAATTACAACCTACGTCTTACATTCAATTAAGCAAGATCCGGAGTAAAATGTGAACTCGTTTTGGGAGAGTTTCGCATGGGGAATATTGAAAAACATGGTCGACTTTCATGGATTAAAATATCAATCGGTCTTAACGTACGATGCGAACTCTAAGCAATATTAAACTTAGTTTTTGGATTCTTAAGCGATGGACCTCATATAATAAAGGACTATGAATAGGGTCTACATAATATATTAAATGATAGCAACCACTTGTTGATAAAATAACTATGGCAATACATAGTGGTAAGTTTGAGGACGATCGGATGGAGCATGAGGCTTGCGCAGTGGCAGAATCTCCAAAATTTTAACATGAACTTATGTTAAATTTTGTAATAGCGGGCCCTTTAATCGGGAGGAACTGTTTTGCGTGGGCTATTAGAAAAAGTAGACCAATATGATCCTATTTTATCGGTGTGTAAAAGTTCTTTGACTGGTCACTTATGACTCGCCATGCTAAGTAAGATCAACTTTAATTTGCGCGTTTTAGAAGAGCAGAAACTCAAATCTGTAGGGAACTTAATATGGAGTCTATACTACAATAAGATAGGCCGATAAAATCCTACTACACAAGAGAAGCTCGCTAATAAGATTCTACACGAAAGCAATGTAGAATCGGATGAAATTAGTCTGGAAGGACTTTTGAATAGAACTATATTAACATATAAACATAGACTAATTTTACTAGGTGGGTCAGAATATATAAGACGTACTTAAATTTTTTTTTTTTGCTCGAAAAGCTTTTACTACTTTTGTATATAATCGTATATACAACAATCGTATATACAAAGCCGCTACCATTCTTTTTTAAATTTTTTAGCTATTTTTTTTTGGGTTGAACAATTTAAAGTGGCTAACAAATTCAGATTGACTGATTAGAGCAAAGCCATTGTTTTGACCACTAATTCTACAATTACTGCGGTCCTAAAAATCGGAATACTGTTTTCGACTTAAGCGCTTACTTGGTAAAATTTAAAAAAAAGGTTAAGAATATGAACAGTTAATGAAATGTAAAATTTTTTTATGGCTTCATTATATAGATCATAGTGTTCTCTTTAATAGGGCCCACATTAAGTACAAGTCGGTTGCATGTTCTAAGCCTAAAAATGTATTTTTTTGTTTGAAATTATAAATTTTTCAACCGCCCTAAACAAAAAAGTAAAAAAAATAATAGCAGCCATTTACGATTAAAATAAAGCATTTTATAATCTTTTTAAGTAATAAAAGGTTTTAGGACGTAATAAATATTCTGACCCTGGGCTACAGATCGCCCATAATGTACTAGGCAAAATTTGAGCAACATCTGAGGGACCTTTGCATGACGGATATAACAAACTACAGACCGATATGGTCCAACTTTACCACGATTTACCTTTACGTCACAAATTTGAGCAGCAGCGACTTTAGCTTGGGGCTTCTAGAAGAATATATAGAGTACAACTTAGTCGTTGGCAGCCAACCATCTTGTTTCCAGTTCCTTTCATTTACTTGCAGTGAAAACACTTCTTAAAGATCACACATTCTCAAAGTAATATCTTTAGTGGATCTTTGTCCTGATGAAGAAAATTCCTTTTTATGCAGCATGCACAAGAAACTTTACGGAAAATTCTCCTCGTGCAACTTTTTCTGAAAAGAGGAGTTGAAGCATAAATTTAATTTCCATTTCACACCTTCTCCACTTATGTACGAAGTACACAATCTCAAGCAAAGGAGTCAAAGTCTCTTTGTGTGTGTGTGTGTATAATAATTTAAGTCATTTGTGCAGATAAGTGGTTCTTACAGAGCCACCCCTGACGTTCCTACATCCTATCGAGCCGCCTACTGCCACACTCGTCTTCCACTGAAATCCGGGATGTTGTTTTCTGCTGCTAACGCAGTTTTTGTGAACATTTTTAAATTAATGCCAGCTTTTTTTATTTGCCGGCACACTCATACGACAGAGCACGTAAGACTGAGTTGAGTGTAATTTTAAGGATTCTTCATCTTATGAGCAAAATTTAAATTAATCTTTTTAAAAATAAAAATAATCCATATTGGAGGCAAGCACATTAATGCTGTTCAGACCGAGAGCTCTGAGCATGGCCAAGAACGAGGGAGACGAAGGGAAATGCGATTTACAAACATGGATTTACTTGTAGATATGGGATTTGTCGATGTCATTAAAAGCTGTTGGCTATAAGTGTACTTACACTTTAATACCGGAAGCAACTGAACACATAATAAAAGTTGTTTTTGCTATAGTGTCTGCTTAAGTGGCGAGAGTGCTACTATAGAGGAAATATTTGTCAAGATTGTTAAGACTACAAAATCGTAGCGTAGAGAGAAATAATTTTAAAGTTTTAATTTATATGACGACTGCCAATATCTACCACCCAAAAGCACACCTGAGGTAAAAATAAGTCCATATTTAATTTTGGCAGTATTTATAGCCGATTGGCCCATGGGCCCAATAACCATTTCCATGTATGAAACCTAAAAAGCAGTTGAATCAGTAGCTAATATGTATGAAGAAAATTATCCTAATCATCTACTACTGGTACTTTACTTACAAATGGACTTTTGCTAACGTAAGATTAAAACAGATTTTTTCACTTGCTTCTAAAATCAATGGCAATCAAACCGTAAAGGCTGCAAAACTTAGTCCAAAAGGAAACTCGAAAGTTATTTGTACGGCCGCCGGTAGTCTATTTGATACCCTCACCTCATTTTTAAGCCTCGGTATATGTCCTACATATACTTGTACCTAAAATAACATTTAATAACATGTAAAAGTCGGGCGAAGCCAACCAAAATATACACAACTCGTCTATTAAATATATTCTACGCTTTTGTTTGCTGAGAAATATTTCGAAATTACAAAAGATATAAAAAAATGTTAAAGGCAGAAGCCAATTAAAGATTACGACTAAAGTCGACTGTAGTCTCTTTGTTATCCACACTATAAGGCGGCATTGATGCAACAGCATAAGGCCAGTCTGTTAAGAGTGGCTGGAAAAATGAATGCTTGAACAAAATGGCAAAATGTTAGGTTGAAAAATTTTTTTTATATCATCACTAATTTGGAAACAGTAAGAAAGTAGCCCTAAAATGAATTTTAAGTTTTGATTTATTTCTGGAATTTAGGTTCAGTTTTGGAGTAATCGGAGACTTATAAGTAGAATTTTAGTAGAATTTTATAACAAATATTTCTGTTATATCGGTTGCTTTTTACATTTGTCTATAAAAGTGACCAAAAAGACCACTACATTGAGAAGCTAGGTGGTTAAAATATGCAATGAAACTGTTCCTACTAGAGTTTTGAGTAATATTGAACTCCATACGTAAACTTTCAAAACGCCGAATCTCATATTCTCTTTTTCTACCGCTAACTGATAATTCGTTGTCTGTACCCTATTTTTTGTTTTTTATGTGTTTTAGAGTGTAAACAAAACTCGTTATTATTTAAAACGTAATTAAAGGATGCGTGATCCCTTGGTACCAAAAAAGACATTTTTTTAGTTAAATTAATTAAAGCATATTTCACTACGAATCCAAACATTCATTCTTAATAATCCGGTCACATTAAGCCGTGGGCGCAAAATACTGCCTCTTTTGTTATAGGGGTCAACAATATTATAATTGTTACTTTTGTAATCCAAAGCAGAAGATATATATGATTCGGCCTGAAAAAAAACATATCGACGTTTTTAGTTTTTTAAAATACCAACGCCAGGTCTTGTACAGCCATGTCTGGCGCTGGGCCAAGAATTTTTTTACGTTATTCTGTGGCGGAACTCACACGTATCGGGAAATCAAATCGTATATCATTTCCGAAGAATGAGCTGCATGGGAGTATAGAAGTATTTTATTACGTTTCTAACATCTCGAGACACTTATCTGGAACGAAAAGGAAAAACGGGGAACTTTTCCCTCTAGAAACTAACAAAAATCATGACAACATTTTGTTGTGCTTTATAGCATAATTAATTAAAATATAAATTAGCTTCTCTTGAAATTCGTATTTATGAGATGGCCTCATCTTAGTATGTTAAATGCTTCAAAACATTTTATCTTTTAATAAAATTATATTAAATAAAAATAATATTTTAAGAAAAGTCCTGTGATATCTATGCATAAAATGGAAATTTTTTTAATTTTATGAAACAATAAACAATATTTAATTGAAAAAATTGTATAAAACCACATTCGTAACCCAATTCATTCAATGTTGCCATTGAGACTGCACCCTGCATTATCTTGATGAAATGGTAATCGCGGCACGCATCTTTCAGACAGATTTCTTAAACCCAACTGAACATGTAAAATCGAAACCACACTACCATATGAAATGATATGGCATCAACAATCTCGCGCACTTTTACTCTTCGATCGACCAACACCATATCGTGGATTTTCCGATATTTTAGGGTGTACGAATTGACCTCAATTGAGACCACAACGATAGTCAGTAACCACTTTTTTACCATTGGAACCGATGGTACAGAGCTTTTCCTTTTGATTGAGCACTCGAAATTATTTTTTTTTTCGTTTTTAACAAAATCCACAAGGTTGTGTTCAAACTGGATGTATTGGTTCAAATTTGATGGAAAATAGAAAATATGCAGAAATCTGAGGTATTTATTTATACCAGATCATTATTTCGAAAATCTTCATCCATTGCTAGAAAGGATGGCTGTAAAGTTTAGTAATAATTTACTAAATGCTTTGAAAGCAAATATTAAAGATAGCTTGTCATTAATATTGCACCATGTAGAAACTCCGGTGCACAAAAATGCATAGTGTCACTGTTCTGCTTATCCCTCGCCGCGTCACCTAAGTGACAATTCCACAGCATGTTTTCAACAATTTGAATATATTTCCACACACACACTCACATGGAACACCAAACGCACACACACACATTACTACTGACCAAACATTTGTTGTTGCAGCCATCATTTATTCCTGTATCCACACACCAATCACAAGTCACCACTGCCATGGCATTTGGATGCGGATGTGGATTTGGATTCATTTCATATTCGAATCTCAAATAAAATCCACTCAGCCATTCAGGGCAGCAACAGCGTCACATGGACAAAACTCCAAAGCCCCTGGAACGGGTATCGGGTACGTAATGGAATTTTAACTATTTACAGACATCTGTAAGTACACATGCAAATAAAAGCGCGTGTGTGTGTGTACCTATACCCTCTACCTTCATGCCATCGATATGTTTATATGTATTTACCGTCAACATTCTTGTATGTATATGCATTTTTTGTATGCATTACAGACTGTCACAGAATTGTTTATTGAAATTTCTACATATCGTCGTCGTACGCAAAACGAAGCGTAATAACTTCGAGGATGTTGAGTGCAACACCGACAAAAAAACACGAAACCGAATAAAACTTTCATTTATAATTGAATCCTTTTTTGCACTATAAATATACATACGATATAAAATGTAAAAGACGGACAAAAAAGGAAAAAAAAATAACACAAAATTGACAGTGGAAACATTTTATGGAGAGGCATACATACGTAGAGGCGGCACGTTGGTATGCGCTCAACTTTGCTCTAAGTATAAGGGTGTAACGACAAGGGATTTAGTGTCGTATTCTCAATCATGTTATTAACACCTAAGTCACGATGATTTAATTTTGATGTGTGATTTTTTTTAAAATAATTTTGGAGTGGAAAAAAATATTTACTCCATTTAATGATCAGTTTGCTCTGGCCTACCATCACAGAAAAAGGGAACTCCTGGAAATAACTGGAAACATCAAAACAAATTTAAAAATGTATGCACTAAATTGTGTGGGTGGGTGTATGTGTTTTAGTATGTTTGCATATTGTTTGGTGGAAAACTCTACTGCTGGCAGTTCTCGTTAAATGCAAAACCGCTTGCCCTTAAGTGTATAGCCACAAAACATAGCTACTGGTACTTCGTTGCTTGGGGTCTTATGGTACTGAAGTGGCGGTCACCGGAACGGCAGTCTCTCCTGCTTGAAACTAAAAGTCTTAAAGACTGCGTTTTGAAAAACATTTCATAACGAATATGTTTTCAATAAAAGGCTTACAACTTTTTTTTTATATATGTGAAGTTTTACCGCGCCTGTGAATGTAAATATTTTCATCATTTCATAACGAAAATATTTTAAATAAATGTATTACATATTTTTTTAATATGTAAAATTGGTTATCGCATGAAATCGGAAAAATGTTCAATAAACAACCTACAAATATATATTTTATTTCAAATGTGAAATTTTTATCCTATTTAATTCTTTGTTTAAATATTTAAATTAAAACGAAAAAAAATCAGTGAGTCGCTTGTATCTCACTTTGCGACAATTATACTTCGCATATGCAAAATTAATGCCATGCTTCGAGTATATAGAATGTAAAACGAGTAGATGCCTTGTCGGCAGCACACATAATGGTATTGAAAAGTCGCCCACAATAACGGCGAAACGCGCGTCTACCAGACGCTTTAACTTCGCTGACTTACTTTTCCTTCCCTCTATGACAAACAACAACAAACCTGATTTTATATTAGCTTGTGAAGTAATTCCTCTTTTAAAAGTAATAACAACAAATGACACAAAAAATCAAACAACTCAAAGAACTCACAATTTTTTTTGTGTTGATGAACATTGTTAAAAAGGGGACTGCTAATTGGGGCTCAGGTAATATCACAAAATTGGAAACAGTTGCAGAACGTATTGGCTCATAGGGCCTAAAATATGAGTTGATGGTAAAAGCAAGCCGTCAATAATCAATATACTCAGTAGGGACATAAATACTGTTACAACATTGAACACACTAATTTCAATAGTAGAACTAAACATATCCCGTTAAGGTCATATGGGTTTTAAAAGCTGACCTCAATAGCCTTAGTCTGTAACGGGATTTTAAAATTGTTTCATCTTTCACCATAGAGTGGCCAGATAATGAAAACCGTATCGCTGTAATAGCACTTTTCAAGAGTGAAATGAAAAAAATCGAATTTTCAAAACGCTCTGGCCACTAGGGATTAGCCGCATGGTCGTCTACCGATGCATAAATATATTTGAGGAGACTGTTCGAACACCGCATGTCACCAAAGCCGTTAAATTAAGAATTCACAGAAATCCGCTCCGAAAACAGAAAATCATGGACCTTGAGATGAATATCACGCAAAATTCCATGAGTTGAATCATTAAAAAAGACTTGGGACTTGGGGCTTTCAAACGATGTACCGGACATTTACTGACTGCAGCTTTAGAAAAACAGGATGGAAAAATGCATACGTCTTTTGGCGAAGCACGCTGATAACTTGCACTGACAAATTTTGTTTACCGATGAAACAATTATTACCGTTCAGGAAAAATTTAACAAGCAAAATGATAGAGTGTATGCGCGGTCATCTAAGGAAGCATCTGAAATGATCACAAAGGTGGAAAAGGGTCATTTCCAAGCTTCAGTCATGGTTTGGTAGGGTGTCTCTTACGATGGGGTCACTGACCTGCATTTCTGCGAACAAGGAGTCAAAACACCGGCCAAAGTTTACCAAGAAACCGTTTTGGAAGCTGTTGTGAAGCCTCTTAACAATTCCCTGTTCCTAAACCAGCCATGGACTTTCCAGCAGGATCCTGCGCCGGCCCATAAGGCTAAAACGTCCCAGGCCTGGCTTCGAAACAATTTGCCAGCATTCATTTCCCTTGAAGAATGGCCAGATTTGAACCCATTGGATTACAAATTGTGGACGGTTTTAGATGACAAGGTTTGTCACAAAAGATACCCCAACATTGGATCTCTTAAGACTGCTTTTGTTCGAGCTGTGGCCAATTTTCCAATGGACGAGGTGCGTGCAGCTATTGACGATTGGCCAGTGCGACTTAAGGCGTGTGTAAAGGCAAAAGGCGGACATTTCGAATAAGTAGATTCTTTTTGGATACAATATATTAAAAAATATTTGGTGCAAAAACATTCAGTACTTTTTATTTTACAGCATAAAACGTGTGTAATAGTATTTATATCCCTACTAAGTTGGTACACGAGTTAAAAATAAATTTTACTATAAATCCGAATACGGTCATATTGTGAAACTGAAATTAAGATCGGACGCAAAGGTCGAGGGGTTCAAAAACGGCGCATATGTTCTTAAAAGGAGATCATCGAGGAATACGGGCACATGGGTACTTAAGTTACTGAAGCTGTCGTAGCGAATCTAAATATTATTTTATTTTGATGATTTAGCTGAGATTATGGGCGAACCAATGGACCCGGCGGCTAAAAAACGGCCCACTTATACTTCAATAGCAACGTCACAGTGGGAGGTACAGTGAGTCTCAAACGTATTTTGCCTTCAAGTAATTTCATATTTTTAAAAACAAAAGTCCAAATAAAATAAGTTTTAAACAAAAAATAATTCATATTTTATTTGGTATAAAGTAAACTGGGTTTAAACGTTACATTTATGTAACAAAATTATCTTATTATTATCTTAATCTACGAGATTTTTAGTGATTTTTAACCTAGACGTATTTTTTGAGGTCACATAAGTATTTTGCTTCTTTAATTATAAGAACCAATTTTATTTACATATTTACATATATTGGATTCAATATTTTGTAGGACAGCTATTGTTAGCTAAAATGGCGTCTAAGCGCCTTGGCATTGATTCCACTAAATTACGGCATGTTTCGGCCGCTATTTTGCCCCATTCTTCTTGCAAAGCATTTTTTAATGTATCTTTTGACGAAATATGGTGTCCTCTTATTTTTTCCTCAAAGGACCACAAATTTTCTATCGGATTCATGTTCAAACTTTGTGGAGGGGTTGGCAAATGTTTGGTGTTGTATAATATCCACAATTTAACGTCTACAGCTGTATGTTTTAGGTCGTTATCTTGCTGAAAATAAAATCCATTTTTAGGAATACCCATTTTTTCTGTACTGGCATGGAGGTTTTCTTTCAAAATGGACAAATATACGTGACTGTCCATAATGCCATCAATGAGGCAGACATACATCCCCATACCATTACAGAACCACCTGCATGTTTTACAGTCGCTTTCAAGTTTTTAGGATTAAGGGCTTCATTTGGCTTACGCCACACCATTCGTCGTCCATCCGAGCCGAAAATGTTAAACTTACTTTCGATCACATTTTTCCAAAAGTCAAAGCCGCTTTTCCCGTCTTATATCCGAAATAAGAGGCTTTTTCCTTGCCTGTCTACCATTGATGTTGTTGGATCTGAGTTATCTTCAGACCGTCTCATTGCTTACGTTAGTGCTAAAAGTTCCTCTTAGTTCATCGTTAATTTTTGGTGCCGATAAATGCGGATTTTCCCTGTTTTCTTTGAGAATTTTCCTTTCATTTCTCTCCGACAGTAATTTTGGACGTCCATCGCGTGCTTTATTTTCGATATTACCGCGATCCTTTGCACGCTTAATAACGTTTTCTATCGTTTGACGACAACGTTCAAACATTTCGCAGATATATTTTATGGGTTTACCCTGGTTGTGCAGGTATAAAATTATTTTCCTTTCACAAAATTTCAAGTCTTTTCCCTTCGGCATATTAAAACTCCAGAAATGCACACGAAGATACTGAAAGAACGACTATTTGCGATAGAAACACACACGACAAGTGTAACCCAACCAAGCAGAATAGAAAACAATATGAAACGACACAAAACTACACCAGTAAACGGAATTTTTAAAAAAGCAAAATACTTTTGCTATCAAGAAAATCAAGAAAAACACATTCGAGTTGGCTTTTATTTGATTTTTTTTGGATTTTGGATTGTGAAGCAAACGTTTTAATCAATAGCAAAAAGCTTGCATTTGATTTTTCGATAAATCTATGATTTTTTCAAAGAAACATAAAGAAAATGTCATATATAAGCTATGCAAAATACTTTTGTGACATACTGTACATAAGGACGAACTGAAAGACGTTTATACGTGTTTAGTTTACATTGGTTCAATTCTACCCATAGGATTAGTTATTGAAGTTTTGTTATTCAAGGTCAATAATTTATTAATAACTTATTAGTTTCAAAGAACACTTTTATACAGAATAATAAGTTGGCACAACGGGCGCCTAGGATGACTACTTATTTGGACACCATTCCTTTAGAATGATCGCGTATGCAGAAGTCTTTACTAATATTCTATTGTAGCTATCATCTTATAGAAACCTAATTTCCATTAATCCAGGTGAGTCTGTAAAACATTCAGGTATTAGCTTCTATTCAGTCTGTTCGATTCCAGTCTAGTTCTATCCTTCTGCAGACTCAAAAGCAGCAGCGCTTTTTGCAAAGACACAAACAAAATCTGCACTCTTTGTAATCCATTGACTTAGCTTTTGCAGTTTCATATCCTGTCTTAGAGTTCGAGGCTTAGCAAAAAAATAACATTAGTAATATTGTTCACATTTGGAATGAATTCTTGTCCCCCAACGGAGTTTTTGTGGTTTGGACATGCTTTAATATATTATTGGGGTCTGCCTTAAGAATTCACTTCTAAACTTAAGATGCTGGCGGTATGCGGATAGAGAGCTAAATAAACATCGTTTGCAAATTTGAGCTGATAAAATTCAGGTAAAGGAGCAGACATTCTGATGTCTTTTTTTCATTTTCTTAGAGCTTGTGGGGTTTAAAACACCCAAAGATGTTAAATATAGTGATATTGCAAATCTAGTTAACCTGTCAACTGCTCTTAAATTATTGGTTGTCACAGCTAGATATTTTATCCAGTAATACTTTTGTACCGGTTTGGTACCGATAATTTTATGGGGAAAACAGCTTCAAATACTCGATAACAAACAAATTTATTAACGACAACAATGACTATATTTCAAAACAGAATCAGTCAAATCTTTTGTACCTTACGGCCAAAATGTCCTGGATATACACATATATGTGTCCGTTTCTCAGTTAAAAGCACGATAGAGTCTAAACAGAAGAAGCTGCAGTTGTAGCTAGGCTGTAAACAAAAATGAACCACGTCGAGCATAAGGGGTAAAAGTTAGCCGCTTCACGGGCCTTATGCGCATTTCTTATCTTAAAATAGGCATTTGGGTACTCAAAAAAACCAAATTCCAAATTACGAATCAGATTAACTATTTGGCTAAATTTAAAACCCAGGTATCCAAGGGCAGAAGAAGCCGCTTCTTGTTTGGACATATGTGACGCGCAAAATAGAAAGGGACCTAAGGCTAAAAACCAGTTTTGTTCAGGAGAGCCATTTTAAAGATTAGGTCCCTTTCTATTTGCGCTTTGAATCGTCGACATCACTTTCATTAAACGCGCATATCTCTGGGAGGGAACACTTTTGGGGCATGGGATCAGTCTCATACGATGCTAAGATGTTGTCCACATCAAAAAAAAATGAAAAATTGATGAAAAGTTTTGTTCAGGAGAGCCGTTTTAAAGATTAGGTCCCTTTCTATAGTCGACTTCACTTTCATAAAACGCGCATATCTCTGGGAGGGAACACTTTTGGGGCATGGGATCGGTCTCATTCGATGCGCAGATGTTGTCCACATCAAAAAAAGAAAAAATTAAAATTGATTTTTTTACCCTTAGGTCCCTTTCTATATGCGCTGTCACATATATGAGCTTAACTTGAACATTGCACTACGATTATTTTCCCTCTTCTACCAATGCATTACGCGACTGGAAAATAATAATACAAAATATATTTAATTCAAATAAATCTAGCTCACCAGAACTTACTTTCCCAAATGCTGCTAATGCCATAATGGTGGAGTAGAGTACAAAAGCTTCGGCCTGGCCGAACTTATTGTTACATTTATTAAATTTTGAAAAGAGAACCTGTGTTTGAACTATACTGTTTTTGGAGAAATCCATCTGTCAGTTCATGTCTCCTAAGAGAGTTAGTGGATGTTCCAATTGATCCAAAAAGGCTTACAGATATGCATTGGTTAACCGTCTCTACTCTGAGATTTTATGTTTAAGGTTTTTTATAGAGTTGCTTCTCAATAAATATAACAATACTTGCACAGGTTTCCATTACACCCTAATGTATGCCAACATATATCTCCATGTGGTATGTGGCACGAATACAAGTCATGCCATTGCATAACCATATATGCCTCATTTCTTGCCCGGAGGACAATAAACAATTCTTTGGGTTACATAAAAACAGCGATTGGAAAGGAAAAAAATTGTATGGTTGCAGACTTCAACCATTAAAGTTGTTTTTCCTTTTGAAAACTTTTTCCTTCAAAAAAATATGGAGTTTGTTTTTTATGGGAGACATACTTTCAATACAGTTTAATTAAGAATCCACTAGATATTATGCTGATCGTATTATGGTATGTACATACTAGTTTTATAAAAACTAAAGTGTACGTTAAACCGTAAACTTTCTCTGCCGGCCCTCGTGCATTTTGTTTAAGTAAAGTGGACATCGGTAGATCATGGCGCACATGTTGGACGTCACTCTTCGTCATTTTTATTGCGATTTCAGTTTCAGCCACTGCCACTGCGGCCAGTGGAAAGTGGGCGTTAAAAGCTATTTACCTTGACGTAATGGTTTTAATGCAGGTTGACACATTTAAAACCTTTTTTCCCGTAACAGATAAGCAAATACTCAAATACAAATGTGAGATTTCAGTGATTGAATGCTTACACACTTTGAAGATAATGATTGCATGATAAAAATATGAAATTTCAAAAAGAATAAAACTTAAGTGGGTGAAGTAAATGTGAACACATGTGCCATAATGACATTAATTACTTTTCCAATGATCCTGAAACATCTGTCATTTTATAAACATGTGTATTGACAGAGAAAAACTACTGATGAAAAGTAATCTTAGTTTAAGGATAATTTTTTATATTTGATGCAGTCAGTAGGTTCAAAAATAATATTATGTAGTGGTAGCTGATACGGGATAAAATCATGATTTATTTCTGAATTGGGCAGGATCAGTTTAAAAGAGGGATAATGCAAACGAAGTATACTGCTTAAGAATTCTCCACTTATATACGAAATTTGCATTTGCCTCCATAGCACAGTGCAGAAATAAGTTTTAATCCCAATTGTAACATATCGAAATACTTATCTGAAACACTCTAAATTTTAAAATAAATTTATAAATACACAGAAAGAAATTTCGGTTTAATTAAAAAATTCAAATATTCTAACAAAAAATTAACTAGGAATCCTGTGATAAAAATTTTCACATATTAACTAAAATATCACCGATTTTAAGCAAAAAAAAAAATAAAAAATATGTTATTCCGTTTGTCCAAGATATTATTATTATGAGGTGATGAAAAAGTAATAAACTAACAAATTAAATTGTTAGCCGTTTATCAAAAAAAATTGTATTAGGCGATGTAAAACTTCACATATGTGACGCGCAAAATAGAAAGGGACCTTAGGGTAAAAACCAGTTTTTTCAGGAGAGTCTATTTAAAGATTTAAATACGTGTATCTTTGGTGTACCATCAATTTCATAAAACGCGCATATCGCTGGGAGGGAACACTTTTGGGGCATGGGATCGGTCTCATTCGATGCTCAGATGCTGTCCAAAATGTCCTGGATATACACATATGTGTGTCCGTTTCTCAGTTAAAAGCACGATAGAGTCTAAACAGAAGAAACTGCAATTGTAGCTAGGCTGTTAACAAAAATGAACCACGTCGGGCATAAGGGGTAAAAGTTAGCCCCTTTACGGGCCTTATGTACATTTCTTATCTTAAAATAGGCATTTGGGTACTCAAAAAAACCAAATTACGAATCAGATTAACTATTTGGCTAAATTTAAAACCCAGGTATCCAAGGGCAGAAGAAGCCGCTTATTGTTTGGACATAAATCCATATGTGACGCGCAAAATAGAAAGGGACCTAAGGCTTAAACCAGTCTTATTCGATGCTCAGATGCTGTCCACATCAAAAAAAGGTGAAAATTGAGTTTTTTACCCTTGGGTCCCTTTCTCTATGCGCTGTCACATATGTATTACCCTCCAATTTAAACTCTTCAAATCCGTCCTCTATGAAGTTTTGCACTCTTTCGATAGCTTTGTCCATAAAAGATCATATTGTGGACTTGTTTTTGATATCGGATATCTACATGTTGTTCTGGGGATTCCTGTATTGCTCACAAATATGTGCGGCGTCGATATTGTTTTCCCGTACGGTTTGTAAAAGCAGAACTTGTGCCGCCTCGCACTGGTTTAAATTGATCTGCCAGAAACTCATGGAAGGGATTTTTTAAGAGTCTTTTTAAACACTTAACAGAACATGCATAATAGGTCTTTCTGATAGTTCCTGGCAGCATTACATAAGCCTCTGCGGGCCTTATAACGATAATGGTTGAAAGTACACGCCTTAGCCATTTGCCCGAACTCCTGTTATCTAAAACATTTTTGGTACATTATTGAAAGAATTCTGGGCAAAGCAAGACTTTCACAAATTAGAGGCATTACAAATACCGATGCAGGCAAGAGGCCATGGTCATTCGGGTGGATCAGCAGGATATCATTTCAAAAAGGTTTTCAAATATCTAGCAGTGATAGTCCAAGAATAAATTTCGGAGCTGACATAGGCCATCGAATGTAAGCGCAGCTCTATCTCAAATGATACGCAATGTTGGTGGACTCAAGCAGAGTTAGGATAATTGAAAGGGTAGTAACCTTTACCAAGCTGAACGAAGTATCAGCCTGGCCAATAATTCTGGAAGTGCTGAGGATTAAAAGCAAATTGGAATCGGTGTGTAAACTATGTAGTACATACAGAACAATATCAGAGGACGCAGCGAACCTTATATCTGACATGCTATCAATTAATATTCTTGTTTACAAAAATTGCAAGAAATATAAAAGTGCCAGAAGCAAGGGCTATATTTGCAACTGTATTTGGCTCCATGAAAGATAATGCCCTCTATTGTGGCTCTGTAGTTTATGCAAGATCTAATGCCTGAGAAACAATAATTTTAGATTTGCAGGGCTTCGTAAATGGTGTGAGGTGACGGTATTTAACATAAACTCAAAGAGAGAAACCTCTCATAATAAATGAGGAACTAGCACAAGGGGTTCTAGTCGAACCTCCAATCCACATATTGCTGGGCTAATGTCTCGGAGTAGGAACGAGTACCTCTGACCTTTCCCAGAATTACTTACTTGAGTTAATAAACATATTCCGCTTAATTCTGCTCAGCATTTTCCCAGTTTTCAGATTGCCAATTAAAGAGTATTCGATTTTTTAAATTGTCTAACATATACGTGATATATGAATTTATATTAATCATACGCTCTGTACATACAAAAAATTTAAATCTAACTTCAATTGAATAATTCTTCTTAATTGCATATTTCAGTATCCCTTTTCACTTTATTCGCCTCAATCTAGTTCTCTTCTTCTTTAACTTTGTAATAGTCGACATGCGTGTGTCTGTTCGGCGACTATGTTCGCTTCCATTTTACAATTGAAATTGTATTTTCAAGCAGAATCTCAGAACTATTCTGCACAAGCGGAATCGTTGCTATTTGCGATGTTCTGCATTTTTCATTCTTTCCTAATTCATTCGCTTATTTTTTTTGCCTTTGTTATGAAGAGAATTGTTAGCTCATGTGTAAGTGAATATAAAATATCTTAACTGAGCTTTAGAGTATACAGTGGCCGACGTAGTCGGAAAGTTCACTTTACGATTAGCAAACTGGCGGTAGTAGCGACATGCTAAATGCCATAGAGGAGTTCAAGAAGTATGAGAGGATTTTTTTGCGATTGAATGGAACTTATGCATGGAAACGATGTATTTTTCAATTAATTTTTTGAACTACTGACACATAATTTTCCGGCGTCCATATGATGCAGTGAACGTACGGATAATAACAAAGTTTGCCAAACTGAGCAAAAATCGGAGTAAATTGTAATGAAGTAAAGCGAAGTTGCGCATTAACCCTGTTACTACATTAAGCCGAAAATACAATGATTTTTTTAACCAAGTGTCTGGTTATATTTTTCATGGTAAATGTTTGATAACGGTACATAAGGTCAAATGTACATTCAAAATAGTTAAGTTAACATTAAATAAGGTTGGTTTTTTTTAAGTGACAGGCAAAAAATGTGTGTTGTAACAGTAGCTGTATTTCTGGTTAAAAGAGGTAGCCAGTAATTAATTAACTTAACAATAAAACAGATTTCTATATCGATCTTCACATTTAATAATATTAACAATTTCATTGTTAAATTACACATGTGTTGTTTCAATAAATGAACAATGAAATTTTTATATTAACAATTTTCATATAAAAACAATGCATTGTTAAAACAATAATAATAATTTTAATATGAACAATTTTAATGGTAAAAAAACTTAACAATGCATTGTTAAATCAACAATAATTATTTTAAAATTAACCAATGTTAATGGTTAAAAAATTCAACCATAGAATAGTTAAATTAACTATTATTATTGTTAAGTACCAGTCAACAACAAAATGTTCAAATTAACCTTATATAAAGAAGACTCCAAATCATGTTAACTTATAGTTAAGTTAACCTTATATAAGGTTTTTTTCTTCTCAGTGTACTGTTGTAATGGGTCTTAACTTACAGGGTGGCCCAAATGAGACCTAGTGATGTAAAACACGTATTACTCTTGTAATAACGGGGTTTTTTAAATGATTTATTTTTATATGTTAAGTACATTTTATGGAAATTTAAGGTGACTATGTGTGAAATATGACATCAGACAATGGACCATCATTTTGCTCGATACAGACATTGGCTCTTTTGAGCGCATTTTGCATTACACGGCGTTATGTTTCTGATTGCAGGCGCCGTATTTCGTCTCGAATATTCTGCTTGAGCTGTTCAAGTGTCTGTGGTTTGTTAACATACACTTTGTCTTTTAAATAAACCCATAAAAAAAATCGGCCGCAGTTAAATCTGGTGAACGAGGAGGCCAAGGGAAATCTGATTTTTTTGAAATTATGCGTTTACCAAAAATTTCACGCAGCATGTATGCGCAGTGGCTCCATCTTGGTGAAAACATAAATTAGGATGTTGCTCTACTATTGGCCGCAAAAAGTTGTCGATCATTGTTCTGTAAGAAGCCCCGGAGACCGTTTCTGGCATTTCATCCTCATTATCAAATAAATATGCAACACTCTGCTGCACAGCTTCCACATTGTCTTCAGTACGAATATTTCGATGAGCACCTCTTCCTAGACGGTCGGCAACTGAACCCAGTTCCTCAAAACTGTGAACTTAACTTGTAATCATGGAAGATGTGGGCGCTGATCTTACGTTAAAAAAAGGGGCGATAATTTCGCTGCGTCAGAACAATTGATCGTTGAGAAGAATAATAAAAATCAATAATTTTAATGCGTTGTTGTGGACTGTACGTATTCATTTTAAATTTCCAGGAGCTCAGTTATAATCTGCAAAAAGAAAAAATAAATTATGTTGAAAAATAAAAAAGATATTTGTGTTTCACATCAGCTGGTCTTATTTGGGCCACCCTGTATAAACGTTGAAACAAGCTTTCCAAGTTTTATACAAATATTTGCATAGTTCTATGGTAAGAAAAACTTTCACAATTCTTCCTCACAGAGCTTACATTGGTTATTTCAACCAACGCCAGACTTATAAAATAAAATACCGCTCTCGTCTGTAAAAAAATTGAGATGTACTTCAGCTCTAACTGTACTGATTTTGACTAAGATCCACTTTGGCAGCAACAGCGTAAAATCGAAAGGGCCTTCTTACTGAGTGTTATGCCAATAAAGGACAATAAGTAATAAAGCTAAAGTCTCTAAAACTCGGTTATTCAGAAGAATTCCCATCTCAGTCTAGAATTTGAGCATTGAGTGCAATTTGAGTGCGGATTTTGAGAGTGGGCGTATTTTGTTGTTCCTATAGAAAATTATATCGACTGATGTGCTACAATTTTACAAGGAATATTTAGTGGTCGAACTTAGCGCTCTATGCTTTAGTTGGGCTAGATCGAATTAAAATGTTTCTTGTATAGCAGCAGGACTTCAAATAGAAAAGGTCATTTAAAGTGCGACCATTTAAAAATATGGATCAATACAGTTAATTTTCTTCAGAGTTTATAATTGGTGGTTCATTACTTACCATGCTCATTTCGACTATTATCGGAGTTTATATCTAACTTTCAGATCAACAAGACTTTTAATCGGCAGGGAGCCTTGTGAGGGCGGTTTTCAAAATCATGGGCTCATAAGGTCTAGTTAATTATTGGTCGTTCATTATTTACCATGCCAAATTTGGATACATTTGGATTAAACATGTGACCTGAAGAGAATTATAACCTTAATTCGGGAGAAAGCATTTTCTAAAGGTTCTCTATAAATGTCGGCGAAAAAAAACAATTTTAACGAAGTTAGACATAAGTTGCTCATAATGCTTGGTGCAAATCTTTGTCAGAATCGGAATCGGAATTTTACAGCTGCAGGTACGTTGGAAATATTTGAAGATATAAAAACCAGGGGCAGATATGGATCAATTTCAATAGGGTTTGTTATTGAATCAAACCTGAAAAATGTACGAGTACCTACATACAGATTCGTTGCCACAACCAAATTTGCTTGCCAAACGAATGTTAAAGGTTGAATGGAGTATAACTTTTCCATCAGTACAACCGAGTTTTGATTGGTGCACTGCAATTGTCAGTAAATGCAACTAATGTAACGAATTATCAAAACCGCCACAATTGATTTTTCTGGATATAAATATACATATATCAAATTTTAAATTATACGAGGGCATATTAATAATTCCGTTACTTTTCGACTTTCGAAAACACAGTTTTTTTCACTCGAAATACACTTTTTTCCATTTTTAACAAAATCCTCCAGGTTGTATGTTTTGAACAGCTGTTGAACACAAAATAAATGACGGAACTCTCTCAAAATTTGACAGCAGTCTATGAACAGATGGTACTTGATGGGATCAGTGTTGCATTTCAAATAACAACGAGGGAAGTTGGATTTATTGATATACCCTTAAGTAAAAATATCTTCATGTACTCCTAAACATAAAGACAATCAGACCGAATCTCGATGAAAGAGTGGAAAAGGACATATTTTAAAGAAAAATGTGGATTTTTTGAAACATTAATTTAAAGATTTTGAGGAAATACTAAATTTTTGTTGACAAGCCATAAGTTTTTTTTTATAAACTCAATACTATTTAATATTAGGAAAGAATACAGACTATTAGTTTTTTGTTATTTAAACTCTACCTAGCTTGATAAAAACATTGATTCATTATGAAAATTGTAAGTAAACGTATGAATTTTAAATTTTAGCTCCAATTGTTGTAATTTAAAGCCACATATTGTAATTTAATTTACGACTTTACAGTTTTTTTGTTCGGCTTAAAGTTATGAATATCTGAATTTTTTTTTCAAATAAGACTACATTGGAACTTCAAAAAGAACTTCAAAAGCAATGCAACCACCAGTTATTTTGAATTATTTATTTCCGACTTTACAGTTTATTCTGTTAAAGTTAATGTCTTAAAGTTATGAATATCTGAATTTTTTTTTTAAATAGGGCTACGTTGGAACTTCAAAAAGCAATAAACCTCCATTTATTTTGAATTGTTAGTTATCTTTACCAATATTTGGTTATTACAATTAATACTCCGTAAAACTATTAGTTGTCACAACTGTTGTACCGATGTCCTGGATTGACCCGAATCAGCAATTCTTCGGCCAAGGGCTATCACCTCGGAGCACTAACACAACAACCTTAATCTCCAGTGTGCTGTAGGGTACAATTATTTTTGCAGTTTTGCCAAATTTGGGTGACGGAACCCAAATGAGTATTGCCACAACTGGTGGTTAAGACAACCAACCGATTATAAAACACATGTTACTTTGGTACCGATAATTGGTGGTGACAATAGATAAATTCTTTGTAGTAACCAAACCCCACTTAGTTCGCTGTTGCAACATATTACACTATGCAACAAAAGTTCGGACTATCTCGGGGGTTGAATGATTTCATCTAGAAAAAAACGATTTAGATGATTATAGTAAATTTTCCTTAGAGCAACAGGTTTGAGTTTTTTTTTATGGCCAAGGAAATTTTCAATTTTACAATGCTCACCATATGAAAGAAGTTTAAAATAAATAAATATTTCTTCTTTTACGAGATTTTCATGGTGAGATGTCTTAGGTGAAATAGTCTGGAGGTTTTTTCGTAGAATATTACGAAGGCGACCGCAAAAGTAACTGGCCTAACATAAAAAGAACCGTTTTTTTTGGAATTATTATTATTTATTTTTCAACATAATCTCCTTCTAACTCAATACACTTTATCAAACGTTTTTCAAGTTTTTTTAATTCCATCCGAAAAATAAGATTTTTCAAGACCTTCAAAATATGCCTCAGTTTCAGCAATAACCTCGCTATTGGACGAAAATTTTTTGCCACCGAGATTTTTTTTTAAATTTGGAAACAAGAAATAATCAGAAGGAGCTAAATCTGGACTATATGGTGGATGCGGAGCAATTTCAAATCGTAATTCGGCCAGTTTTTGTTGAGTTTAAAATGCAGTGTGTGCAGGAGCATTATCTTGATGAAAAAGAACCTTTTTTTCTAAATGCGGTCGTTTTATCTTGATTTCTTCACTCAACCGATCCAATAATGCACAATAATATTCACTATTTATAGTTTTTCTTTCTCAAGATAATCAAAAAATATTATACCCCTTGCATCCCAAAATACTGTGGCCATTACTTTTCCTGCTGACTTAACAGTTTTCGCCTTCTTGGGACCACTTTTACCAGTTTCTATCCATTGTTTTGACAGTTCTTTGCATTCTGGGATGAAGTGATGGATCCATGTTTCATCAACCGTTATGAATCGGCGCAAGAACTCTATTGAATTACGCTGATAAATCGCTAAAAGCTCCTTGGAATTGGTCCAACGGACGATTTTTTGGGGCAAAGTCAACAAACGCGGCATGGCTTTTGCGGATAGCTTTTTCATGTGGTGTTCATCATGTAAAATACTCCAAACTTGTTTTTCGTGTTTTTTAATAATATCAGAAAGTTCTCTGAGCTTTATTCGTCTATCTTTAGTCACTTCATTAAATATTTTTCTAATGTTTTCAATAGTAGTAGCAGTTTTCGGTCTTCCAGAGCGTTGTTCGTCTTCCGTACTTGAACGACCCATTTTAAATTGTTGAACCCAGGATTTCACGGTGGAGTATGACGGTGCATTATCACCATGAACAGAATCTAATTCATCTTTGATTAATTGTGGCGTATAACCTTTCATACAAAAGTGTTTAATTACCGCACGAAACCTCATTATTTTCCATTTTTCAAAAATTATAAAACTTGTTTACTTCAATCACCTGTAACACAGAAAATAATCATTAAATATTTCGGAAATTTTGACAGATGGCTTATAAAAGATTGCTTTTAAAAAACAAAAAAGTTGCTAGTAAAACAGAAAATGTGCCAGGCCAGTTAGTTTTGCGGTCGCCCTCGTATAACTTCCTATCTCTACGATTGGAGTGTTATTTTGAGCCTTTTTTCGGAAAAGTGAAAAAAAAGATTCTTTAATGGTAGTTTGAGTACTTCTACAAAAATGTTGTCCAATTAATTTTAGTTAGGGCTTGTCCTTTTTAAATGAAATTGTATTATTATTTTTAAAGAATAGTTGCTTTAGTGTTAAAATTTTGTACTAAATTAATACTTTTATCATTTCAGCATAGAACGTCTAAAATAAAATCAGAATATTTTCATTATAGACTGCCTCTTTTCGTTCTTTTCAATAAAGAAATAATTTTTTATTAAAGCAGGACATCAAATAATTTTTTTCAATATATTTTTTTAAATAAACTACAAAATATGACCGATATGAAAGTATATATTTTATATAACATGTAGAGTTGGGTATTTCCCGAGAAAATCCTAATCTCGAGATTCGGGATTTCCCGAAATAACGAAAATTTCAATTCTCGAGATACGGGAATTCCCGAAAATGATTTTTAAGAATTCTCGAGAATTCCCGAAATATCGGGAAATATAAAAATATCTAAAATCAGTGTAAAAGCAATGAATTTTATAAAATATTCTTTTTATTTAAGTATTTGAAAATATTATTGTTTCAATAGTAAAAAAAAAATAGATTAAAAAAATAATTACAAAAAAAGAAAAACAAAAACAATTCAAAATTATACTTATTAAATAGGGGAAAAAAGTAATTGTAAACATTATTTACCAAAATGGTGTTTTAAAAAACACAGACTGTCAATGGCTTCGTCTGACAATCGCGTACGCTTTTCGGATACGAAATTACCCGCTATTGAAAAATTCCTCTCATTTTGAGTCGATGTTGGCTTAATAGTGTTGAAAGCCCCAATCAGTTTTTCAACACTTTGCGTTTTCTGTCCAGTTTTTTCATATATTTTTAGCTCGTTTCTAAGCGACGAAAAAAGCTGGTTTGCCGTATGTTGTGCAACGTTTACTTTGGGTTTTGAACATTGCTGAACGTATTTTTCAAGTTGTTTCGCCATATCTTCTTCATCGACGTTGTTGATTACAAATAGGTCATCATCGTTAGAACCAGACACTGCTTGGTCGTCTTGAATGCTTGTAGAAAAAAGACGAACCAAGTACGTTTCGGCTTCTTTTATTAATTCTTTTTTGGAACAGGTCTGGAAAAATTCACATTTGTCACCACAGCTGTTAACTGGATCGTGTAAATATTTAAAGGCCGATAACAAAGGGCTAGATCTACGAGGTGCTATTTTTTTTTTTTAGGCTGGATAAGAATTCGTCGCCCAATTCGGTGTGCTGATTCTCCAATTTTGTGAACAAAAATTTGAGAATAGAATCCGCAGCAAGTAAGTTCACATTTTGGCGACTAAGTGCTTCAACAGCGACACGTATAGGTTTAAGGGCATTTATGATTTCTTCGCAATACTTTTCTTCTGCGTCAGTAGTGGCCATAAAATTTAAATTGAGCGTTTCGAGCGCCTTACGAACATGCTTGCTGATGCGAATGTATCTGGTCAGCATAGTTTCCAGGCTATTCCAACGTGTTTTGCAATCCAACAGCAAGAAAAGCTCTTTCTTCTCGACCTCTTTAACATAATTCTGTAAGATAGCATTCCGTACAGGCGAGTTCTTGAATTTCAAAACTATCTTGCGAACTTTTGTTACGATTTCAAATGCAGACTTTATAGTGACCGTCTTGTCAGCAACAAATACGATGTTGTCGTCCTCGTCATCGTCATCGGAAGCATTTTCCGCATTAATGACGGAAAAAGAAGAACTGGCTGCATTGTTTTTATCTTCATCGCCGACTCTATCATCCGAATCCTCTCTACAATTTTCACTATTACTTTCACCGACGATGGTTCCATCGTTTACGTCACTATCGTATTTCATGTTTGCGATTTCTCGCTTCTGGTACATTACCTCCATGACCGCCAAATGTATGCCGTGAATTTATGCCGTATGCCGCCAATTTATGCTAAAACTGAATATATCTGCCGCTGAAATAGAGCTTGCGTCAATTTCGTTTAATTTAAACAGAAATCCGTTAAGAAACAAAATTAAAGTCGATGTTTTAAATTTTAAAAGGTTTATGTTTAAATCCAATTTTAAAAGAGATTTTTTTATTTTTAAAGTAATTGTTGTCACCATGGATTTCTCGAGAAATCTTGAGATATTCTCGAGATTCGGGATTTCCCGAAATGTTAATAATTTCAATTCTCGAGATTCGGGATGGAAAAATCTCGAAAATTTCTCGAGAATTCCCGTCGGGAAATTCCCGAAACCCAACTCTAATTACATGTAGCCAAGACTTCAATAATTCATATGAGGTATTTGCTGTCACATTACCCTTAGGTAGTCGGAATTATTTAATTTCACTAAATTTCACTTAAATAAATCATAATCTGCTCTATTTTAAAATTTTTGGGCACTAAAACTAAAATTGATTTTTTTTGACCCACTTTACCAATTTTATACCTAAAATCGCTTCTGCATACAAACTTTATTAGATTCGAAAGTAAAACCCCAGTTTTAAGTAAACCTGCTCATAAGTCAAATAAGAGAATCATATTTTCAAATCGTTAAATAAAAAAATTAAATAAACTTAATTATTACGGTCAGATAACCGAAAACATAAAATTTGACCATGAGATGGTCCAGTCAACAAATGTTTGTGGCAATGAGAACCGCATTCAAATAGTCTAATGAATACCGCATTCAAATAGTCTAATAGCCACTTATCGTTTACCACAACCAAGACATGTACGTACAGATTCAGCTCCAATAATCGTTCTTATAAGTAACCGATACTTTGCGCTTTCAAACGATACTGTCAGTTTGCACTACTGAAAATTGCCGTGTACCGAATCAGCAACCGGCTGTAGCGATGGAATACATGCATAGTACGTGCAACCACCAACATTCAATTGTGGCAACAAATCTGTTCTCTGTAGGTATACAATTTAAATATTCTTTAAAAGACATTGCAGGTTAACCAGCAGTCTAAGAACCATTTAGGCTCATGACTGCGCCATCTGA
Organism: Hydrotaea diabolus; assembly: GCA_963513945.1. Taxonomy (NCBI): domain Eukaryota; kingdom Metazoa; phylum Arthropoda; class Insecta; order Diptera; family Muscidae; genus Hydrotaea; species Hydrotaea diabolus. The sequence goes on from OY740717.1 coordinate 125,158,953, forward strand.
TTGCTCGTTGAGACCGGGGAACGAGGAGACTGTGTCCTTTTGTTGCTTTATCTTTGTGAGATTATCTTAATTACTGAAGCAAAGAAATCTATAAACACACTTTACGAGGGCGGCTCGGAAAGTTCTTAGCCTATCAATGAAAGAGAATAGTTAGTTTTTCAAAAATATTTTTATTTTTCAATATAATCTCCTGAAACTTCAATACACTTAGTCCAACGCTTATCTAGCAATTCTATCCCTTGATTAAAATAGTTTTCCTCAAGGTCTTCAAAATAGTGGTTTACAACTGTAATTGCATCTTCATTTGAGGTAAAACGCTTGCCAGCAAGGAATTTTTTAGATTTGGGAACAGGTAAAAGTCACTGGGAGCTAAATCAGGAGAATAAGGTGGGTGGTCAAGCAACTCGTACTTTAATTCGTTGATTTTAGCCATTGTTAAAACACTCTTGTGCGCTGGTGCGTTGACTTGATGAAAAATTATTTTTTTGTGTTGTAAGCCAGGACGTTTTTCTCGAATTTGTACATTTAATTGATCTAAAAGGTTGCAATAGTACTCTGAATTTATTGTTTTACCCTTTTGCAGATAGTCAATCAATAAAATACATTTGAAGTCCCAAAAAACCGTTGTCATAACCTTACCAGCCGATTGAATTGTTTTTGCCTTCTTTGGGGCACTTCCTCCAGCTTCAGTCCATTGTTTGGATTGTTCTTTTGTCTCTGGAGTATAGTGGTGGATCCATGTCTTATCAACAGTTATGAAACGACGCTTAAAATCCATTTTATTTCGCTGAAAACGATCCAAACAAGCTTGAGAAATGTTCATTCTTATGCGTTTTTGGTCGACTGTTAACAAGTGCGGCACCCATCTTGCAGAAAGCTTTTTCATCTGTAGTTCTTCATGCAAAATTAAATGGACTCGATCATTTGAGATGCCCATGATATTAGCTATTTCACGCACTTTTATTCGTCGATCATTTAATACCATATCATGTACTTTGGCTACAATTTCTGTTGTTGTTGCTGTTTTTGGACTACGTGGTTTATCTTCAATGCTTGTACGACCACGTTTAAATTCAGCAACCCAATTTTTTACTGTTGCATATGAAGGAGCACTTTCACCTAACACATTCACCATATCATTATGAATTTCTTGTCCCGATAAACCTTTTTTTTGTAAATATTTAATGATACCACGCATTTCTAATTTTTCATTGTAAATAAATCGCGGATGCGTCTTTTGTGCAAACCTGTTTCTATATGAAGGAGTTGCCAGATCGAAACAAAATTTAACATGTGTTCATAGCAGTGATGGAAGTTTCCAAAACTTAACTTAACTTTTTTCTGTTTATACCGCGCTTTTTGTGCTAGGCTAAGAAGTTTCCGAACCGCCCTCGTAAATGCAGAGTACTTGATCCCAAAAGGAAACCCTAAAAGTAAAAAAAAAGATTGCCAATATCATACCCATTTGCTGCTATCAAAGACGTTTGATAAATGTGTCAGCAAATACAAATTTCTTGTTATCACTCAGTATAATGTCATAAACTGTAGCTGCAACATATAACAAACACTTCGATGACGTAGGGTATCAAAAAGCACATACAAACTTTTTCTCCTCGATTTTATCATGAATGTATGTTTCCTACGAATTGAGTTTTAATTTCCTTTTTATATATGCTAACAACAACAACAGCTGCAGCATAGGAGCTCACTATGCACGACGTTTACCTCATAGCGGAGCATGCCACAGATCTGGAGAGCAGCTACGAAAAGGAACGCAATCCGTTGGATTGGTAACAAGCACGCCACATTGCAATCCGCATTGCATACATGCGTAGAAGTGTGTATGTGTAACAAAGTACATACGGAAGCAAGCATATGTGTTTGTGTATGTGTGTGCGTGCGCGTGTGTGTATTGGTATATCCTGTGTTGCATCAATGTCAGTGGAGTAATGCTAAAAATGCGAATTGCGTGGCATTTTAAAAGCAATTGATTTAGTTTGTTACGAGTACGTTTAGCTTACAAAGCTTTTTATTTGCGTTCGTGTGAGTGAGCGAGTGTGTGAGTATGGATTTTGCTTGTACCGCAGCTACACACAAAAAAACCCAACAACAATCAAAGCAACGAAATCATAGAGTTTACCCCATTCAAGCCCGAACTGAGCACAGGAATTTAGTCTTTTGTTTCGTCCTTACAGTGCCTGAAGTGTTCTTGTGTGCATCAGTATGTGTGTTTGGATGTGAATATAAAAAGGAACCCAGCGAGTTCGCTTTGAGCACAAGTATCACTATAACAAAGCAAAATAAAGCTTCGTATGTGGAATTGTACTTATGTCTCGGTGCTAGCTCAGGGCTAAGAGCGAGAGCGTTTTCTGCTGCCGCTTCCACTCTAAAAAGGAAATTTGCTTGCTTAATATCCTTTTTTGCTTATTGTTGGCGTTGTAGTGCGGATGGTAGAAATAAAATAAATCGCAATATAAACAGAATTATTTTAGTTTTGCATCAATACCCTTTTTAGCGCCAAAGCTGAACTGTGCTGTACATTCTCTGTGTATGTGTGTGTGCTAACGCAATTCAGACTAAAAGTTCTTCAGTTTAGAAAAGGCTTAGTTCAACGTCCATGGCAACTGGCAAATGGAGTGTTAGAAAATGGATTTTATAAAGAAAGGCAGAGCAAAATAACACTTCACTTGATTTAACAGTTCGAAAACATTGCGAAAAAAGTAAAGACGTAAAGGAAAAGCTAAAATCGCTGTGACAGGACTATGAAGGCGAACATAGTTTGCATTCTATTTTGAAAAAATAAACGCTAGGTTGTTAAATGCAAGGGTTGCTCTATATATTTCTGGCCTAGGCAACACTAAGTGTTGTCTGGTGCCATCTGACAGTTCCATTAAAAAGTTTGACATTTTTTTTAGCATAAACGTACTCAAAACGTTTTGACGTACGACCATCATTTGTGTTGTTTACAGTGACTCAACTTGGCAAAAAATGGAATTAAATTGTAAACATTTTCGTGCGATCATTTTCACAACTTCCGATGTGGATTATCACGACAAGAGTGCATCGATGAACTTAAATCTTTGTATGGCGAGAAAGCACCATCTCTGTGAAAAACTGGTTTAATGAATTCAATCGTGGCCGACGCTCGCTCAAAGACCGAGGTCGTGAAGGTCGTCCAAAATCGGCCGTTGTGCCAGAGAACATTGATGCCGTGCGTGAACTGAAAATGCAAGATCGTCATGTGGCATGACGTGAGATAGAGGCATCCTTGGGCACTCCTTCTACCAGCATACATTCAATATTGCACGAACAAATGTCCGTAAAATAGGTTTGTTCTAGTTGGATCCCACACAATTTGACAATCGCTCAAAAAAAAAAGGCTCGTGTCGATTAGTGCAAAGAAATTTTGAAAATACTATCGCGGTGCTTCAAAAGACGTTTATAAGATCGTCACAGTTGACGGATCATGGATCTTTGCGTATGAGGCTGAAACAAAACATCAATCGACCGTTTGGATCTTCGAAGACAAGCCCAATCCAACGAAAGTTGCTCGTGGAAAGAGCACTTCGAAGCAAATGGTCGCCTGTTTATTTGGCAAAATTGGTCATGTGGCGACAGTTCCGCTTGAGCAACTTAGGACGGTCAATTTTGAGTGGTACACCATTATTTGTTTGCATGAAGTTTTCGGAGAATTTCAAAAAAAGAACAAGAGAAGACGAATCATTGTGCACCATGACAATGCGAGATCTCGCACATCGGTTTTATCCAGCGCCTTTTTGACCGGTCAAACCGTTGAATTGATGGGTCATCCGCCGTACAGCCCTGACTTGGCACGCAATGACTTCTTTTTATTCCCGCACATCAAGAAAAAATGCGTGGTCAACGATTTTCGTCCCTAGAAGATGCGGTTGACGGAGGTGTCTTAAGCGGAGAGGAAAAAGTGCTTTGACATTAGGTTTGAGAGCATGCAAAAGTGTTTAAATCATGCTGGAGAAACAATCAAACCATTGTTGATGATAAATATGGGCATTTTCATTATTAGGCCAGAAATTTATATAACAGCCCTCGTATATATAATGTGGACAGCTGAGTCTCAATCCCTTTACGAGGGCTGCTATATAAATTTCTGGCCTAATAATGAGAATGCGAATATTTATCATCAAAAATGGTTTTATTGTTTTTCAAAGTATTCTCCAACATGATTTATACACTTTTGCATGCTCTCAAACCAATTGTCGAAGCACTTTTTCCTCTCCGATTAAGACACCTCCATAACATAATTTTTGAACGCTTCAACAGCATCTTTCTGGCGACTAAAATCGTTGGCCACGCATTTTTTCTTGATGTGCGGGAATAAAAAGAAGTCATTGGGTGCCAAGTCAGGGCTGTTTGGCGGTTGGCCCATCAATTCGACGTTTTGGCCGGTCAAAAAGGGCGCTGGTTTGAGCCGATGTGTGAGAGCTCGCATTGTCATGGTGCACAATGATTCATATTCTCTTGTTCGTTCTTCTAATTTCTCCTAAGACTTCAAATAGTAAACCAATTGGAATGTACTACTCAGAATTGACCGTCCTACATTGCTCAGGCGGAACAGTCGCCACAAGTCCAGTTTTGCCGAAGAAACAGGCGACCATTTGCTTCGTAGTGTTTCTTCCTCGAACCACTTTTGGGTTTGGCTCATCTTCGAAGACCCACACGGTTGATTACTGCTTTGTTTCGGGCTTATACGCATAGATCCATGATTCGTAACCTCTGACGGTCTTATATTTTCAAAATTTCTTTGCACGAATCGACACGAGTTTTTTTTCAACTCTTGTCAACCAACCAGCCTCATAATGCTCTATCTACTAGGGGGAGTTTCCCCGTCTTCAAAGACCCACACGGTCGATTGCTGTTTTGTTTTGGGCTCATACGCATAGATCCATGATTTGTCACCTGTGACGGTCTCATAAACGTCTTTTGAAGCACCGCGATCGTATATTTTCAAAATTTCTTTGCACCAATCGACACGAACCTTTTTGTTTTGAGCGATTGTCAAACAACCAGCCTCATAATGGTCTATCTACTCGGGGGAGTCAGCCCAAACTCCTGCCTAAATTCCCTTTAGACGGAAAAGCGGCACTACAAAGCAGGGTACCGCTGCACTATCCAAATCCTCTTTTTGGTATTCCAAGAATTTATTTTAATAAATACACCTTAAGCATTTGTGTTGCAAATATACAGGCAAACATTTTTCTCTTTCACAATTTTTGACGTAGCTATGACCCTTCACGGTGTTTTCAAAGTTCAAACTTCAAATTTGAGTCAAAATTTTCTCTAACGTTTATAAATAAAATTGCTAATTTACGTGTATTTTCCGAAAGTCGTCTGGCTTACGAGTTATAGCTCATCAAAACATGCAACTAGTTTACTCCATTTTTAGGGTTAAAAGTCGTGACGGACTGGCCGGTGACCATCCGATTGAAAGCATTTTTGAACGGATATTGTTTTTGATGCCTAATATACTAGAAAATGAGAGGGGAGCGGAAAGAATAACACTTTGAGGCGTATTTAATGAAATGGGAAAGTTAAAATACACTCCATCCTAAGATCAGTGGTATACAGAGAAAAGTGTATTCTGGAAGCTGTAGAACAATTAGGTTTTTTTCAGTAAATTCCGTAGCATTAATTAAGTGGCTCTCTAGCAAACTGTTCGTGGGTGGCAACGTATGAGTCTTCATTCGTGTTTTGGATTTTGGGAATACAGCTGCTTATATTTTCAGAGTATGCTTCTTTAGCATCTCTGCAGTTTTAACAGAGGCATCTTTAGATATGCCCAGAGACATATATCGATCCAACGTAATGGGTGAAAAATCTAGAGGTATTTTTTTCAATCGGGTTTTTTCACGTATTACTCATCAGTTGTGTTAAACTTTTCTTCTTTTCAGTTATGTTTGCCCTTTCATCATTAACAAACTTACACTGCAACAACGTCTCCAAATTGTGCAACTGTATTATGGAAATGAGAGAAACGTTTTCGACAAAATTTTATTCAGAAATATGGCCCACTTTTGGCTCAACGGCAACGCCAATTAACAAAATTGCCGCATTTGGGCTAAATAGCAACCAGAAGAGATTGAAGAGGTGCCATCATACCCAGAGAAACCCACTGTTTGGTGCGGCTAATAAGCTGGTGAAATCATTATTCAATATTTTTTAAAAAAAAATGATGCGCTTTAATAATGTTGAATGGTGATTGATATTGCGACTTTATGCTACCTGTAATTGAAGCCCGTAATCTCGTCGCACAGTGGGGTATTGTACCCCCAAAATGGAGATTAATTAAAGGACGCTTTCCGGAGACGTAATCTTTATTTATATTTACTATTTTTGAGATCCCAGTTGATTTTTATCCTTAAAATGGCTTACATATGGCCGAAACATCGGAAAAGATATGCCAAAAATATAATTTTTTAACGTAAATTGGGCTATAACTTCCGATGTATGCAGTACACGTGGCACCTTCAAATTCTAGAATTATAGCCCTCAACAATCTACATCCTTTGCACTTAATTTAATCAAAATCGTCGAAAAAACGCATTTACGGCATATATCGGGCTATAACTCCCGATATGTATACCCCACGTGGAGCCTTCAGAGATCAATTTGATAGCCCTAAGTGAGATCTGTCTATTGCATCTATTACCGAATTTCATTAAATTCGGTAATCAACTGGCGACAAAATGGATTATAGTATTTCAAAAATATATATTTACATTCGATATTGTGCTATAACTTCCAATGTGTATATCCCACGCGGAACCTTGAAATATCAATATGATAGCCCTCAAAGAGGTCCATCTTTATTGGTTAATTGCACTAAAATCGGCCGAGAAATGAGAAAAAAAATTAAAAACCGACAGCTGAAAAAATCTTATTAATATATATTAATATAACTCTGTGAATGCAAACCCCTCAGATTCCAAAATAATGCCTAAATTTTCACTTTTCAATTAATCTCCATTTTGGTGTTCAAATACCCCAACGTGCGTCGATATTTGGTTTCAGCAGGACGGTTCCACTTGCCATACAGCTGCTCAAACAGTTATTTCACGTTTTGGGCCTTTGAGTTGGCCGCCTAGATCGTGTGATATTACACCTTAAGACTTTTTTCTTTAGGGCTACGTTAAGTCCAATGTACGAGTATATGCTGACAAACCAGGCACGATTCAGGATTTGGAAGTCAACATTACTCGAGTCATTACCGCCATACCGGTCGAAATGCTCGAACGAGTCATCCAAAATTAGACCCTCAGAATGGACACCCTGAGAAGTACTAAGTAGGGATATAAATACTGTTACACACGTTTTATGCTGTAAAATAAAAATTACTCAATGTTTTTGGACCAAATATTTTTTAATATATTTATTGATATATATTGTATCCAAAAAGAATCTACTTATTCGAAATGTCCTCCATTTGCCTTTAGAGCCCTGCATGAAGATTTTCTGTTTGTTATTTTACTGCTGTACATGCTGTACCGGCACCTTGCGAACGAATAAATGTAAACAACAAAACGAATAACACAGAGAAGCACAGTAGACCGGTACGGTCAGATCATCGTACTCGCTCCGATTGATATACACTGGTTCTCGGTATTCGGTAATAGCGAAGAGAGCTTTGTTCGTATTCGGTAAGCGAGATTGTGATAAAATACTACGAGGAAGAGCAAACTACACTGAATACGTAGAATATACCGTAAATTTGTTTACTTTATTTTCTTTGTAATGCTCAGTGTGTTTTAGTGAAGCGAGCAGAGCAAAATCTACAAGAAGTATTTAATTTTAATTATTTGACTTATGATCTATCTTAGCACACCAATTTCTAAATATGACGCTTCCCCATATTCACCTCGATAATAACCGAATATTACTCGTGTATTCGCTTCATGTACACAAGTTACCGGCAACTTTTATCTCGGTTAACCCGGCGCTTACGAATACGAATACGTCAGTGTACTTTCGTTGTTCTCTTCTCGTACCTATTCATACTGCAAAGCGTCGGTACGGGAGTGTACCTCTCTTCGCACACACAACTACAGTGAAGTAGTCTGCAGTCTACGAATGTTTTCGGGTATGCGAAAATGTGTGCCGGTGCAGCGCTCTATTACACACGCCTTAAGTCGCACTGGCCAATCGTCAACAGCTGCACGAACCTCGTCCATTGGAAAATTGGCCACAGCTCGAACCAAAGCAGGCTTAAGAGATCCAATGTTGGGGAATCTTTTGTGACAAACCTTGTCCTCCTAAACCGTCCACAATTTGTAATCCAATCTGTTCAATCTGGACTGCGTGATGGCCATTCTCCAGAGAAAATGAACGCTGTCAAATTGTTTCAAAGCCAGGCCTGGGACGTTTTAGCCTTATGGGCCGGCGCAGAATCCTGCTGGAAAGGCCATGGCTGGTTTTGGAACAGGAAATTCTTAAGAGGCTTCACAACAGCTTCCAAGACGGTTTCTTGGTATACTTTGGCCGATGTTTTGACTCCTTGTTCGCAGAAATGCAGTTCAGTGACCCCATCGTAAGAGACACCCCACCAAACCATGACTGAAGCTGGGTGATGACCCTTTTCCACCCTTTGAATCAGTTCAGATGCTTCCCTAGATGACGGTGCATATACTCTATCATTTTCTTTGTTAAATTTTTCCTGAACGGCAAATATTTTTTCATCGGTGAACAAAATTTTTCAGCGCAAGTTACCAGCGTGCTTCACCAAAAGACGTTTGCATTTTTCAATCCTATTTTTTTTAAAGCTGCAGTCAATAAATGTCTGGTACGTCGTTTGAAAGCCCCAAGTCCCAAGTATTTTTTAATGATTCGACTCATGGACTTTTGCGTGATATTCATCTCACAGGCCATGATTTTCTGATTTCCGAGCGGATTTCTGTGAATTATTGATTTAACGGCTTTGATGACATGCGGTGTTCGAACAGAGCGTACGGTGGCGGTCTTTTACATATCCAGTCTGCTCAAACAGTTGTATGCATCGGTAGACGAACATGCGGCTAATCCCCAGTGGCCGGAGCTTTTTGAAAATATCTCTTTTTCCATTTCACACTTGAAAAGCGCTATTACAGCGATACGGTCCCATTATCTGACCACTCCATGATGAAAGCTGAAACAATTTTAAAATCCCGCTACAGACTAACGCTATTGAGGTTAGCTTTCAAAACCCATATGACATTAACGGGGTATGTTCAGTTTTACTATTGGAATGGGTGTGTTCAATGTTGTAACAGTATGTAAGTCCCTTCTAAGTAGTTGTGGCCAACATTTGAAGGCAACTATATTCCAAAAATAAATGACATGAAAGACAGATAAAGATTCCACACTTGATTTAAATTTTTGTAGTTTTTTTTTTATTTTGATAAAAAATACCTCTAGATTGATCACCCGATATATTAGTATACCTCAGATTACTTTCTACTTACTTTTTATGGTAAGAGCAATTCCCAACAATCTACAACAAAGGCTTTGTATGCATAAAGCGTTTGGAATAAATCCATTTCAATAATTTCGACCTTTGTGCTAGGAATACACAAACCAACCAGCTCATCAAGCTTTGCATTATCGAATGGATTTAATGAAATTAATTACAATAATGATGTTGTTCATTGGCTACGGAGGCCAAAATGCCAACATCCTCAGATGAATGCATGTCAGTGCTCTTGTATTAATTTACATATGTGTATGGACATACATGGATAAATACAAATATTCATATGAGTGGGATAATGTTCTGGTGTGATGGTAATTACCTCAGCATGGTACAGGGTAAAGCACTTTCCAAAACTACAAGTCCCAAAATCAATATTACGACAGAAAAATAAATTATGAAAATTAAAGTTAAAAAAATTTGGAAAAAATAACAAGCAATCAAAACCCAGCAAACCAAACGTATAGAATTCTGTACGAAAAACGACAAAATGTTCCGATTTCAGATCAGAATTCTTACAGAGTTCATAACGAAAAACACTGGGAACTTACTTCAATTTGAATAGCTTTTCAAATGAATATGCTTTTGAATATTAAATTCATATCACTAAATTTGATGTTAATTAAAGTTCAATTAATATTGAATTAAATTAATTACTGGCTTGTGGTGGCCATATGATCGAAATAGAATTTTATTCTTAAAATGTAATATTTGCACTACATCTAAAACAAATTTTAACTCTATATCTTATATATTCTGTGTTTTATGAATTCATAAAATTGTTTGTCCCTTTTGGAAAACCCTGTACTCAAGTATTTTAAGGATGTTCTGAAATGTGTAAAAGTTGTCAACTACGAAAATCTATTTATTTGCAGCGCATTTTTTATACTCCTTAAACATAAAGAGTATTTTCCAATTGCAAGCACAATGTCGACTGGCGTTTTGCTGTAAGCTTAAACTGGCATTAAACTAATTTTCTAGGTATTTAAATACTGATCTGACAGTTTTATTTGAAAACTATAAATCGATTAGTGCAAAGGCATCTGGTCCTTTTGCTGCATCACTTTTATTGATGCACCCTTTACCGCGTGTCGCTATCCCCCAACTTTGATGTTTCAATGTGCAGCATAAATATTTGCGAGCGCAACGCATGGAATCGTTCGTTATAGTACGTTAAGGCGAGTTTGTGCAAAGGGATGTGTGTGTATGGATTTTGCCATAGATGAACGGCTGAGTACGAATACTCGTGTGAGAGTAAATAAATGTCTATAAGATCGGGTCAGGTTTTTAGCTTTTGGTACAGATGGTACAGATCGCCTAATGTATGCTTGAGATAATTTAAAAAAAGGTTCCGCAGTACAAAGACTAATGTTGTTGTTGTAACAACAATACAGCGTCGGTGTTGCAAGCAGAAGGTCTATGTGGTTTTCCATTACTTTCCGCGTGTGGGAACAGCGAATCGTAAACGAAAAGCACGCTGCACTGATCGAGTGTGCATTTCAAAAATACGCTTCAACCCAAAATAACCTCTCCCCACGTGTTTAATGCATGATGGCCACTGAAAGGCAGACGAATACAAATCTCCCGTCAACCACTATAAGCCACGAACACTCTCCACTCTTCGACCAACAGTGCCGCCACACCCTGCAATGCAAAAAAGCAAAATACCGCGCTCCACCCTGTATCATTCATCATAAAATGGGGGTGAACCAAGTTTAGCATTTCGTTTGGTACACCTCAAAATACTGATACTCTAGTGTGTAAAAGTAACAAGTACATTTATTCATTTCGCGGAATTTCTGAAAATTAGTATTGCCATCGATTCGTTTAAAGATTTGCCACGATTTAACAAAAAAAAATTGCGCCTTAAATTTTGTGGGACACAACAAAATATACAAAAATGTCACAAATGCCCATTTAGTATTGCTTTTTCTGTATTAAAATGAAAAAAAAAATTGAAAATTTCCACATTGGCCTTATTATACAGGGTGGAACGCGGTAGTCTGCTTATTTGGAAGTGAAATAAAAAAATTATGAACCTTAGAAAAATTTATTTTATATTTTAATTATATTGAACAGTTAAATTGCATGATTTTAAATAGTGTATCTGGCAAATGTCGACCTTCGCTATCCACACACTTCTGCGTACCTTTTCTGAAGTTTTCATGAACTTTAACACGCATGTCGGCTGGTATTCTGCCAATTTCAGCTTAATAGTGTTAATTAGGTCTTCCAAAGAGTTGGGACCGTTAAATGCACCTTCGACCTCAGGTGACACCAAAGGAAAAAATCGCAGGAGGCTAAGTCTGGTGAGCGCGCCGGCCAGTTCACATCATCTCTCAAAGAGATAAGCCAAACAATTCATGGTAACCCTCGCTGTGTGTGCAGTGGCACCATCCGTGGCTGTTGGAATCATGTATCCTCTAATTACATTGCCTCAAGCTGGATGAAAAAAATGCAAAGAGCAAGTGATTACTTCCGATCATAGCGTTTCGGAAATTGCAGTGCTGCTGCTCTAACTTTCAATCCTTCTCTCAGGTCCCCTTCGAACACATGACACATCCCTGCTGTTCTCAATCAAGTTACCCAATCTACAATTTATTGCCGTCCAGGAACACGTCCGCGTGGGGGAACATCGCAATCGTAAACGAAAAGCACGCTGCACTGCAATGATCGAGTGTGCATTTCAAAAATACGCTTCGACACAAAATAACCTCTCTGCACGTGTCCAATGCAGGATGGACACTGAAAGGCAGACGAATACAAATCACCCGTCAGCCACTATAAGCCACGAACACTCTCCGACCAACAGTGCCGCCACAGCCTGCAATGCAAAAAAGCAAATTCCCGTGCTCCACCCTGTAGCATCCATCATAAAAGGGGGGTGTACCAAATTTAGCATTTCGTTTGGTACACCTCAAAATATTGATCTGATACTCTATAAAGTATATATGTTTTTCTCAGCGTACAATTCTAAGATGCTCTAGTGGATTCGGACCGTCCGTCCGTCAGAGTAAGAGCACAATAGCTGTCACAATAATTAACCTAGAAAGTCCAAACTTTGCAGAAAAATGTATTGTTGTTGCAAGTTGTTTTGGATTTTTAATGGACCAAATCCATTCTGAGGAAAAAAGGTTCTCTATAAAAGGACTCAAACAACATTTAAAAAATCACACTTATTTTGTATAAAAGTCGGTATCATAGGATTGGCCAGGGCTGCTGAAACTAGATATAAAACTGTCTTTTGGACAAGGCCTATTTAGGAATATATATGGGCCAAATCGGTAAATGTTTTGATATAGCCCCCATACCGAGTTCAGGTATCGGCGCTCTAGAAACTGTATTTATAGTCTGACCTCGTAGAATTTGACACGAAGTGGTTACATGGCTTGGAAATTAACTGTTTACTCGTATAATTTAGACCATATCGCTCTATGATTTTTGACAGCCCGTATAAAAAGGACCCTCCCCATTTTAGGCTTTGACGCTTTGGAAGACACATTTATTGGCTGATTTAAACAAAATGTAGTACAAAAAAGTTCTATGGAATGGCAATTAACTGTTGAGGACCATATTGGCCCATGGTTTAATTTAGCTGACATACAAAGACGCCTCATTATTATGATTCTTGCTTCGAACATAATCGATGGTAGAGGGTATATAAGATTTGGTCCGAATGAACTTGGCGTCTTCTATACTGAATGTTACTTTCGTTTCTTTCATTTATATGGTCAATATATAGGACGCTAACAAGAATTACGGATTCGGAAATTCAAAAGGGGTATGTGAAGAAAAACACATAGGCGTTCTACAATGATTTCTATAATGAACTGCACATAGGCCTTTGTCTAAATCCGAAAGATATCGAAAAACGGTTTGGTGGGTACATGTATGGCCATTAGGACTACTATAAACGACAATAAAGAAAAATCAAAAATTTACACATAGACCTTCTGCTGGGAACTACGACGATATGTAGTGTTGTAAGTCCTGTTAGTCTATGGGGGATCTGCTTCAAAATCCGGTTGAAGGAAGCACTTGCTTTGAAATTGATGCGCCCAAAGATACCAAGAGGTAAGCTGAGTGTTCCTGGCCGAACAATTAAAGTGGTGCAGCACATCATGTGGTCCCTGATGGCAAGTGGGACAGGCGTCCGGGCCGTTGTCATCAAATCGCGCCCAATACTAATTGAGGAGGCTGCACTTTAGATCTCAGCTGAGCCAGAGGAAGCTGAGAAAGTAGTTTCTTCAGCCGATGATTACGAAGATTACGAAGACACCCAAGCTCGGCGCCCTCACCGCCGCTGCGTAGTTCGCTGCAGACTGACTACCGGTTTGATAGAGGTCAACAAGGTTACTTTGCCAGCTCAAAAAGTACTTAGTAGGGACATAAATACTGTTACAACATTGAACACGCCTATTTCAATACCCCGTTAATGCCATATGGGTTTTGAAAGCTAACCTTAATAGCGTAAGTCTGTAACGGGATTTAAAAATTGTTTAAAGTTTCATCATGAAGTGGTCAGATAATGAGAACTGTATCGCTGTAATAGCGCTTTTCAAGTGTGAAATGAAAAAAGCGATATTTTCAAAACGTTCCGGCCTCTTGGGATCAGCCGCATGTTCGTCTACCGATGCATAAAACTGTTTGAGGCGGCCCGCCACCGGTCGGGCCGCCCACGCTCTGTTCGAGCACCGCAAAAGTCTATGAGTCGAATCATTAAAAAAGACTTGGGACTTTCAAACGACGTAGCGGACATTTATTGGCTGCAGCTTTAAAAAAATAGGATTGAAAAATACAAACGTCTTTTGGTGAAGCACGCTGATAACTTGCACAGAAAAATGTTGTTCACCGATGAAAAAATTTTTATCGTACAGGTAAAAATTTAACAAGCTAAATGATAGAGCGTATGCGCGGTCATCTAAGGAAGCATCTGAACTGATCCCAAGGGTGGAAAAGGGTCATCACCCAGCTTCAGTCATGGTTTGGTGGGGTGTCTCTTACGATGGGGTCACTGACCTGCATTTCTGCGAACAAGGGGTCAAAACATCGGCCAAAGTTTACCAAGAAACCGTTTTAGAAGCTGTTGTGAAGCCTCTTAACAATTCCCTGTTCCAAAACCAGTCATGGACTTTCCAGCAGGATTCTGTGCCGGCCCATAAGGCTAAAATGTCCCAGGCCTGGCTTCGAAACAATTTGCCAGCGTTCATTTTCTCTGAAGAATGGCTCTCAGGCAGTCCAGATTTGTATCCATTGGAAGACAAATTGTGGATGGTTTTAGAGGACAAGGTTTGTCACAAAAGATACCCCAACATTGGATCTCCTGAGACTGCTTTGGTTCGAGCTGTGGCCAATTGGCCAGTGCGACTTAAGGCGTATGTAAAGGCAAAGGGCGGACAGTAGATTCTTTTTGGATACAATATAAATCAATAAATATATTTAAATATATTTGGTCCAAAAACTTTCAGTACTTTTTATTTTACAGAATTAAACGTGTGTAACAGTATTAATGTCCCTACTAAGTAGTTTCTTCAGCCTTGGTTAGGATGATTACTACGAAGACACTCCAGCTAATATTATTTGGACACCAAAAATTTTGTCTGTGCACCGTAAGGACCTTTGTCTCCTCATGTAGGTGGCCCTCAGAAGACATAAGAAAACAGCCTGTCGATGTTCTCCGGGAGGCATTCTGGCAGGTCTGAATTTTCTTCCACTGCGTCATACTCATGATCGCCGCCCACACCGTCGCTGCGTAGTTCGCTACACACTGACTATCGGTTTGTTAGACATCAACAAGGTTTCTTTGTCAGCTCAACAAGTGCAAACGGCAAGTGAATTAAGGACCTTGTTTCTACTTTTTAAATTATCTCTGATAAAAGGTGATCCAACCATAATGCACAATAAAATTGAGTCACACCTTAATGTCAAGTTTCGTGCACGAATTTATTTGACATTTCTTTGTTTCAGTGTTTTACATTGTCACCCATGGAAATGTTCACAATTTAGCAGCGCGTTAAGACTGTTGAAAACTTTTACAAAAATGGGCGTTCAAATCAAAATGCATTTCATGAACTTCGTGATTTCTTTGGTCAGCATAATCGACCAAATGTGTCCAAAATCGGAAGAGTTGTGCTAGAATTTCAGCAAATCGGGTGAAAATACCTGTACATGCTCCCCCAGTTCGTTCTGAGGAAAATATTGATGTTGTTCGCAATAGTTTTCAGAAGAGCCTTTAACCTGGAGTCGTCGTCGTGCCGAACAATTGAACATAAACATGAACATTTTGAATAATGATTTGAACTTACACGCTTACAAGAGCCGACTCAAGAGCTGAATACTACTGACTATTTGAAGCATCGTCAATACGCCGAATGGTTGGTTGAACAAACAGAAGTGAATGGCGACGTTACAAAGAAAATCGTCTTCAGCAACGGGACAGACTTTCACCTCAGTGGACTCGTTATCACGTAAAATTGCCGCGTTTGGGCAAAAGAGAATTCACGTGTGATTGTCAAAGGCCGATGTACAAAGAGTGACTGTTTGGTGCGGTTTATGGGCTGGCGACGTCAACGGGTCTTACTTCTTTTGCTATCTCGATTTGATTAAGGACTTCTTATGGCTCCAAATTGAGGATATGGATCTAGATGGTTAGTGGTTCCAACATAATGGTGCTATTTGCCACACAGCCAACGAAACAATGGCTTTTTTGCGCGATAAATTTATGGGCTATGTTATCTCATATTTTAATGTTATATCCAAGATTTTAGCATTATTATAAGAGAGAGAAGGGTTTGCGATTATAAGTATGTTTTAAAAATAATTTGTGGCAAATGGCCACCGCGGCTGGCTCTAATAAATTCCAGCTGAAAGGCCCACTTTTTGCAGCATTTGGGGCAGTCTGTCGGCAATAACGCGCCGAAAATTCTCTTCGAAGGCGTCAATCGTGTCGGGCTTATCTTCGTAGACAATCGACTTAGCATAACTCCGCATTTGAGGCCGTATGTCGGCAATAACGCGCCGAAAATTCTATTCGAAGGCGTCAATCGTGTCGGGCTTATCTTCGTAGACAAGCGACTTCACATAACCCCACAAAAAATAGTCCAGCGGTGTTAAAGCGCACAATGTTGAAGGCCACGCCACAGGTCCACAACGCGAGATAGCGCAGTGAAACCAAAGGTCGTCCACATAAACATCCTCCAATTCAGACATGAAGGAGTCATTAATCATGTGTCTGTAGCGTTCCCCATTGACTGCAACATTATAACCGGCTTCATTTTTAAAGAAATATGGACCAATGTTTGCTTCTGCCTATAGAAGCACACCAAAAAGTGACTGTTTGAGAATGTAACGGCGCCTCAACAATGGCTGGTGGATTTTCCATACTCCAAATGCGACAATTTCGGTTATTAACGCACTCATTTAACCAAAAGTGAACTTCATCGCTAAACCAAATTTTTTAGTAAAAATCAGGATAGGTGGCCATCTCATTTTTTGCCCACTCAGCGAACATGCGAAGAGCTTGTTGGTCGTTCGGCTTCAATTCTTGCACGTGTTAGATTTTTTAAGCCCGCAAATTAAGATGCTTCCGCAAAATCTTCCATAAATCGAAAAGTACAGCTCCAACTGTTGCGCGCGATGACGGATGGACTTATGTGGGTCTTCTTCGATACTCTGGTCCACAGCAGCAATAGCGCCTTCGTGGCGCACTCTACGGCGTCTCTGAGGATACGCGTTATTCACTAGAGTAAGCGTGGTGCGATACTGATCCAAGGTTGCTCGAATTAACGACTCTGCAGGGCGGTTATGTCGACCGAATATTGGACGAAGCGCGCGAAGCGTCGCTCAAACCGAGCCATTATTTTGGTATATTTTCCACGACTTGCAAACGCTGTCCCGTAGTAAGTCTATTCATGGTGCGATACTGATCCAAGGTTGCTCGAATTAACGACTCCGCAGGGCGGTTATGTCGACCGAATATTGGACGCAGCGCGCGAAGCGTCGCTCAAACCGAGCCATTATTTTGGTATATTTTCCACGACTTGCAAACGTTGCTCCGTAGTAAGTCTATTCATTATGAAATGACAAGCTAAACTGAGCATAGAACAAGTGACAGCTGTCCAAGAGACCAACTACGAAGAAAGTGTGGCCAGATTAAAAATCACACATCCACAAAAACACCCATTAAAATTACAATAATGCTGTGAAAACTTTTTATTTTCTGTACAGTAAACATCGTGCGTTTAAGTAGGACCAGCCTTTAATAGATTTTTCGGCAAGACGTTTTTTAAAAGATATATACTTAACGATTTTGTATTTACAAGTTATAACTTAAGGCCACAACAGTGTTACAAGTGCAACCCACTCTAATGTATATGCGTATTCATATGTTCATGTGTCTACGCATCGATTTCAGTATCGGTGTACGAAATTAATTTTTAATGCTTGTAATTAAGCTGTCATAGTTTGTAGTTATTATTCTGTGTACTCGAAATTATCGTGATATTGGCATCGTGTTGCTGTTATTGATAATGACGATGCGTAGGTAAACGTGGCCATGTTAATATGACTGCTTAAAAATTTAAGGATTAATTAATTACTTTATAAACGTTGTAATTTGAAAACCTCATGAAGGAATGAAAAGAAAAGTAAATAATTTCATTTTATTTAAACATCTTAAAATATTCTAAAGATATAGACCACGCAATTTATAGCTCTTAAGAAAAGTTCTTCTAAACGGAAACTTAAAGCAGGGTTTTATTTTCTAAGGACAACACAATACTTTTATTGTGTACGTTTGTATATAAACTACACATTGTAAACTAGTTTAAGGACTCCACACAAATGGTCTGCTTATATTTGTTTTCACTTATCTTTATTTACCCACTTCGTTTGGCTACTTATATACCATATTTTGCCAACCAACACGGTAGCCAATGTGAAGCCTATTTCCTTCTCGTTCCACACTTTCATGCATTTGCCATAAAGCGCTGATAAGAAACGGAAAAACGTGAAGACGTGATGTTGGGTGGAAAAAAAGAACGCCCTCAAAGCGGTCACTCACCACGGAACGTTGGAGCATGAATTTCTTCCTGCAATACCGGAAATGCGATTGGTCGTACACAAGAAGCAGAAGTGTTTGTTTACCAAAACCGTTATGTTTAAATGGGAAATTGGTTAAGTGCATAGATACAGGTGGAAAAGTAAAATCAATTTAACAACGTTGTAGAAATGTTGTTGAATTTTACATATTTGTATCATAACATCTTTAGTAGAATAGCTACGTCATATATTGGGAATCTAGAGATTTTAGAAAAATGTAACGCTGTTATTGGTGATGCATTTTAAAGATACGGGTTATGAGCAAAGTACCACCTAGACAAGGTTGGCCAAATCCCTTAATCATAAAAATATTTGAGGGCTTTATAGAGTATTTCTCTTATTATTGCATTAAAGGACAGATGGATTTTTTTTAAATCTGTAAGATAACTCTTTTCTGGTCCGCTGTTATGCGAGATAAAAGTGTATTTGACTATCATACCAGTAAATCTAGGTTCAACCGAGGCTAACCCATTCCTGCCTAATGGGTATTTAAATACCCAAGAAAGTGTTTATACATAAATAATTTTAGCGTGGGCCAGGCCGCGGTAATTTTTTTTATAGAAAAGAGGAAAGATTTGGCTTATTAAAAGCATTAAGCAGGATTTTTTTTAATTTTTTTTTATCTGGTGTTGTTTGCAGGCAAAATTCAAAGATTTTTTTTTTCGGAAAATGCTGCGGAAAATTGCTGTGAAACAAAGGAAAATGGTACAAATTAAAAATTTCTAATTTTACTGAATAGCTTAAGTTGTCTACTATGTAATGAAAAAATGAGGGAAGAAGGGAGAAATCCGGTCAAATGCAAATATGCAATTTTATTAAGAAAACATGGTACTTAAAAGTAATAAATCGCTTAGCCTTAGCAATTTTTTTCTGATCTGCTGCAACACCATTATGATAATCAAGGAAGCAAGTAGCGGGATGCAATTTCACCTTGCACTTCAAATCTCTCGCCCATGTCATAGCTCAGGTAAAAATTGAGTTTTTTCTTTCAACTTCTATGGTCTTTTGGGCATATATTTCTAAATTTCATAAAAATCGTAAGAGCCGATCTATGGGCAGGCAGTAACGGGCTAAGAACATCTAAAAATTTTTCAGCGACGGGTTTTCCAGCTCGTTAATGCCGGCCACTTAACAACAGAAGATTTGTGTCTTAGCCAAGTAAAAAGTTCTTTTTATAAAAAAAATGTATCAGCCGTTTGAAGCCGGCGTTGAACAGTAGGTCCTCGGCAGTGACTATAACAATTGAATCGTGTTCACATCACTGATTTGAAAAAAATGAACAAAATTTTTCTGTGCAAGTTATCAGCGTGCTTCACCAAAAGACGTTTGCATTTTCTAATCCTATATTTTTTAAAGCTGCAGTCAATAAATGTCCGGTACGTCGTTTGAAAGCCCCAAGTCCCAAGTTTTTCTTAATGATTCGACTCATGGACTTTTGCGTGATATTCATCCCACGGGCCATGATTTTCTGTTTTATGAGCGGATTTCTGTGAATTCTTGATTTAACGGCTTTGATGACACACGGTGTTCGTGGGCGGGCCGACCGGTGGCGGTCTTTTACATCTCCAGTCTCCTCAAACAGTTTTAAGCATCGGTAGACGAACATGCGGCTAATCCCTAGTGGTCGGAGCGTTTTGAAAATATCGCTTTTTTCATTTCACACTTGAAAAGCGCTATTACAGCGATACGGTTCTCATTATCTGACCATTCCATTATGAAAGCTAAAACAATTTTAAAATCCCGTTACAGACTAACGCTATTGTGGTTAGCTTTCAAAACCCATATGACATTAACGGGGTATGTTAGTTCTACTATTGAAATGGGTGTGTTCAATGTTGAAACAGTATTTATGTCCCTAATAAGTAGATATATTAAAATATATATTTTATTGAAATGTTGTTTAGCTCGTTTGTTTTATTTCGGTCTGTTGCTTTTACACATTGAACAGGGATTAGCCGGCTCAAGACCTCTTGCTTCTATATTTAAATAGAATACAAGTTTTTAACAAAATGGCAAAGTGACATTGATTTTCGTGGCTGCACACTACTTTTATCATGATTTCGGGTCCGTGACAACCCTCTTCAGAAAGCCTTGCTGCAGTTGTTGAAAGTAAAACCGAACTCTATAAGGCCAGGCTCTCCACAAACGAATGAGAACTACTGTTGTAAACCTTACTTTTCAAGTTTTCTTCACACAATTGCCCACGAAAATACAACTCACTCTTGCCAGCTCTAAAGAGACTCTACATCGAGAGCCATCAATAGATTTCTTTTACAACAACGTGAATTAATTTATTTATTTTATTGAATTAATGCTGGATTGGGCAATGACAGAGCAAAGCCTCCGATTAAAATCGATTTTATGACCTTAAAAATTAAACTCTTTCTTGCTTTAAAGTTCGGGAAATTTTAAAATATTTTTTCAATCAATGCAATAAGATACCTTAAAGCGGATTCTCGTCGGAAGAATGTCACACACACGTACCTGAAAAGACAAATAAAATAATATCATTAGTTATATAAACCGGCAAGTTGCATTATTGATAAATTGAAACATTTAGTATATAAGGTCAATCAAAGGTCATTTCAACAAACAGTAAAAACTTAAAAGGCAAACCTTGCTTAACTATTTTTTGGTA
Organism: Hydrotaea diabolus; assembly: GCA_963513945.1. Classification (NCBI taxonomy): domain Eukaryota; kingdom Metazoa; phylum Arthropoda; class Insecta; order Diptera; family Muscidae; genus Hydrotaea; species Hydrotaea diabolus. The sequence goes on from OY740717.1 coordinate 125,180,165, forward strand.
GTTACAAACATTTGGTATAAAACTAACTTTTAACTCCCAAGTTCCAGAAAAAGATGCTGGGAAAGATTAATCATTATTTTTATTCAAATATTCATTTCAACACTATTTTTTCCAAAAGCATCCCTTTAGAAGAAAAGAGTACTGCAGCAGTACTCCGCGAGTACTCACCAAGCGATAGCGACTACTCGCTCTTCCTTTACCCGTTAATGGTTTCAAGTGCTCGCTTTTAACATTGGGCTGTCATACGCTTTTTTATCGCTTTTAGAGTGCTGCTGGGGTGCAGGCATTGCGATGTCGTCACGATGGTAGTTCGCTTAGAAAACGGGGGGTTCCATGTTCGAATCCCACCGGCGGCAAAGTATTTTTTTAGAAAAGCTATTAAAACACATTATATATATTTTGTTGTTTATATTTTTTGTATAAAATTTATAAAAAATGTAAAAAAGCGTTTATTTGGCATTTTTGAAACCCATACATTCTAAGGGACTCTTTGTAAGTTGCAAATGTGGTAAATGGTGCTCTGGATACTTTCGTGCACTGAAGTCATCATCTGTTATGGGATAACCAGATACAGAACTGTATGTAAAGACATTTTTCACTTTTTTGCTTTCTGAGTGCATTTCATACATCCTTGACTTGAAGTATGTCCAGGAACACCTTGCCGGGGTATCGCACTGACGAACTTTTAAAAAGCAAAATGCCATCGATATTAATATCGATCACGATTTCCTCATATCTCTGCAGTAATGTCTCAAGTTTTAAAATTTGCTTTTTGATGCCGAAGTGGCAGTAAACATCTGGAGATACGTGTTTTGTTACAGAACTTTTGTACCTTCCCAATAGCGTTTCTAAACATAAAGGTACATCAAGACCTTCTTCTTTTAAAATCGCCAACAATTTCTCTACACACCTTTTAGTTGGTTTGGTATCGATATACCATGTTTTCAGTTTTTCACAAAATTTATAATTTGCAATAATTTCCGACTCATCATCTGGAAGGCTGACATTTTCGCTCGGGCCACTCATTTCACAAACTTTTCTTCAATGTTTTTACATCGCATTTCTTCACGACAGTAAACATTTGCTAGTAGTCTAGTAGTACTCGCCGCCCGTCTTCAAATCGTCCCCGTTGCGACTACTTCCTTTTACTGCAGTCCAGCAACACTCTCATGGCGGTCAAAACCTCTACCTTCTTATGAAGGAATTTTATAGAATCTTTTATCTTTGTGAAAATCAGCACCTCATTCCATCATTCGTCACAAATTTGAGCAAACAAAGTCACTTTTGAAATCAATGAACCACAACATTCAATACAGATTAACACAAGCCGTTTAATAGGACTTTGACTTCTACCTAAACTTCAAATGTCAACCTATCCCTATCATTTGTGCTGGCCGATATAGCAATTAACATTTTGCGGACAATTATCTTCTATAGAGGCTTTGCACTCATACACACACACACTCCGAACTAGAATCATTGTCCGGCTAGGAAGTGAAATCGTAGGCAAACGATTTGTGCAACTCCACCTGGAGCACACTTAAACGGAGTCAGCTAGCTGCAAATTGTTATATCAAGATTGACATAATTACTTTCGCAAGTGTTGGCATGATGTGTGACATAGAACGCACAGTGATTCGCAAGCGACACAATTGAAATTTGTCATTGTGTGATTTCAAGGAAACACAACCGCACATAATTGTCTAATTTGTTGCTAATCTGCTTTAATTGGATTTCTTACATAAAACCCTTTAGTTCGAAATAAATGTCTGTGTGTTCGAGTATTGGAAATAATTCATTTCATCCTCATCGGTTCTCCGGTACGTATGAGTGTTATACAATTATTTATCGCCGTTACATCACTCATACGCCTCCCCTTTCCGTGCAACAATGATATCCATTCAACTTTCAATCAAATGCGCCGCCTTTAGCGTTACGCTTGGCAAACATCAAATGGTGGTACAGCGATATTTGAAAATGAAAGAAAATTTATTTCAATCACTTCAGAGCATGACAAGTATTATCCATTTAAGAAAAAAAAAATGAAATAAACTCTGCAGATGGTTAACATCCATGTTGTAGTAGGACAACGCGATTCCACAGCAGATCCCTTCAAGTCAGTCTGGGCTGCGATGATAAATTGCAATATAATATTGAAAGAAAGCAAACCAATAAAGTTGGAGAAGTGAAGAAAAAAAGAAAATACTCTAGCAAACGATTGGCAACCGAAAAGGGCAAATTGGCAATACAGCAAAAGGGAAATAGAGAAGCATTGACATACTTGGTCAACGGGAAGGGTTGCCAAGTGAGGCGTAGAAGGTAAGTGTTGGGGAATAACAATTAACTGACCAGAAGTTATAAAAGTTATTAAAAAAACAAAATTCAACTCGTTCTTTTCGGCTATATCATTTCTGTCTTTAAATACATATGATTCTATTAGACCTCTAAGACGGAAGATAGGGTCCACTACAAATACTGTACTGTGCGAGACTAGAATTATGTTTAAAAATAGAAAGGTAAAGTTCGTGAAGTAGAGAATTAGAGATTTAGATGAAAACTGAATTTATCTACAGCGTTTTTCATTAAGCACATACTAATTTTATTAATAAAACTCGTCTTAAGTAGTTGGCTTTTTGGCTTAAAGGAAATTCAATGGGGTTAATCGCATGAACGAGGTGGCCATTTGACCGGACCATTTCTCAAGATAACACATTCACCGAATTTGCCTTTCAGTTAATCGATTGTAACGCGAGCTGTGTGGCCAGTGGCTCCGTCTTGTTGAAACCAAATGTCGGCGATGTGAAGCTCATCCAATTCTGGGCAAAAATAATTTACATGGCACTGTGTCTCTCTTTATTGACGGTAACATGACGATTCCTATCATCGACGAAAAAATATGGCCCAATCACACCTCCGGCATGAAAACCTCACAGTGATGCAACTGTGTCTCTTGAAGCACATGTGGTTTTGTTGCTGTCCAATAACGCATATTTTGTTTGTTGACAAAACCACTCAGACAGAAATGAGTTTCATCGCTGAAAATGATTTTTCGATAATGGATTTTCATGAAACTTTGCTAAAGCCCAATCGGAGTAGTTTCGGCGTTTCAAATGATCAAGTGGCTTTAGTTCTTGAGTCAGTTTGATCAAATGAGGATAAAGGCAAAGAACTTTTCACATAATACGCCATAGTACGGTCCGAGAGATTTCCAATTCCTGAGAACGACGTGGAATAAGCTAAATTTGATCATTTCGAACGGGTACAATTACGGCTGCAATATTTTGGTCGCTTCGAGCGGTACAGCGACTTTTTGTCGCCGTAACATCCAAAAGTGAAAATATGAACCCAAATTTATCCACTACAGCTAAAACAGCCTGTCGGGTGGGACGATTATAACGGCCGAAATAGGAGTAAGCGCTCTTAAAGTTGCAACCACCGACTCAGAATTTCGATAATAATTTTTGATTAATTACAAACGCTGCTCTTAAATGAATTTTACCTTGATGAAAATGTTGACTTTGACTAAAGTTTTGGCACTGAAAGATCATTAAAATTTATTGAGGGTGTGTTGTTATAACTATACGAACTTGTTAAGTCCCTATTGGAAAACCCGTTACCACATTGGAAAACCCGTTACCACAATGTAAGCGATTGCTGTGGAGAAATGTTAAGTTTTGTCAGAATGCCGCCTTGAAAACTGCACCCATCGCTGCAATGGGCAATTTACATGAGGATAATGCCCGTAGTTCAACGCTACTAAATTTTGTCGATGAAGAACCAGCTTGGGTGTTACTGCCCCAGCCATCCCAACCACCTAGGCATGTGAGGAAGGATCTTCAAGATCCAGAGAAAAGGAGCCGAAGGTACAAAAGACAACCTGTAGATCAGCTAGCTTATCTGTTAGGATAGTGCTCACACTGATGTAGTTGCTGAATCTTTACATGAATACAGTGTAAATAATATCATCGGAGTTCATCCGCAATCCATAGCAGAAGAAGTACTTCAGTATCTCAGTCGAACAGGAATAGTTTTAAACATCTTAAATCAGGATGGTGCAGCCATTATTAAATCCGAATTGAAGAAACAGCGTACACAATCTGTCCGGATTGCGTAACAGTTTCGCATGACACGTTGCGCCTTTTAACCGGACAGCCAAGGCGACGTTTTGGTATGAATGTACGGATAGAATAAACTACAACCATAGGGCAGGGGTAGAATCGGGCCATCTGCATATTTAAAGGTATTTCCATAAAGCCTTTAAGCCAGATAAAACAACAACTCACAAAGTCCTCTTGAAGCTTTGCCATCGAAGCCAAGACATTCTTTTAAATAAAATTATATTTCACACATAATGACATAAATCTTGTATAAAAAATAGCAGAATCAAAAGTTGCTATCGAAATTCTCTAATGTTTCGTTCGAGGCCTGTACAATCAGACTCGCTTAGCCTCAATTTTATCGTTATAGGAAAATCGTGGCACAGTTTATAGCGTCGTATAAGTCACCTGAGTTGACAAATACCGATACCAGAAAGTTCCGCTAGCACCCTAAAGAAATAACGATGTAATGTTAATCCTAGGCAATTCGATAGAGCACGGCGCGAGCAAGAAAGATATTTTATGGACCTTTTCTTTTCATTGGCACAGTTTCTGAAGTATTTACAAATTGGAGTCTTATTCAGGCCCTCCCATATGGCGGTGTCTTGTCGCGATGGACACACATTACTAAACATTGCGAGGCCTAGAAACAAGTGCTTTCCTAAAACTTGTTTCCCTGAAGATTCCATTAAAATATATACTCGTATGGGGAACTTCTCTCGAGTTAGCAATACAAGATATTGTTTTTATAATAACTAATCGGGACTAGCCGCTAAATGGCGGCTATAAACGCGCATGCATTTAAACGAAAAGATTTTACGTGGCATAGAGATAATCTCTTTTTTGCAAAATCGACGGCATTCAGGATATGGAATTTCCGCCCCTGCAAGTTAAGAGTTCGTACTAGGCTTCTAACCTGGCTTTTAATCAAATGTCCAATAATCGTCTTTAATAATGGCTGTAAGCACCATGAAGCCATCAGTGGCCATAAAATGGGCGCTCTCACATTTGAACAAGTTTGGGTACAGGAACTTTCGAAAATGAAACTAGAAGGAAAGTATAAAAAATTATACTAAGGGCCGAGCTCCCTATAGGCCACCAAAAATGGGATCCAAAAGATTCCAGGGTTAATGACTTTTAGCTAATCCATGGATTTTGGTGTTTACGCCCACTAATTGAAGTTCCTGTGCATCAGAGTATTTATAACTTTAATTAAAGTGAAAAGTTTGCTTTTAAGGCCCTTTTTGTAAATTTTTTTACTCCAGAGAACACCCCCAAGTCCTTGGGAAATTACCTTTTATTTGAGTATCTGCATTCATTAGGTGGAGTGTTTGTTACGACCCTGAAGAAAACGGGTGTCAGTTCCATTTTCTTTGTGAAACTCCCATGCCATTGTAAAACCATGACAAATATTTTTTTTAGTTTCCATGTTAATGCGAAAATGCGGCAAAAAGTCTTTCTCAATGAGTATACGAGTTTGTACTCGAATCATCTAGAACAGAGTGACTGTCCATTAGTTTCTTAGTGGGATGTTAAGGCAAGTACAACATAATTAAATCAATCGCTTGTCATTAAATCACCAGAAATGCTGAGAACGACCTACAAATGCTGACACATGTGTTAAGAAAAATTAACATTTCAGTAAGACCTAATCTGAACCAGCTGTGGTGGAAATATGCCACAATTTATTTTTAAACTGAAATTTTAGTTTAAACAATTTATTTATTTAACATTTCTGTACTTTAAAATAAACCCTTTGCTTTATAATAAACCCATTGCATGGGCTTTGGCAAAGACACACCAGCAAAAACGCACTAATACCCATCACTTACAAAAGGGTGGCAACTCCAACACTGTAATACAATGTGATGTCACCGCTGACATAGCAAATTTAAAGCCAGCGAAATGTGAAGCGATATTAACTGATAATATTGACACAAATCGATCATGTTTTCGGAAGAAACAGATGGCAAACATTGTTGGACAAAGAAACATTACTTTGTGTATTTGTAAATACTCGTATTTTGGACGTTTATTAAAAGATTAACAGGAACAAAATGAATAGTTAAAATATATAGATGGAACCACTGCGCTTACAGCAAGGGCTACAAAGAAACTTTTACGTAACCTTCTCGGCAAACTCATCAGTCTTATTTTGGGCCATCTAGTAGTACTGCATAAAGCGTAATGATTTTAAAGAAATTTCTTAACGAGTCATTTTTGTGAGAGATACTAGAATGGGGCCTGGTAAGCACTTTTGTTTCATTCGTATAGAAAGATTAGAAACAAAATTTAAATGAAATTATTGCAATAAACGCTTGGTTAGTGTCATTTGTATGGGATGTAAAAGGTGTACACATTTTCAGGAATATATCAGTACAAATTATTACATCTCTTATATGAAGTCCATTATACAAAACCTGCTATGCAGCATGCTCTTATATACAGGCAAACATTTTTCTCTTACACAATTTTTGACCTAGCTATTACCCTTCATGGTGTTTTCAGAGGTCAAACGTTTATAAATAAAATTACTAATTTACGTTGGAAAAAAATTTTGACTCAAATTTGAAGTTTGACCTCTGAAAACACCATGAAGGGTCATAGCTAGGTCAAATTTGTGTAAGAGAAAAATGTTTGTCTGTATATTTGCAACACAAATGCTTGAGGAATATTTTTCAAAAGGCGTCTGGCTTACGAGTTATAGCCTATCAAAGCTTGCAACTAGTTTTACTCCATTTTTAGGGCTAAAAGTCGTGACGGACTGGCCGGTTTTCATCCGATTGACAACATTTTTGCACGGATATTATTTTTGATGCCCAATATACTAGAAAATTAGCGGGGAGCGGAAAAAATAACACTTTTTGTTTTAAAGGCGCTCTATTGTACCTGCACCCAACGACGAAGGTTAATGGTTTTTTCTATATCTTAATTACTTCTATATTTGAAGTTAATTATGTTATTTTTTTATTATTTTGTATTTCGTTTTAAGGTAAAAATACGCAATAATTATTATTTAAAGGTTCTTCAAAGATAACGTGTGTACACAGGAAATGTTATAAAAGGAGCTACACGACAGAGGATCGAGGCAGTTCTCCAGTGGACGGTACCAAGGTAGGACTTTCTTCTGTTAAAAAATTAGCTACTGTGTTAATGAGAAATATTTCCTGAGTTACGGGATTCCAAAATTGTATAGGCGAGATGGATAGAAGTGAAGAGAGTTCCACCTCCCACTTTTATCATTGTTTATCATTCTTCAATATATGGCTCGAAGTTTCATTTCCGATCCCTTGACCCTATAGTTATGTTCTGGAGAAAGGGAAAAGAATCCATCTGCATTCTTTTCCATCGTAACCAGTAAGAGTGGAGTCGGTACTCCTGGGTTCCAACTCCTAAACGTCCCGGTGAACGTGTAAACATTTCGTAATCTCAATTCGCAATTAAATTGTCGGTAATCGTGTGTCCGGCAGTCCTCAGTGACGCCACTCGTCATTGTCTTCGTTGAGTGTCAGCACCGTCATTAACCGACATACTTTAGGTCAGGCAAAACAAAGGAATACAATTAAGATATTCCAAGTAAAACAACAGCTCGGATTTTGTATTATTGTGGAGCTCTATCACCTAAATGTAAAAGCTCCATACCGGGGACCGTTGACGCTAGAGGAGTCTCTCTTGTCGTTTTGAATTATATACTTAGAAAATAATGATGGCCGTGATAAATGGTCATAAAACCGGGGTATTCATAGAACTAGTATTTCCAAATTTTTCAAAACCATGTTTTAAAAAAACCGTTTTTTTTTTTAAATAAAAACCCGACAATAACCGTCATTCGGTTTTAATCTTTTTTCCTGAGAATGTGAAATATTTGTCGATTCAGAAGAGACGTAATTGACCATTAAATTAAATTCAAGTTTGTTTATTTTCATTTAAAAATAACCTAGAAACAAAGCTCAAATCGGTAGTGGCCGAGTATATCATTGTTTAAGGTAAAATAGGTTGTATATACAGGGCGATTCATCCACGACTGGACACATTTCACCAGCGTATTTCTAGGCTCATTTCTTGAAAATATGTCCATCTACGGCCATGCCCGAAAAGACAAAGGGGCGAAATGGCAGCGGTTTGAAAATGTTTGGATTGGAGGTCGAAGGGTAGAGGAATAAAATTGTCCTACCTCTTACCATCCAAAATTACCTAAACGAAGCCATAAGGTCCTACCGTTTCAAAGTTATGACTATTTGCGCCAAATTCCGTCAAGATTGTATTAAGATGTGGCTTCTAGAGCTAAAAAGAAAAAATCGCATAAATATATATGTGTTGTTGGCACTATATCTAAATCGTAACCGATTTTTTTGATTCTATTAGCATCCTACCGAGATCCAAAAAACGAACGTGTGCCAAATGCCATCCAGATTGAATGTAATATGTGGCCGCAAGAGCTAAAGACGTAAAATCGGATGAATAAAGTATACGTGTGGGGGATATATCTAAATCAGAGTAGATTTTTGCAATATAATAGCTTTCGTTTTTGATCTAAATAACTCGCTTCTGCTACATTTCATAAAGATCGGACAATACGAGGGCGGTTCGGAAACTTCTTAGCCTAGCACAAAATGCGAGGTTAAAACAGAAAAAAGTTAAGTGTTTTGGAAACTTCTTGCTATGAACACATGTTAAATTTTGTTTCGATCTGGCAACTCCTTCATATAGCAACAGGTGTTCACAAAAGACACATCCGCGATTTTTTTACAATGAAAACATTAGAAATGCGTGGTGTCATTAAATATTTACATAAAAAAGGTTTATCGGGACAAGAAATTCATAATGATATGGTGAATGTGTTAGGTGAAAGTGCTCCTTCATATGCAACAGTAAAAAATTGGGTTGCTGAATTTAAACGTGGTCGTACAAGCATTGAAGATGAACCACGTAGTGGACGTCCAAAAACAGCAACAACAACAGAAATTGTAGCCAAAGTGCATGATATGGTATTCAATGATCGACGAATAAAAGTGCGTGAAATAGCTAATATCATGGGCATCTTAAATGATCGAGTCCATTTAATTTTGCATGAAGAACTACAGATGAAAAAGCTTTCTGCAAGATGGGTGCCGCACTTGTTAACAGTCGACCAAAAACGCATAAGAATGAACATTTCTCAAGCTTGTTTGGATCGTTTTCAGCGAAATAAAATGGATTTTAAGCGTCGTTTCATAACTGTTGATGAGACATGGATCCACCACTATACTCCAGAGACAAAAGAACAATCCAAACAATGGACTGAAGCTGGAGGAAGTGCCCCAAAGAAGGCAAAAACAATTCAATCGGCTGGTAAGGTTATGACAACGGTTTTTTGGGACTTCAAATGTAGTTTATTGATTGACTATCTGCAAAAGGGTTAAAAAACAAATTCAGAGTACTATTGCAACCTTTAAGATCAATTAAATGTACAAATTCGAGAAAAACGTCCTGGCTTACAACACAAAAAAATATTTTTTCATCAAGACAACGCACCCCAGCGCACAAGAGTGTTTTAACAATGGCTAAAATCAACGAATTAAAGTACGAGTTGTTTGACCACCCACCTTATTCTCCAGATTTATCTCCCAGTGACTTTTACCTGTTCCCAAATCTAAAAAAATTCCTTGCTGGCAAGCGTTTTACCTCAAATGAAGATGCAATTACAGTTGTAAACCACTATTTTGAAGACCTTGAGGAAAACTATTTTAATCAAGGGATAGAATTGCTAGATAAGCGTTGGACTAAGTGTATTGAAGTTTCAGGAGATTATATTGAAAAATAAAAACATTTTTGAAAAACTAACTATTCTCTTTCATTGATAGGCTAAGAACTTTCCGAACCGCCCTCGTACTCGCATTTCGGACGTTTATTAAAAGATTAACAGGAACAAGATGAATAGTTAAAATAGATAGATGGAACCACTGCGCTTACAGCAAGTGCTACAAAGAAACTTTTACGTAACCTTCTTGGCAAACTCATCAGTCTTATTTTGGGCCATCTAGTAGTACTGCATAAAGCGTAATGATTTTAAAGAAATTTCTTAACGAGTCATTTTTGTGATACTAGAATGAGGCCTGGCAAGCACTTTTGTTTCATTCGTATAGAAAGATTAGAAACAAAATTTAAATGAAAATATTGCAATAAACGCTTGGTTAGTGTCATTTGTATGGGATGTAAAAGGTGTACACATTTTCAGGAATATATCAGTACAAATTATGACATCTCTTAAATGAAGTCCATAATACAAAACCTGCTATGCAGCATGCTCTTATATACAGGCAAACATTTTTCTCTTACACAATTTTTGGCCTAGCTATTACCCTTCATGGTGTTTTCAGAGGTCAAACGTTTATAAATAAAATTACTAATTTACGTTGGAAACAAATTTTGACTCAAATTTGAAGTTTGACCTAGATGAACTTATATGTATGGTAGCTATATCTAAATCTGAATCGAGTTTCTTAAATTTTAACTTAGTCCTTACAAGGTACAAAAAACTAACTTGCCAAACCAAATTCCATCAAGATGGATGTAAGGTGTGGCTTCTAGAGCTTAAAAGAGCAAATCGGATGAATAGATATGTGGGAGATATATCTAAGCCTGAACCGATTTTCTTTGATTTTAATAACTTTCTTCCGACGTCCAAAAAACTAACTTGTGCCGAATTTCATTATAGCATCGATAGCATCTCGAGCTGATAAGAGAAAATCGGATGAACAGACATGTGGGAGATATATTTTAATCTGAACCGATTTTTTTCAATTTCAATAACGTCTGTCCTTAGTCCAGTAGCTTGGACTTGTGTGCAGTAGATTGTGCAATAAAGATAGGACAATAATTGCGACCATTAGTTTAATTGAAACCCATAAAAACGTCATTTCCTATTTGAAATCAAACCAATCTAGTTTCTATATATGTGACAGCGCATAGAGAAAGGGACCTAAGGGTAAAAATATCAATTTTCTTTTTTTTGATGTGGACAACATCTGAGCATTGAATGAGACTGATCTCATGCCCCAAAAGTGTTCCCTCCCAGAGAATGCGCGTTTTATGAAAATGAAGTCGACGATTCTAAGCGCAAATAGAAAGAGACCTAATCTTTGAAATGGCTCTCCTGAACAAAACTGATTGTAACCTTAGGTCCCTTTCTATTTTGCGCGTCGCATATGAGGTTCGATATACATCAAGTTTTTAACAAGTAAAATAAGTATAAGATGCCCAACGCTTCTCTGCTATTTAAATGAATAAGTTTCTCTATCTGGAGCCTGAGCATGAACGGACTAAGTATATAAGGGTTTAATATTTGTCGCTTATAACGTACCTAACAAATATTTAACGTGGGCAGGTATAACTTATGGCAGGAGATACCTTTGTTTGGGACCTTTATGAAAACAAAGACTAATATTGTTCAATGATATAGGACATGGGTGTTGGTCCTTCGTAACACTGCGTACGAAATTTGGTTGGAGTCGGATGTAAAATGCGGCTTCTTATGCTGCAGATTCTGAAATATAGAAGTCCCCTTTTATGGAGGCTATACAAAAATATAGACGTTTGTGCTCTAGTTGCACCACGGTTAATGAATGCCATAATGTGCCTTGAGTATTTTGGAGCGATCGAGGGTAATTTGTGGCTTCTCGAGCCGCAGGACCTTAAATTGGGAGGGCGCTTTGTGTGAAGCTATTCGAAAATATCGACCAATAAGGTCAAATGAGATGAGTGTTGGTCGCGCGTAGTAATATGTGCGACATTTGGTCTAAATCGCATGTGTGACACGACGGCTTAATTTACAAAATGATAAATTTTAACTTTCCTATCAAACTTATAAAAATAATACAAAGCTTTTTGACTTCGAGAACAATGAAAGTTTTTTAAGTAGGATCGCATTGTTCTGAGACTGTCCCTACCACTGCAGGATGCCCTCAAGGATTATGTTTATCTCCGATTCTATACAATCTGTATACGGATGATGTTCCACAATTTAGCAACTGTGAAATATCTGTTTTTGCCGATGACAAAGCAGTCCTTTGTTCGGATACTTTGGCATCCGACACAACCACAAACTGCAGTTAGTTATACAAGACTTGCTAGTTTATTTCAAAAGATGGAAAATAATTATAAATAACGAAACAATTAAGTTTCGCGCAAACGTAAAGACTTTACCTTACACAAAACTGTTTAAGTATTACTACCCACCAAATCCGTTGGGAGCAAATAGGAAAATATTTAGGGATTATACTTGATACTAAGTTAAATTTTAAGGACCATGTATAGAAAACTAAGCGCCTATCTAAATTTCTCATCAAAAATGCACATTTTTTTTTTAAATTTTAATTGGAGGCAATAGCGAAGAGACTTTGCAGCCAAGGAAGAACTCTATTGTAAATGGTCTATATCGGTAGACTCCATGCAAACCTCTACCTATTTAAACTTTTCTATTTTTTTTTGGTATATCCCATACTCCTACTTGGGATTGGAAACTATCACTCTAGAAACTAAATATCAAAATTCCGAAGAGCATTGCCACGAGACAAATCTCCTATACATCAGATCGTTGAGGGATATACATAGGAGAAGAAATATGTCCGAAACACTTAAACGTTTGGGTTGTTATACCCATGATGGTAATAACAGGTTAAATCCGTTTCACTGGTTATGGGAGAAAATTATATTCAAAAACTGGGGTTGTGGAAAGTAGTTCCCTCGATTAAATCGATAATCTTAAATAACCTTATTTTGGACACACCATGCGTGTCACTTCATAGTTTGATGAGAGGAGCTAATTCTTTTAAATTTTCCTTTCGAAACTATCGAAAAAAACAAATGTTAAACGCAACTTAAGAACACCAGCACAGCATGTGTACACGTAGGAAAGCGTACGAGAACTTAGAAAAGAACAAATAATAGAAACAAAGTGAAGTAAATACCATTGCAGGAAAAGAAGTACAATAAATAATTGCAATGAAACACATGCATACATAAAAATACATATGCATATACAAGCCAGTGCACACAAACACACAGACATAGTGTGTCGCACATAAATCATTTTACTCCTGGAATGAACATCAATTTTCATTAAATATTCACTCGATTTATTTCTTAACACATTTACTCTTCTATTGCCAACAAACCAACCACTCACACACAGGCATACATGCACCTTCTTATGACATAACATAGTTTATGGTTATTTGGCATCACTACACACTGACATACAGACACACTCGCACTTGCCATTCATACACGGGCATGTGGCTGAGTGGTTCTACCCCACCCTTCTCCCCAAGAATGCAATTTCTTAGCTTTTCATTTCATCTTTTATTATTTCTGCTCGTCTTTTTTTTGCTGTGCTGGGTGGTTTCCCCCATAAAAAATGCATAAATATTTAAATTGCATTTCTCTTTTCATTGGTAAATGGTTACAGTAATACAGAAATAGAAAAAGTTTTTTTTTTATTATTCCAATAAAACAGGAACGGGAAGTAGAAGAAGAACAGCAAACTGCCAGATACCCTCGGAGATGTGCATACTTTGGAATGCAAAGGGTGTTCAATGATCGAGTGCATGTGTTTACTCGATCGGACATACGTTCGTGCTGGCTGAATCATTTAAAATCATCGAAGGTACTTAAATAGATGTTTACAAACTTTTCTGACGATTCTGAGAGCATTGTTATCGATATGAACAACGCGCCATAAATGCGACTTTTACAAGGTGCTTGGCACCGCATACTTTTCTTCTAGGGTGTGTTTCGATCAATGTCAATATCAAATGTTCCAAATATCATCGTCATATCCCTTTTCATTCCAAATATCATCGTCATATCTTTCATGAACTAGTTATTGTGTTTTTAAGTTCTGGATTTGTTAATTTTTCCAGAGTTTGACCCAGTCCTTGTGTTGGGAGAATTTCTAGCCCATGGCTTATTTTCAGTCCCAATGTTTTACCCATCAACACATGTTACTGCAAAATTTCGGCCACTTTACGGAAATTTATCATTTACAACGGAATGTTTGTAGCTGCAACCGAATTTCAACTAATTTTTCATCAAACGTTTTTCAAGTTTTTTAATTCCATCCGAAAAAAAAGACTTTTCAAGACCTTCAAAATATGCCTCAGTTTCAGCAATAACCTCGCTATTGAACGAAAATTTTTGCCACCGAGAAATTTTTTTAAATTTGGAAACAAGAAATAATCAGAAGGAGCTAAATCTGGACTATATGGTGGATGCGGAGCAATTTCACATCGTTATTCGGCCAGTTTTTGTTGAGTTAAAAATGCAGTGTGTGAAGGAGCATTATCTTGATGAAAAAGAATTTTTTTTCTAAATGCGGTCGTTTTATCTTAATTTCTTCACTCAACCGATCCAATAATGCACAAAAATATTCACTATTTATATTTTTTCCTTTCTCAAGATAATCAATAAATATTATACGTCTTGCATCCCACAATACTGTGGCCATTACTTTTCCTGCTGACTTAACAGTTTTCGCCTTCTTGGGACTACTTTTACCAGCTTCTATCCATTGTTTTGACTGTTCTTTGCATTCTGGGATGTAGTGATGGATCCATGTTTCATCAACAGTTATGAATCGGCGCAAGAACTCTATTGGATTACGCTAATAAATCGCTAAAAGCTCCTCGGAATTGGTCCAACGGAGCAAAGTCGGGGCAAAGTCAACAAACGCGGCACCCTACTTGCGGATAGCTTTTTCATGTGGAGTTCATCATGTAAAATACTCCAAACTTGTTTTTCGTGTATTTTAACAATATCAGCAAGTTCTCTGAGTTTTATTATTCTATCTTTAGTCACTTCATTAAATATTTTTCTAATGTTTTCAATAGTAGTAGCAGTTTTCGGTCGTCTAGAGCGTTGTTCATATTCCGTACTTGAACGAACCATTTTAAATTGTTGAACCCAGGATTTCACGGTGGAGTATGTTGGTGCATTATCACCATGAACAGAATCCAATTCATCTTTGATTAATTGTGGCGTATAACCTTTCATATAAAAGTGTTTAATTACCGCATGAAACTCTTTATTTTCCGTTTTTTAAAAATTATAAAACTTGTTTACTTCAATCACTTGTAACAAAGGAAATAATCATTAAATATTTCGGAAATTTTGACAGATGTCTTACAAAAAACAAAACAAAAAAAAGTTGCTAGTAAAACAGAAAATGTGCCAGGCCAGTTAGTTTTGCGGCAGCCCTCGTATACTCTATCGTATGATGGAGGGAATAATATACGGTCTAGTTTCACCAGCATCAATTATTGGTCTCTCATTACGTACCATACAAAATTTGACCGTCAACGGGTTTAATTTGTGTACTCTACAGCTGCAGGTTTTAAAATTGAAAACATGAATCGATGTAGTTCAATGTCACCAAAAGTAGGTGTTGGCCGTTCGTAACTCTGAAGCGGATGTAATAAGAGGCTTTTAGAGCTGCATGTTATATTAAAAACCGATGAACCGAAGTGGAACAAGCTTTAAAGGGGTTGTCGTGGGCCCAAACATGTACTAAGTTTCATCGATATGAGGCCTTCGCTTTAAAAACTGCAATAGATGGACAGACGGACGGACGGACATCGCTCATAACAACTTTGCAAGCATCAGCACTTAGTTATAAAACCCCTTTTCCACAGTGTGGTGAACGTAGGAGTATAAATATAATAGATTTCTCTAAGCAGACTATACCGGGCAAACGGCGAAGCGATGGTTTTAAGGAATTGCAATGGAAGAAAGCGATTACTCAGTGGTGCTAGTGAGCGTGCAAGACTATTATACAAGTAAACCCAGTTTCAAATCTGAATATAAACGCCCAAAAACAATTTTTAGACTGACAACGAATTGCTTGTGGCCCGACGTAGAGTATTGGTTAGTGTTCACGGCTATTATAAGGGTGATCCATATAGAGGATTTTTTTTTCAGAACAAAAAAAAATATAATTATTTAAATCAAGTGTGGAATCTTTATTGGTAATTTAAAAGGACATTTTATGGCATTATTTTTTTTAAATATAATTTCCTTCAAACGTTGGCCGCAACTACGCTTCAGGATGTCCATTGTGAGGGTCCAATTTTGGATGACTAGTTCGAGCATTTCGACCTGTATGGCTTAAATGACACGCGTAATGTTGGCTTCCAAAACCTGAATCGTAGCTGGTTTGTTAGCATAGGCTTTGGACTTTACGTAACCCCAAAGCAAAATGTCTAAAGGTATGATATCACTCGATCTAGTTGGCCTCGATCTAGTTGGCCGCAACTCACCTTTCCAAAACGTGAAATTAGCTGCTTTTCGAAATGACCTCTCAATAAATCCATTGTTTGAGTAGCTGTATGGCAAGTGGCACCGTCCTGTTGAAACCAAGGGTCGTCAAGATTACGTGTTTCAATTTCAGGTAGCATAAAGATCGATATCATGGCGCGATAGCGAGCACCATTCACGGTGACGTTCAGGCCATCGTCATTTTTGAAAAAATATGTACCGATGAATCCAAATTATAAACCACATCAAACCGTGTTTTTCTCTGGGTATAATGACACCTCTTGAACCTCTTCTTGTTGCTCTTCAGCACAAATGCGGCAATTTTGTTTATTGACTCTGCCGTTGAGCCAGAAATGGGCCTCATCACTGAACAAATTTTTGGTCGAAAACAGCGGATCTTCCCGCTCATTTCCATAATACAGTTGTCAAAATTTAAAGGTAATTATTTTCAAAAAATAAATGCCATAAAATGTGCTTTCAAATTACCAATTAGGATTCCACATTTGATTTGAATTTTTATATTTTTTTTTTGTTCTGAAAAAAACCTCTAGATGGATCAAACTATACAGCTAAAGCCAGGTTCAAATCAGGTAAAAAGTGTCCAACAAACAATTTTCAGACTGACGAAATATTTTTACCACACTTTGGCAAAAAACTTTGCCCTACAAAGACTTACCCCGGCATCTAAAGCTTTTTTTTATCGATCGTTCATAGCCAAGACACTGACAAACTGTTTATCGATCAAACGTTTACCATACGACTTTGCTTAACAGTTTGTCCCAACACTTTCAAACGATCGTTGGCTCCTTCTTCTTTTGTTTATCTCGATAAATTTAAGTCGGTAAACAAAGAAACAAATGAAATAAAAGTGTGACATTCAACCAGATTTTGTTAAAATGTTTGTTTTATGGTATACGAGGGTTGCTATATTGATTTGTGGCCTAGGCAACCCTTAGTGTTGCCTGGCGCCATCTGACATTTCCATTGGAAAGTCTAACCATTTTTTTAGCATAAACGTACTCAGAACGTTTTATCGTAATACCATCATTTGTGTTGTTTACAGTGACTTGAAAAAATCAATTTGGCAAAAAAATTAAATTAACTCGTGAACATTTTCGTGCAATCATTTTTCACAACTTTCGACGTGGATTATGGCACCATCCTATAGCACCGTGAAAAACTATTTTGATGAATTCAATCGTGGTCGACGCTCTCTCAAAGACGAGGGTCGTAAAGTTCGTCTAAGAAGGGCCGTTGTGCCAAAGAACATTGATGCCGTGCGTGAACTGATAATGCAAGATCGTCATTTGACAAACCGTGAGATAGAGGCATCCTTAGGCATTTCTTCCATCAGCATACATTCAATATTGCATGAACACCTGGCCGTAAAAACGTTTGTTCTCGTTGGATCCCGCAGAATTTGACAATCGCTCAAGAAAAAGGCTCGTGTCGATTGGTGCAAAGAAATTTTGAAAAAATACGAACGTGGTGCTTCAAAAGACGTTAATAAGATCGTCATAGGTGACGAATCATGGATCTATGCGCATGAGTCCGAAACAAAACAGCAATCGACCGTGTGGGTCTTAGAAGACGAGCCAAATCCAACGAAAGTTGTTCGTGGAAGAAACACTTCGCCTGTTTCTTCGGCTAAACCGGTCATGAGGCAACTGTTCCGCTTGAGCAACATAGGACGGTCAATTCTGAGCAGTACACCACAATTTGTTTGCCTGAAGTCTTCGGAGAAATTCGAAAAACGAACAAAAGAAGACAATTCATTGTGCACCATGTTAATGCGATCTCTCACACATCGGCTTAAACCAGGGCCTTTTTGACCGGCCAAAACTTCAAATTGATGGGTTTTCAGCCGTACTTAGCACCCAATGACTTCTTTTTATTCCCGCACATCAAGAAAAAATGAGTGGTCAACGATTTTCGTCGCCAGAAGATGCTGCTGAAGCGTTCAAAAGCCATGTTTGGAGGTGTCTCAATTGGAGTGAAAAAAAATGCTTCGACAATTGGTTTGAGCGCATGCAAAAGTGTATAAATCATGCTGGAGAATACTTTGAAAAACAATAAAACCACTTTTGATGATAAATATTCGCATTTTCATTATTAGGCCAGAAATATATATATAGCAGCCCTCGTATACCCTGACATCGTTATTGTGTGCTCTAAAAAGTAAAGGGTGGTCGAACCATAAAACACGTTGTTAATGGTGATTTACAACTCAGCGTCAAGTTTTTTTGAATGGCTCAATTTGACATTTCTTTGTTTCAGTATTTGACAAATTCAACCATGGAGAGGTAAACAATTGAGCAGCACGTAAGAATTGTAGAAGCCATTTACGAAAATAGACCTTGAAATTCACTTCGTGATTATTTTGGGTAGCATAATCGATCAAATGAGACCACAGGAGATTCGTTAACAAGCAGAATAGCCGCATTTGGGCGAAAAAGAATCCCCAAGCGATTGTTTAAAATCCGATGCATCCACAAAGAGTGACTGTTCGGTGCGGTTTATGAGCTGGCGACGACATTGGGTCATACTTCGCAAAAATGAAGTCGGCCAAGCAGTTACCGTGAATGGGCAATTCAAGAGCTAAAGGAGGAGATAGTTGATTGAACCTCCAATATGTCTCAGAGTCATTGGAACGTTGGTTAGGAGTGTGCCGCCTTGCCGGCTTGGCGAGCATTTGACCGATATTTTCTTTTCTTTCGTAACCGATATTTTCTTTTCTTTCGTAACCGATATTTTTTCTTCTTTCGTAATTGTCATATATCCTTCTATCATAATAAAAGAATATTAAGATAATTTTCTAAAAACTTTTTGCATTTTTTTACAATTTACATCGTGCGTTTTAGTTGGACAACCCTTTATTTCCTCTTTTCAATCCCTCCTTACGCTTGACTTGACTTTGTAGTTACCCTCTGCTGACAATAAGGACTATTAACCATTGTAGCCTAGACAACGATACAGGATCCTCTGAAGTAGGCTTTAGAGACAGGCTAAGTCTTACATTTTGATTGAGGCAACTTAGTTCTTCTGACTTAAAGTTAAGTCATGCCAAATTAAAGAAGCAATCCGTACAAAGTATGTCTACCGGCATGACTGCACACACAAGCACACCCGCACATATACCAGCAAGTGTTCGGTGAGCATGTGTGAGCTGATGTAAGCGTGAGTGAATCCTAGGTCTCTCGTAAAGGAAAATTTGCATACGTTTTCCTTATTATCTTAGGAGCCATCAAAGGTTAAATGCACAGAAAACTTAGATGCAATCACAAACACATACACACAACTTAACACACACACAGGCAGACACAAATGTAAATTGATGTCGGAGAGGGTATAATTCAAAAAGGATTTATTTGCATATTGATGACATAAGAGCTGCTCAAACGAACAAAAACAAGAATCTCAACGAAAACTTCAATACAATTACAATTGAACGTTGTTTTACGACAGACAACCTGGCCAAGTCATCATCCGTGCTGTGGTCTCCCCTTACGAATGAATTTTCGGTGAAAAATTAAATTAAATTTTATTTTACTTTAATTTAATTGTAACTTTAAACAATATTTCCCAACTAACATTTCCTTTTGGGGGTTTTGTCGTTTTGCCCTTTTTGTAAACCAAACGGAATTCAGGTCATATTCCGACTTTTTAGCATCAGCATTGCAACTCGTATTAAATACTCCATCCAAAGTGTCGCCTTAATGTCCTTTTCATGTTTGTGTATGGGTGTGTGTGTGAGTTGGCGCTTGTAAGTGGTCCTGCGTATGTGTGTAGTATGTTTTTGTTTGCGAGCAACCATAAGTATTACTTTTTATGAGTTTTTAATGTCGGTTAAATGCTGTTTCAAGGTATGCTGGAGCTGAAGCTGGTCCTGGAGCTGGAGCAGGGCTTTTAAGTATTTTCGTGTTTGTGACGTTGTAATTTTTTTATGGACTATCTTGCAGAACATTAAGGGTATTTGTGGAATGTAATTTTTAAAATATATCATTAAAGAACAAGAGAAGTGCAATATTTTACACAGTGTAAAGAATTTAATTTGCACACATAAAAACAGGTGAAAACAGGTATCTGGAGGAAACTGACCGTTTGGAATGGTTTTCTTAAGGGGACCGGTAAATATGACTTCCATTAAAGAACTTACAAAACTATTTTATAGTTATATAAGAGTTATTGAACAAGAGATAACATTGCAATATTTTCTGAGGTAGGCCAAGTATCTTATATGCAAAAATTGGTTGATGCTACTTGTTCCTGCTTTATCGAAGAGTAACCTTGGGATATACCAAAAGATATGATGGCATCACTCGAGAACCGCCATGGTATGATGGTTACGGTGCATGACTATTACACATCTAAGCCCAACTTCAAATCCGAAAGCTCTTTACTGAAAAATATCAAATAATAAAGTAGTTGCGTGTACTATTTTATGTTAGAAAATAAAGAAACTATGCCACCTCAATTAGACGTAATTACAGATCAATGGGTCGTAGATTGCTGGGATTGGCCGGGCAATTAAACATTATTGACTGCAATGACTGCCTGCTTATACCCATTTGAGCAGAGAACTTCTTGTCGAAACTCTTGGATTGTTTTGTATGACAGCAGCTACACCACCGATTATTTCCTACGTCCGAACTGAAGGGTTTTGAAGGTTAGGTCTTCTGTTGACTGTCTCATGCTCGGCAAAATTGTTATCAAGTCTCATTATGGTCCATCTGCTCGGAGAATTGTCGCCAAACGTGCGCCTATGCTCTCTTTGAAACTACAGACTTCAGTGCGTGATAACGGCGGACAATCCAAATTCTTGTGTCAGTGTCCCAGTTACCCATTTTTGTTAAACCTAATAATCAATCCGCAAAATAAAAATAATTAACCAGATTCAATAAATAGAAAAAAAAATATTTTTTTGTAGCATCTTTCATCAGCCACCCTGTATCTAAAGCCGTTTATAGCTTCGGAGACAGTAAATTGATGCACGGTTTTCATGTTTAATATGCACAATCGGATCTCGGATCTTGGATATCCTTGCTAAAGCATCCGAAGTCCTTACGGATGTGTCGGAAAGGTGGATCTGCCATCGGGATCTGGTGGTTGTAACGACGTGCCAGGTGACATGCCAACAGAAGCTGTTTAGATAGCAACACATTATGTTGCCTGACTGACGGCACAATTTTGTGCCGTTTGCAAAATTCCCCTATTGCGTGTCGTTAAGGAAGAAGGTTTATACTGGTGTGGTATAGTTACATTTGATTTGCAAAGGGCAAATTATGTCTCCTTGCCAGGACCTTATTCCTTGCTTTCATTTTCCCACCGATGAAGGTCGCGTAGGAAGAGAAGCAAAGAATGTTGTTAAAGTCTACCCCAAGTATGTTTGCATTGTGTACCTTAGTAATGTCCATATTCACTTCTCTTGTCCCGGTAGGAAAGGACGACATAGTTAACTAAGTAGTGGGCACCTTATAACGCTCGCGAATAGAGTATGTGATGTTGGCTAAATAGTCGGATTTTAAACTCATTGGAGTATGGCACCTTAGAAAGATATGGTGGAGGACCAGGGAGTGTGTCACAATAGATGACTAATAAAATAGGCGACAGGACTCCCCCTGGTGATACACCCATGTTGATATTGCGGTATTTGAATGTTTGGCCTCGGAATTTTATGAAGGCTTGCTTGTCTGCCATTGAGGGAATTTGCAATCAATCGTTTGACATTATTTGGAAGGGTGGAACTCATGATGTAAGAAATCACTATGGAAATGATCAACCTATTGAATCAAGAGCTGCCACAATAATTGGCACTGCTGGTCGTTGATAATTAAGGTTAGTTGTATGTAATCTTTGAGATTATTTCTGAAGTGCCATTGTTGTGCTATGTGTTTCCCTCAAGTCATGTTGGTGAGTGGCAAGCTGGAAATGCTCTTCTAGGGGTGACAAAAATGGTGATTCTAAAACCTTTGCTGCAGGTGAAAGCAGGGAAATAGAGCGTCAGCGGATTGTTGTTCATATCGCTATAACCGCGACTTTCCAAAAAAGAGTTTAAGGTCTAAGCTTAATAAAATCATTCGCTGTTTAGAGCCTGTGTTAAGCAAGTCATGAATAAATATTATTGTGCAAACTTCACTGAAACTTGGAATATTCCTACGAGAATGTGGACTGGTAGAGAACCTGTCATGTGATAGGTCTCTCATTAATGGGGACTGGTCCAATGGCTACATGGCTTTGTCTTTGACTCTTCTCAGATACCATGTGATATATCACGGGACTGATTAAAAAGGACAGGTACCGAACATGTCATTTTATCCATCATAGAACCCATCCTGTCCATTTAACGATTAGTCTGATTGTTTGCAAAATTTGATCTGAATGTAAATTTTCATAAAAATTTTGATAGATTTCTAAACAAAATCCATTCAAAGTGGATATTTTTAAAAGATAGCTGGTATCCGCGAATATGTAAAATATCTTCAACAACTCAACTTAGATCCACTGTTTACTTGACGAATTTTATTCAGTGATGATGACGTTAATTTCTAGCTCAATGGATAGGACGATGGAAAAGATTGCCAATTTGGGGCGGATAAACGACCCGAAGAGCTTCATTTACATTCATTCTTTAAACAAAACTGCGCTGTTTAGTTTGAAAAGTTAGGTGCTAATATGCCAATGAAAATTAATTTTTTTAACTCTACAGCGATAACCCAGAAAGAGGAAAGGCTACCCCATCAAATCAGAGGCTGGTGTAGCCGTTTCAATTCGCACTGGATCCAAAATGACGGCAGTAGGTCAAATACATGCCGCACGTGCAAGCGGGGACCTTACGACATACAACATCTATTCGGAGACATATAGAAAAGTTGGACATAGAGTATTTACAACCAACTTCTAAAATTCAAATTTTGTACGACAATCCGGAAAAATAAGAAATAACCTCCAAAATCAATTTTAAGTTTTAACTTATTTCAGGGCTCTAAGTTGCGTTTTGAGATTTGGTGTATACGGAGAAATGTATTGAGAAACATTTCGACCCGTTAAACCCTTGTTTTAAGGGTGTTTACCCTTTTCACAAAAGGTACCAAAAAAACCCCTACATTGTGGACCTTTAGGGTTAAAACTTTCAACAAAAACATTCCACGTAGTGCTCAAAGTACGAGGGCATATCAATTATTCCGTGACTTCCCTCGTATATGAAATGCAACACTGCACCCGTCATGTACCATCTGTCAAATTTTGAGAGAGTTTCGTCATTTAGTTTGTGTTTAACAGCGAGTTCTCATTAAACGTTATTTTTTCGGAAAAACCCCGTCAATCAAACCAATTAAAAGCTTTATAAATACCATGCACCATCGAGTGGTTTACTGACTTTCGTTGTGGTTGCAAAAGTACAAATGACGCTAAACGTTTTGGACGGCCAATTGAGGTCAGTACACCCGAAAATGTCGAAAAAATCCACGATATGGTGTAGACCAATCGAAGAGCAAAAGTGCTTCAGATTGTTGATGCCATGCGCATTTCACATGGCAGTGGTGTTTTGAATTTACATAATCAGTTGGGTTAAAGAAAGCTGTCTGCAAGATGTCTGCCGCGTTTGCTCTCAATTGACCATAAACGTAATCGTGTGACAACTTCAAAGAATCGTTTGGAGTTGTTTGAACGCAACTCGAATTAGTTCTTGGAGCGTTTTGTAACTGTGGATGAAACATGGATCCATTACAACACTCCGGAGACTAAGCGGCAGTCTAAACAATGGATTTCTTAGAGTAAACCGGCTCCGAAGATTTCTAAACATACCATATGAATAAAATGTAAGGTTCACAAGGTTTCCTAGACCGATTCATCAAAAAAAATTGCAAAAGTGGGAAATATTAAGCCTCCTCTAAAAATTAAGTTTCAAAACGCGTTGTCCACAGTAAAATTATACCGATGGACTCTGAGTAACTTTCTGCACATGTACCGATATAGCCCCCAGACCTCGTTTTAAACTAACCTAAGATTGGAATATTTCTTAAGATTGTACTGCAATTTGGTATTTGGCATTTGTTTATACTAAGAAAAATAATCGTTGAAATTCTAAATAGATCGGTCCATGCTGTTATACAGTTCCTGTACAAATGCACCTCCTGATTTTAAAACTAATCAACTTTAGAGCACGGAATTCAATCCGAATTCCACAAAAAAAGGGGGTTGTGGCGATAAATTGTACTACGAGGGCGGTTCGGAAAGTTCTTAGCCTATCAATGAAAAAGAATAGTTAGTTTTTCAAAAATATTTTTATTTTTCAATATAATCTCCTGAAACTTCAATACACTTAGTCCAACGCTTATCTAGCAATTCTATCCCTTGATTAAAATAGTTTTCCTCAAGGTCTTCAAAATAGTGGTTTACAACTGTAATTGCATCTTAATTTGAGGTAAAACGCTTGCCACCAAGGAATTTTTTTAGATTTGGGAACAGGTAAAAGTCACTGGGAGCTAAATCAGGAGAATAAGGTGGGTGGTCAAGCAACTCGTACTTTAATTCGTTGATTTTAGCCATTGTTAAAACACTCTTGTGCGCTGGTGCGTTGTCTTGATGAAAAATTATTTTTTTGGGTTGTAGGCCAGGACGTTTTTCTCGAATTTGTACATTTAATTGATCTAAAAGGTTGCAATAGTACTCTGAATTTATTGTTTTACCCTTTTGCAGATAGTCAATCAATAAAATACCTTTGCAGTCCCAAAAAACCGTTGCCATAACCTTACCAGCCGATTGAATTGTTTTTGCCTTCTTTGGGGCACTTCCTCCAGCTTCAGTCCATTGTTTGGATTGTTCTTTTGTCTCTGGAGTATAGTGGTGGATCCATGTCTCATCAACAGTTATGAAACGACGCTTAAAATCCATTTTATTTCGCTGAAAACGGTCCAAACAAGCTTGAGAAATGTTCATTCTTATGCGTTTTTGGTCGACTGTTAACAAGTGCGGCACCCATCTTGCAGAAAGCTTTTGCATCTGTAGTTCTTCACGCAAAATTAAATGGACTCGATCATTTGAGATGCCCATGATATTAGCTATTTCACGCACTTTTATTCGTCGATCATTCAATACCATATCATGCACTTTGGCTACAATTTCTGTTGTTGTTGCTGTTTTTGGACGTCCACTACGTGGTTCATCT
Source organism: Hydrotaea diabolus (assembly GCA_963513945.1). Classification (NCBI taxonomy): domain Eukaryota; kingdom Metazoa; phylum Arthropoda; class Insecta; order Diptera; family Muscidae; genus Hydrotaea; species Hydrotaea diabolus. The sequence goes on from OY740717.1 coordinate 125,205,719, forward strand.
TCAATGCTTGTACGACCACGTTTAAATTCAGCAACCCAATTTTTTACTGTTGCATATGAAGGAACACTTTCACCTAACACATTCACCTAACACATTCACCATATCATTATGAATTTCTTGTCCCGATAAACCTTTTTTATGTAAATATTTATTGACTCCACGCATTTCTAATTTTTCCATTGTAAAAAAATCGCGGATGCGTCTTTTGTGAACACCTGTTTCTATATGAAGGAGTTGCCAGATCGAAACAAAATTTAACATGTGTTCATAGCAGAGATGGAAGTTTCCAAAACACTTAACTTTTTTCTGTTTATACCGCGCTTTTTGTGCTAGGCTAAGAAGTTTCCGAACCGCTCTCGTACACCGTGGGCGAAGTTCTTCTTTTTTGCAATAATGTCTAAAAACAGACTTCAGTTAAGCAAAAATACCCGGCGTTTATTTTTTCAGATTCGTTTGTAAAAAATCACTAAAAAACTAGAAAGTTAAAATTGAAACACAAAAAACACTAAATTCGCACACTTTAAATATACAAAAAACAGTATTCCCAACATGATTTGTACTCATCTTTGTCTACGATTTCTCGATAAAGCACAAATCGACCATCTTGTACAATTTATCGTCTTTGGTAGAAAGGGCAAACAGTGTTCGAAATCGACCGGAACGGATAATGAAACCGATAAAAAAGGGTGTCTTAGTAACAATGCATATTTTTATTTTAAAATTATTAATTTATAAAATTATTCGATTGTAAATAAAACATGTTGAGATTAAGTGTGGAACAAAATTTATGTCAAATGGCCTCCATCACTTCGATGACAGGTCTTCACTCTTTTTATGAAATTTCACATCACTTTTTCCATAGAGGTGGCTGTATCTTGCCGATGACTCGGATCTCACCTCAGGAAATGTTTCAGTTTCTTCGAAAAACCCGAGATCAATTAAAAAATAATACATCTAATAAAAAGATAACTTATAATCTTGGAGAAGCCCTACTCCTACATACTTATAGATTTAAACTCTGAATTTGGAATCGCCGATTTAAACCCCTTTTTGATATTTTGGCGCCCAAAGTGTGAAAAGTGTAATTTTCCTTTCAAGTGTTGAACAGACTCTCTGTAAAAACAAATGCCGTATGACAAGTCACGAGTCCTTTATGGCCGCCCTCAGGGCTTACGTTTCTATGTGTGGCTGCAGACAATAGCACCCAGTGGGAGGTGAACGAGCAAATGCCACAAACAAGTGGTGTTAAACATGTGCCACATACACACAGGCATTTCTTGTCCAGAATCCATGCACTGCAAATATGCAGTTACACATCACACAAGGAATTTATGGTCCTCAACTCCACCAAATTGTCAGTTAGCATTCATACATCGAGTACTCTAAGAATTGTCGCCGTACTCCGAACTCGTGCCTCACACCGCCGCATTGGCCCAACATTAGCTCAAGATTCCATTTCATTACAGTGCTGACTGTTCCGACATGCGATTTGAGTTCCAGTCGAGGCTATTTTTTTTTCTTCTCACCCAAAGGTTTGCCAGTGCAGTCGTACACATTATAAATCAACGTTGAATGTGGGAAGTATCAGTCCGTTTGACATAAATGCAGTTAAATGCCTGCTGAGTTTAGTGCGAATATTGCCTTCATTGCAGGCAACTTCTGCTGCAGACTATTTATTTCCGCTGCTGGAGATGCATGCAACACAACTGAATAGAAATACAAGAGAGGGAGAAAGAGAGACAGAGGATGTCTTACATCAAAGAGGATCAAATGGAAATTCCATCCTTTTGCATTCTCGTGTGAGTTGGTGGATGCAATGCCGGATGTGTTGCTACTGCTGCTGGGGCAAAAGGAACCTTTTCAACTTCTTCTCAAGTTTAAGGGGTTGCACTGATGTGTCAGTGAAATATAAGTCTTGAGAAGGCTTTAAGTTGTTACCATGATGATTATGAGGTATTTCTGCAGCACTTGCTCAAGCAATCCCTGAGACTTGGAGTGCAAAACAATATGAGCAATTTTACAAAACACAGCCGTACTAAAACACGAGCAGTAAAAATGTTAAATCGAACAGGTCCGATACAGTTACCAACACATTGTCCATTTACCCGATATAATCAGTTACTGATCCATCAAGTGGTCTACTTTAGAGTCGTATGCTAGTTTGACAGTGACAGTTATTTTCAGCTTTACGACGGGACATAAAGTCAGTTGAAAATCTTCTCGGAAAGAGTGCAAACTTATTTTCAAAGTTTGACTGACTGGTCGAATTTTAGTTCGGGCTTTAACAAGCTAAGATTGGTCAAAGGTTTTGTACCTTTACTTGTACAAGGGCGGTTCGGAAACTTCTTAGCCTAGCACAAAAAGCGCGGTATAAACAGAAAAAAGTTAAGTGTTTTGGAAACTTCCGCTATGAACACATGTTAAATTTTGTTTTGATCTGGCAACTCCTTCATATAGAAACAGGTGTTTACAAAAGACGCATTCGCGATTTTTTTACAATAGAAAAATTAGAAATGCATGGTGTCATTAAATATTTACATAAAAAAGGTTTATCGGGACAAGAAATTCATAATGATATGGTGAATGTGTTAGGTGAAAGTGCTCCTTCATATGCAACAGTAAAAAATAGGGTTGCTGAATTCAAACGTGGTCGTACAAGCATTGAAGATGAACCACGTAGTGGACGTCAAAAAACAGCAACAACAACAGAAATTGTAGCCAAAGTGCATGATATGGTATTCAATGATCGACGAATAAAAGTGCGTGAAATAGCTAATATCATGGGCATCTTAAATGATCGAGTCCATTTAATTTTGCATGAAGAACTGCAGATGAAAAAGCTTTCTGCAAGATGGGTGCCGCACTTGTTAACAGTCGACCAAAAACGCATAAGAATGAACATTTCTCAAGCTTGTTTGGATCGTTTTCAGCGAAATAAAATGGATTTTAAGCGTCGTTTCATAACTGTTGATGAGACATGGATCCACCACTATACTCCAGAGACAAAAGAACAATCCAAACAATGGACTGAAGCTGGAGGAAGTGACCCAAAGAAGGCGAAACCATTCAATCGGCTGGTAAGGTTATGGCAACGGTTTTTTGGACTTTAAAGGTATTTTATTGATTGACTATCTGCAAAAGGGTAAAACAATAAATTCAGAGTACTATTGCAACCTTTTAGATCAATTAAATGTACAAATTCGAGAAAAACGTCCTGGCTTACAACACAAAAAAATAATTTTTTATCAAGACAACGCACCAGCGCACAAGAGTGTTTTAACAATGGCTAAAATCAACGAATTTAAGTACGAGTTGCTTGACCACCCACCTTATTCTAATGATTTAGCTCCCAGTGACTTTTACCTGTTCCCAAATCTAAAAAAATTCCTTGCTGGCAAGCGTTTTACCTCAAATGAAGATTCAATTACAGTTGTAAACCACTATTTAGAAGACATTGAGGAAAACTATTTTAATCAAGGGATAGAATTGCTAGATAATCGTTGGACTAAGTGTATTGAAGTTTCAGGAGACTATATTGAAAAATAAAAATATATTTGAAAAACTAACTATTCTCTTTCATTGATAGGCTAAGAACTTTCCGAACCGTCCTCGTATGTATGTTCATCCGATTTTATGTCTTTAGCTCTAGAATCCACAAACTGCACCAATCTTGATGATATTATGGACACGTTAGGTTTTTTAACCAAGGGAGGGCGTTATTTAAATTGAAGAATATTGGTAGCTCCCACATATATGTCCAATTTTTCTATTTTTATCTTTAGAGACAACATCTTACATCTAATATTGATTAAACTATGCATAAAAACGTTTTAAGGGGCAAAGGAAGATCGTTATTTTAATTAAAGAAAATCGGTTTTATTTAGCTTAGCTCCCATACATATACTGGTATAGATGTTCATCTAAATCTATATCTTAAGCTCTAGAAGACGTATATTGATTGCAGCATATTCTTATGACATTTAGCTCATTTCCGGTTTTGGTCAAAGTAGAACTCTACTAAAATTGCATAAAATCGGTTGAGATTTGGATACAGCTCCCACACATGTGTTAATCCGATATTACTTAGTAGGGACATAAATACTGTTACACACGTTTTATGCTGTAAAATAAAAAGGACTGAATGTTTTTGGACCAATTAGTTTTTAATATATTTATTGGTGTATATTGTATCCAAGAAGAATCTTCTTATTCGAAATGTCCGCCTTTTGCCTGTAGACACGCCTTAAGTCGCACTGGCCAATCGTCAATAGTTGCACGAACCTCGTCCATTGGAAACTTGGCCACAGCTCCAACCAATGCAGTCTTAAGAGACAAACCTTGTCCTCTTAAACCGTCTACAATTTGTAATCCAATGGGTTCAAATCTGGACGGCCTGAGGGCCATTCTGCAGAGGAAATGAACGCTGGCAAATTGTTTCGAAGCCAGGCCTGGGACGTTTTAGCCTTATGGGCCGGCGCAGAATCCAGCTAGAAAGTCCATGGCTGGTTTTGGAACAGGAAAATGTTATGGTGCTTTACAACAGCTTCAAAAACGGTTTCTAGGTAAACTTTGGCCGATGTCTTGACTCCTTGTTCGCAGAAATGCAGGTCAGTGACCCCATCGCAAGAGACACCCCATCAAACCATGGCTGAAGCTGGGTGATGACCCTTTTCCACCCTTGGGATCAGTTCAGATGCTTCCTTAGATGACCGCGCATAAACTCTATTACTTTTCTTGTTAAATTTTTCCTGAACGGTAAAAATGTTTTCATCGGTGAACAAAATTTTTCTGTGCAAGTGCTTCACCAAAAGAAGTTTGCATTTTTCAATTTTGTTTTCTTTAAAGCTGCAGTCAATAAATGTCCGGTACGTCGTTTAAAAGCCCCATGTCCCAAGTCATTTTATTAAAGATTCGACTCATGGACTTTGGCGTGATATTCATCTCACGGGCCATGATTTTCTGTTTTCGAAGCGGAATTCTGTGAATTCTTGATTTAACGGCTTTGATGACATGCGGTGTTCGAACAGAGCGTGGGCGGCCCGACCGGTGGCAGTCTTTTACATCTGCCGTCTCCTCAAACAGTTTTATGCATGGGTAGACGAACATGCGGCTAATCCCTAGTGGCCGGAGCGTTTTGAAAATATCGCTTTTTTCATTTCACACTTGAAAAGCGCTATTACAGCGATACGGTTCTCATTACCTGACCACTCCATGATGAAAGTTGAAACAATTTTAAAATCCCGTTACAGACAAACGCTTTTGAGGTTAGCTTTCAAAACCCATATGACATTAACGGGGTATGTTCAGTTCTACTATTAAAATGGGTGTGTTCAATGTTGTAACAGTATTTATGTCGCTCTAAGTATGTAATAAAATCTAGAAGCCACATCTATTATGTAATTAGATCTAGAAGCCACAGAGTACAACTAATCATGATGAAGTTTGACACAAGCAAGTTCCTCTTGCTGCGAATGGACACTGTTGAAATTGGGTCAAAAAACCTTTTTTCTGTTGGCTTTCTGAAGATCCAGTGGCGCGGGATATAATGTAGTCAGCCATGCCCAAATTTACCTTTTTTGCTAGTTTCTTATGGGCATAGAACGATGAAATAACCACTTTGCTTAAAACAAAATTCAGGCGAAGTACCTGCATTAGAAAAAAACGTATATGGGTTTCAACTCAACCTTCATTTGTCTTGACCAGAAACGTTTCATGTTTTGTTTTTATGTCATTTGAGAAATGCCCATCTATGCAGCTGGTTCGTGCGATAACTCTCCATAGAGCTACCAATCGTTTTCATATGTTGCATGTTTTTATTATTTATATTTTGAAAAAAAAAATTATATTTTGGTTTTTAAATTTAAATATTTTGCCCAATACCTCAACAATTATAGTGGGCCCAAAATTTAGATTACTGTTTTGAATCTGTTAGATTTTTTTTTTATAAAATTATTTTTCGGCTTGAGGTTATTTATTTAAACTCGTTGTTTTATGTGTTGTTTAATTTTTATTTATCCCAATATTTCGATTGACTTCGTCAATCATCTTCAGGGGTTGTCAATTAACAAAACAATGTCGTCCGTCTGATTATCGCTGTCAACTGATAATTTAAAAAAAAATATAAGACTACGAGCATTTAAAAATATATAATTTTTTTTAAAAAAGCTCTATATTGTAGCCAAACTTAAATTTGAATTTTTTTAAATCAATATTTCGTTTCTTTCTTACTAATTTTAATTTATATTAATGGGAACACTTCGGTCCATTGATTGTCGTCAAAATTTAAATGTTTGTAGTCTTCGATTTTTTTTAAAATTTAACCAAGTTTGTGGTTAAGTCTTTTTGAAAAACTCTTTTTTGAATAATTTTATATTTTTATTTAAAATTTCAATGTTTTGCTCATAACTTTAACAATTATGGCGGTTTCAAAAATCAGATTCCTGTTTTGGATCTGTTAGACCTATACGGAAATTTTGTAAAATTTTAAAAAATCCAAGACAAAGGACGTTTAATAAAATTTAATTTTTTAAAAAATATTACATGTTTAAAAAAAAACTTAAAAAAACTAAATTTTTACGACATTATATAGACCCAAGTATTCGTTTTCATACGACTCAAATTTCGTAAAAATCGTTGAATACGTTCCAAAACAACAAGATTTTGAGTAAAGCTCGAAAATGCATTTGTTGGCCATTTTAAAATTTTCAACCCCTCCACAAAAAAATATATATGTGAGGCGCAAAATAGAAAGGGACTTAGGTTAAAAACCAGTTTTGTTCAGGAGAGCCATTTTAAAGTTTAGGTCTTTTTTATTTGCGCTTAGAACCGTCGACTTCACTTTCATAAAACGCGCATATCTCTGGGAGGGAACACATTTGGGGCATGGGATCGGTCTCATTCGATGCTCAGATGTTGTCCACATCAAAAAAAAAGTGAAAAGTTGGTGAAAAGTTTTGTTCAGGAGAGCCATTTTAAAGATTAGGTCCATTTCTATTTGCGCTTAGAATCGTCGACTTCACTTTCATAAAACGCGCATATCTCTGGGAGGGAACACATTTGGGGCATTGGATCGGTCTCATTCGATGCTCAGATGTTGTCCACATCAAAAAAAAGGTGAAAAGTTGGTGAAAAGTTTTGTTCAGGAGAGCCATATTAAAGATTAGGTTAATTTCTATTTGCGCTTAGAATCGTCGACTTCACTTTCATAAAACGCGCATATCAATGCTCAGATGTTGTCCACATCAAAAAAAGAAAAAAAATTAAAATTTATTTTTTTACCCTTAGGTGCCTTTGTCTATGCGCTGTCACATATATAGAAGACATTTATAGGATTACAAAGAAGCGATTAAAAACTATTCGAGCAAAATAAAGTTTTTTAGGTACGTATTTAATATTCTGACCCTATATTATTCGAATAACCGATCACAGAAAAACCGTTGCTTCAAGTGAAACCCCATTTCGAACGTACTATTGACCTGAGTACAATGGGGTGCAGCCTTATCCGATTACTTCACATGATTATTTTGCAGAGAATGCACACTAATATCAGATCCGAAAAACACCGCTAAAAGAACCAGACTGCCCAGAACCGCGGTTCTAATTGGATATCGCCTCACCTATTCTTTAAATTTTTACCATCGCTTTAAATTGAGATATATATTCGCCTTAAGGCTGGCTTTCGACATTATCCGGCCCTCGTTTCGATTCTCATTTGGACCCTCAAAAAAACTTACTACCATTTTTAAATTATACCTTTAATTTACCATACCCTGTATCACACGAAGCACCCTTCAAAACTCAATCTCTCAACTTCATATATAATATACTTTCTTTCGTTGGATCTCCATAACCAAACATCTGTTGCGAGAGGGTGTGTGTGTCGGTATTTGCATAACAATTGAATGAAGGAGGCAAGCCAAGAACAAAAAGTGGAACAGCTTTTTAATGCTTTTATTTTTCAAAAATTGTCTTCAGCCTTGCCAGAAGCCAGCCTTCATATGTGCCCGTGCATCATCGCATGCATTCCGGAATATTTCGGTTGCATATGTTTGTGATTGCAGAGTTCTTTCGGCGAGTATGTCTCTGTTCTTTTTTTTCGTTTCGGTATTTTCTTAAAAGTATGCCTGCAACATGCCAAGACATGCATAGTTTGGTTTTGCCGTAGGACTGAGCAGCGGAAAAAGTGTTTCGACGGTCTGTGCTGCAAGTGATATTATTTTCGTATGGTTGTGAGCTGGGACCAACATATGGATTCTGTTCCGGTTTCAAGCAAAACTACGGACATTTTTCAATTACACATTTGTATGCGGCCTGTGTCGGTGCATACGGAGAACGTAGTCTGGCATGTCGTTGGGAGCAATATGAAGATGCTTGTGCATCGTGTACCCGTTTTGAAAAAGAATCTTGAAAATTGCATTTTCATTTTAATAAATTTGTTGTAGACTTGTTGCCACATGCCCATATGTCGGACACTTAAGCAGAAGCAGCAGCAGCCGAGATTGGATGTGTTATTTGTAGGCATTTAGCATCTGATTTTCGTTTTATATTCAATAAGCAAATGTAACTTTTAGTTAAGTAGAGAAATGTGAATTGCAATTGCAATCTCATTTAATATTTAAATGAAGAATGACTATCCAATAGTGATGGGTTGTATGTGGCGTATGAGTAACAAAATATTTATCATACGTCACATACACCCACCATGCATTTTTATCTTATTTGAGTAATCTTTGATAGCGAAATTTGGTCGGAACACCTTAAAATGTTAATGATAAGTAACGGTTGATAGGTTTTATAAATAGGCAGGTCCAAAAGAAAGTATCCATGTCCAAGAGTATGAACCTAAGCCAGTAGTGGGCTTTTTCTGCGCCCCAGTTCGATGGTTTGTGTGCTATCCCTAAAGATGTTTTGTTGCCTCTGTCAAACTTTTAATCCTCCACCAACTCGTCCCTCTTATGTGCTCTAGGTTTGTCAAACTGTTGGAGTCTTAATCTCGCGAAAGCTGGGCATTGGCAAAGAAAGTGCTCAAACGCTTCGATGTTCTTCACGCATGCCTTGCACATCTTTGATCCCACTCTTCTAATGCGGAAGAGATGTGCCTCAAGAGGTGAGTGTGGCTGGTAAGAACGTCCATCATCTTCCTAGAATTTTGTAAAACTTTTCGGTGTTCTTTTCACCACGATCTACCCAAATCATTTTAAAGGGAATGATTCATAATGGTTTAGCGTTATAACGCGTGATCCATTTCGAGGTTCCCTACTTTTTTAAAGAAAAAAACACAAAAAATTCAAATTGAATGGAGAATGTTTATTATCATTTGCATGAGCTATTATTGTTGAAATTATAGGCAAAACACTGGCCTAGATTGGTACCCACTAAGTGTCCGATCTTTTTTTGAAAATAAATTACAGAATTATGCCAGTTTTTTAACTATGGAGGTTTCAAAAATTGGATTACTAATTTATATTGGTAAGACTTATTCCTATATTTGGTACAATTTTAAAAATATTATGATTAAAAGTGTGACTACATAATTAAGACCTTAGTGTTTTGTTTTGTATAACTAAAATTCTGTAGAAAGCGGTCAAGCTTTTCCATAAAAGCAAACTTTTTTTAGTAAAGCCCAAAAATGTATTTTTGGTGATTTTAAAATTTAACCCCACAAAAATTCAAAAAAATGACGGCAACAAATCTGTTTTCTGAGTGGACATTCCACAACAGCTTTGGCCGACTCTTTAAAACTATATTACCATTCAGAAAGGAATATAATTGAGGTCCTCTGGATGAAAGATTCGATGGATGGCTTACAAATTGATTTGCGCAGTCCCATTGGCAATTTTAACGACGAAAGATTGCATATAGCACCACTACCGTCTTCCGAATGTCTGCAGCGTCAGAGACGCAAACTTCCCCAAAACTTAAGTTGGTTCCATTTAGTGGTCCATAGCAGGTCTGAACTAATGTTTCGGTTTCAAAAATCGTTTTTCTGTACTTCTGAGGCTTGGGTCTGCTTTGGTTCAAAATTAGTTCAAAAATGATAGGACAAACTTATTTTCTGATGTAATTTATTTTAATTAAATACAAGAAATGGAATCAATTCAGAATGCGCCGAACTACGTGGGCGGCCATGTGGCTCTGTGGCCATATGACCGTTTATAAAGGGTGATCCATCTAGAGTTATTTTTTCAGAACAAAAAACATATAAAAATTCAAATCAAGTGTGGAATCTTTATTGGTACATAATTTAAAATGACATTTTATGGCATTTATTTTTTGAATATAGCTTCCTTCAAATGTTGGCCGCAACTACGCCTCAGGGTTTCTATTCTGAGGTTCCAATTTTGGATGATTCGTTCGAGCATTTCGACCGGTATGGCTTTTATGACACGCGTAATGCTGGCTTCCAAAACCTGAATCGTAGCTGGTTTGTCAGCATAGACTTTGGACTTTATATAACCCCAAAGAAAAATGTCTTAAGGTGTGATATATCTCGATCTAGGCGGCCAAGTCCCCTGACCAAAACGTGAAATTATCTGCTTTTCGAAATTACCTCACCATTGTTTAAGCAGCTGTATGGTAAGTGGTACCGTCCTTTTGAGACCAAGTGCCGTCCAGATTACGGGATTCAATTTTAGGTAGCATAAAGATCGATATCATGGCGCGATAGCGAGTACCATTCACGACAACGTTCCGGCCATCATAATTTTTGAAAAAATATGCACCGATGATTCCACCAGCTCTTGAACCTCTTCTTGTTGCTCTTCAGCCCAAATGCGGCAATTTTGTTTATTGACTTTGCCGTTGAGCTAGAAATGGGCCTCATCACTAAACAAAATTTTTGTCGAAAACAGCGGATCTTCCCGTTTCTCACCGATAGCTCATTTCCATACTACAATTGCCAACATTTGAAGTTAATTATTTTCAATAAATGACATAAAATGTTCTTTCAAATTACCAATAAAGATTGCACACTAGATTTAAATTTGTATATTTTTTTGTTCTGAAAAAATATCTCTTGATGGATCACCCTATATAAAAAACGATCATTTGCTAAGATGTGCTTCTATCACAAATACCTTTTGGTGCACACCGAGAAAAATCAGTTGAAAATCGGCCCGAACTACACGCAGAGAAAAGATATGGTTTGTAAATGGTCACGGCGACAATAGTATGTTCTCTGCAATAAAAGTATGGTCGTCGCAACCATAGTATTGTTTTTTTGAATTTTAAATTTTAAAATGAAAATATGGTTGTAGCAACAATATAAATATGGTTGGTGCGACAAAAATATTGTTTTTTGAGTTTTATGTTAACAATAATGTGATAACGGCAATCATGATTTGATTTTTCTTAATTTAACAATGTTATTGTTACGAATCTTACGCAATAATAGTACATTTTATAACACATTTTTTGAAAATTATTTTTTTTTTCAAAACAAACTACTTTGAATTAGTATAACTGAAATATTTTTAATAAATAATTTTTTTCTACTGCTAAACAAATTACTCCTATTAATAAGTGTTTAATGCATTTTTGAAAAATTTACTTAATACAAATCTTTATTTTTAAATAACAACTTAACCCAATCCTTACAAATATTTTGGGGATCATAGTATAGTTACATGTAAGTCAAACTATGGTTGTGAGGATCATGCTATGGTTGTATGAGAAATATTCTATGGTTATGAGAATAATAATATGATTGTGGGGATCATAGTATGGTTGTGTGTGAATAATTCTATTGCTGTGAGAACCAAACTATTGTTGTGATGAGCATAATATTGTTGCGCCACAACCATATACCCAACAATAGTATGATGCTCTTCGAATATTGTTATCCCAACCATACTTTTTTTCTGCGTGTACAAAAATTTGGTTGGATAAACATTCTTTCTTATGCAATCACCAACATTTCATGGCATTGATGGTTACATGGTTCGACATACCAGAAGTTGGAAGGTACGATAAAATAACGGTATTCACAGCCAATAATTCGGTTATAATAATTGAATTCTGTTGTTATTGCCGGTGTTCATGGCAAGCAACCAATTTTCAATACATCTACTTTGGTACCAATAATCTGTGGTGACAACATATGAGTTCATTCTAGTTACCAAATCCCGTTAATTGGTTATCCCAACCGTTAATTGGTTACCCCGCCATCTTCAAGACGGATTTTTTTTCTATTAAGGTAGCCTGCTCAGAACTACTCCACAAAAACACTAATAGGCGCATTTGCGTTGATAGTCAAGCTGACATATTCTCTCTGAAGTCCTTTGTGACATCTTCTGCCTAAGTGAAAGAATATCAAGAGCCTGTGGTCCCTCGCGTGGACGACCTGGTGCCCGAGAATTTCTACGAGAATGAACGGGCGGACAGACTCGCAAGGACGCTATCTGCCTTCCTTAGAATTGATACAGTACACGTAACCATACCGCTTGGGGTGGCCGTTTTCAAGCACTACCAGGTACGAGCCAACTCCAAATGGACAGCCTTTAATTCATTTTAACTCACACGTCCACACATGTCCTGAATTAAATCAGAAATATTCGAGAGAAATATTCTTTTTCAAATGGCAGCTTTTAATGTTTCAGAATCTCTGCTATACTGTAACCCAAAAATTCCGGCTATTTAACTCTTGCCTGAATTTTAGAGCACCTTTATATACGCAGCAAAGAGTATAAATGTCATTCATTAAAAGTGTTTTAACTATTTATTAAACAATTAGGCCTGTTGTCCGTATAAATCAATCAATATCGCTGACATTTTTATCATCATCATTTTTTCTTGTTACAAACAGAGCTGCCGACTTCAATATAATTTATATGCCCGATAACGTATTGGTGAAAATGCCTTTTAAACTGTTTCACCATATTTCATATAAAATGAAATACATAAAAAAACAAAATGTCGGTTGAATGTTTTTCACGTTGTCTTCGTGCTGTTTGCTTGTTTGTTTTCGCTTCAATGGTCGTCCTTTGTATTTCCTTTATTTGTAACGGATACGGGCTTTTAAAACGTTAACGTATTACTTAGGGCAGTAACACACGGACATGCTGTTTGCACTGCACATGGTTTGGTTGGACTTGCCTCGCTCTCGTTTTTTTTTTTTATTTTATCGGGAGGGCAAAAATAATGATTTATAATGGAATTGTAAGGACAGCCGGCACTCGGAATACAAAATGTTAACCTTGCTCTACGTTCCAAACCGTGCCGTGTTGCCATTTTGCATTTTCCGGCGTTTCCGTTTTTTGTTTTTGTCGCTTGCATCGATAAGATTTATGGCTCTCGAGGAAGTCACATTGCAATACGTGCATAACGTGAGGCAAACTTGAAATTTAATTTTATTACGATTACTTACAACTTTTTCACGAACGGGCGTGCAAAAAAGTCGAAGCAGAATCCAAAAAAAAAACAGAACAGAAGCGTTTCATATGGGTGCAGTAATCAAATTTAAAGTGCACATAAAAACGAATTGCTCTTTGGATCTTTGCTTTTTTACTAGCTTTGACTTCTGGCTGTAGTTATACAAATGATTTCCGAGAGCCAAGTTTTTAATTAACATCGTTTTATGTTCACAGCGAGCGGGTTCTGTGAACTCTGGTGCCAATAAATGATGGCAGTCATTTTGTCGCATGTGTGGTGACGCGTTTTTTTTTCTTCTTCTTTGGTGGGGTCATCATACAGATATTTGCATTCATGTACGTGTTGCATGATGATGACAGTCTACGTCATGATGCAGTAGGGGCGACACTGTGAGCGTTAAGCTACAGAATTTTGGTCTCAAGCATTTTTTTTTAGCAGTAAACTGAATGTAGAAGGCGTTAGGTTGACCTGCCCGAATTTTTTGAAGGAACAATGTATCTTTCTCCCAGGAGTAGCTAAAGTTATTCGTTAAAAGAATAGGACATGAACTCCCTCCGGTACCTACTCTTATTAAGTATGACAAGTTGTTCACAGACGCCGTAGACACAAAAAAAGGACGGTTGGGATGACAATATTCGGAGAGCATCATTACTATTATTATCACTTTTATTATTATTATTATCCCACGACAGTCGGTTCTATGCACCAGATTGACCCGAAGCAGTAATTCTTCGGCCAAGGGCTGTCACCTCGGCAATGTGTGTGCCGCTACAACAACAACAACTATTATTAGGTATATGGTTGTGTCATAACAATGTTATGCTCTGCACAACCATATTAGGATTAGCACACAACCATATTATGATCCCAACAACTACAGTATGATTCCCATCAACCAAACTATGAGCACAAAAACATATAATGATCCTCACAACCATAGTGTGATTCACGCGCAACCGTATTATGAACCAAAAAACCAAAATTAGATCCCACCAACCCTAGTGTGTTTCACATACAACTATTCTTATAGAACGAGTATGACCCCCACAACGACAGAATGATTAACACGCAACCATATTATGATCCCAACAATTATAGAATAATCTCCATCAACGATACTATGAGCTATAAAACAATATTATAATCCCCAAACCCATAGTATATAGGACACACACCCATAGTAAGATCCCCACAACCATAGTATGATTTACGCGCAACCATATATTGAACCACAAAACCAAATTGTGATCCTCCCAACCCTAGCGTATTTCACATACAACCATAGTATGATCCCCAGAACGACAGAATGATTAACACGCAACCATATTATGTACCAAACAACCATAGTATTATACCCATCAACCATACTTTGAACTCCAAAACCATATTACGTTCCGCACAACCATAGTATGTAGCACCTACCACCATAGTCGGAACCCAAAAATGATAGTATGATTAACACGCAACCACATTATAAACCACAAAACCAAATTATGATCCTCCCAATCCTAGTGTGTTTCACATATAATCAAAGTATGTCGTTGTGGAAGACAGAATGATAAATACGCAACCATATTCTGATCCCAACAACCATAGTATGATCCCCATCAACCATACTATAAATACCATATTATGTTCCCCACAACCATAGTAGGTAGCACATACCATCATAGTATGATCCCAACAATGATACTCGTAGTATGATTAACACGCAACCATATTATGATCTTCACAATATGGATTATAAAAGTGGTGTAGGGTATATACTAAAAACAAATAAAAACGTCGTTAAGTTCGACAAGACCGAACATTAGTTACCCTCCATCGTCTCTGCGCAACTAAAGCGCCATAAAAAATGGTTCGTTTCTCGGGCCTCTTCGGTCCATGTGCCTCTCCCTTATCTTTGCTTTAATTTAAGTACACATATGTCCATATTGACTATTAAGCGCCTGTTTTAACCATACAAGAACTAATTAATACCACACGAGCCTTGAGAACTAACTGTACACATTTGAGCCAATGACAGTCCTCAAAAAATTAGTATTTGCTAAGTAAATACCCAAAAAAAAATTTACATTCGACCGAGGTTCCTCTAATTCTAAAAGGAAAACGTTTTTCGCCCTGAGCCAATCTCGCTTATTCACAATCCCAAGCTGAAGAAGTGTTGATGGTACACTTACGAGTAAGTTGCCATTCGGTTTGCATCACCACGAATTATTGATCTGCGACTCTATAAATTATATAAAGGATGATCCATCTAGAGGTATTTTATCAGAACAAAAAAAAAGGTATAAAAATTCAAATTAAGCGTGGAATCTTTATTAGTAATTTGAAAGGACATTTCATGGCATTTATTTTTTGAATAAAATTTCCTTCAAATGTTGGCCGCAACTACGCCTCAGGGTTTCCATTCTGAGGGTCCAATTTTGGATGACTCGTTCGAGCATTTCGACCGGTATGGCTTTAATGACACACGAAATGTTGGCTTCCAAAAACTGAATCGTAGCTGGTTTGTCAGCATAGATATTTGACTTTACGTAATCCCAAAGAAAAATGTCTAAATGTGTGATATCACTCGATCAAGGAGTCCAACTCACCTGTGCAAAACCTGAAATGAGCTGCTCTTCGAAATGGTCTCTCAATAGATCTATTGTTTGAGCAGCTGTATAGCCAGTGGCACCGTCCTGATGAATCCACATATCGTCAAGATTACGGGCTTCAATTTTACGTAGCATAAAGATCGATATCATGGCCCGATAGCGAGCACCAGAGTTACGTTCCGGCCATCATAATTTTTAAAAAAATAAAGGGGCACCGATGATTCCACCAGCTTATAAACCGCACAAACCGTGGTTTTCTTTTGAATAATGGCACCTCTTGAAATCTTCTTGTTGCTCTTCAGCCCAAATGCGGCAATTTTGTTTTTTGACGTTGTCGTCGAGCCAGAATGGGGCCTCATCACCGAAAAAAAATTTGGGTAGAAAACAGCGAATCTTCCCGTTTCTCACCGAACGCTCATTTCCATAATACAGTTGCCAACAATTGAAAGAAATTATTATCAAAAACTAAATGCCATAAAATATCCTTTCAAATTGCCAATAAAGATTTCACACTTGATTGAAAGAAATTATTATCAAAAACTAAATGCCATAAAATATCCTTTCAAATTGCCAATAAAGATTTCACACTTGATTTGAATTTTTATATTTTTTTGTTCTGAAAAAGTACTTCTAGATGGATCACCCTATATAAATAACACTTGGAAAATTATGAGAGATTCACAACTGAACGAAGAACCGGAAAAATAAAATTTTATTATTAAAATCAGCGATCAATTATTTTACCGAAAACGCATGAGTGATGAAACTCATTTCCTATTGAATGGCTTTGTTAGGTTCTGGGGTTCTGAAAATCCAAGAGTCATTCATCAACGTCAATTGCATCCCATTAGGTGTACAGTATGGTATGGGATCACATCTGAAAATATCATTGGGCCTTACTTCTTTGAGAATGAAGATGAAGTGCTGTAACCGTAAATGGAGGACGGTATCGCGTTATGATAGAACATTTTGTACGTCCTGCTCTTGAAAACAGACCTGAGATGTGGTTTCAGCAGGACGGAACCACTGCCCACACTGCCCGAGACGCAATGACAATTTTAAGTCAACTTTTTGGAGAGCGTACAATTTTTAGAAATTCGGAAATTATTTGCCCAGGACGATCGCCAGATCTGTCAGCACCCGACTATTTTCTGTGGGGATATTAGAAGGAGCGAGTATATGAGAACAAGCCCGAGACAATTCTCAACTCAAGGCCAACATTGTTGCAGAAATTCAAACGCTACAGCCACAAATTTTAAAAGATTTTATGAAAAATGCTCTGAAACGAGCCCATCGTTCGTAGATGAAGACGGGGGTTCTTTAAGTGACATTATTTTTCATACTTAGTGCAAAAAATTTCCATTTTCTAAATTATTTTATCTGAGAAAAAAATTTATAAACGAAAAATCCCATGGTAACTTTTGGCCCACCCTGTTCAAGTTTATTCTTGATTGGGAAATTCCGCCAGTTTAAAAGGATGATAGCAGTCAAATAAATCAAAATATTCGAAGAGCAGCATACTATTGTTGGTTATATGGTTGTGGCATTACAATATTATGATCATCACAACAATATTATGGTTCACACACAACCATACAATGATCCCCATAACAATATTATGGTCCTCACAGCAATATAATTATTCACGCACAACCATACTATGATCCCCACGACCATATTATTATACACACTCAACCATACTATGATCCCCACAACCATATTATGGTCCTAATTACCATAATATGTTTAACGTACAACCATAGATGATCCTCACAACCATAGTATGACTTACACACAATCATACTATGATCCCCAACATTTTTTGTAAAGATTGGGTAAAGTTGTTATTTAACAATAGAGAATTTTATTAACTAAGTTATGAAGTAATAGGAGTGATTTATTGAACAGTAAAAAAATATTTATTAAAAATATTTCAGTTATACTAAATCGTAGTTTGTTTGGAAAAATTTAATTATTTTTACTATTATTGCGTAAGATTCGTAAAAATAACATTGTCAAACTAAAAAAAAGTACAATTTTGCCGGTAAGAATGCCGTAATCATGTTATTGTTAACATAAAAGCCATGAAAACAATACTTTTGTTCCACCAACCATATTTATATTGTTGCTTCAACCATATTTTCATTTTTAAATTTGGCAACAATACTATTGTTACATTTCAACAATATTATTATTTCCGCAATCATACTATTATCAAATTGAAATTCAAAAAACAATACTATGGTTGCGACTACCATAATTTTATTGCAGAGAACATACTATTGTTGCCGTGACCATATAGGAACCATATCTTTTCTCTGCGTGTATATCTGACACCATGACATAATGCACCCTTCAGCATATATTAGCCCCTTTTCTCCTCCCCAACCTATGTCTTGTTCTTATCACCATTTGCATGTACAATATCATAACTTGCAGAAGAGCAAAAACTACTTGCCCCAAACTGCAGTTTCCACGCCAAAAACACTTTTAGTATGTGTGCTTAGAAGTGCAAATATATATGCACAATGAGATGGGTCGTGCAGCTAACGACAAACTGTTACATTCCAAAGGCGTTTTCGCAATTATTTAGCTTAAGAACGGGGTTTTTGCTTAAGCTAACATATTTTGGAAGTCATCAGAACAAAATACGACATCTAAGTTTGGTGATTCTCAAGTGTTGGATTTTTATTCTGCTGTAACCAGTCTAATGTACATATATGTCGCTTTACATAAATGTGCACTCGAACATGTTCGCTTAGAGTAGTACAAAAAAATTACTCGAGCGCCATAGATAGAAGATAAAAAACTTATGCGTGATTATTTGGGAATATTGGCAAAGAATAATGACATTAATTAAATTTAATTTAATTTGCATTCCATTGCAGCGTACGCTAATTTTAAATGCAAAAAATAGTAATGCTAAACCGAACAATTATCAATTTTTTTAAGGTCAGACATAAGGGAAAGGATATGTGACAAAAGATTATTTAAATAAGCTAACTACATGATAGTATTCACAGGAGAGAGAGGGGATGATACAATTAAAGAGGAGGATTGAAGCTGAATGTAATTATTTAAAATTTAAATATGGGCAGTGAAGGAGACTAAAAATATGAGTTTCAAAACAATAATAAAATTGACAATAACTGAAATGTAAAATATGATAGGAGCACGAATTGGGTAATGGACAACATCTCAAGAAAAATACGAAGAAATGAGCGTATGCTGAAACTCGAATACTAAATGGCACAAGCCCGGAGTTAGGGCAGAAATATATTCCTACACTTAATGTTGTCTGTATTAGTAGCAATTATCATCACGAGTCTATTGGCATTACTGAAGTAGTTCATGCCAAGTTAAAGTTTGACTTTTCGAAAACATGTCACCATTTCCACCCGATTTTCAAGTAAAATAGTAATGCTGTTTGTAATGTACAGGGTGGGCCAAAGTTTATATATATTTTTTTGATTTAGTTATATTTATATAAATAACTCCTTGAGAATAAATAATGGAGAAATTCACAACTGAATAAAGAACCTGAATGATAAAGGGTGATCCATGTAGAGGTATTTTTTCAAAATAAAAAACACTAAGATTCAAATCAGGTGTGGAATCTTTATTGTTCATACGAAAGGACATTTTATGCCGTTTATTTTTTGAATATAATTTCCTTCAAATGTTGGCAACTGTAATATGGAAATGAGCGTTCGGCGAAAAACAAGAAGAAGATCCGCTGTTTTCGACTTAAATTGTGTTCAGTGATGACAGCCATTTCTGGCGCAACGGCAACGTCAATAAACAAAATTGCCGCATTCGGGATGAAGAGCAACAAAAAGAGCTTCAAGAGGTGCCATTATATCCAGAGAAAACTACAGTTTGGTGCGGTTTATGGGCTTGTGGAATTATGGGTCCATATTTTTCAAAAATTATGGTGGTCGAAACGTAACTTTCAATTGTGCTCGCTATTGCTCTATCATATCGGACTTTTAACTACGTGCAATTGAAGCCCGTCTTCTTGACGACATTTTGTTTTAACAGGACGGTGCCACTTGCCATGCAGCTGATCAAACAGTGGATCTAGTGAGAGGTTATTTCGAAGAGCAGCTAATTTCACATTTTGGACCGGTGAATTGGCCGTCTATATCGTGTGATATCCCATCTTTAGACTTTTTTCGTTGGAGCTACGGAAAGTCCAAAGTCTACGCTGACAAATTAGCTATGATTCAGGTCTTGGAAGCCAACATTACGCGTGTCATTCATGCCATACCGGTCGAAATGCTCAAATGAGTTATCCAAAATTGCACCCTCATAATGGACACCCGGAGGCGTTCGAATAAATAAAAAAGATTCCACACTTGATTTGAATTTCAGTAATATACCTGTAGATGGATCACCCTATATATTAATTCCAAGCAAACTTAAACCCCCTTTTTTGGAATAAATTTTCTGTAGATGGATTACCTGTAGATGGATCACCCTATATATTAATTCCAAGCAAACTTAAACCCGCTTTTTTGGAATAAAATTACGCGTGTCATTGAAGCCATACCGGTCGAAATGCTCGAACGAGTCATCCAAAACTGGACCCTCAGAATAGAAACCCTAAGGCGTAGTTGCGGCCAACATTTGAGGGAAATTATATTTAAAAAATAAATGGCATACAATTTCCTTCGAATGAATAAAAAAGATTCCACACTGAATTTTAATTTTAGTATTTTTTTATTTTGAAAAAAATACCTCTAGATGGATCATGGATCTATAGAATTTTATTATTTAAATCAGCGATCAATTTTTTAAACGCCTGAGCGATGAAGCTCAATTTTATTTGAATGGCTTTGTTTATAAGCAGAACTGTAGGTTCTGGGGTTCTGAAAATCCAAGAGCCATTAATCAACGCCAATTGCATCCCATTAGGTGTACAGTATGGTGTGGGATCACATCTGCAAATATCATTGGGCCTTACTTTTTCGAGAATGAAGATGGAAGTGCTGTAACCGTAAATAGAGAGAGGCATCGGTTTATGATAGCGACTTTTTTACGTGCTGCTCTTGAAAACTGATAAGTGGTTTCAGCAGGACGGAGCGACTACACACACTGCCCGAGACACAATGGCACTGTTAAGTCAAATTTTTGGAGAGCGAATAATTTCCAGAAATTCGAAAATTATTTGGCCAGCACAATCGCCAGATTTGTCAGCACCCGACTATTTTCTTTGGGGTTATTTGAGGGAGCGAGTATATGAGAACAAGCCCGAGACAATTCTCAACTCAAGGCCAACATTGTTGCAGAAATTCAAACGCTACAGCCACAAATTTTGAAAGATGTTATGGAAAATGCTCTAAAACGAGCCCGTTATTGCGAAGCTAAAAACGGGTGTCATTTAAGTGACATTATTTTTCATACTTGGAGTAAAAAAAATATCCATTTTGTATATTATACAGGGTGGAGCGTGAATATTTGCTTTTTTACACTGCAGTCTGTGGCGGCACTGTTGGTCGAAGAGAGTGGAGATTGTGCGTGGCTTATAGTGGTTGACGGGAGATTTGTATTAGTATTCCTTTTAGTTACCATCATGCATTGGACACGTGAGGAGAGGTTATTTTGTGTTGACGCGTATGTTTCAAGTGCACACTCGATCATTGCAGTGCAGCGTGCTGTTCGTTTAAGATTCGACTTAGCCACATGCAATTTTTTCCTTTGGGGTTAACTGAAGCCGAAGGTGTGTATCAACCGTCCCAATACCTTGGAAGACCTAATTAACAATATTGAGGCTGAAATTGGCAGAATACCAGTCGACATGCTTGTTAGAGTTCATGAAAACTTTAGAAAACCTGAGTGGATAGCGAAGGTTGACATTTGCCAGATACACTATTTAAAACCATATAATTTAAAGATTCCCTTACGGTTCAATATTAATTAAAATAAATATAATAAAATAAATTTTTCATAATTATTTCATACCCAAATAATCAAAAACCCGCGCTCCACCCTGTATAATGGGAGTACCCAATGCGATATGGGCAATATCCCAAGGAAAACGCGAAGGAATGGGCTTATGCTGAGACTCCAATACTGAATTGCACAAGACCGGAGTTTAGGCAGGAATATATTCGTACACTGAAACTAGTCAGTATTAGTAGCAATTATCATCACGAGTCTATTCGGGAGTTCATGCCAGTGTCAGGGAACCCATGTTAAACTTTGACTTTTCGAAAATATGTTCACCGTTTCCACCCTATGTTCAAGTAAAAAAGTAATGCTTTTTGTATGCATTATATAGGGCGATCCATCTAGAGCTATTTTTTCAGAACAAAAAAATATAAATATTCAAATCAAGTGTGGAATATTTGTTGGCAATTTAAAAGGACATTTTATGGCATTTATTTTTGGAATACTTTTTTCTTCAAATGTTGGCCGCAACTACGCCTCAGGGTTTTCATTCTGAGGGTCCAATTTTGGATGGCTCGTTCGAGCATTTCTACCGGTATGGCTTTAATGACACGCGTAATGTTGGCTTCCAAAACCTGAATCGTAGCTGGTTTGTCAGCATAGACTTTAGACTTCACGTAGCCCCCAAGGAAAATGTCTAAAGCTGTGATATCACTCGATCAAGGCGGCCAATTCACCTGTCCAAAACGTGAAATTAGCTGCTTTTCGAAATGACCGCTCTATAGATCCATTGTTTGAGCAGCTGTACGGCAAATGGCCCCGTCCTGTTGAAACCACATATCGTCAAGATTACGGGCTTCAATTTTGTTTATTGACTTTGCAGTTGAGAAAGAAATGGGCCTCATCACTGAACAAAATTTTGGTCGAAAACAGCGGATCTTCCCGTTTCTCGCCGAACGCTCATTTCCATAATACAGTTGCCAACATTTGAATGTAATTATTTTCAAAAAATAAATGCCATAAAATGTCCTTTCAAATTACCAATAAAGATTCCACAATTGATTTGAATTTTTATATTTTTTTGGTCTGAAAAAATACCTCTAGTTAGATCACCCTATATATGGTTGTGGCCGAACCCGTAATCTTAAGTCCATCTACACTTTATAAAATTGTTAGCTTAGTCAATTTTTTCCCTTTATTTGCGAAACATAATTAGGTTTGTCCGTACTTAATTGCGAATCTGCATATCGTTAATTTTTCATAGCAAAAGCCAATAGTGACAAGCAAATGCACCACATTTAAATATCCCAGAGCAGAAATCAAATCGAAACTATACAGAATAGCTTAAATCAACTAACAGATGCCCGGCACAATTGTCCACTAGAGAGTGATCGGAATCAATGCGGTCATTTAATCCAATCAAATTGATCATGATTACAGGTACAAATAATGCTGCTGCCGCCACAAATACGAGTATATATCAAACCAGATTATTTATTTTAGAAACAGCAACCATAGAAAACCTAATTATGCCTACAACACCAACAATAAAAGCGAAAAAAAACAACAACTCTCTAATGAGTTAATTTTACGCTTTAGTTCCGTTCACAGTGGCCCCCTAGCCATGCGAGGGTAGTTTGAAAACTTTGCAGTTACACCATTAAATAAAATAAATTAAACTATAAATAGCTAAAATCGGACAGAGATTTACTTGATATATCCAACATCAGTCTGTTATTCAGAAGACTTTGCATCTCTGGCTGGAGTTTCAGCCAGGTCGGACTTAATATGTTGGGGTTTAGTTAAAAAACATTTAACAATACATCGTTTTATTTAATCGGGAATAGGTAGCAATCAGTGCTCCATGCAACATTTGACCATGATCGAATTTAATATGTTTCATGTATGGTGAAAGAAATTCAAATCGTAATGGTCATTTCTACTTATATAGGGGTCATGTAAGGAGTTGAACCAATACGGTCGTACTGCGCCCACAACCAACGGGTGATCAATTTAGAGTATTTTTTTTTCAATAGGGGTTTTTTTTACAGATTACCTGCTAGTTGTGTAAATTTTTTTTTAGTATTGTTTGCCACTTTATTATGAAAAGACTTACACTGCGAAAACCACGGTTTGGTGCGGTTTATGGTCTAGTGGAATCATCAAATAAATGTGAGTGGTGGTCGCTATCGCGCCATGATATCGGACTTTATGCTGCCTGAAATTGAGGCCTGTAATCTTGACATTTGGTTTCAACAGGACGGTGCCACTTGCCATACTTCCTGCTCAAACAATAAACCTATTGAGAGGTCATTTCGAAAAGCAGCCAATTTTACGTTTTGGACCAGTAAGTTGGTCACCTATACTTTTTAGGCCTTTTTCTTTGGGTCTGCGTAAAGTCCACAGTCTATGCTGACAAACCAGCTACGATTCAGGTTTTAAAAGCCAACATAAGGCGTGTCATTAACGCCATACCGATCGAAATGCTGAAACGAGTCATCCAAAATTGGACCATCAGAATGGACACCCTGAGGCGCAGGTATTTGCGGCCAACATTTGAAGGAAATTTTATTCAAAAAATAATTGGCATAAAATTACCTTTCGAATGAACAATAAAGACTCCACTCTTGAATTGAATGTTTGTATTTCTTTTTACTTTGACAAAATACCTCCAGATTGATCACCCTGTGCTTAATTTTAACAATATTACATTTCACTCGGGACTAAGAGAATGTTCAATAAAAAGGTGAAGTTTTGAAATTTCTTTGGCTACGTGCATTTGAATCTTTGGCCGATATGGTCTAATTTCACCAGGGTTTGATAGAGATCATAACTTATTTACTAACTTTGAGAATAGTCGTACAAGGGCTGCTATATATATTTCTGGCCTAATAATGAAAATGCGAATATTTTTCATCAAAAACGGTTTTTTTGTTTTAAAGTATTCTCCAGCATGATTTATACACTTTTGCATGCGCTCGAACCAATTGTCGAAGCACTTTTTCCACTCCGATGGAGACACCTCTAAAACATGATTTTTGAACGCTTCAACAGCTGCTTCGGGCGATGAAAAACGTTGACCACGCATTTGTTTCTTGATGCTAGGAAATAAGAAGAAGTCATTGGGTGCCAAGTCAGGGCTGTGCAAAAAGACGCTGGTTTGAGCCGATGTGTGACAGCTCGCATTCCCATAGTGCGCAATGATTCGTCTTCTCTTGTTCGTTTTTCGAATTTCTCCGAAGACTTCAGACAAATTGTGGTGTACCACTCGAAATTGACCGTCCTACGTTGCTCAAGTGGAACAGTCGCCACATGACCAGTTTTGCCGAAGAAACAGGCGACCATTTGCTTCGAAGTGCTTCTTCCACGAACAACTTTCATTGGATTTGGCTCGGGAAAGGAAATTTCGAGTGCTCATTAAGAAAAAGCTTGATAAATTTCTTTGTGGTCGCACAAGTACAAATGACGCTGAATGGTTTGGACGACCAATTGAGATCAATACACCCGAAAATTTTACATGATCAGTTGGGTATAAGAAACCTGTCTGCAAAATGTCTGCCGCGTTTGCTCTCAATTGACCATAAACGCAATAGTATTACAACTTCAGGGAATTGTTTGGAGTTGTTTAACGGAAATTCCAATGAGTTTTTGCGGCGTTTTGCAACTGTGGATGAAACATGGATCCATTACAACACTCCGGAGACCAACTAGCAATCTAAACAATGGGATTCTCCGGGTGAACTGGCTCCGAAGGAGGTCAAACTGACTTTGTCGGCCAATAAGGTGATGGCAACAGATTTTTGGGATACACGCGGAATAATCCACCTCGATTACATTCAAAAGGGAAAAACAATAAACGGCGATTATTATGTTAACTTTTGAACCGATTTCGATGGCAAAATTGCATGAATTGAGTTAAGAATTGGTGCCTCATCCGCCATATTCTCCGGATTTAGTATCCAGTGAGTATTTCCTATTTCAAATTAAAAAAAATGGCTCAATGGCAACCAATCAATAATGAAGTAGATGTTACTAAAGAAGCTATGATTGGTAGTGACCAGTGCCGGATTAACCCAAATGGGGGCTATAGGCCATTCAAATTTTGGGGCCCCCTTTTTTAAAAATTGTAAAATAATTCTTTATTTATGTATTTATGGAATAAAAATAGCTTAACACTTAAAGGTTGTAAACACAATAAAACAATCAAAAGTGTTTTTCTGACAAATTATACATATTTTGATTTTACATAATTACCAGTATAGTAATTCATAAAATAGTCTTTGGGCCTCTTTTTTAAATATAAAAACGACATTTATCTTTAAAAAACTTTTCTCCTACATTTCAGATCTCTAAAATCATTAATGACATCTTTCAAATCAATTTAACGAAGATCATCCGAATCAATGGACATCAGACTTACCATATTCGTTCTTGGCGCATAACACTTCTTTGCTCATTTTTTATGCGTTTCAACATTGAAAAAGAGGGCTCTGTTGCACAATTTGTAATCATAAGAGTTAAAAACATGCGAAGAGCAATGTCAACGTTTGGGAAAACAGTTTCAACATTATCCCGAATCAAATTTTCGCAAAGTTCAGAGTGAGTGAACTTAGGTTTTGATGGAAATTTTGATTTGATAAAATGGTGAAACTGTTTAAGTTCAGGATAAAAATCTTCCAATTAGTCAGGGTAAAAGTCAACTAAACCGGCAGTTTTTTCGCGGTACTAATTTTCTGTCAAACTAAAGTCAGCCAAAAATGAAAATCTCTTCGAAACCTCTAAGTAAACTTGGGCTCGTCCGTTGATTTCGCGGATTTAATACAACGTCTCGCGGATTTAATACAACTTCTGGAGCATTCCCATCGCTATGCAACATTCGCATAATCCTACAGCTATAAAATTATTGATCAAACAAATGCCTACGTATTTTATTGACCTCGAAAAATCCTATTTTTCGGAAGGGATACAAAAATTGGAGAAAAGTTGGACTAAGTATTGAGCTAAAAGGAGATTATGTTGAAAAATAATTTTTTCCAAAAAACTGTGTATTCTTAGAAGAGTCACGGAATTAGTTATACGCCGTCGTGTATACAACTCCATTATAAAGCACCCTCCCCTCTAAAAATCACACTTTCAATCACATCTCTCTCCCCTCTAGAAATCTTATTTTAAATCACATCTTTACAAAATTCCATGACAAAATCGAAAAGTCTTCTGTATAAAACAGTGATGTAGGGTATACCTTAGTCGGACATGTGCGATTTAAGCCTTAAATCAGGTTTTTACAGCTTTAATGAGTAAGCATGATTAATAAAAAAAATCCATTAGTTGGCAATTCAAATTCCAACTAATCCCAAGTCGCGAACTTTGCAAACCACCTCGGCATATCCTTGCACTCTACTGCATTCACATTTCTGGTGGCACAATTGTGTGGCAACATAACCACAACATGCAAATTGCGCGTTTAACAATCCACACGAACATAAACTATTTTGCTGGCAGCGGCGTCAGCCACTTCAGCCAATAACACCGAACGCGAGCATAAAATAATAAAAAAAATGCAAAAAAACGTAAGCGAAAGGAGAACAAAATGCTTGAAATCACGATGGCAAATTGACTCTAAAACTAATTTTAATTAAAAGCTTAAGTGGTGTAATTATAACAGGCTTTAAATTGCATATTGCCTGCATATAAAACTAATAAAACTCATGCCCTCTAGACCGCGCTACACCCCCGCGCCTGCCGACATGCCACAGCCCACAGAATTAATGCAGTTGCAGTGGCTGGCAGGCAGGCTGGCTGGCGACGACGACTCTGTTGCTTCTGCAACATCAGTTGAAAGTCATCATAATTTTTTTTCAACGTCGTTCTATGAAATGCTCGAAGTCTTAGAAACTCATCTGGAAGGATTCTGTGCTACTTTGGCTTGTTTCCGTTTCGTTTATAATTTCTTTATTCTCCTGCTTTCTCGCGTGCCTTTTTTTATTCCATTACTTCCGCGTTCGTGAGTTGCAGCACCAGTGGGTTAGTGAGGAAGCCTTGCTGCTGTCACTATTTAATGAAGTTAAAGGAGTAAATGTTGCTTGCAACGTACTTCAATATTTATTTGTCTTAAGGGCTCAGCAATGGGTTCAATTTCGTTGGCACAGCTCTTGCCTGAGCTTGGGATGTCGGTGAGTAATCTCTTCTCCCAAGTGCTATTGTTCATAATCCACATTGTATTGTGGTGCTGGGCGGATTTAAGAAATGTAATTAAAAGAATTTTATTATTCCATTCAACATCGATTTTATGTGTACTCGTTGTATGGAAAAGTTTCCGATTTTCTTCCGCCTAAGGCTGTAGACGTAGTTAGAGAAGTTTGAATTGAAATAAAATCAATGATGAAATGGCCATTTCTAAGCAGAGTTATATGATATGTATAAAAATGCAATGTTATCTTAAAGTATTATAAACCTTTATATATTTTCTGAATAGATTTCTTAGAATGGGATGTTAAATCAATATTGAATATAAAGTCTTTGCTGGTGCCCAGTTTACAGAAAAACTCGCACATTTCCTAACCCTACAGAGGAAAAAAAATTGTTGGGGTGCCAAAATTCAAAGAGCATCATACTATTGTTGGGAATATGGCTGCGGCACAACATAAGGATTCTCACAATGATAGTATGATTCACACACAACCATACTATGATTCTCACAACCATATTATGATTCACTCTCAACCATACTATGGTTTCCAAAACCACATTATTATTCTAATGATAATAGTATGTTTAACATACACCATAGTATGAATCTTACAGCCATATAATGATTTGCACGCAAACATGCTAAGATCCCTACAACAACAGTATTATCCCCTCAATCATACTATGATTACCAAAATTACTATAACATTGTTCTATAAACGTAATCAAATTTATTAAAATTATGCTTAGATCATAGCCTGATTTTAAACAATGCATCTATTGAACATTTCAAGCCATAGCCGCGAAAAAGACTTAAGTGTCAAAAGAAAAATTCACAGGAGAGAATTTTTTGGTCAAATTCATCTAAAGGATTTCGAAACACTTCAAGCTGTAAGAAGCGGTAACTACAGTTCAGTGAACGTTACTTTACCATCCTCAGAACCCAAGCAACGAGTGTGATTAAACCATGATCGTTGGCTTTACACTTAAGTGTGGCCAGATTTGACATTAACGAAGCAGTCGGCAGTAGAGTATTTCACCAAACAAACTAAACATAATAAAAATCTCTCGAACTTCGTTCTGATTTTGACGCGCAAAATAGAAAGGGACCTAAGGGTAAAAAACAGTTTTGTGCAGGAGAGCCATTGTAAAGATTTAAATACGTGTATCTTTGGTGTAGAATGGTCGACTTCACTTTCATAAAACGCGCATATCTCTGGGAGGGAACACTTTTGGGGCATGGGATCGGTCTCATTCGATGCTCAGATGTTGTCCACATCAAAACAAGAAGAAAAAAATGAAAATTGAGTTTTTTACCCTTCGGGGCCTTTCTCTATGCGCTGTCACAAATGTTTGCACAGCTAGCCGTATGCAGTTGTTTTTATACTCTCCACCATAGGGTGGGAGTTTAGAAAGGCTGGTCCATTTAAAACGAATGATGTTAATTGTAAACCAAACAAAAAGTTTTCTAAGAATTATCTTAATATTTTTTTATTATGTGTGAAAAAACGGCCAAATCCTTGCCACGGCTTCGGCGGCACACCTCTATTCGATGGTCCCTGTTTTTAATGACTTAATTTTAAATATCGTTAATGTGACGAATTATCTCATTCTTTAGCTATTGAATGCGTATTCGCTTTTCCCAATAGACTGAAGATTCGTGTTTTTAGATGAAGCTCATTTTCATGTCGGTGGCTATGTCAATAAGTATAAATTGCAGCATAGGGGGTTCAGAGAAATCACACATGACTTTTTAGAATCTAATGCATCCTTAACGAATCACTGTTTTGTGTTGATTTTGGGCTGGCGACATCATTGGTCCATTATTCTGCGATAATGGGCAAGCAGCCGCCGTTATTGTCGCGCCATGCTTAACGAATTTTTGTTTCAAGAGAATGACGTGGACGACATTTGATTCCAACAAAATGGGCCGACCGGCCACATGTTATATTTTCCTCAGGGTTTTTGAAAATCGAATAATCAGCCGAAATTGTGATTTCAATTGGCCACCTCGCAGCTGTGATTGGAGCCCTTTAGATTATTTCTCATTTTCCCAAATGCGGCAATTCTGCTTGCAAATCCACTGAGGTGAAAGTGCACCTCGATTTTCTTTGTAAAGTCAACGTTCACTGCTGCCTGTTTAATCAACCATTCGACGTATTGACGACGCAAAATTCGTATCAGTAATGTTCGGAGATGATTAATTTTTGGGCACGGCGACGAGTCGAGGTTGTAGGATCTTCTGTCACACCTTCGGCCTTCATAAAACGCGCATATCTCTGGGAGGGAACACTTTTGGGGCATGGGATCGGTCTCATTCGATGCTTAGATGTTGTCCTCATCAAAAAAGAAAAAAAAAATTATAATTGGTATTTTTAACCTTAGGTCCCTTTCTCTATGCGCTGTCACATATGCATTTTTTCAACACCTCAAAACGAAAACTTTTAACCGGCGTACAATTTTGTTTTGTAAATATGTGAATTTGTTTTTCGATTAAAATCGGAAATATTTTCTCAAGACAACTTGCGAATATTTTAGTTAATATGTGAAATATTTTCTCACTGGATTTGTAATTAATTTTTTGTTTGAATATTGGAATTTTTTAATTCAAACAAAAAAATATTTTCTGTGCTCTTACCAGTGAGGTGAGATTAGGAAACTCAAAACGATCTATGAGAGCCATACTGACATTGTTACCAATTTTTGTTTAGATTGTCAATACAATTTCTGCATTAAAATCAACATTGGTTCGTTTTCAAAATTTTTACTATCGAAACAAATAAAAAAAAACACTTTTAACATCTTTCGACTACTGATAAATTCAATTGCCGAGTATTCACTAAAAATTGAACTGAATTCAACTTCATTTAGTGCGATGGTTTTTGTTATTCCATCCAAATGCTGGTCCATAAAAAAGAAGAACCTAACAAAAATGTTTGGTTTATCTCCTCGAAAACACACGAAAAACACACACACACACCCAGAGAAGTTTAAGCCACAACTCACACAGGAGCGAATGAAAAACTTTTGCAATATTTCGCTTTGTTGCGGCAACGGAGGCGGGCGACGGAGAAAAGCAAATATTAAATTTGATTTATTGCAATGCAATCAATAACATTCACAAAACTTTGCTAATAAAATGTTTACACAAACATTCAGTCATAGAAATGAAAATGGGAAATACTTCGATGAGGGCAGGGTGGCGCAAAATGACCCAATCTCGCACAGCATCACAGCACCATGTGCCGAACAGTCATACAAACATTGACATGTAGCCTGTGGTGATTTTAGGCGAAGCCGTTAAAGTGGGCGGTTTATTTAACCCGGTCGTTTTGTGCACAGAGACAACGACGAAAGCGACGGGTGAGAAAACAAACTGTAGCTGAAATAACTGAAAATCCGCTGAGTCGGAGACGAGCGAACACAAACATCAACAATCCCGGGTGACATATTGCGTGTGACACAGATAAATGTGCTTGTTTATATACGAATCCGTATATATGTATGTGTGTACATATCTGTGTGGAGGAATACATTCATATGTCCCCTTTCGATGTGCATACGTGTGGGTGTGGTGGGAATTTGTCATTTTGCGATTTTGAATGGACTGAAGATATTGCAAGGTATAAAGTTTGAAGTTTTGATATTTTTTTAGTGTCGAAAAATGGGAACGTTTAATTAGTTCGATTCGTTTGAATTAAATTGAAAGATTCAGTAAAAATAACGTACAGATATACATAGAAACTATACGCAATTAATCACATTCTAGAGTGGCAATCTTATTATATTAGGTAGGGTCGGGAACAAGCCACCTACATTGGAAGCTCTCTTATAACTCGTTGCGGGACAACAACATCGGGATGGGCCAAAAGTTACCATGGGCTTTAAATATTTAATAACTTCTTCGTTTATTTATTTTTTTCAGATTATATAAAAACCCTTGAAGAATAAATAATGGAGAGATTCACAACTAAAAAAAGAACCAGAACAATAGAATTTTATGATTTAAATCAGCGATCAATTATTTTAACGCAAAGTGAAAAGTGATGAAGCTCATTTTGATTTGAATGGCTTTGTTAATAAGCAGAACTGAAGGTTCTGGGTTTCTGAAAATCCAACGCTAATTACTGTACCCATTAGGTGTACAGTATGGTGTGGGATCACATATGCAAATATCACTGGGCCATTCTTCTTCGAGATTGAAGATGGAAGTGCTGTAACCGTAAATGGTGAGCGGCATCGGTTTATGATAGCACATTTTTTACGTCCTGCTCATGAAAACAGACCTTAGATTTGGTTTCAGCAGGACCGAGCTAAAGCCCACACTGCCCGAGATACAATGGCACTTTTTAGTCACATTTTTGGAGAGCGAATAATTTCCAGAAATTCGGAAATTATTTAGCCAGCGCGAGCGCCAGATTTGTCAGCACCCGACTTTTCTTTGGGTTTATTTGAAGGTGCGAGAACGTATATACTTTATGAACAAGCCCGAGACAATCGGCCAACATTGTTGCAGAAACTCGAACGCTACACGCTACAGGGGGCATTTAAGTGAAATTATTTTCCATACTTAGTGTTAAAAATATCCGTTTTGTATATTACATAATTTGATGAAAAAGAAATAAAAAAAAATTAAAAACCGAAAAAGTTATTAACGTTTTTAACCAAATGGTAACTTTTAGCCCACCCTGTATAGTGATGTCTGCGGTTAAACTTTGGAACAATGGTCCATATTATTTTCGTAGTCAAGGGGTTTTAAGATGAACTAGTGATTGGCCAAACGCATCCAAGCTTGGTAGCGACTCGCTCCGTCACAGGCTTATAAATTGCGCCCTCATGTTGAAAGGTTCCATCTGCTTATCATTTGCGCGTAAATTGTTCAGTAAGAACAAACTACCTAATGTTCTCTAATAACTCATTTCGTGATGGGACACCAAATTTTCATATCGAGGGTAATTAAGGGGGTCAAAATGTCTATAAGGCATTCTAGCTTTGACCACTTCTAAGAGCTGCAATCTTGTCGAGCTTCCACTCGGTTACAGTAGAAAACATAAGGATAACCTAAGACAATCTCGAAGATCATTAATTGGTCTACAATGTTTCTTAAGAAAGAAGTGTTAATACTATTGGTCATTCGTGGAAGACTTCGTGACAAGGACAGAAAGTTCGCGGAGAACAGTCAACACAGTTTCCTATATTTTTTCCAAAGTATAACAAGTTAAAGTCAGACGTGGCCGACAATGACATGCCCTACACCCCTTCTCTATTCCGAGGATTTGCCGTCCCTGTCTGGAGATTGAAGAAGGTCTGACTTAAAATGTTAAAGTTCATAACATACGAGGGCGGTTCGGAAAGTTCTTAGCCTATCAATGAAAGAGAATAGTTAGTTTTTCAAAAATATTTTTATATTTCAATATAATCTCCTGAAACATCAATACACTTAGTCCAACGCTTATCTAGCAATTCTATCCCTTGATTAAAATAGTTTTCCTCAAGGTCTTCAAAATAGTGGTTTATAACTGTAATTACATCTTCATTTGAGGTTAAACGCTTGCCAGCAAGGATTTTTTTTAGATTTGTGAACAGGTAAAATTCACTGCGAGCTAAATCAGGAGAATAAGGTGGGTGGTCAAGCAACTCGTACTTTAATTCGTTGATTTTAGCCATTGTTAAAACACTCTTGTGCGCTGGTGCGTTGTCTTGATGAAAAATTATTTTTGTGTGTTGTCAGCCAGGACGTTTTTCTCGAATTTGTACATTTAATTGATCTAAAAGGTTGCAATAGTACTCTGAATTTATTGTTTTACCCTTTTGCAGATAGTCAATCAATAAAATACCTTTGAAGTCCCAAAAAATCGTTGCCATAACCTTACCAGCCGATTGAATTGTTTTTGCTTTCTTTGTGGCACTTCCTCCAGCTTCAGTCCATTGTTTGGATTGTTCTTTTGTCACTGGAGTATAGTGGTGGATCCATGTCTCATCAACAGTTATGAAACGACGCTTAAAATCCATTTTATTTCGCTGAAAACGATCCAAACAAGCTTGAGAAATGTTCATTCTTATGCGTTTTTGGTCGACTGTTAACAGGTGCGGCACCCATCTTGCAGAAAGCTTTTTCATCTGTAGTTCTTCATGCAAAATTAAATGGACTCGATCATTTGAGATGCCCATGATATTAGCTATTTCACGCACTTTTATTCGTCGATCATTTAATACCATATCATGCACTTTGGCTACAATTTCTGTTGTTGTTGCTGTTTTTGGACGTCCACTACGTGGTTTATCTTCAATGCTTGTACGACCACGTTTAAATTCAGCAACCCAATTTTTTACTGTCGCATATGAAGGAACACTTTCACCTAACACATTCACCATATCATTATGAATTTCTTGTCCCGATAAACCTTTTTTATGTAAATATTTAATGACACCACGCATTTCTAATTTTTCCATTGTAAAAAAATCGCGGATGCGTCTTTTGTGAACACCTGTTTCTATATCTTCATAGTTGCCAGATCGAAACAAAATTTAACATGTGTTCATAGCATAGATGGAAGTTTCCAAAACTTAACTTAACTTTTTTCTGTTTATACCGCGCTTTTTGTGCTAGGCTAAGAAGTTTCCGAACCGTCCTCGTATAGTACAAAATGTGAGTGTAAAGGGGTAACATTTGTGGCTTCTAAAGCTGCAGGACCTTAAATCGAGAAGAAATTTAAGTGGGGGTTATTTGAAAACATGTGCCGACATTGTCCACTTTTAACAGATGGTAAGAGTCGGATATAAAATATGGTGTCCAAAGCTGCAGATTCTAAAATAAGGTAGCATTTTTGTGTGGAAGCAATACGCAAGCAATTATTGGTCACTCTGGTCCTCTGGGCACATTGGTCCATATTTTGATATCATACTTAGGTTTTTGCAGATTTTAAAACCTACGGCTCTAAAAGCCACATATTGCATCCGTTTTTTACCAAATCGGAGCATTACTAGTGGCAAACAGCGATTTCTGGTGATATTTGGCCATATCGGCCCAAGTTTTCTAATTGCTTCCACACAAAGGTTCCTCCATATTTGAGTTCCTGCAGTACTACAAACTACACGCTACAATGCCCAAATTGTGCATGGTACGTTATCAGCGTCCGTTAATTAACTGTGGTTAATCTAGACCACTTAGCTGCCTATTTTCGTACAGCCCCTATACAAAGGTCCTTCTCGATTTCAGAGCCTACTGCTCTAATAGCAACATATTGCATCAGATTTCGATCGTATAGCTTTCACACAATCGTCCCTCCCGATTTAAGGTCCTCTGGAAGCCACAAAATACACCAGATCACGCACGGTACTTTATAAGTAATCAGTAACTAGCTGAGGTGAAACTGGACCACATAGGTCCTTATTTTCTTATAGACCACATACAAAGGTCCTCCCGATTTCAGAACCTACACCTCGAACTGCCACATATTACGCCCGATTCCGACCAAATTTCGCACAAAGCATTTCGAGTAAGCAACACATATCTCTAGTAAATTAGACCATATCTGCCCACGTTTTCGAATAGCTAGCACACAAGGTTCCCTCCCGATTTGAGGTCCTACAGCATTAGAAGCCACAAACTACACCTGATCATACCCTAATCGTAATGCAGCTGAACCACATTGGTATAGCCCTCATTCAAAGGTCCTTCCCAATTTCAACCGGCAGTTTTAGGCACCACCTTTTACATCCGATTCTTACCAAATTCCGCATAAAGCGCTTATAGTAACCAACACTTATCTGTAAAAAAATTAGACCATATCGGTTAATGTCTTCGAATAGCTCCCACACAAAGGTCTCAACCGATTTAAGGTCCTGCAGCAATAAAAGACTCAAATAATATCTGACGGTGCCCAAATTTTGCGTAGTACGATAAGAGCGACCATTAGTTAACTAAGGTGAAACTTTTTTTCCCATAGCCCCAACACTGAGGTTTTTCCCGATTTCAGAATATGCAGCTTTGAAAGCGACATCCAACATACGATTCCTACCAAATTTGTCATGGAGCGTTAAGAGCGATCAACACCCTATCCTCAATCATTACAAAGGTCGCTACCGATTGAGGTCTTGCAGCTTTAGAGCAGCTTTAAATTTTACATTATCATGCTCTGATTTTGAATGGTAGGTTATGAGAGTCCATAAATTAATTTTAGCATTTTGAGACCATCTGACTCAAGCTCCAGACAGGTGTGGTTAATTCTTTAAATAAAAGATTGGTGTTGGGTATCTCATAGTCGCTCACGACCGATTTTAACTTTTTTACTTGTTTATTGAAGCATGAATTGTGGTAGCGATGGAAAAAATAATAAGAAGAAAAGGAGTAAAAAGGGAGCAGTATTTATTTATATTCGACTTTAATCGAGATAAATCAGAGGTGGTTGGAAAGACATATAATAAGCATCTTCCACATCTGGGCAGGGTGGCTAAACAACGATAACAAAAGGTTGGGCTCCTTTGGAGTACCTGTACACGGAAAAGAGATTAGAGATATCAGTTTAGCGCCTTTCATGCAAGCATCGATACAACAGAAAATCACAGCAAATGTACCGACGACGCCAAGATCAAGCGCCAGAACTGGATGTCCCTTCGACATGGTCTAGCAACGCTCCTCTTTGAAAGTGATCAAACCACTTCGAGGCCGATTTAGAAGGCTGACCTAAATATAAGAAAATGTGGTTGTCGTTGCAACGGCTACTGTGTGCTGGGATGACAGCCCTTGTCCGAAGATTTCCTTTAATCAATTCGGTCCGTTGAATTTTAACATTTAAGAAACTGGGAAAATCTTCTATGGCCTGTTCTTGGGTACACGCAAAAGAAGCAGACCGAAGCTTTGGTATAAATGCCATGCCCTATAATGTCTAAGGAATCTTCGTGTTAGTTACTGCTGGTAGTTCAAACAAGATCGAAGCAGGTACAGTTTTAGTTTTTGCTGCTAAGTACCTCGTAATGTCGAAAAGGGTTTTCTTTATATATGTGATGCGCAAAATAGAAAGGGACCTAAGGGTAAAAACCAGTTTTGTTCAGGAGAGTCATTTAAAAGATTTAGATACGTGTACCTTTGGTGTACCATCACTTGCATAAGACGCGCATATCTCTGGGAGCTCAGATGTTGTCCACACAAAAAAAAATGAAAATTGTTTTTTTTTACCCTTAGGTCCCTTTCTCTAATTTAGCAAGAACAGTTTTTATGTCACTACACTCATAACAGCTATATTTAGCCTTACCGCATTTCTTTTGTGCCGTATCGTTTGGACATTTTCAGATGAAGTAAATATATGTTGCCCTCATGAGCACAGTCTGGTCGTTCTGATACTGGGGTGAATCCAGAAACAAGACTCTTATTATTCACGAAGCCATGTCTTAATTCTCGTCTTAATTTTTTTAGTTTTTATTGTAGTTTTTTATGGTCAACACACCCAACCATAATTTCTTACGTTCCTTTGGTGAATGCGCGGTGCAGGTAAACTTACTTATGGCTGTTGGAAAGTAGCTACTCAAGTGACAACCGAGCTGCTCTTGGAGGTCTAAATCCACTTGAGATGAAGGTTAAACAAGAAATATACTGGATTTCAGACCATTTTTGGTATTCCGAATTCCCTACGTGACGAATACGTTCCTAAACACTGAAAAGGTGGAGTTCAAACCTTCTTGAAAAAATGTATTACGTAGAAATGGCAAACTCAATGACTTTTCCATTAAAAAATTTTGTGACGTATCATCCATAGAACTACCTTAACCAAAAACATATTTCCAAGGTCATTGCAACCAAACATAAATACATATAAATTCATTGATTGATTTATTTAAATCACGCCTGCATTACTACTAATAAAATAACACCCACTGTCATACAAACGCACTAAATACATTAAACTGTAAAAAGAAAAATTCCCGGCATAAAAACGAAAATTAAATTATTATTCAATTCACTTTTCCTATCATCGACAACGACAAAAAAAGAAAGTTGTCGTTGTCGGCTTTTCTTTTCATCGCCTGTTGTTTGTTTATTTCAATTTTATTTTGTAAAAGTTCGTAATTATACCTTTAGGATATGCTTTTCCCCAAATGTTATTTACAGTAGACTGCCTTTTATTGTATTGAATTGTGTTTTATCAAAAGAAGCATAAGTCGTTTCTACAAATACCCATGTACGTTCGCCCTCACACACGCACACACTCATACGCACAGTCATGTGAATATATTCACAACACCATGCCCTCATGGGAGTACTCTCCTGTGAAAAAGGGTGTCTGATGTTTGTAGTGATAAAACATGTTTATCATAATGAAGAATTTATTAAATGTACAATAATACAAAAAAATGTTTGCTTTGTGTTTATTCTTTGCATTATCCAAAAGGTTGTATCTGCGTCTATGCGCCACTTTGGCTTCTGGAGGTAGAAAATTAAAACAAAGGCATGGTTTCGAAAATTGTACATCCCTTGCATATTGAAGACATATGTGCGTGGAAACCCATTGCTACGTTATTGATTTTTTAGGATATATGATTTTTCACTCTGTAACAGTATGAAAATTACAATTTAAGTCGTTTGATAACCTGTGAGACTCTGCCAAAGTCTGTTGCCAATATTCTGTTACAGACACGGGATGCTCAAAAAACCACTTATTGAAATTAACAGGTACGCACCTGTTGGAATCTTCTTAAAAATAAGGTCGAAACTCCTCTTACGAGGGTTGCTAAATATAGTTATGGCCTAGGCAGCACGTAGTGTTCCATCTGACGCCATTTGACATTTTTTAGCATAAACGTACTCAGAACGTTTTGACGTACGACCATAATTTGTGTTTTTTACAGTGACTTGAAAAAATAAATATGGCAAAAATATGGGAATCACTCGTGAACATTTTCGTGCGATCATTTTTCACAACTTTCGACGTGGATTATCAGGACAAGAGTGCATCGATGAACTTAAATCGTTGTATGGCGATGAAGCACCATCCTATAGCACTGTGAAAAACTGGTTTAATGAATTCAATCGTGGCAGACGCTCGCTCAAAGACGAAGATCGTGAAGGTCGTCCAAAAACGACCATTGTGCCAGATGTGCCATACCGTGAAAGAGACGCATCTTTGGGCATTTCTTCCACCAGCATACATCCGATATTGCATAAACACCTGGCCGTAAAAAAGGTTAGTTCTCGTTTGATCCCGCACAATTTGACAATCGCTCAAAAAAGGCTCGGCGGATGGGTGCAAGAAATTTTGAAAAAATACGATCGCGGTGCTACAAAAGACGTTTATAAAATCGTCACAGGTGACGAATCATGGATCTATACGTATGAGCCCGAAAAAAAACAGCAATAGACCGTGTGGGTCTTCGAAGACGAGCCAAATTCAACGAAAGTTGTTTGTGGAAGAAGCACTTTGAAGCACATGCACGCAGAGAAAAGATATGGTTACACTATGGTCACCTCAACAATAATATGTTCTCTACAATAAAAGCATGTTCGTCGCAACGATAGTATTGTTTTTTGAATTTCATTTTGACAACAGTATGATTGCGACAATATTACTATTGTTGAAATGTAAC
The DNA here is from genome assembly GCA_963513945.1 of Hydrotaea diabolus. Classification (NCBI taxonomy): domain Eukaryota; kingdom Metazoa; phylum Arthropoda; class Insecta; order Diptera; family Muscidae; genus Hydrotaea; species Hydrotaea diabolus. The sequence goes on from OY740717.1 coordinate 125,245,348, forward strand.
AATAGTATTATTGTCAAATTTAGAAATGAAAGTATGGTTGTAGCAACCATATATACATGGTTGGTGCAACAAAAGTATTGTTGTTTAAAATTTTCGTTAACAATAATATGATTACGGCAATCACACAATATGGTTGCGACTATGAACATAACAAAACAGGTTTTGTGGGGCATACATGTATGTGTGTGCGAATGTTTTTTGATATACAAAAAAATACACATACACACGATACAGAGCATGTTTGTTGTCCATTATAAAAAACAACAACAATCGGAAGGTAGTTCGATGGATTTGTATTGTGTTTTCTTTGTTCTGTGAAATACTCTAATGCCGACTGGTTCTCGTTTATTTAAAATCTGGTTGTAGGGATAATATCATGGTTGCGTGTGAATCATACTATGGTTGTAGGGATAAAAGCATGGTTGCGTGTGAATCATACTATGGTTGTGAAGTTCGTACTATGGTTGTATGAGAAACATACTATGGTTGTGAGGATCATAATATGGTTGTGAAGATTATAGTATGATTGAGTTTGAATCATACTATTGTTATGAGGATCATAGTATGGTTGTGGGTGAATCATACTATAGTTGTAGGGATCATAGTATGGTTATGTGTGAATCATACTATTATTGTGAGGATCATAATATTTTTGTGCCACAACCATATACCAAACAATAGTATGATCCTCTTTGAGTATTGTCACCCCAACCATACTTTTTTTCTGCGTGTGGTCGCCTGTTTCTTCGGCAATACTGGTCATGTGGCGACTGATCCGCTTGAGCAACGTAGGAGGTCAATTCTGAGTGGTACGAGTACACCACAATTTGTTTGCCTGAAGTCTTTGGAGAAATTCGAAAAACGAAGAAGAGAAGACGAATAATTGTGCACCATGACAATGCCAGCTCTCATTCATCGGCTTAAACCAGCGCCTTTTTGACTGGCCAAAACGTCGAGAAAAAATGCGAGGTAAACGATTTTCGTGGCTAGAAGATGCCATTGAAGCGTTCCAAAACCATGTTTTTGAGGTGTCTCAATCGGAGTGGAAAAGGTGCTTCGATAACACAGTACAACAGCCAATCTGGGGGGGGTGAGAAATTCCAAGTCAGGGTGATGGTACTAGGTCAGTATATTAAAACCCTCAAAGGGTTTTGCGTTCGTATGTGCCAGTTTTTTTTATGACCTTTTACATTTTTTCCTTATCTTAATGTTTTTCGCTTGGTTGTAAAATGTTGGCAAAAACGTAGTTTGACATAACTCGAGAACGACTAGTTCGATTTTGCTGAAATAAATTGAGAAAAAATAATAATTACATTTTCTTTAATCCATTAATATACTGTTTCTCTACCAAATCAACATTTTTGCAATTAGAAATAAATTTATGAAGAAAATTTTGCCAAAAAAGATTTTTTTTTTTTAAAAATATAAATCCCAAACGGAAAAAAGTGTAGTCTTATAACTTTCACGTAAAGTCACATAACCTATAAACAAAATGCGACATAGATCATAGAAATCGATTAACGCGTTCTGCTTTTATTTACAATTAAGTAACTTCACTAAAACTGGCACATACGAACGCAAAACCCTTTGAGGGTTTTAATATACTGACCTAGTACCATCACCCTGACTTGGAATTTCTCACCCCTCAGACAACAACCCCAAAAATGTTCCACAGAGTAATTGGAGGCATTTCCACCATGTACATATATAAGCTTTCTCCACCATGGTTTATAAACTTTTGCATGCGCTCAAACCATTTGTCGAAGCACTTTTTCCACTCCGATAAAACCATTTTTGATGATAAATATTCGCATTTTCATTATTAGGCCAGAAATAATTGGTGCGAGGTACGCTGCCTCTTATCGAATTCCTTTACGATAAACTCAAGCTTACTATTAATACTGCGTTACAGTCCCCAAATACTACAATTGACGCTGTTTTCTCACGTTATTTAAATAGAATAGAATTAAAAGTTTATCTGTCATATGTCAGCTATCACAGACCAATTTTGTTTTTGAATATCTTCTCTAAGAACTATTCTTTAAGATGAATATACGTAATTTATGCGTTTTCTTGCAATAACTCCAAAATAAGACAAGTACGAGTACTTTGTACGCAAAAAAAAAGCAAAACATCGAGATTTTTCAGATTTTAAACTTTTAATGCTTATAAGAGTTTACTTTTTTGTAGGTCTCGACTGGTAGATTCAATTCGGTTCAGAAACGCAAAAGTTACGTGCGTTTTAAAATTGTATAAACCTGAGGTGCCCAACCTGGGGGTCCTGTAGCTGCTGCATATCGCGTGGGGGCTCAAACTAAAAACTTAAGCTTGGAAACACCTCTTCATCAAAACCCGACTGTTAGTTTAGAAATGGCTCACTTGTATTCTTTTTTAGTCTCATCCCACTGTGCGGCAATACTGTGCATCGGCCTTTTCTATTAATACTTAAGCACAAGACATCGGAATGAAGAAATACGGGATTAAATGAACCTCCCGAAATGGTGACTGGCCCTGACATCATTTCATCGGAAAATGAATTAGGTTGATTGATTGAGCCACAGTAGAAAGAACTAGATTTTATCACTTAAAAATCCACAAGACGAGCTGGTTCTTTCCAAACCAAACCGTTCATTATCTTGAATAGATTCAAGCCACACTGTCAGACGACAGTACGAATGCAGTTACCTGTGGCATATTTACAGCTATAGACTTTTGGCCGCTGGGAATTGACTTTGGACCACCTTGCTTCTTAGTTTTATGGTTATGTATTTTTTGTTTGCTATTCAAATTTTGCTGGAAATATTTAACATTTTATCGGTTGCGCATTTTCACCTTGTTGCTAGCGGCGACTTTAAGAGTAAGGTTTTACTTCCTTCCCCCAAAGAGACAAGAGATTGGTACTGCATCCTTTAAAGGATTTTTCAAGGAAAAAATGTATGCTGGTCCAAAGAAATTCATATTTTAACTCAGTCGTCGGCATACCCACTTTAAACTTTGTTTAGTAAAAAGTCAGAAGTTTGTAAACCATAATGCCGTAATATATGGCCAAGCACTCTGCCATGCCACGTGTAGAACACCCTATCTCGTTAGCATATACATATCGCTATAATGATAAAGTAGTTTGTATTTGTATTAACTGCAATATAAATAGCTTGGGGCCGTGAAATGAATGGTTTCATTTCGTTCAAAGCCTCCAGCTGGAATGTTGACACCCTATCCGCCCAACCCGAAATACCACATATATTCATATTATTATTATATACATATACACACGTACATGTGTACATGTTCGTTTATTTGCGTAGGTGTGTGTAACAAGTGTGTATCGGAAATTGTAGGGTTTCGCAAATACACTCTTAGACCAATGAATGTTAACCCCGTTCAAATATGCGATGGGGTCGTCTAAACGTAAAAGAAGACCGCCAGATGTACCCTTTGCATTTGTTGTTTGGAATACTAGAAAATGATTTTTTTGCGTAAAAATTACTTTGTACTTATGTAGCTAGTCACAATCTTAGCCGGCCTTTAGCCGCGTAAAAACTATAATTTTACGTTCTTCGATCCAGTGTGCGGGTTATCTAGTGGCTTACACCATTGACACAGTTTAACTGGCAATAAAACCCGTCTGAACCAGCTTGAAGACGTTACGTAGAAATAGCCGGAGATACATTTAGTCGGAGATACATCTGCATCGATTTATCAAGAGGACAGTGCGCAGTACCCTTCAAAATAAAATGCACTGTGGACAAAGGAGACTAACAAATTAAGAGGATCCTATCCAGTACCACGACTAAAATAGCTTATCGGGGTAATTCACTTATTCAAAAATAATAACAACTAATGATCATAACATTTATGCTAATATAATGGTACAGACAACTTACTATTCGATCACATTAACCGAACAATGTTCAAAGTATTGCTTGCCAGAACCAGCTATTGTGAAAACTAATAGTTTTTTTAGAACTGTTTGTTGCAAGCAACAATTGATACTTACAACAGACTATTTCGCTGTTATAACCAAAACGAAGTGCATCTAAGAAACAATTTAGCTGTAAAACTACCATACACACAGGGAAGAAATCAGTTCGATATCGGTTTGAACTACGGAAAATCGGTTGGATGAACCCCCTTCTGTTGCAATGACCAACATTTGGTGCAATTGATGGTTTTACACTTCGAAACACAATAAGATGGTTCTGTACTCACAACAAATAAACCGGTTATACCAACTGAATTCAGTAAATCTAGTTGTTGGTACAACTCGTGGTTAAAGCCACCACCCTGTTATGATGTACACATTACATTGATACCAATAATTAGTGGTGCGAACAGATAGGTTCATTGGAGTAACCAACTTCCTAAAATAAGAAGTATTTTTTTTAAATTCTGGCCAGAAAAATGTTACAAATTGCATTTAAACCAATGGCTTATCTGGAAAAAAAAGATGCAACTAGCTTAAGGCAAGTTTACATTAGATGAGATTTGATCAGTGGAAGTTAAGTTTTTCAAATTAAAAAAAAAAATTGACGAACATGTAAACTGCAAAACAATTTTATTGAACATTTTTGGAAGGCATTTGACTGCTTAAAATCAGTAAAAGATTTTACTTTTCTTACAAATAAAATTATTATGCTGAGTCGATACTTATACCAAAAGGTGGGCCAAGGTCGATTTTTTGAGACAACTTGTGACACCCTCTTCTGTTCTCTGTAAGGGGTAACAACATTTGCTTTGATAACAAACTGACTTGTATAACAAAAGGAGTTAGAATATCCGTCTGAACCGGGACTTGAAACCGTTCACACGATACCATTTCTGTTCTTACTTGTGACGTTATAAATTATTTCAAATAAAGAAATTTCTAATAATACCAGGCGACTGCGGACCACCAGTTGGTCCAGTTACCAAACGTTCGGGGGTATGAAAGCCGAATTCAATAAGTACTTCTCAGCTACAACCCGTTACAAGAACCACACATGTACAAATTTAGTTCCAAAAAGCGTCTTCATTAGTTAGGGTTGCCGATACTTAGTCTTTTCAACCGAAAGTGATTGTTCCCTCTTCAGAAAATGGTGGGGTATTTAATCAACAATCGGTTGTAGCGATGGAATACATGAATAGTACGTGCAACCACCAACATGCGGTTGGCAAAAAATTTGGTTGTTCCATAACTTAACTCTATTTTGAGACATGGTTACTTTCCTAAAGTGTGGAAAATTTCTCTGATTCAAATGATTTTAAAGCCAGGAAAGGACAAATCAATACCTTCCTCGTACAGGCCGATCAGTTTGCTTCCCTGCTTATCCAAACTATTTGAAAAAGTTCTTTTATCGAAAATAAAACCGTTTCTCGTGTCAAATAACATAATACCAGACCATCAGTTTGGTTTTCGCGAAGGTCACAGCACTATCGAACAAGTAAACCGTCTGACCCAAGCAATTGAAAAATCATTTGAACGGCGAGAATATTGCTGCGCAGTATTCCTGGATGTTGCTCAAGCATTTGACAAAGTCTGGCACTTTGGCTTGACCTACAAAATTTGCAAATACTTACCGGCAAATACGCATCGAATTCTTGAGTCTTACTTAGAAAACCGCAGATTCAGAGTCAAATGTGGACAACACGTCACCGATGACCGCGAAATACTAGCAGGTGTTCCCCAGGGAAGCGTCATGGGGCCTATCCTTTACATTCTGTTTACCGCAGATATTCCTACCAGCCCAAACGTGCTTACATCCACTTTGCCGATGATACCGCTATAATGGCCACACATAAAAAGCAGGATATTGCATCTATGAATCTAGGTGTACATCTCAGACGAGTAGAATCTTGGCTCTCTGACTGGAGAATAAAAGTCAATGAGGCTAAATGCACACAGGTAACTTCCACACTGAATTTTAGCACTTGTCCGACATTGAAACTAAACAATATCCCTTTTTCTCAATCTGATCATGTTTCATACCTTGGAATCCACCTGGATCGCCGACTCACCTGGAGAAGTCATATCGAAGCCAAGAAAACTCAACTGAAACTTAAGGTCCATCAACTTCACTGGCTCCTAAACGCGAACTCAAAACTAAGCCTTGAATATAAGGTCCTGCTATACAACAGTGCAATCAAACCTATCTGGTTATATGGTGCCCAGCTATGGGGCAAAGCAAGCTCGAGCAATCTCGACAAAATCCAAAGAGTCCAATCGAAGACATTGCGGCTTATTACCGGTGCCCCTTGGTATATGAGGAATGAAAATATCCACCGAGACTTGAAAATACCTCTCGTTAAAGAGGCAATTCAAAAAATCAATATAAAGCACAAAGAGAAGCTCGAACGTCATGATAACATACTTGCTAGACAATTATTGTGCAGTCCCAGCTCTTTAAGACTTCGGAGAAACGAACGCCGTGTTTTCTAATCTTCATCCGTAACAGTAATCGCGAACACACGCGCCCGAAAGACTGTGTAGAATCCTTTTCTACGTCACGTGGCTTAAACGCTCTTATACGTGATCTTTAAAACAGTCAATATCAATCGCGGACGAACACTCAAAAAAGACTGTGTAGAATCCTTTATTCTACGTTACGTGGCTTAGATGCTCTCATACGTGGTCCTTAAAACAGTCAACGCGAAAAACCTACAAAACCCAAATTACGTCGTCCACTCTGCTATTCTAGAGTTATCCGTTATACTTGCATAACTAGAGTTTTTCACTCTACATAATATCGCGAACACTTTGTAAATGACTGTAAGGGTCCTCTGGACCTTTATCACGAGGTTTAAGCCAAACCAGGTTTAAAATTCTCAGACATGTGATCCATACCAGTTATATACTATTTTGACCAAATTAATTAAAATTCCTGCCAATTAGCAGAGATCCACATTACAAGAAATCCATACTAGGATTCATTATTGAATTATACTTAAGATTCGTATACTTATTGTAAGGCTCCATTGGAGCAGATTCAATAATTCAAATAAAGCTTATATAAAAAAAAAAATAAAAACTATTCTCTGTATGTATGTATTCGAGTAAAAACAATTGAGTAAAAAAATTAATTACTTTTTAATTAAACGAAAATCAAATCGTTGGAAAGCAACTTCAAGTATGTCTTCCTCCGATAGCGGACCCAAAATAGTTTATCAATATGTATGTAAGCTGACAGCTAAAACTGGACAGAAAAGTCAAAACCCATTAATTTAAGCTTAAAATCATGATAACATTATTTATTTTTAGATCTAAGTTCAAATATTAATTAATGCCACCTTTAACGATATAATTACTTTAGTATCATTAACCGAACATGTTAGTGCAACAGCTAATGTCACTTTGCCATTTTGTAAAAACCTTGTCATCTATTAAACTGTAGATTTACGAGGTCTCGAGCCCTCAATCCCTGTAATAATATTCAGCTGCACTAACACTTTATAATACTCGTACCGGTAAAATCAATCATTCGGTTGGCAAAAAAAAATCAGTTGTGACAACAAATCTGTGCAGACGCCCCTAATGATAACAACGTGAAACGCAAGTGCAACACATGCAACCCACTCTAATACATAAACGTGAAAATATGTATACAATTGACTTTATTTAAGCATACGTTTACATTTAGGCCCATGTACTGCAACACTACGAGTAGTGTTTATGTGAATGGGTTCCATGCTGGCAGCTAATGGAATTTTGTTTGTATTTGTTTATGCAGCATAAAATATTTGCTAATTATAAAGCAACGGCCGACCGACCCACCTATCGACCAACCTTCCGTCGGACTAATGCAATGAAAACTCTTTGCCATTTAAGCTCTGGTTTTAGCAGCAGATCTACACTGCAATTTGTTGGATTAGATTCAATTTGTTTCGTCCTGCCTATTCAAAACGTGTGATACATGCGAGTGCGTTTCAAAACGTAATCAGCTCGCATTGGAGAATGGGATACGAGTATTGTGTAAAAAGTATTCACACATGCTGATATAAACGATGAATTACCATCAAAGGGACGGTGCATAACAAATTAAAAAAATGAAGGAAAATCAGTTCACATCGAAAAGATCTGAAAATGAAAAGGTGCTGTTGAATACGAGCTGTATGTTTACTTTCTGTCAAAGAGATAAATGAAAATATTTGCCCTAAGCGTTGTTATTTACAAAAGTTCAGCATAAACGTGTATTTATTTAAACGTTTTGGGACGTTTTCCAAGAGATTTCCATATGAATTATTTTCCAGAATATCATTATCTCTTGCAAGTCTTTATAAACCCATTTGTGTATTTTAAATGAAATGAGACTTCAAATGGCAAATTGAAATCAAAAGACTTGATGATGAGAAAAATATCAAAAAGGGGGTATACGGTTGCTTGGAATAATAATACACGGTGATCCATCTACAGGTATTTTTTTCAAAATAAAGAAAGTACTGAAATTCAAATGAAGTGTGGAATCTTTTTTATTCATTCGAAGGAAATTTTAAGCCATTTTTTTTGAATATAATTTTATTCAAATGTTGGCCGCAACTACGCCTCGTGGTGTCCATTATGAGGGTGCAATTTTGGATGACACATTCGAGCATTTGACTGGTATGGCGTGAATGACACGCGTAATATTGGCTTCCAAGACCTGAATCATAGCTGGTTTGTCAGCATAGACTTTGGACTTTCCGTAGCTACAAAGAAAAAAGTCTGAAGGTGTGATAACACTCGATCTAGGCGGTCAACTCACCTGTCCAAAACGTGAAATTAGCTGCTTTTCGAAATGACCTCTCAATAGATCCATTGTTTGAGCAGCTGTATGGCAAGTGGCAGCGTCCTGTTAATACTGAACGTCACCAAGATTGCGGGCTTCAATTTCAGGTAGCAAAAAGTCCAATATCATGGCGCGATAGTGAGCACCATTGAAAGTTACGTATCGACCATCATCATTTTAAAAAATATGGACCAATAATTCCACCAGCCCATAAACCGCACCAAACCGTGGTCTTCTCTGGATATAATGGCACCTCTTGAACATCTTCAATATCATGGCGCGATAGCAAGCACCATTCACGGTAACGTTTCGGCCATCATCAGTCAGGCTTCAATTTCAGGTAGTAAAAAGTCCGATATGATAGAGCAATATCGAGCACCATTGAAAGTTACGTATCGACCATCATCATTATTAAAAAAAATATGGACCGATAATTCCACCAGCCCATAAACCGCACCAAACCGTGGTCTTCTCTGGATATAATGGCACTTCTTGAACCTGTTCAGGTTACTCTTCAGCCCAAATGCGGCAATTTTGTTTATTGACGTTGCCGTTGCGCCAGAAATGGCTGTCATCACTGGACACAATTTTAGTCGAAAACAGCGGATCTTCTTGTTTTTCGCCGAACGCTTATATCCATATTACAGTTGCCAAAATTTGAAGAAAGTTATATTCAACGAATAAATGCCATAAAATGTCCTTTTGTATGTACAATAAAGATTTCACACTTGATTTGAATTTTTGTATTTTTTTATTTTGAAAAAAAAATGCTTCTAGATGGATCACCCTATATAACATGTATTTGAGGCTTTCGAAAGCGATTGTGGTTGATTTTCGACTGGATAGGGTGCTAGGTTATAATAAATTAAATTGAATTTTATATTTATAGACATTCTTTGTAGTGAATTTAAATTAAAAGTATCGCCTACAGAATATAAATCCAATGATATCACTAGGAACGTGGCATACGAAGCCATACTAGCGCCTATGGTGGCGCTATTTGTGTTGGATCATTATAGGAAGCTGAGGAGGAAGGATCCCGAAGAAAGAAAACCTGTATAAAAATATCACAATGGGAGGAACGGAAACGAAAGCAAACAAAAAAATGGTTTTTGTTATATGGGGTGGAGCACCAATTGTGCTACTATAAAAATAAAAACTTCAAACATATTTTTTTATCAATGAATTTAATTTATTTTTTTATTTTATAGAAAATTCAATTTATTTTTATATGACCAAATGTGTTTGAAGATGATAGCCTATAAATTACCTCCAAATTTATTCACGTATATGCGACATCTGATCAAAAAAATTATTCATTTCGACCTGAAGGGTTGAGATCGTTTCAATTATTGTTGAATCTTCGGCGTAGTTCTGGGTAAATAAACTCCTGCAACATCTTTAAATAACGATACCCATTAATAGTCACTTTTACACCGTTTTCTTTAAAGAAGTATGGCCCCACAATGTATCTTGACAAACTGCTCACAACACTGTAACTCGTTCCATGTGCAGTTCCGTCTCACGGAGTAAGTGCGGATTAGGTTCACTCCATATACGGCAAATTTGCTTGTTTAACATGCAATTTATCGAGCTGTTGTCTTCTTCCGCCATTTCAATAATTTTTTTTGGAAAAATTCAATTTGAATAGGCAGACCCATGTAATTTGGATTTTGTATTACAATGCGTTTTTGTAGCTCGTTTCGTGCACCACCCTGTATCTTGGCATAGAGATAACTGAAACATCCAGTGTGCAAAAAATTTAGAAAAATTTTCAAATTATTAGCGGGGTAAAATCAAACTGAAAAAATCCACCGCCTAAACCAACCATGCAAAACGAAGTTCTATTGTCAAAACCTAAACTAAGCGGAGCAGCAGCAGAAACCCGCTTAAAACGATTAAGGAAAGTTTCATGTCGACTTCATAGTTTGAAAAATATCCCTGTTTTACCTCGACAAAACGTATGAACTTTTGTATAGAGCATATATCAAAATATAGACCATGGGCAATTTTCAATAATGTTTTACCAGTGTGCAAAGCAATGCTACAAATCAAATTGCATTGAAATCAAATGACATTTGAGGTTTTGGTAACCACATATCATTGGTATCTCTATGCTGAGATAACTGGAAACCCGATTTTTTTGTTTGGTTTCGGTTTCTTTCCTCCTTTTGTGATATTTTTATATAGGTTCTCTTTCTTCCTCAACTTTTTTAAACTCAAAATCGTAGTGAACATTTGTATGGGGACTATATCAGACTATATCAGTACTGTCCATTTATTCTATAGCTACAACCGAAAGTTGATTGGGTACACATCAATTTTCAGTAGTGGAAACTGACAGTATCGCTTGGAGAGACAAAGTATCGGAAACTCTAACTAATTAGGATGATTATTTAAACTGAATTTGTTCATTCATTGGTTTTCGTTGTAGATTATTGGCATTAATAACTCGTTGAATTCGATTGAAATTAATTACCACGATCATTTATTTACTGGACCAACTGATGGTTAAAGTGTATGTATTTGGTTATCTGACCGGAATAATAACGTTTTTTACACACATTGAAAAAATTAACTGGAAATCTGAACAAAAACTTAAAATTGTTATCTTTGAAAAAGTGCGGCATGGGTATTTTTACATTCAAAAAGTATCTTCTTAAGGTTCGGTACTGCCGGTTGTGGCAACAAATTTGTTCTTTGTGTATATTTGCCTTTTACATATAACGATTTAAAAATATTTATTCTTATTTATTTGAATTATCAGCAGGTATTTTTCAACGTTGTTTTTACTTTCGAGTCCCAACGGCAGGACGGTCATCTTAAGACCAAAACAAGGAATGGTTCTGGCTCAGCTCAGATTTGGATGGTACAGCCGCCTCAATTCGTATTTGCCCCCAAATTGATAGCAACGTCCCGGTAGATTATCTCGCTATTAGGGACAACATGACGTGCTGCACCTCTACAATTGTCCGGCCAATCCTACTCAGTTATCCCCCCGGTGTCTTTGAAAGGATCTAGTTCAAATGGCGTGTTTCCTTCTCCTGGATATCGAAGCAGATTCACTATAGATGAACAAGACTTACACGCAGAGAAAAAACATGGTTACTACATGGTCACGACAATAATAATATGTTCTCCACAATAAAAGTATGTTCTTCGCAACCATAGCATTGTTAACTGAATTTATTTTTGACAATAGTATAATTGCTGCAATATTAATATTGTTAAAATGTAACAATAGTATTATTGCCAAATTTTTAAAATGAAAATGTGGTTATAGCAACAATATAAAAATGGTTGGTGCGACAAAAGTATTGTGTTTGGCAATTTATGTTAACAATAATATGATTACGGCAATCATACTGTATGATTGTAATTTTTCTTCATTTAAATATGCTTTTAAGAACAAATGTTATTGGTGCGGATCTTATGCAATAATAGTACTTTTTTTATAGAAATTAAAATTATTTAAACAAGCTGCTTTGGCTTTATTTAACTGAAATATTTTTAATAAAAACGCTTACGTTTATTTCCACTTATTTTTCTACTGTGAAATAAATCACTCGTATTATTTTGAATTCAATGTATTTTTGAATAATTTTCATAATTTAAATCTATTGTCGACAACTTAAACAAATTCTAATGAATTATAATGGGGATCATAGTATAATTGTGTGTGATCATACTATGGTTGTAGGGATCATAATATGGTTGCGTGCGAATCATACTTTGGTTGTGAGGATCATACTATGGTTGTATATGAAACATACTATGGTTGCGGGGATCATACTATGGTTGTGAAGATCATAGTATGGTTGAGTGTGAATCATACTATGGTTGTGGGGATCATAGTATGGTTATGTGTGAATCATACTATTGTTGTGAGGATCATAGTATGGTTGTATTTGAATCATACTATTGTTGTGGGGATAATAATATTGTTGTACCACAACCATCTACCCAATAATAGTATTATTCTCTTCGAATATTGTCACCACAACCATACTTTTTTTCTGCGAGTATAAAACAAATTATATTGTTGTTACAATACAACACAACACTTTTCTTTTGTAGTTGTGAATTTTGCATAGAGAACGCTCCTTTCGTTTCACATAAATTTTGCAGTTTTGCTACTTTTCAAATGTAAAGCGTTTCACATGAATTTTACAAATTGTGCGGTTTCGGCTTAATAGCGAGCAAACTCAATTGGTGTAAAATAAAATCGGTAAAAAGTTATTTCTCAGTGAAAACAAAAAAAAAAAACGTTATTGAACTTGGCCACACCACACCTTATATTCAAATAAGCTATAAGCGAGTAATAACCGAGCTTACTAAAACTCGCTTAAGGCTATGGTGGTCATTCTAGAGGCATTTTTTTTGGAACAAAAAAAATATAAATATTCAAATCAAGTGTGGAATCTTTATTGGTACTTTTGAAAGGACGGTTATTGGCATTTCTTTTTTGAACATAATTTCCTTTAAATGTTGGCCGCAATTACGCTTCAGGGTGTAGGTTCTAAGGGTCCAATTTTGGATGACTCGTTCGAGCATTTCGACCGGTATGACTTTAAAGACACGCGTAATATTGGCTTCCAAAACCTGAATCGTAGCTGGTTTGTCAGCACAGACTTTGGACTTTACGCTACCCTAAAGAAAAATGTCTAAAGGTGTGATATCACTTGATCTAGGCGGCCAACTCACCAGTCCAAAACTTGAAATTAGCTGCTTTTTGAAATGACCTCTCAATAGACCGATTGTTTAAGCAGCTGTATAGCATGTGACACCCCTTGTTGAAACCAAGTGTCGTCCAGGTTACGGGCTTCAATTTGAGGTAGCATAAAGATCGATATCATAGCGCGATAGCGAGCCCCATTTACGGTCATGTTCCGGCCATCATCATTGTTGAAAAAATATGCACCGATGATTCCACCAAATTATAAACCACAGCAGCTTATAAACCGTGGTTTTCTCTGGGTATAATGGCACCCCTTGAACTTCTTCTTGCTGCTCTTCAGCCCAAATGCGGCAATTCTGTTTATTGACTTTGCCGTTAAGCCAGAAATGGGTCTCATCACTGAACAATATTTTGGTCGAACGCTAATTTCCATAATACAGTTGCCAATATTTGAAGGTAATTACTTTCAAAAAATAAATGCCATAAAATGTCCTTTTAAATTACCAATAATGATTCCACACTTGATTTGAATTTTTATATTTTTTTTGTTCTGAAAAAATACCTCTAGATGGATCACACTATACAATGTACGAAAAGAGTGGATGACATGTCCTATTCTGATACCTCCAGGACAAACGCACCATTCCGCCCACCTTTGGAATTCGCTTATGGATACTACTTATGTAGGGACATAAATACTGTTACAACATGGAACTCTTTCATTTCAATAGTAGAACTGAACATACCCCATTAATGTCATATGTGTTTTGAAAGCTAACCTCAATATCGTTAGTCTGTAACGGGATTTTAAAATTGTTTCAACTTTCATCATGGAGTGATCAGATAATGAGAGCCGTATCGCTGTAATAGCGCTTTGCAAGTGTGAAATGAAAAAAGCGATATTTTCAAAACGCTCCGGCCACTAGGGATTAGCCGCATGTTCGTCTACCGATGCATAAAACTGTTTGAGGAGACAGCAGATGTAAAAGACTGCCACCGGTCGGGCCGCCCACTCTCTGTTCGAACACCGCATGTATCACGCAAAAGTCCATGAGTTGAAACATTAAAAAGACTTGGGACTTGGGGCTTTCAAACGACGTACCGGACATTTATTGACTGCAGCTTTAAAAAAATAGGATTGAAAAATGCAGACTTCATTTGGTGAAGCACGCTGATAACTTGTACAGAAAAATTTTGTTCACCGATGAAAAAAATTTTACCGTTTAGAAAAAGTTTAACAAGCAAATGATAGTGTATGCGCCGTCATCTAAGGAAGCATCTCAAATGATCCCAAGGGTGGAAAAGGGTCATCACCCAGCTTTAGTCATGGTTTGGTGGGGTGTCTCCTACGATGAGGTCACTGACCTGCATTTCTGCGAACAAGGAGTCAATACATCGGCCAACGTTTACCAAGAAACCGTTTTGGAAGCTGTTGTGAAGCCTCTTCACAATTCCCTGTTCCAAAACCAGCCATGGACTTTCCAGCAGGATTCTGCGCCGGCCTATAATGCTAAAACGTCCCAGGCCTGGCTTCGAAACAATTTGCCAGCGTTCATTTCCTCTGAAGGATGGCCCTCAGGCAGTCCAGATTTGAACCCATTGGATTACAAATTGTGGACGGTTTTGGAGGACAAGTTTTGTCACATTGGATCTCTTAAGACTGCTTTGGTTCGAGCTGTGGCCAATTTTCCAACGGACGAGATTCGTGCAGCTATTGACGATTGGCCAGTGCGAATTAAGGCGTGTTTAAAGGCAAAAGGCGTACATTTCGAATAAGTAGATTCTGTTTCGATACAATATACATCAATAAATATATTAAAAAGTATTTGGTCCAAAAACATTCAGTACTTTTTATTTTAAAGCATAAAACGTGTGTAACAGTATTTATGTGCCTACTAAGTATTTATACATTCTGCTAAAAATTAGTAATCATCAAATAGAAACTAAAGTAGACCAGCTGACGAATATTTTGTAGCCTTAACCACGCCCCTTCTTGCACCTGCTCGGTACTATTCGAGTGTAGATTGGAGCCCACATACATTTTTCCCTTATGCAGCATCTGTTCTCACCTTTGTACGCTTATGAGATAAAAATGGATGCTACGCCCCATTATAGCACCTTCCGTTTAAGAGATTTCAATAAAATCGGTAAGCTTCAAGCAATGGAGGAAGGAAGGTGGAAAAAATATAAAATCAATATATGGGGTAGGGTATATGTAAGTCGGATTAACCGACTGAAGATTTTATAGTTGTTGTTATGCTATGTAAATAAGCTATGCCAGTTTTTCTTCAAAATCTCATTAATGCCATCGCTGTCAAGGTGATGCATTTCCAAATTAAGCCATGAAATCGCCTACTTTCACTTTTCCCACTTTCAATGACTCTCAGCTGTATTCACAGTGACGAAAAGCGAAATTTTAGCTACTTATCTTAATTCAAATTACCTTTTCCAACGACTTTACACAAAATCTTCAACAATTTGTAAAATCTTTCATTTATTACGACTACGTACAAGACTGGGGTTTCTACCCACCGGCAACAAACTACAAAAAAAGCGAGAAAAAAACCCTTTGGATGATCATGATGTTGACTGAGGTTGGAACTTTCCCTAACAGCTAATTTGCATTTCTATAAATTAAATTATTTTCAAGTAGATCTTCTTTTTTCAGTTTGCAGAATGTCATTTGCAATTTACTTTACGTTTTCATATTCCCCTTTCGCTGGGGTGTTTAAGGCCACTTGAAGAGTTTTGAAATCTTTTTTTGTTTGTTTATGCCGTAACTGTGTTGTCCTGTTTGTTGGCGCGTTTTTTTATTCTTCTTCGGTCTTGGAGAAGGTCCTGCAGCCGTAAAACGAATGGTTTGTAGGAATGTAGGTAAGTATTTTTGAACAATTTATCATGCTTTACACAAGCGTTTTTATTTTTTTCTTGATATTCACCTGTGATAATGCTGTGATGGGCTTAAAGTGTCCTTCATGCACCCTACCCTACAAAATAGGGACAGTACTTGGTTGGCGTAGTCACGATTTAGCTTGATTATCTAGCCGTGCAGTAATTTGTTAGCTCTGTCTTGTTACCTACAAATTGTAGCGCATCTCCTGGTGCTGTTTGCTCCGGCACTTTAATTGCTTTTGCTCGATTTTAAGTTTCGCAAAGTTTTTTATCTTCGACTGGACATTTTGTTTGATAGAATCCTTGACGCTGTGTTGCCAACTTACAAATACCTTTTCCTTTTCTTGCTTTACAACCAACAGAAATGAAATCATATAACTTTGAAGGCATCCTAGCAAGGGAAGGATTGGGTGACAACTGGGTGGTTGGATAACACTTACCTTCGGCTTTGAGGGGTGCGGTGAGCAGCAGCAGCAGTAGAAAGTAATTTTTACTATTTAGTATTAGTTTTTGCCGTCCTCCATTCTACCCCGACCAAGAGTCCTGGCAATGGCAGCAGGTGATATCCATTTAGAGCGTAATGTCACATTGGAGTTTTCTTTTCTTTTTGGCATCATTTAAAATAATATCTTAGGACAATGAGTTGAGATAACTTTGCCGTGTTTGTTGTCCTAAGTTCCTGCGAAGAGCATGGCAGTTTTTAATATGTTTTTCTTGTGAAATTTTTGTTTCAAAATAAATAATTCCCCAGCAACTTTGGGTTTACTTCCTCTACCGTGTGCGCTTGGCTTAGTTTGTCGCAGTCGTGAAGATTGTCAAAGTAAAAGTATAGCTTTGAATTGGAAATATTTCCTTTTACAGTGCGGTTTGGTATAACTTCATTATTGTTGTAATGCAAGTCCTTGAACATAGACCGAAATGTGTTCTGTTAATTTTGACTGAGAACAATTGCCGGATATCTGTTGGAAATGTAAAAGATTTCTAAGGATTGTTTTAAAACTAGCACAATAAGCTCTGAGTTGCATGTCATGCTTCGTGCAACTAAGCTCTAGCAGAACGTTAAGGAACAGAACGTTAAGGAACATTGCTATGGCTATAAAAATTGATAATGTTGGAACCGAAAGAGTTGTGGCATACAAGTAAAGCGAGAAAGTGCTGGAGACAATAGCCGGTCGACATCCTTAGTAGAAATCCGAAGGCTAGATAACATTTTTTTATAAAATCTAACCGCAATTGCAGGTAGAATAAGATCCGCGGGTAAGATATTAACCTCAGAGCATAAAAACCTAGGAAGCGAAAATATTATTGAAGCAGACTAAGCCAAGAAGTGAGTCCACATGCCCATACCGACTATTGATCGCCCGATTTTATCATACATGCCGTTTTTTGGGCCACATGAGCCGAAATGTCCAGCAACTACTTAGATTTGTAAGGTACTTAGGGCGTCCCAACTACCAGTACCCTATTTTAAGATTCTTCGTTTATAAAGAAATGCTCAAAAAAATTAAGTTTTTTAGAGGAACTCCTGATCTTTCAAAGCTTTTGAATATACGTAACGCAAAAGTTTATCGTATCTTAGATTAATTCTTTTATTCGCCATCATGCATTGAACAGACACATGGACGGATAATCAATAACATATGTACTTTTTAGGGATCTCAATCGATATTTCAAGGTGTTGCAAAGGGAATGACAAACTGAGTACACATTCTACCCTACCGCCAAATTACACTCACATGGGTATTACCTAGTAGGGACATAAATATTGTTAAACAAGTTTTATGCTGTAAAATAAAAAGTACTGAATGTTTTTGGACCAAATGTTTTTTAATATATTTACTGATGTATATTGTATCCAAAAAGAATCCACTTATTCGAAATGTCCGCCTTTTACCTTAACACACGCCTTAAGTCGCCCTGGCCAATCGTTAATAGCTGTACGAATCTCATCCATTGGAAAATCGGCCACAGCTCGAACCAAAGCAGTCTTAAGAGATCCAAGGTTGGGGTATCTTTTGTGCCAAACCTTGTCCTCTAAAGCCGTCTACAATTTGTAATCCAATGGATTCAAATCTGGACTGCCTGAGGGTCATTCTTCAGAGGAAATGAACGCTGGCAAATTGTTTCGAAGCCAGGCCTGGGACGTTTTAGCCTAATGGGCCGGCGCAGAATCCCGCTGGAAAGTCCATGGCTGGTTTTGGAACAGGGAATTGTTAAGAGGAGCTTCCAAAACGGTTTCTTGGTAAACTTTGGTCGATGTTTTGACTCCTTATTCGCAGATATGCAGGTCAGTGACCCCATCGTAAGAGACAGCCCACCAAACCATGACTGAAGCTGGGCGATGACTCTTTCCACCCTTGGAATCAGTTCAGAAGCTTCCTTAGATGACCGCACATACACTCCGTCATTTTGCTTGTTAAATTTTTCCTGAACGATAAAAATTTTTTCATCGGTGAACCAAATTTTTCTGTGCAAGTTATCAGCGTGCTTCACCAAAAGACGTATCCATTTTTTAAGCTGCAGTCAATAAATGTCCGGTACGTCGTTTGAAAGCCTCAAGTCCCAAGTCTTTTTTAATGATTCGACTCATGGACTTTTGCGTGATATTCATCTCACGGGCCATGATTTTCTGTTATCGGAGCGGATTTCTATGTATTCTTGATTTAACGGCTTTGATGACATGCGGTGTTCCAACAGAGCGTGGGCGGCGCGACCGGAGGCGGTCTTTTACATCTGCAGTCTCCTCAAATAGTTTTATGCATCGGTAGACGAACATGCAGCTAATCCCTAGTGGCCGGAGCGTTTTGAAAATATCGTTTTTTTCATTTCACACTTGAAAAGCGCTATTACAGCGATACGGTTCTCATTATCTGACCACTCCATGATGAAAGTTGAAACAATTTTAAAATCCCGTTACAGGCTAACGCTATTGAGGTTAGCTTTCAAAACCCATATGACATTGAAATGGGTGTGTTCAATGTTGTAACAGTATTTATGTCCCTACTAAGTAAATTAACATAAAAGTTTTTATGCACGAACTATGGCTTAAGTGGGGACAATTCTAATTTCCCAAAAAGGGCATAGTTGCTTTTTTGCAAACTAAAAACTACACAAGAATGCCGATTTTTTTTTGCAAACTAAAAACTTCACAAGAATGTTGAGTCAAAGTGTGAAGAGTAAAAGTGTCAAGAGTCAAAGCAGCCGTAAAAAATAAGATAATTATTTGAACTGAATTTGCCCATATATTGGTTGTTGTTTTAGATTGTTCGACGTTAGAGATGGTCTTTAGACTTTTAGTACGAAAGTGCATAATACACACGGAGAACACAGTTGCCACTTTCCATGTAGTCCATCGCTACACCAGAATGTTCCTGTAAAAGGAACTGAAACTATCGATTAAAGACCAAATATCGGTAGCCCTAATTAATTTAGATAATTAGTGTATCTGAATTTGCCCATATATTGGTTGTTGTTAAAAACTATTGTTTATAAGTACTCTTTGAAGACGGTTGTCATTACTACAAACACTTATTAACTGGACCAACTGATTGTTATATTTTATGTATTCGGTTATCCGATCGAAATAAAAAAAACCTTTGTTATATCGTCATTCAACTGGGTAAGACGCTATATATCATTTGAACCATGTCTGTTTGTGCGGCTGGGTCGCACGATTACTCTTGAAGGCAGCTACCAGTGGTTTTAAAATTTTGCATGTCAGAATACTTTTTAAAAACTGCCTATGGGATTGGTACCTCCTACACAAATACGAAGGTTGCTATTTATATTTCAGGTCCTGACAATACTAATGTTCCCAGATGCAAACTGGAACTTCCATTGGAAACTTTGACATTTTTTAGCATAAATTCACTCAGAACGTTTTGTCATTTGAGGGCGAATTGTTTTGTTTACATTACAGTGTGTTGAAAAATTCCTCTTACTTAAAATATAGAATTATCCGTAAACATTTTCGTGCGATGATTTTTTACGATTTTTAGCGTGGGTTATCGAGACAAGAGTGTTGAAATCAACTTGTTTCGACTTTTGACAATGAAGCATCATCAAAAATCCCTGTTAATCGCTGGTACCAAGAGTTCAGTCTAGGACGCTGTTTGCTCCAGGATGAATTTCGTGAAGAACGTCCAACTTCGGTCACTTTGTCAGAAACCATCGATGCTGTGCGTGAACTTATTAAGCAAGACCGACAAGTGACATACTGTGAGATTGAGGCATTAGTATGACAAGTATCAATAAAATATTGCATGTTCATTTGGCCGTGAAAAAAATTTGTTCTCGTTGGATTCCACATAATTTGACGAATTGTAAAAAAGCCTCGTATTGGTGCAAAGAGATTGAAAAAGTAAAATAATGTCACAGGTGACGAATCATGGATCTATGCATATGAAACAGAAACAAAACAGCAATCGACCGTATGGGCCTTTCAAGACGAGCCAAATCCAACAAAAGTTGTTCGTGGAAGAAGTATATTGAAGCAAATGATTGCGTTGCCCCAGTGCCTTTAGTGGAACGTAGGACGGTCAATTCTGGGTGGTATACAACCATCTGTTTGCCAACAGTGTTCAAAGATATGAGGAAAGATAATAAGCCCTGCCAACATTTTCTATCGCGGAAGTGACTAAGAAGTGACGTTAGGAAGTTAAAATTCATTGTCTGCGATACCATTTTGTTATCGCAGAAGTGTCTTCCGTATAAAGAAGTTGTACCCCCCGGAGTTAACTTCCAGAAGCCACTTCTGCGAAACTATAAAGAGTCACTTCTTAGTGCCTTTTTGGGAGTGACTTCTGAGTGCCTTCTTGGAAGTCACTTCTTAGTGCCTTCTAGGAAGTTGCTTCTGAGTGCCTTTTAGAAGTCACTTCTTAGTAACTTCTGGGAAGTTACTTCTGAGTGACTTTCAGAAGTCACTTCATAGTGCCTTTTAGGAGTCACTATAAAGTGGCCTTATGAGACAAAACTTTTTTCCTCAAATCGACTGTTTCCATCAACATAATCTTCAGAGTCACTTGAACTATCACTTGATGAAACATCATAACATGAAAACATTTGGCCAGAAACACTGGGTTCGCAACTTTATTCAATATGACCTGTATCAATTATTCTTTTTTTATTACATTTTTACTACTTGTTGTACTTCCATATAAATTTGTTATTATTTTATTTGCCTTTACAGATAAAAAATATGTAAAAACTACAACAATAACAATTACAAAACAAAACCACACTTTACCACTGACCGATCACAGCAAAAGACAAAATACCAATAATCTCGATGATGTCTAAAAACTTCTTTTTTGCAATGTTCTCATTTCTTCTAATTGTTTTCGCGGTCTCTGCGTCTGCAGAAGTGCATAATTTAGTTTTTGTTTAATATGTCCATAACGGCACTTGTGATTTTCGGTTGGTGTTGTTAACAACAAACAATCTTCTAATCGCCGTCTGGACGATTTAAAGACGACTGTAATGTAAATTGTTATTGTAAAATTCAAACTATCTTCCAATTATCGTCTGGAAGTGACTAAAGCGTAACGCATAAGACGACGGGCGATGAAAGAAACTTCCAAATGTTGGGAGGGAGATAAGACAGATCATTTTGCATCACGACAATGCGAGCACTCACATATCAGCTGAAACGATGAGCTTTTCGACCACTCAAGATGTCAAATTGAAGGGCCATCCACCGTACAGCTCCGATTTAGCATTCAATGACATCTTTTTATTCCCTAGCATCTGATACGATGAGCTATTTGGCCACTCAAGCTGTCGAATTAATGGGCCATCTACCGTACAGCCCTGATTTGGCACCCAATGACTTCTTCTTATGCCCTAACATCAAGAAAAAATGCGCAGTCAACGTTTTTCATCGCCCGAAGCAGCTGTTGAAGGATTTAAAAATCATGGTTTGGAGGTGTCTCAATAGGAGTGGAAAAGGTGCTTCGACAATTGGTTTGTGCGCTTGCAAAAGTGTATTGATCTAAAAGGAGAATATTTTGAAAAACAATAAAACCATTTCCAATTGTGTTTTTATTGGCGGACCCGAAATATAAATAGCAACCCTCGCTTTTGCTTTTCTTGTAATCCCACTTTTCTTGTACTCCCACTTTTGCTTTTCTTGTAATATCGTCAATACCACCTATAAGATCCAACTGGATTTCAATAGTAAAGAATAAACTTATAGGGCACAAAATTGGACTCTTGGACACGCCCCTTCTGGTATCTTCTAAAAAATGAACCTGTTTCCTTGCAGATTAAAACCCATATGTGACGCGAAAACTAGAAAGGGACCTAAAGTTAAAAACCAGTTTTGTTTAGGAGAGCCATTTAAAAGATTAGGTCCCCTTCTATTTGTGCTTAGAATCTTCGACTTCACTTCATAAAATGCGCATATCTCTGGGAGGGAATACTTTTGGGTCATGGGATCGGTCTCATTCGATGCTCAGATGTTGTCCACATCAAAAAAATGAAAATTGATTTTTTTACCCTCTATGCGCTGTCACATATAATCTAGTGTGAAAAATTAGATAACATTGTAATGATGCTTTTCAAAGCATTGTGTGAAAATGTGGTTAACATTTCCTAGGTACCTCCCATGCAAATGCTCCCTTCCGCCTACTTTTAGTGTTCTTTTGATATTTGTAATGCTATTAAGACGATCTAACTCAAAATCAGCACATAAGAACAACGCCATTATAATGAGTACAAAGCCTAGTTAGGTTTATTTGGTAGCAAGAAATTGGATACCTAGCCACGCCCCTTCTGGTATCTCCCACACCGATAGTCCTGTTTCAATGGAAATGATACCTTACAAAACTTGCCTTCTAGTGCTTGAAATTCGCTTAAGCTGTCTTCTCCGTAATACTTTTATAATATTTGTACAGTCGCATACAAAAAGAGCGGATGATACAGCCTGTTCTGGTCATTCCTGTGACAAATTGATATAGTGGGTCAACAAATAAAATGTTGGATTTAAAATGTCACAGCAATTTGAATAAAAAGCTGATTGTGGAGGAATGATTGAAGTCTTGGCTACATGTACGCCCCAAAATATGACCTCCAGATCGGTCATACTTTTAACCGCCTTACAATAGGTTTACAGATCGGTATAAATACTTTAATACGTCGTAATAGATGTGGTTCCAAAAACATAAATAAGCGTAACATTGCAAAACGTGGACTGCCTTTTTTTCATTTCAGAAATCAGAGTCTATTTTCCGATTCTGTTCT
Organism: Hydrotaea diabolus; assembly: GCA_963513945.1. Lineage (NCBI taxonomy): Eukaryota > Metazoa > Arthropoda > Insecta > Diptera > Muscidae > Hydrotaea > Hydrotaea diabolus. The sequence goes on from OY740717.1 coordinate 125,268,895, forward strand.
TTTTTTTGAATTTCTTCTTTCAAATCTGGACTGCCTCAGGGCCATTCTTCAGAGGAAATGTACCAGGAAATGTAATTGTTTCGAAGCCAGGCCTGGCACGTTTTAGCCTTATGGGCCGGCGCAGAATTCTGCTGGAAAGTCCATGGTTTTGGAACAGGGAATTGTTAAGAAACTTCACAACAGCTTCCGAAACGGTTTCTTGGTAAACTTTGGCCGATGTTTTGACTCCTTGTTCGCAGAAATGCAGGCCAGTGACCCCATCGTAAAAGACACCCCACCAAACCATGACTGAAGCTGGGTGATGACCCTTTTCCACCCTTGGGATCAGTTCAGATGCTTCCTTAGATGACCGCGCGTACACTCTATCATTTTACTTGTTAAATTTTTCCTAAAAATTTTAAATCGGTGGTAAAAATTTTTTCATCGGTGAACAAAATTTTTCTGTGCAAGTTATCAGCGTGCTTCACCAAAAGACGTTTGCATTTTTCAATTCAATTTTTTTTAAAGCTGCAGTCAATAAATGTTCGGTACGACGTTTAAAAGCCCCAAGTCCCAAGTCTTTTTTAATGATTCTACTCATGGACTTTTGCGTGATATTCATCTCACGGGAAATGCTTTTCTGTTTTCGGAACGGATTTCTGTAAATTCTTGATTTAACGGCTTTGACATGCGGTTTTCGAACAGAGCTTGGGCGGCCTCACCGGTGGCGGTCTTTTACATCTCCAGTCTCCTCAAACAGTTTTATGCATCGGTAGACGAACATGCGGCTAATCCCTAGTGGCCGGTGCGTTTTGAAAATATCGCTTTTTTCATTTCACACTTGAAAAGCGCTATTACAGCGATACGGTTTTTATTATCTGACCACTCCATAATGAAAGTTGAAACAATTTTAAAATCCTGTTACAGACTAACGCTATTGAGGTTAGCTTTCAAAATCCATATGACATTAACGGGGTATGTTCAGTTCTACTATTAAAATGTGTGTGTTCAATGTTGTAACAGTATTTATGTCCCTACTAAGTATATTACAAGGCTTTCGAAGAATACAAAACAAACTAAAAAATACAATTAATTATAAAAGTACTCTGGTATTAAAAAGTGTCACATAAAACCACAACGTTTACCTTAATGATTTTCCACCTGGCAATGCTTTTTTAATAAATTTACCTGAAAACGAAACAAAAAAAGAATGTATATATGTATTATTATTATTGTTGTAGTGGTTGTTGTAACATTTATGAAGCCATTTATGAGAAAATCTAAAACACATTTAAAAGGCTATAAATCATGAGCAGTACTTATTTCTCAATAAATCAGAAGCAGAAATAGACATTAGCTGTGAGTACATAAATGTGAATATGTTTGTTTATACTCGTATAAGTGAAAATAAATATATTTACAGCAGCGTAAGACCAAGTTCATATCGAGGAGGGCCTTTACAGAAATAAGCAAGTAAAAAAATGTTAAAGTCGGTCCTTGCCGTTGAGTGGAGTTATTCGAAAACATGGTCCAATGTTGCAAAACATTGATGTTGGACGCTCGTAACGCTTCATGCGAAATTTGGTAGAAATCGTATGTAAAAAGTGGCTTTGTAATCCGGTAGGACTATTTTGTGGGGGCTATAGGAAAAAATAGAACTATGTGGTGCAGTTTCACCACAGTTAATTTATGGTCGCCCACAACGCACCATGCAAAACGCCCACAACGCACCATGTAATTGTTGTTTGTTCAGCTACATGACCTCAAATCGGAAGCGGCCTCGGTGAAAACAATGATTTGATTTAATATTACCAGAGATGTGTGTTGGTCACTTGTAGTGCTCTGTGCAAAATTGGTCGAAATCGTTCTGAAATTGGGAAGGACCTTTGTAAAGGAGATTTACAGAAATATGAACCTTTGTAGTGCAGTTAATAAGTGCATGCAAATTTTGGGCGTGATCTGGTGTAATTTGTGGCTTCTAGAGCAGCAGGACCTAAAATAATTTGTGTGACAGCTTTTCAGATATGGATAAATTTGAACAAAGATTGCTGTTGATCACTTTTTCTGTGCAAAATTTCGAACCGGGGGTAATATGTTGCTTTTAAAGCAGAAAATTCTGAAATCAGAAAAACATATATAAAAGGGTGTCCTAAGAAGAGCGCAATTTTTAAATTTTAAATAAAACACAGATATTTAAGAAAAAATCGTGAAACTTTATTATATCGTAAAGTAGACAGAATGAGGTTATGTATGGAACAATTTATCGTGCAGATGGCCGCCGCGGCTTTGCTGGCATGCACGCGATCTTTTAATGAAATTTTCAATGACCGTTTTGCATGAATGCTGCGGTATTTCATTAATGCAGCGGCTTGAGTCGTCGTCGGCTTATTCGCGTAAACCATCGACTTCAAAAAACCCCAAAGAAAAAAATCTAATGGTGTTAAATCGCACGATCTAGACGGCCAATTCTGATCTCCAAAACGCGAAATAACACGACCGGGAAATGACTGATGCAGCAATTGAATTGTTTCTCTGGCTGTATGACATGTGGCGCCGTCTTGTTGGAACCACATGCCCTCCACATTCATTTCTTCAATTCTGGGCAAGAAAAAACTGGTTATCATTTCACGATACCAAACACCATTGACTGTTTGCGCTTGACCTGCCTCATTTTCAAAAAAAAAGGTCCAATGATTCCTCCAGCCCAAAAACCACACCACACAGTGACACGTTGAGGATGCATTTGCTTCTCGTGAATCACTCGAGGATTTTCCGCACCCCAAATGCGACAATTCTGCCTATTGACGAAGCCATCAAGATGAAAATGGGCCTCGTCACTGAAGATGATTTTATCGGCAAAATCAGCATTTTCATGTTGTCTCTCCAATACCCAATTAACGAACTCCCTTTCGTGTAGCGCTCCATTTTTACTAACCTCGTACCTTCTACTAACAAACAATAACAATTGTTCAAATGTCAAACAATGACACTTCGAATGTTGCCAGATTTAAAAATTGCGTTCTTCTTGGGACACCCTTTATAATTTAAAACTATGGACCGATGTGGACTAATTTGAAAAGGGTTTTTCTTGGCCCAAACTTGAAGAATGTACCAATCGAAATCGGTTTATACTTGCGACCTGCACTTTGATTGGATAAATAGACGGATAAATAGAGCGGGCACCGCTCGAGTCGATCGGTATACAATGGTTCCTATGTATATTTCTGGCCTCGAACACACTATGTGTTGCATGGTACGATCTGACATTTCCATTGGATTTTAACATTTTTTTAGCTTAAACGTACTCAGAACGTTATGACGTACGACCATCATTTGTGTTGTTTACAGTGACTTGAAAAAATCAATTTGGCAAAAAATGGAATTAACTCGTGAACATTTTCGTGCGATCATTTTTCACAACTTTCGACGTGGATTATCACGACAAGAGTGCATTCACGGTGCATCCTATAGCACTGTGAAAAACTGGTTAAATGAATTCAATCGTGGCGGACGCTCGCTCAAAGACGAAGGTCGTCCAAAAACGGTCGTTGTGCCAGACAACATGGATGCCGTGCGTGAACTGATAATGCAAGATCGTCATGTGACATACATTGAGATAGAGGCACCCTTGGGCATTTTTTCCACCAGCATACATGTAGGATCGTCACAGGTGACGAATCATGGATCTATGCGTATGAGCCCGAAACAAAACAGTGTGGGTCTTCGAAGACGTGCCAAATCCAACGAGAGTTGTTCGTTGAAGAAGCACAAATAGTCGCCTGTTTCTTCGGCACTGGTCATGTGGTGACTGTTCCGCTTGAGCAACGTAGAACGGTCAGTTCTGAGTGGTACACCACAATTTGTTTGCCTAAAGTCTTCGACAAAATTCGAAAAACGAACAAGAGAAGACGAATCCTTGTGCACCATGACAATGCGAGCTCTCACACATCGTCTCAAACCAGAGCATTTTGACCGGCGATGATGGGTCATCCGCCGTACAGTCCTGACTTGGCACCCAATGACTTTATCTTATTCCCTAGCATCAAGAAAAAAATGCGTGGTCAACGATTTTCGTCGCCAGGAGATGGTGTTAAAGCGTTCAAAAACCATGTTTTGGAGGTGTCCCAATCGGAGTGGGAAAAGTGCTTCGACAATTGGTTTGAGAGCATGCAAAAGTGTATAAATCATGCTGGAGAATACTTTGAAAAGCAATGAAACCATTTTTGATGATAAATATTCGCATTTTCATTATTAGGCCGGAAATATATACAGAAGCCCTCGTACTTAAAATAGTGTCTACCTCCATTCCCTTCAAGAGTTTCTACATCAGCACTACGTCATAAAACCCTGTTCCACAGTGTGGTGTTGGATATACAAATTTTAAAGGGCCTCTATGGAAACCCTGTTAATATCTTGAAAATCATTTTCTAAACTACTCACTATACGGAATATGTTCTGCTTAAAAAAGATTCCAAATGTGAGACGTGTCATCTTAGGAAGCTGCAATGAAATCTGCAACGCTGACAATTTAAATAGTTCGGTGTAATACTTGAAAGGAGTATTACACCGCTTGTCGGTCCATCAATCTATAAGTCGCAATTGTTGTCTAGTCTTCAAAAAATGTGGCACAAGTAAGTTGTATTTAGAAAATTTAGTAAAGGACGCTGTTAAACATTGAAAAAATCGGTTGGTATTTAGATATAGCTCCCACACATATGTTCATCCGATTTTTTGTTTTTACACATATGCAACCAATCTCGATGAAATTTGACATATGTACGTTTTTTGCAAAGGGCAGACGCTGTTCTAAATTGGTTCAGATTTAGATATAACTCCCTCCCACATTTATGTTCAACTGGTTTTACCAAAAATAATGAAGTTTTCTCACAAATATGACATGAGTGTTATAACCTGGGTATTTAGAGTCCGACCCAGAGCATCAACTTTTGTTTTTTTTTTACTTGTTTTTTTGAGTGAAATTATTTTTTTTTTCGTTTACTGAGACATTGTGTGAAAAGAATCAAAATTTCAATATCCCTTTACTTTACACGCGCAAGACCAAAATGCTTATAAATCGTTTATTGGGCAGGCCACGACCAACAAGAGGTTGTGCATTTTTGGCCTTGTCTATTGCCTTCAAAGGTTAACAAATGACATGAATGGTGCATGAATATAAGCTTGCGATATTTTGGCCTATTCCCGTACACTGGATTTCTTTAAGAAATTCTTACTGGCATACTTTCTAGTGCTCGCCTGGCTCTCTCGGCTGCACTCCTTGTGCACGGCCAAGCAACTCCAAGGACGATGTTGGATTGAAGTCCTCATACAAGAGTTGTATTTTATTATTGGTAGTTTAGATCGGGTGTTCAGTAACAGTGCACTTTTTAAATATAGTGTCATTTTCTAGGCAAGTCGCAACTCTGAAATTTGTCAGAACACGTATGGTTGGAGTGACAATATTCGAAGAGGATCATACTATTGTGAGTGGCACAACACTATTGTGATCCTCACAACAATATTATGAATCACACATATCCATTCTATGATCCCGTCAACCAAAATATGATTCACACTCAACCATACTATGATCCTCACAACAATAGTATGATTCGCACTCAACCATATTATTATCTCCACAACCATATTATGATCCTCACAACCATAGTATGTTTCTCATGCAACCATAGTATGATCCTCACAACCATAGTATGATTCACACGCAATCATACTATGATATCCACAACTATAGTATGACTCACTCAACCATACTATGATCCCCAAAATTACTTATTATGATTGGGTAATGTTGTTATTCAAAAATAGAGATTTTTATCAAACAAGTTATTTTAAATCTCATTACACTTAGCCAGATTTGAGGACATGTTTTTATTTAACATTTCATTCAAGAAACAAAATTATATATTCCAACAGCTGCCGAAAATACTTTTAGTTGCCAGCAGGGGTGAATGGCACTTCACCATCCGTAGATCCCAAGTAACAAATGTGATTAAACCATGATCAAGGGCTATATACTTAAGTGCAGGCAGATTTTAAATAAACGAGAACCAGTCGGTAGTAAAGTATTTCACCGAACAAAGTAAACAGAATAAAAGTCCCTCGAACCACCTTCCGATTGTTGTTGTTTTTTATAATGGACAACAACCATGCACTGTATCTTGTGTATGTTTTTTTAGTATATCAAAAAAACATACGCACACATACATGTATGCTCTATAAAACCTGTATTGTTATGTTCATAGTCGTAACCATACGGTATGATTGTCATAATCATATTATTGTTAACGTAAATTTTAAACAACATTACTTTTGTTGTACCAATCATGTTTATATGGTTGCTTCAACCATATTCTTATTTTTAAATATGGCGACAATACTCCTGTTACATTTCAGCAATACTAATATTGCGCAATCATACTGTTGTCAAAATAAAATTCAAAAAACAATACTATGATTGCGACGAACATGCTTTTATTGTAGAGAACATATTATTGTTGCGGTGACCATATAGTAACCATATCTTTGCTCTGCGTATGTACGACATGACATTGAACGATATGTTCATGACAGTATTTTTTTGGTAAAAGGATGTCGGTTGGCTTATTGATGACGGCTCAGTATTAAACAATCAAGCCGATTTCGGAATTCACTCCAAGAAGCAAGCGTAGAGATAGTGCGGGTCTATCACACCTATGAAACGCAATTGAATCTAAGCTTGGCTTTCAAAGATGTAGCTCAAGGCCTGAGATATAATGTTTTCACTCATCGAAGATATATATTTTCCGCAAGCGGAGTCTGTAGTGAATTTTTTTGATTACCTTAAAAAGACGAAAATCTCTTAACTAGATGACTTAAAAATCAATATTCACTGGGGCAAACCGGGGATTTGTAGATCATACCATTGCGAGAAAAGGCCTATTGGGAAACATAAAGGTCACAAGATGTCCTTCATCGTGGCGGATGTGATAATTGAATAAAAAAACGCTCCAACACACTGCTATCGGTATCACGACATAAAAAATATCGAGGAGCCATACTATTTATAATAGGTTTACCATACAGTAAATAAAGGCTACATTTGCTGAGCCACAGTTACGTTTACAGTATAACAATCATGCCTCTCAGAGGGTCTCTCTGCTAGAGGCCCTTACAGTTTCGCAAGTGATTGCTGCACGAGCATACAAATATAAATGACTTTAAAACTCTGTCAGATTTTTCACTTTTGCGTTTTCATTTTGCAAAAACTTCTGTTATGGGAAAGAATAATAATAAATAGTTGTCACAAAAAGAGAGAGAAAAAAGAATAAATAAATATTTTTTTCAATAGAAATGTTTTGAAATGACATTGAAAAGAAACCGAACGAAAATAAATATCATCAATTTATCAATACCAAATGAAAGCAACATAAATGAGATTTATGTTGGGGCAAAAAATAAAAAGTACACATAAGCACAAAAGTAAAAAATAAATAAATTGTCCTGTTCATAATAAATGGTGAACGGGGATTCGAAATGTGTGTTTATAATGCCATTTTAAAATCTCAGTTGAAATACATATGCATAACACTGTGCGACATAGTTTGGAAATTAGAAACAAATAACACCCAACGGTGAAATACTCGTATTTGCCTAGGAAAGGTGACGCATACACTACACAAATGCAGCTGATCTCTAGCGGAGATTTCGAGACATTGATGATAATTGCACGGCGATGCAATTGCGAAATTTTATGCTACACTAGATTGAAATAAGTGTAGCGGTGTGGTTGGCAGTTCATTTGGATTTCACTTCATTGCCAAGGACAGGCAAGGAGATTTATTGTACGAACCAGCCGCACAGACAGACGGACATGGCTGAAAAATCATGAAACGGATTTGGTCAAAACATATGTAGGATCTAAAATTCTGTTTTTGATGCGTCACATGTGTTGCCTGGCGCCATCTGACATTTCCATTGGAAAGTTTGACATTTTTTTAGCATAAACGTCCTCAGAACGTTTTGACGTACGACCAGCATTTGTGTTGTTTACAGTGACTTGAAAAAATCAATTCGGCAAAAAAATGAAATTAACTCGTGAACATTTTCGTGCGATCATTTTTCACAAATTTCGACGTGGATTATCACGACAAAAGTGCATCAATGAACTTAAATCTTTGTATGGCGATGAAGCACCATCCTATAGCACTTTAAAACTGGTTCAATGAATTTACTTTAGTTTTAGTTTAGTGTTTATTGAATTAATTCATAATAACAATATTTCATATTCTTTTGCCTCAGCGCCTCTAGGGCTTTTTTGAGGCTAGTTGACAACAATTAGATTAAATCTTTTTCATGAGACTTTAATATACATCTATTTTTAAAGCAATATTACAGTATTTTTATTTTAAATTAGAAGCATTTCTTGTAAAAAATATTCTTTTAATCATTTCTAAAATAAAGATATGGAAAGTGAGTCTTTAAAAAATTGCGACAACTTATTGAATTCCACGCTGGCCATGTGTTCAATCCTCTGCTTTGTAATCTCCAAACGACATCTGGCTACATTCAGACTAGAATTATTTCTTGTGTTAAAATTATGCCGCAATCTAGTTAATGAAATAGTGTGATGGGTTGTTTACAATCTCACAAACATACAGCAACAACTGCAGCTTATGCAAACCAAAAACTGGTAAAATTCCTACTGCAACATCTTTGTAAAGCAATCGTGTTGAAAATAATCTGTGCAAATTGTAAATGATCTTTAAAGATTTATTCTGAAGAATCTGTAAAGACTTTAAATCAGAACTTTTTTGTAACCATAAACTAGAGCCATGTAATTGAGATGACTTTGAATTAAGGCTTGAAAAATCAACAGTTTTGATTTTTTATCCAATTTGTTCTTCAGTTTATATAGGATTCCGACTGCTGGAGCTATTTTTGTCCTCAGTTTTTCAACGTGAAGCCGCCATCCTAAGTTATTTTGCAAGTAAACTCCTAAGTACTTTATGCTTGACACTTCACTCAAGTGTTGGGCGTGGCATGAATCGTAAAAATTTAGTTTTTTCAGTATTCAGAAATAATCTGTTTATTCTTGCATATTCAAAAATCAAAGCAGCATCACGTTCAATATACGTCTTTAACACGATATTGTGCTTATATGAATAAAAGATACAAATATCATCAGTATAAATAAACACTTTTCCATGCAGGACAAGATTGTTAATGTCATTCAAATATATTTTAAACAATAAAGGGCCTAAAATGCTGCCCTGAGGAACACCGCATACAACGTTTGCCAATGAACTCTTACATAAGTTCATTTGGACAAACTGCTTCCGCCGTTGTAAATAGTCCTCAATTAAAGCCAGACTTTTGCCACGAATACCATAAAACCACAGCTTTTTACACAAAACAGAGTGATCTACAAGATCAAAAGCTTTCGAAAAATCATAGAAAATGCCGCCAGCTGCCTTAAATCCACGATCTAAGCCGTCACAGATATAATTAACCACATTAACCACAGCTTTCTCCGTGCCACATCCTTTTCGGAATCCATACTGATTATCAAATATTAAGTTTTCGGTTTCAAAGTAGTTTGACATTTGAGAGAATATAATTTTTTCAAATACTTTATCCACAACCGATAGCAAAGAAATTGGTCTGGGGGCTAATCACGGCATTCGACGACGAATGCAAATTCGAATAGAAAAATATTTCGATACGTTTAAATGTTTGGATCATGGCATTCGATCGTAATGTTTTATCGCATACTATTTTTTTTTGCAATGCTGCAAAACAAAGACTTTCAACTCAAAATATGTGTCGTTGGCTGATTCGAGCACGACGTGGGACTGTTAAAAAATTAAATAGATAATAAGAAACATTTTACGCATTATTGCAATGCAAAAATGTAACGATTAATTATTTTATTGTAGTTAATTTATTATTTTATAACAACTCATGGTGTTTTTACGTAATTTTTGTCGAAAGCACTACTGTGATAACACAAATTGAGTTTCCTAAAAGGCCGATGAAACATCATTCTTTGTTGATTCTCTTTGCGGCAAGCATACGAGTATGATGACAAGCAGAGAAAAGCAGAAAAACAAAAAAACAAGCGATTGTTGGTTTGGTGCAAGTGAATATTTTAATAAACCTGATAAAAATATAGAAAGTAATTAGTTATAAATGGATCCAATGCTATTTTTTTACTCATCATCGTCCGATTCGGAGGAGGATTGCAATGTAAACGTAATTAGAAGAAATATTCGAGATAAAAGCAATCCGCTGTCCTTATCTGAAGTTGAGTAAGTTGTTGTATTGTAAACGAATTGAATTTTTAATAAATAGTTTAATTTAATAGATTTAAACGACGATTTAGACTGTCAAGAGAGGCTTTTAAATATGTGCTCTCCGAAATTGATATTTCTGGTCACATGTCGACGTCCGTACCACCCATACTGCAACTTACCGCCACATTGAATCTTTTAGCCAGCGGCAGTATTTCACAAAATATAGAAAAATACCTACATTTCTTTTGTTTTACTCTGTTGTTTTGTTTGGCGTCATAAAAAATGGTAGTGTTTGGTTTTTTTCGATGACGGTTGTGCTATCGAATTCAACTTCGGGTAGTTGCAATTCGATAACGATTGCCGTGATCCAAATTAATTGCGTTTCAAAGTAAATTTGGTCGTTAACGAATGCGGTGATTAGCCCCCTGAACTGATCCACAGATTCAGCACGTGGCACTTTTGGAATTGGAATGATTTTGTGTACTTTTAATTCATTAGGATATAAAGACGTATCAATAATAGTTAAAAATTTTAACTAAAACGGGACAAAGTTCTTCTACGCATTTAATAACTAATGTAGTTTTTATACCATCATTGTCCGTACTATTAGATTCAGCCATATTTGTTACGACATTTATGACTTCATGATCCATAACTTTTTTAAATTCAAAAATATTTTAATGGCGACAAAGTGTTCTTAGAGAATTGCAGTTTTCCGATATCGAATATTCAGTTTGTGATCTTGTTTCAATTACAGAATTATGGAAATATTGATTGAATGTTTCAGCTTTTAACAGATCACTGTAGACATATTCACCATCAGCTGTTCTAAGTTTTATTTCAGGTTTTGCGGTTCTTCCAAGGGTTTTTGGTTTTAAAGTTCCAACATTTCCTTGGCTCGTTTTGAACTTTTTTAAGATTTTCGCGGTAATATGCACTCATTAGCTTTTTAGTAGCAAGTTTTATAATACGACTTATTCTTTTTATATTACTATCAATATCGAAATTGTTTGCTCTCTTTCAATTCAATCGTAGCCGACGCTGGCTCAAAGACGAAGTTCGTGAAGATCGTCCAAAAACGGCCGTTGCGCCAGAGAACATTGAAGCCGTGCGTGAACTGATAATGCAAGATCACCATGTGACATACCGTGAGATAGAGGCATCCCAGGGCATTTCTTCCACCAGCGTACATTCGATATTGCATGAACGCCTGGCCGTAAAAAAATTGAAAATCGCTCAAAAAAAAAGGCTCGTGTCGATTGGTGCGAAGAAATTTTGAAAAAATACGATCGCGGTGCTTCGAAAGACGTTTATAGTATCGTCACAGGTGACGAATCATGGATCTATGGGAATGAGCCCGAAACAGCAATCGACCGTATGAGTCTTCGAAGACGAGCCAAATCTAACGAAAGTTGTTCGTGGAAGAAGTACTTCAAAGCAGATGGTCGCCTGTTTCTTCGGCAAAACTAGTCATGTGGCGACTATTCCGCTTGAGCAACGTAGGACGGTCAATTCTGAGTGGTACACCACAATTTGTTTGCCTGAAGTCTTCGGAGAAACTCGAAAAACGAACAAGAGAAGGCGAATCATTGTGCACCATGACAATGCGAGCTCTCACACATGGGCTCAAACGAGCGCCTTTTTGAACGGCCAAAACGCCTTTTTGACCGGCCGGCGTACAGCCTTGACTTGGCACCAAATGACTTTATTTTATGCCCGCACATCAAGAAAAAATGCGTGTCATCGATTTTATTCGCCAGAAGATTCTGTTGAAGCGCTCAAAACCATGTTTTGGAGGTGTCTCAATCGGAGTGGAAAGAAGTGCTTTGACAATTGCTTGAGCGCATGCAAAAGTGTATAAATCATGCTGGAGAATACTTTGAAAAACAATAAAGCCATTTTTGATGATAAATATTCGCATTTTCATGATTAGGCCAGAAATATATATAGCAGCCCTCGTAGTAAAGTTAGGGTACAATTAATATAAATCATTTCCTTTTAACATACTTATAGTTTATTCGATAAGGAAACTTTGATATTATAAAGGATTGTTTGCTTAAGATCAGAGAGGAACGGTGCACCCAAAAAAAATTTAAATCATATTTCTGAGGTAGCCAATTGAAATCGACCGTTAAAAGCGCGATTACCGAACTTGGCACTCAAAATATCGATTGTAGCGTAGGCTGTGTGGCATCATGCCTCACACCAAACAGTATCTCTCTGAGGTTGCATTGCGTTTCTTACAATCACGTACAGGTTTTCCCATCCCCAGAAGCGGTAGTTTTGCTCGAACACATAGCTGTCAACATGAAAATGAGGCACAAAAAATAAGGATTATAAGTGAAATCGCATCTCAGCTTAAGAACTTAGTTACACACTTACGGCTTAAGCAGATACATCGTCAGTGAACACCGAACGACGACAGTTCCGTGAGTGTTGCTACTATATTGCATATAGCACCATGGGGTGCCCCATTTCTGCCAAAACTTCATTTCAACAAACGCAATTTTGGTGTTTATCAGTTATATAAGTATAATTAGTTATTGCTACATAAATGCTTCTTTTTATTAATATAGGTCAGAAATTACGGTGCATATCAAAAATTCCGTGACTGTTCCAATTTCCTTCATAGTTATATGAGATACAAAACTGCTCCCATTAAGTACCATCTGTTCTTAGACTACTGCCAAATTTTGAGAGAGTTCCGTCGTTTAGTTTGTGTTTAACAGCTGTTTAAAACATACAACCTCTGGGATTTTGTTAAAAATGAAAAAAAAAATAATTTGAGTTCTCGTTAAACGTTATTTTTTGCAAAAACTGTCAATCAACCCAAGGTAAAGTTTGATAAATACTACGGGGACTCCCCACCATCAATTTTAATGGTAAAAGTAGTGGTTTACTTACTTTCGTTGTGTAAGCCACAAGTACAAATGACGCTGAACGTTCTGGTCAGCCAATTGAGGTCACTTCACCCGAAAATGTCGAAAAAATCCACGATAGGGTGTTGGCCGATCGAAGAGTAAAAATGCTTGAGATTGTTGAGGCCATACGCATTTCATGTGGCAGTGGGGTTTCGATTTTACATGATCAGTTGGGTTTAAGAAAGCTGTCTGCAAGGTTGGTGCCGCGTTTGCTTTCAATTGACCATAAACGTAATCGTGTGACAACTTCAAATGATTGTTTGGAGTTGTTTTATCGCAATTCAAATGAGTTTTTGCGGCGTTTTTTAACTTTGGATAAAACATGGATCCATTACAACTCTACGGAGACCAAGCAGCCGTCTGAACAATGGTTTTCTTCGGGTGAACCGGATCCGAAGAAGGCCAAGGTGACTTTGACGGCCAATAAGGTAATGACAACAGCATTTTGGGTTTCACGCGGGATAATCCACATCGATTACCTTTAAAAGGGAAAAACAAAGAATAGCGAATATTATACTAACTTATTGGACCGATTTATCGAGGATTTAGAAATGGACCTAAGGGTAAAAAAAAATCAATTTTCACTTCTTTTTTTTGATGTGGACAACATCTGAGCATCGAATGAGACCGATCCCATGCCCCAAAAGTGTTCCCTCCCAGAGATATGCGCGTTTCATGAAAGTGAAGTCGACGATTCTAAGCTCAAATAGAAAGGGACCAAATCTTTAAAATGGCTCTCCTGAACAAAACTTTTCATCAACTTTTCACTTTTTTTTGTGTGATGTGGACAACATCTGAGCATCGAATGAGACCGATTCCATGCCCCAAAAGTGTTCCCTCCCAGAGTTATGCGCGTTTTATGAAAGTGAAGTCGACGATTCTAAGCGCAAATAGAAAGGGACCTAATCTTTAAAATGGCTCTCCTGAACAAAATTGGTTTTTAACCTCAGGTCCCTTTCTATTTTGCGCGTCACATATGTTCAAGAAAAAAGTTATTTTCATCAAGATAATGCACGGGTGCTCACGTGTGCCGCCTCAACGGCAAAATTGCACGAATTGCGTTATGAATTGGTACCTCATCCGCCATATTCTCCGGATTTAGCCCCAAGTGACTATTTTCTATTTTCAAACCCAAAGAATTGCTTGTTGGAAAGAGATTCAGCTTCAACGATGATTTATTCATCAAACAAATGCTTACTTTATGGACAATACACGGATTGTGTATTGAGCTAAAAGGAGATTATGTTGAAAAATAATTTTTTTTTTTTGAAAAAAAAACTATGGTTTTTCGAAAAGACATGGATGTCATATTGGGACAAGGGGCGTGGCTTATCTAAAAAACTTATCTAAAAAACTTATCTTATAAGCCATGAATCAGGACAATAATACTTATAATGCTTGTGTTAAAAGTAACTCACGCTGGTTAAAACCCGACAGTACCACGCCCCTTAAAAAATTATGTTATTTGTTTAAATTCTTAGTAGGGACATAAATACTGTTACACACGTTTTATACTTTAAAATAAAAAGTACTGAATGTTTTTGGACCACATATTTTTTAATATATTTATTGTTGTATATTGTATCAAAAAGAATCTACTTCTTCGAAATGTCCGCCTTTTGCCTTTACACACGCCTCAACTCGCACTAGGCAATCGTCAATCGTCCGTTGGAAAATTGGCCACAGCTCGAACAAAAGCAGTCTTAAGAGATCCAATGTTGGGGTATCTTTTGTGACAAACCTTGTCCTCTAAAACCGTCCACAATTTGTAATCCAATGGGTTCAAATCTGGACTGCCTGAGGGCCATTCTTCAGAGGAAATGAACGCTGGCAAATTGTTTCGAAGCCAGGCCTGGGACGTTTTAGCCTTATGGACCCGCGCAGAATCCTGCTGGAAACATGACTGGTTATGGAACAGGGAATTGTTAAGAGGCTTCACAACAGCTTCCATAGCGGTTTCTTGGTAAACTTTGGCCGACGTTGTGACTCCTTGTTCGCAGAAATGCAGGTCAGTGACCCCATCGTAAGAGACACCCCACCAAACCCGACTGAAGCTGGGTGATGACACTTTTCCACCCTTGGGATCAGTTCAGATGCTTCCTTAGATGACCGCGCATACACTCTATCATTTTGCTTGTTACATTTTTCCTAAACGGTAAAACTTTTTCATCGGTGAACAAAATTTTTCCGTGCAAGTTATCAGCGTACTTCACCAAAAGACGTTTGCATTTTTCAATCCTATTTTTATTAAAGCTGCAGTCAATCAATGTCCGGTACGTCGTTTGAAAGCCCCAAGTCCCAAGTCTTTTTTAATGATTCGACTCGTGGACTTTTGCGTGATATTCATTTCACGGGCCATGATTTTCTGTTTTCGGAGCGGATTTCTTTAAATTCTTGATTTAACGGCTTTGATTACATGCGGTGTTCGAAAAGAGCGTGGGCGGCCGAACCGGTGGCGGTCTTTTACATCTCCAGTCTCCTCAAACAGTTTTATGCATCGGTAGACGAACATGCGGCTAATCCCTAGTGGTCGGAGCGTTTTGAAAATAACGTTTTTTTCATTTCACACTTGAAAAGCGCCATTTAGGCGAGACGGCTCTCATTATCTGCGCACTACATGATGAAAGTTAAAACAATTTTTAAATCCCGTTACAGACTAACGCTATCGAGGTTAGCTTTCAAAACCCATTTAACATTAACGGGGTATGTTCAGTTCTACTATTGAAATGGGTGTGTTCAATGTTGTAACAGTATTTATGTCCCTACTAAGTAGTTGATCGTTATACAATTTAAACAAAATTCTGCTAAATTTATTCAGTTTTGCAGGTTGCTAGATCACTGCGATTGCGGGCGTAATAATCTGGCGTATGATCTTGTTAGATTTGCTTCAGTAATGGAGTGGAATGGTCGGACCATTGGCAAAACGGTTGAAAAAAAATGTCCAGAGTGAAGTTATGATAGTGTTTTCAAAGGATTTTAATTCCGGTTCGATATCGCAGTACAAACTGAGTTTTAGTCTCGCAATGGATTAATACTCGAAACAGCTTCTTGTAAATTCTAGGTAAGGACCAAAGATTGCGACAACAGAATTCCAGACATCTGCAGTAAGACCGAGGGAGAGGATGAGGTAAAGAAAGATTATCCCTCTGCTGGCCAATGTCATTTAGCAGACGACAATTTAATATTATATACTGAGTAGTTTTTGCAGCACACTGCTATCGTTTAAAAAAAGAACTAGTAAACAGCAACCACAAATGTATCGTGTATTCATATTTCGTTATTATTTATCTCAATTGAGTGGTTTATTCATAGCATGCAACAGCAAAAACTCAATAAAATCAGAAGCAATGCGAATATTCCAAAAAGGATGTCGTTGTTTTCAAAACAAACAACATGAATATTGTTACGAGTATTGAATGGAGACAGAAAAAACGTGGCGGCATCTAATAAAAATAATGCAGTAGAAGTGAGTTTAAATTTAAATCAACATCTGACCGCAAGTCCATATAGTATACGTACGAGTAGCTTCTATTAACGGCCATACAAAGATAAACCATTGCGGTATAGTCTTCTGCAGATTAAGTTCAAAGTAATCGCAATTTATTTGAATGTGCATTTATTGTGATGTGCATTTATTGTAATCTAATCAAGACCCACAAGGGAACAAATAAACAGGTTTTTTTTTAAAAAAAACGGAAATTCTCGGGTATGGCGGTCACCACATTTTACGCGATATTTCTAAAATTTTGTGTTGAATTTTCTTTGTTTTAATGTCACCTCTACACACAATGAGCAGATTTGTTGGTGGTTGCACGTACTATCCAGGTATTCCATCGGCGCAACCGAATGTTGATTGTAACACGGCAATTTTCAGTAGACGAAACTCTCACTATCGAAAGAAAAGACAAAGTTTCTCCAACTAATAAAGACGATTTTTGAACTGCATTTTCACCTGTATTGGTTGTTCTTATAGTTTGTTGGTTTAAAGTTCTCTTTGAATTCGTTTTTCATTACCACAAAAAATTTATTAACTGGACCATCCTTTGATTAATTTTTTTTTTGGAATTCCGTTCATCAGGGAAATCTTTAAGTTTTAAAACAATTTGTGAGAGAATCTTGGTTAATATAAAAAAAACATTTTTCTTATTTTAAAAACTTTTAAATCCCATTTGGATAAAAATGTAAATGCTTAAAAATTTTGAACAATGACTTAGCACGTACTTGAATTCGAATTACTTAAACCCTCTGCGGAAAAGTAGAAGTTTTACTAAAAGTTTCATTCCTTTTGCAACACCTCGAAATATTGATCGGAGACCCTATAAAGTACTTAGTAGGGACATAAATACTGTTACACACGTCTTATTCTGTATAATAAAAAGTACTGAATGTTTTTGGACCAAATATTTTTTTAATATATTTATTGATGTATATTGTATCCAAAAAGAATCTACTTATTCGACTTTTGCCTTTAAACACGCCTTAAGTCAGTCGCACTGGCGAATCGTCAATAGCTGCACGAAGCTCGTCCATTGAAGAATTGGCCACAGCTCGAATCAAAGCAGTCTGAAGAGATCCAATTTGGGTTATCTTTTGTTACAAACCTTGTCCTCTAAAACCGTACACAATTTGTAATCCAATGGATTCAAATCTGGACTGCCTGAGGGCCATTCTTCAGAGGAAACGTACGCTGGCAAATTGTTTCGAAGCCAGACTTGGGACGTTTTAGCCTTATAGGCCGGCGCAGAATCCTGCTGGAAAGTCCATGGCTGGTTTTGGAACAGGGATTTGTTAAGAAGCTTCACAACAGCTTCCAAAACGGTTTCTAGGTAAACTTTGGCCGATGTCTTGACTCCTTGTTCGCAGAAATGCAGGTCAGTGACCCCATCGTAAGAGACACTCCACCAAACCATGACTGAAGCTGGGTGGTGACCCTTTTTCACCCTTGGGATCAGTTCAGATGCTTCCTTAGATGACCGCGCATACACTCTATCATTTTGCTTGTTAAATTTTTCCTGCATGGTAAAAATTTTTTCATCGGTGAACAAAATTTTTCTGTGCAAGTTATCAGCGTGCTTCACCAAAAGACGTTTGCATTTTTCAATCCTATTTTTTTTAAAGCTGCAGTCAAGCAATGTCCGGTACGTCGTTTGAAAGCCCCAAGTCCCAAGTCTTTTTTAATCATGGACTTTTGCGTGATATTCATTTCACGGGCCATGATCTTCTGTTTTCGGAGCGGATTTCTGTGAATTATTGATTTAACGGCTTTGTAACATGCGGTGTTCGAACAGAGCGTGGGCGGCCCGACCGGTGGCGGTCTTGTACATCTCCAGTCTCCTCAAACAGTTTTATGCATCGGTAGACGAACATGCGGCATATTCCTAGTGGCCGGAGCGTTTTGAAAATATCGTTTTTTTCATTTCCCGCTTGAAAAACGCTGTTACAGCGATACGGTTCTCATTATCTGACCACTCCATGATGAAAGTTGAAACAATTTTAAAACCACGTTACAGACTAACGCTATTGAGGTTAGCTTTCAAAACCCATTTAACATTAACGGGGTATGTTCAGTTCTACTATTGAAATGGGTGTGTTCAATGTTGTAACAGTATTACTATTCCTACTAAGTAGTTGATCGTTATACAATTTAAACAGAATTCTGCTAACTTTATTCAGTTTTGCAGGTTGCTAGATCACTGCGATTGCGGGCGTAATAATCTGGCGTATGATCTTGTTAGATTTGCTTCAGTAATGGAGTGGAATGGTCAGACCATTGGCAAAACTGTTGAAAAAAATGTCCAGAATGACATTTGTTATGACAGTGTTTTCAAAGGATTTTAATTCAGGTTTGATACCGCAGTACAAACTGAGTTTTAGTTTCGCAATGGATTAATACTCGAAACAGCTTATTGTAAATTCTAGGTAAGGACCAAAGATTGCGCCAACAGAATTCCAGACATCTGCAGTAAGACCGAGGGAGAGGATGAGGTAAAGAAAGATTATCCCTCTGCTGGCCAATGTCATAAAGCAGACGACAATTAAATATTATATACTGAGTAGTTTTTGCAGCACACTGTTATCGTTTAAAAAAAGAACTAGTAAACAGCAACCACAAATGTATCGTGTATTCATATTTCGTTATTATTTATCTCAATTGAGTGGTTTATTCATAGCATGCAACAGCAAAAACTCAATAAAATCAGAAGCAAAGCGAATATTCCAAAATGGATGTCGTTGTTTTCAAAACAAACAACATGAATATTGTTACGAGTATTAAATGGAGACAGAAAAAACTTGGTGGTATCTAATAAAAATAATGCAGTAGAAGTGAGTTTAAATTTAAATCAACATCTGACCGCAAGTCCATATAGTATACGTACGAGTAGCTTCGATTAACGGCCATACAAAGATAAACCATTGCGGTATAGTCTTCTGCAGATTAAGTTCAAAGGAATCGCAGTTTATTTGAATGTGCATTTATTGTAATCTAAACGGTTGATATCTCAAGACCCACAAGGCAACAAATAAACAGGTTTTTAAAAAAAAAAACGGAAATTCTCGGGTATGGCGGTCACCACGCGATATTTCTAAAATTTTGTGTTGGATTCCTATTGTTTCAATGTGACCTCTACACACAATGAGCAGATTTGTTGGTGGTTGCACGTACTATCCAGGTATTCCATCGGCGCAACCGAATGTTGATTGTGTAAACGGCAATTTCCAGTAGACGAAACTCTCACTATCGAATGAAAAGACAAAGTATCTCCAACTAATAAAGACGATTTTTGGAACTGCATTTGCACCTGTATTGGTGGTTGTTAAATTTTTTTGGTTTAAAGTTGTCTTTGAATTCGTTTGTCATTACCCTAACAATTTATTAACTGGGATGGTCCAGTTGATTAATTTTTTTTGGAATTCCGTCCATCAGGGAAATCTTTAAGTTTTAATACAATTTGTGAGAGATTCTTGGTTATTATAAAAAAAAACATTTTTCTTATTTTAAAAACTTTTAAATCCCATTTGGATAAAAATGTAAATGCTTAAAAATGTTGAACAATGACTTAGCACGTACTTGTATTCGAATTACTTATACCCTCTACGGAAAAGTAGAATGTTTACTAAATTTGTCTTTCCTTTTGCAGCAATTCGAAATATTGACCGGAGACCCTATAAAGTATATCAGTGAAATTTCTATATTCCAGCAGATTTTTGGCACTTTCTCCGATTTGTTTTGTAATCTTTATTGAAAATAAGCAGACCTTTATTTTTCATATTTAAAATTAGATTTTTTTTTTGCGATTTTTTTATTTGTATTGGTTACGTAAAATGACTGTGTTTTCTGTGTTGTATTTCATACAGCCAAGAACAGTACCTTTATTGAAAGACCTTGCACAACTCTAAATTAATTCGTGATTAGTTTGGTAAAACTACAATAGATGGCGCAGCTATACTACAATAAATATTGCCCTATATTTTCACGCTGCCACACTGCCAGAAATGTGTCGTTGGAAAGAAGGTTCAACCTTTTCAGAAATCAACTGGTCACGGCATGGTTTTGTAGCTTTAGGGTATTAAAGTTGAAACTTGAAGAAATTTTGATGGTATGAAGCCATCAAAATTTCTAATAAATCATTATATGTGACAGCGCATAGAAAAAGGGGCCTAAGGGTAAAAAATCAATTTTAATTTTTTTTCTTTTTTTTTTGATGTGGACAACATCTGAGCCTCGAATGGGACCGATCCCATGCCCCAAAAGTGTTCCCTTCCAGAGATATGCGCGTTTTATGAAAGTAAAGTCGACGATTCTAAGCGCAAATAGAAAGCGACCTAATCTTTAAAATGGCTCTCCCGAACAAAACTTTTCATCAACTTTTCTTTTTTTTTTGATGTGAACAACATCTAAGCCTCGAATGGGACCGATCCCATGTCCCAAAAGTGTTCCCTCCCAGAGATATGCGCGTTTTATGAAAGTGAAATCGAAGATTCTAAGCGCAAATAGAAAGGGACCTAATCTTTAAAATGGCTCTCCTGAACAAAACTGGTTTTTAACCTTAGGTCCCTTTCTATTTTGCGCGTCACATATAATCAAAATATATGATATGATACGAGTATTCAAACGAAATACCATTTATCTATTGTTTGAAAATAACTCATAAAAATAGTTTTTTTTAGAGCTTGACGTTACGCAGGAATTACCGGGTGCAGTCGTTATTTCAAATGCAGATGTAATCACAATCCAAATGGCAGTTATCCTATGTCAGACACGGATTGTTTCTTAGGCATGCGGCTGCAGCTATTTTACCATACGAAGCACTGCTTTTCTCTGTGAGACAAGGTGACATCAAGAGTTAGTAGACGACCAGACTTAGTTCGTCTGATCTTCGCTACTTAGTGGATAACTCGTATTTTAATGCTTAAAAATTAATTTAAACGATCGCAGTTTCCTCTTTAAAAACCATTCGCAATGACAAAAACTAGAAGTCAACGTTAATAAATGTAAGCTCTCGTCTTAAATTATTCTATTATGTTTTAAGTTTATGTGTCGGAAAACCCACAAAAAAATCCCAAAGATATGTGAAATTGCAACATTTCTTTATTTACGTCATTTGTGAAAATTATATTCAAAATAGCACGTTAATATTTAAATAAAAATATTACCAAAATAAATGGTAAACCAATGTTTTATTCGACAAAGGAACAGTTAAGGGGGTATGCCTCCAAGAGATTAAATTACTCGTATCTGACATTAGCAAATGTTTGCGACTACCAACAATATTTAAGATAGACTGAGCTTTAAGTGTAGCGATCAACTCAGATTTACGAGTTGATTCAATTTAAAACTATCAGTCTGTCTGTTCGACCGTCTGCTATCCATAAAAAGCTTGGAATATAACCACAGGTCACGATTGTTGTCCGATGGTGTTGGGTCCCAGTGAACACACTTTTTATAGGCTATTCAATTAGTCTATGCCTACTAATTACGATCGAAGCTAATTTTAAAGTAAAATATTACAATTATGTAGAGGTCATAAATTTTTTAGTCCCTCAAAGGAAACCTTTTCCCTCTTGCTTGACTTGGTCCATTTTTAACATCAACTGATCTACAGACATATATCTGCACGAAGAAAAAAAGTATGGTGGGGATAACAATATTCGAGAGCATCATACTATTGTTGGGTATATGATTGTGGCACAACAATTTTATGACCCTCATAAGAATAGTATGAACCACATTATGATCCTCGCAACAATTGTATGATTCACACACAACCATTCTATGACCCCTACAACCATAGTATGATACACACTCAACCATACTATGATCCCCATAATCATTCCATGATACTCACAACTATAGTATGTTTACACACAACCGCAGTATGACAACCATACAATGATTTACACGCAGCAACCATAGTATGATCCCTAAATATAATTATTAGGATGGGTTATGTTGTCAACAATAGAGATTTGTATTAAGTAAATTATCTACAAATATATAAAATTCAAAATAATAGGATTGATTTTTGAATCGTTGAGAAATACCGTTTATTAAAATATTAGCGCTTCATTTACATACGATTCGTAATAATGACATTAAAGAATAACTTTAAACTCCTTTTTAATACTAAGAAAAATAACAATCACTCCGTATAATTGCCGTTTTCATATTATTGTTTACATAAAACCAAAAAATAATACTTTGATCCCACCAACCATAACTATATTGCTGCTACAACCATATTTTCATTTTTAAATTTGGCAACAATGCCATTGTTAAATTTCAATAATATTTATATTGCTGCAATCATACTATTGTCAAAATGAAATTCAAAAAGTTATACTGTGGTTGCGACGAACATTTTTTAATTGCAGAGAACATATTATTGTTGCCGTGACCATATAGTAACCATATTTGTTCTCTGCAAGTGATAATTTAGTTCTATTCGTTTCGTCTGCACGGTGCTTTCAACAAATGGATGGGCAGAGAGACAGACAGGCGGACAGACGAATATGGCTAGATTGTCTTATTATTTTACGACGAAAAATTGTGTATATATTTTAAAGGGTCGCAAATAAGAACCCACAGCTAAAATATTCTCTTATTATTCGAAAGTTGGTAACAGGCTTAAAAAGTTTTTTGTATTACATGTAATGTTTGAAAATCTGTTCCTGGCAAATCGCTTATCCTCTGTTGAACCTAATTGTCTCATAAATTAATGCAATGCGATTTAAGTTGTTTACATATTTTCCCTAAAGTTTCAAGTTCATATTATTTTATGATATAAGTATATGTACTTTTACATGTGTGTGGCATAAATTTATTCGCCCCAGTTGTTGCCGTTTTGTTGTTGACAAAGGTCATCAATTCATTGTACACTTTTATACTTATACAATACATTGTATAACAACATTGGAATCCCGAATCGCCGATGTGTAGGCTCCTTACCTTCTTCTCGGCTGGACTGGCGAGAAAATCCTGTGGCAATCCTTTGAAACCATAAATTTCACACATTTTACATGCGATTGACCCGTTGGGAACAACACAAAACAACAATGCCAGCACATAAAGAAGAAATTGCTAAGAAATATTTCCAAAAACTTTGTATGTGTAATTCAAACAACAATTGCCATCGTATCCGTATGCCCAGCAATGTGTGGTCACTCCAATTCAGAATATACAGATAGCCCTCCTCCTTGGCAATTCACTTTAAAGGACTCCTGGCCTCACCTCGGGTAGGCCACTACGCCACTTCAAAGCACTTCATGCAATCCCGGCCAAAGAGAAATTTATGGCTTCACATGCAGTAGTAGAAAAGGAAAAGCAGAGGAGAACTGTTAACAGTACTCAAAACATTATTGTCACTTCACCTATTTTTCCATAATAAAAGCTCCGGACCGGACAAGGAGCAAAGCCAGCGGCAAACACACACACTCGCTCATACATTTACACAAAGCGGTTGGAAGAACAAACATTGGCTAAAACAAGGAAATCTATTTGATAGGTGCATGTGTATGTGATTGTGTCCATGGATAGCAATGCCAATGGTTGGTCGGTCGCTGGGTTTTCTGAACAAGGAAATGAGAATTTCGTCCCCAAAAATTACTTTCAACAAAGTATGCACGGATGCGGAAATGTGAGTGTGTATGTGGGCCCACACTAACACAAACATACATTTTCTGATACGTTAATGTGCCAGCGGCGGAGTTCGACAGATATCCGACAGACATAATAGCCCGTCCGCTTCTAGCTTCCTCCTAGCTAAAGCCTTCGTCTCATATATTCTTACTCTGCCGTAAATCTAGTTCACACCCCTTCCCTTTGAAACAAAGATAATGATATGAAAGCTTTGCTAAACTATCTAAAAATCAAATACTTCTCACTGTTCCACTTGTGTATAAATGCTTAAAAGAGACTGTATTTTTAAAAAACAATTATGGTTTTGTTGGGACTAATAATAATAACAGGTGAAAGTTGTTACACAGGCTATACTGAGGTAAAGGTGGTATAGGGTATAATGTTTCTATCACCTTAAATTTATGAAAAATTACCCCATTGTTAAGTAAACCGTTGATTCTGAAACACTGTACTTGATACACTGTTTAGAATTAGACCGTAGACTTGCTCTGTTGAAATTAGTCCGAGCAAATTTAAGCATAGAGCGATACTAGAAAACATCACCCATCTCTGATAAAGTTGGGCCATATCAGTCCATGTCTTCAGCCCCCATCGACCAAGGACTGATTTCAAGTCCCCAGCCACTATTTATATCCGCAAATGTACAATCCTGCTTATTGCAGGTGCAAGTATTAAAGTAGTAGTTCCTGCACAAAGGTTTCTCCCGAGTAGACGTTTAACCGTTTGAGAAGTCACATATAAAATGCAATTGTGCTCAAATTTAACAGTATTTTATGAGCAACTTATAGCCATTCCTACAGAAGCTTGACCATTTTTTGTCCGCCAATTAACGAAGAAAAAGTATGGTTAGGGTGACAATACGGGTTAATGTATATATTTCTGGTCTAGGCAACACAAAGTGTTGCCTGGCGCCATCTGACATTTCCATTGGAAAGTTTGACATTTTTTAGCACAAACGTACTCAGAACGTTATGACGTGCGACCATCATTTGTATTGTTTACAGTCACTTGAAAAAATCAATTTGGCAAAAAAATGGAATTAACTCGTGAACGTTTTCGTGTGATCATTTTTCACAACTTTCGACGTGGATTATCACGACAAGAGTGCACCACAAAATCACGATCCTTACAACAATAGTATGATTCACTCACATTTATACTATGTTTCCCCAACTTTATAATGATTGACACTTAACCATACTATGATCCTCAGAACCATATGATGGTACTCACAACCATAGTATGTTTCACATATATATATAGTATGAATCCCACAATTCAATTCAACCATAGTATGATCACCACAACCATAGTATGCTTCATACGCAACCGTATTATGATCCACTCAACACAATTATGATTCTCACAACCAAAGTATGTTTCACACATATCAATAGTTTGATTCCCAAAACAATAATATGATTCATACGCAACCTTGCTATGATTCATACAACTCCTTTTTAAAAACACATTTTGTTGAATACGAGAGTTGCTATTTAAATTTCGGGTCCGGCAATAAAAACACAATAATTTATCATTGGAAATGGTTTTTCAAAATATTCTCCTTTAAGATCAATACGAGTACACTTTCGTATGCGCACAAACCAATTTTCAAAGCACTTTTTCCGCTCCGATTGAGATACCTCCAAAACATGATTTTTGAACGCTTCAACAGCTGCTTTGGGCGTTGAACAAGCATTTTTATCTTGATGCTAGGGAATAAGAAGAATTCATTGGGTGCCAAATTCATTCGCCCTTAAATGACAAAACGTTTTGAGTGAAGTTATGCAAAAAAAATGTCAAAGTTTCCATCGGAAGTTCCAGTTTGCATCTGGGAACAATAGTATTGTCAGGACTCGAAATATAAATAGCAACCCCTGTGCAAGATGACAAATGTGATCATCATATTGTAGTCGCAACTAATTGACTGGTCATACCATTAAAACGCATAAAATGTATTGAGTTGCTTTAACAGGTCGTTGTGACAACCAATAGTTTTGCGAATATTTTGTTGTTGTGACCAATACCAACCAATACCCAAACGTTTGTTATCCAACCATTATCCAAACGTTTGTTAAAAGCAAAAGCGAAGATAATCCTATTATCACTGCTTTAAGCAAATCGTTAAATAAAATTTATTCAGTACAAGTCCTCCATCATCTTTTCCTCGACAGGACCCTCTCTTTGTTTGAGGGTTCTTCAAAAATATAAGAAAGTAGTTTTTGGCCTCTACTACCAATTAATTTTTTTTATACCTAAAATTCCATTCCTGGTTGTTTAGGTATTTAAAATTTTCTACCGATACATCAATTACAATTACTGAACGTTACAGAGCACCAACTTACATTCGGTTGTACAGATGGAATACTCGAGGTGCATGCAGCCTTAATCATTCGGTTGGCAAAAAAAATCGGTTGTGACAACAAATCTGTTCTTTCTGTGTATTTCACTAGCCTTACAAAAGCCGTTTTGTTAATTAGATAAACCATGGCGGTCCTCAACTGCTAGGAACAGTCTGTTGTATAAGTATATAATTTCCTCCAGTATTTTTCCAATCGTATCAAAAAGGCAGATAGGCCTTTATGATGATGGGTCTCCTAGGCATTTGATAAGCTTTGGAATAAGAACTACCCTCTGTGCCTTCAATATGGCTGGGAACGTGCACGGTTAAAGACTTCCACAAAGTCATCGGCTATATTGAATATCGCCAGTTTAAGGCTTCTAGGGGCTTCTTCGTAATCTCTGTCGATGAAAACCTTGTAATGTCGTTAAATCGACGTTTTTGAATTGAAGTCTCTCTCCCTGCTACAGGTGCTGCGGGAACAGTGTTGACACAATTTTGCGAAGTAATAAAGACAAGACAGTTCCGTTGACCTCGTGCCTTAAAAATGAGCCATCGCGACTCTATATGCAATTTCCCAAGGATAAATGTCCGCCTCATTGCATATTTGGCGTTTTCGCAATCTAAAGAGCTTTTTGAGCCATTGACTTTACAGTTCTCGAAGACAGGTCTACCCGTACCACATTGACAGCGACTCTTTGCTTAAAGGCATGCAATACGGAGTCTCAGTCCACCAGGTCTTGTTTTCCTCATTCTTCGCCTAGGCATAGAGGCGTCGTATGCTCTGGATACAGATGATAGTTTGCATTTGCATAAGCTATCCCTCAATTATTTCTTGGTCGAGAAACGTTTGGAAGAAAGCTTTGTTATGCATTTCTTTTATGCCCAGCCTATAATTTTGGTTTCATTCTTTTCCGCATTATGTATGCTCTCCTCGTTAATAGTATGGATGATAGACTGGTTATCACAGTGGGTCTATTGTTCACTAACGCGCTATTTAGGTCTCTAGAATGTGAGTTGCTTAGGTACGTGAGATCAAAAATTGATACCTTCCCCTCGCTTTTAATGTGTAAACTCCACCGTCATTTGCCAACACTAGGTTGTTGTTCGAAAAAGCTTCCTATAGAAGTCACAACCTTCCGTTCGTCCTCAGGAAAAGAGGGTAACCATGTTATAGAAGTATCTTTGTTTCTCCTTCCAATACATAGAAATCCAACATTGCATATTCAACTAAGGAAACAATTTTCAAAAAAAAAATAATCAAATATAGCCCAACAAGATATAAACCACATACAACTGTTGACAGTATTTAATATTTTCAGAAAACTAATTCCAAAAACTCAATTTCGTAGAAATATCTACTGTTAAAGTACAACACCAGCAGTTCCGCATAATGATGCGATTTATGATGCCGAATACCACTGATATTGGAGGGAATTCATTACCAGCTTAAATAGATGTCCCATCTAGAAGGTTCAGTATTACCTGTGATCCAGTTTATATATAAAGTATAAGCTGCAAGTTTTGGGGAAATATGGGCCGAAAATGTATATACGACGACATAAGACACGACTTAAGACAATAAACGTCAGCCTTTGTTTACAGTTGATCCTCTGAGACATTATAGCAAAGGTACAGATGACAAGAGTGAGGTATACAGAAAGTCCTTAATTATCCACAATCAATTTCTGATTTTAAAGTCAAACTGCTCACAACGATGATGTGTAGAGTCTGCTATTTAATAGCAACCCCTTATAGAATCGTACATACGAGTACACACGGGCTTCCCAGCTGTACGTTTGTTCTTGTCATCCTAGTATTTTTATTGGGCCTTTACCGCCGTAAAAGGCCTTTTAACCTTAACTGCTGTCTGTTTTTTTTTTTTTGATAAGAAGGACTACATCTATTTTACACTGTTTGTGTGTGTATGTTAGTTTTAAGCCCAATATAAAATGCATAAAAATGGTTCGTTTCGATTCAGGAAACCACTCAAAGTTTCAAAGCCACAAAACAACTTAGAAATGACTATAACAATTTGCCTTGGATTTGAAAAACGTCCGTGTGTTTAGTATTGAAAATGCGGTTAGCTTCAATTTTTGTTAAACACTAAACAATCGAAACCCTTTAACAAAACTTCTAAATGAACTTTCGTGTTAAACTGACGTTGAAAGGTTGTAAACTCATGTCACGCTTCCAAAGTTTAAGGGTCGGTTCACAATAACAATAACGGAGTAACCCAAGGTTAGAACACACGCATAAATCCAAGTTATTATCTACGCTGTTAACAACCCTGACAGTAATGATAATTTAACGGCCAGTTTACGATACAATTCCCAATTATTTCAGAACCATTAAGAAACGACTTTACAAATTGTTTGCCCTCCTAGTTTTTTGTGTGACACACAGCATTGCCGTTTTGGGCTTTTGGGACTAAATTTGGTTGGATGGATTTAACATTTTTTAGATTTGGTCGGTGCAATTCGATTTTGGTAGGTTTTGAACGTTATCCTAATTTTGTTGTTTGTATTAATTGTCTTAACTCGCATTGTCTAAAACAATACGCTGTTGACTAGTCCTTTCGACGCACAGAGAGTTCAAATCCATCAAAAGTGGCGATTAGTTCAACAGATAAACATTAGTATTCACAACCGTATTTGGTACCGGGTAAAAGTAAATACAATTCTTAATCTCTTATTGCAAAAATCTCTAATTGCAAAAATATGTTCTATGTTGTTTACTCTGTATGAAGTGTGTGTTTCCAGTTCAACAATTATTATCATTAGTTTTGAGGCCATTGGTTTAAAGTTAAATTTTTGATAATTCAATTGATAATTTTTTCCATTAAGTCTTTTAAAACTAAAAGTTTTATTGTGAAACCGTCAACTTCATGTGTTTCAGAATATATAAGTAATATAAAATGTTTTATTGCTCCAAAATGGGGTATTTTTGATATTTGTATTGAGTTTCAACAACTTTTTGTGTGAAACAGGGAAAAACTGCTGACATGCCCTTAAAATATGAGAGTTCAGCTAATAAATCCCAGAATGTCTTTTTGCGGATTTTGACTTATTTAAGTTTTTGTAAAAGAACACCAGTTGCCTCGGGTTCTTTAGTATTTATAACATCAATTGTACCATTGAAACTATTTTAAGATAAGAAAACCATTTGGCAACATCCCTAACCGTCTTCCACTAGGTTTTGTAGGCTCTTAAAAATTGAATTTTTGAAAGAAATTAAGCGATTAAGCTCGAAAAAGAAAGAGAGGAGACTGAAAAAAGGCTGTTCTCTACTCCGTAGTAGTAGTTGGAGAGATATAAGTGAATGTTAATCAGTTCTAGAAAATGATTTTTATTTGAAAAACAAAATATCTTTATTTGTTGCATTACAGTAACTCATAATCTGTACCCTCTTTAATTGTTAATTATTTTTAAGCGTTATGATGAAAGATGAAAAACAATAGAAAAAAAATAATTCTAGTGATGATTGACGGTAAAGTCTGTAACGCTGTTAACCGACACAAAGTCCACACAAAATTGCTTCATATGTGGCGACACAAGCAAAGAGTTTAACAATATTGATGGAATTATTACAAACAGGGTGGAGCGCGAAAATTTGCTTTTTTGCACTGCAGGCTGTGGCGGCACTGTTGATCGAAGAGAGCGAAGAGTGTGCGTGGCTCAAAGTGGCTGGCAGGAGATTTGTATTCATCTGCCTTTCAGTTGCCATACATTGGGCACGTGAGAAGAGGCCATTTTGTGTTAAAGCGTATTTTCAAATGCTCATTCGATCGTTGCAGTGCAGCATGCTTTTCCTCAGTGGGTGTGTAAACAAACATAGTATGCGGTACTGGAGTGAAACATATCCCAGAGAACTTCACTAAAGACCCTCAATACGGACCGCGTCACTGTGTGGTGTGCCAATTCACGAGAAGGCATCAATGGCCCTTACTTTTTCCAGGATAACCGTCTTGCCGTAAGTGTGAACTCCGAAGGGTACTTGACTATGATACAGGAATTCTTTCAGAATGTTCTTAAGGCAATGCAATCATCGGATACTTGGTTGCAACAGGATGGTGCCATTGCACACACAGCGAGTGTTACCATGAATTGTTTGAGATACATTTTTCCTGGACGGCTTATCTCTTTGAACGATTATGTGAACTGGCCGACACGCTCATCAGACTTAGCTCCATGCGATTTCTTCCTTCGGGGTAACCTGAATTGGAATTTGTATATTAACCGTCCCAACAACCTTAGATGACCTAATTAATAATATTGAGGCTGAAATTGGCAGAATACCAGCCGACATGTTTGTTAGAATTTATGAAAACTTCAGAAAACGTATGCAGCAGTGTGTGGATAGCGAAGGTCGAAATTTGCCAGACACACTATTTTGAAGCATGTTATTTACAAATTCCCTTACTGTTCAATATAACTAAAATATTAAATAATTTTTTCTGAAGTTAATATTCTTTTATTTCATTCCCAAATAAGCAAATTACCGCGCTCCACCCTGTATATACCAAGGTGCCTGGTTATCAGTCTTTAATGCCTGGATACGATTTTTTGACTGTCTTATTTACTTGTCATATAAACTTCCGATTAAAAAAATGGCAATCTAGATGGGATGATAAAAAAAAGTTGTAGCTGATATAAAAATTGCATTCAATGGGAATTCAGAGAGAATATTGGATTGACTGTTGACCAACCACACCCAAACTTTGAAACTCAAATGGTGGTAATTCTGCAAGGCATTTTTATTTAAGAATGCTGAAGAATCTGCAGATTTTTCAAAAATAGACAAACAGTTGATAAAAATATGCCCACACTGATTAAAATCACGATCTCGAACGAAAGTCTATGCGAACCAACGTCAGTTACTAACTTTCGTATCAAAACGGCGACAACTTTCTTTCGACTTATCGTTCGCATACGTGTTTGCGAGTGAATGAAGTTGTTGCCAGAACACAAATTTTGAACTAGTTTTAAATTGCCTAGAAGTGCGCTATACTTTTGCTTTGCTTACATCAAAAATTTATCAAGACGTTTGTCTACTCTTTTATTTGGTTTCATATGGACTAAATGAATGAATAAAATGGTAGTTGAAAGACATTTTCACCTACTCGTTACTTATTTACCTAGTAGGGACATAAATACGGTTACAACATTGAACACATCCATTTCAATAGTAGAACTGAACATACCCCGTTAATGTCATATGGGTTCTAAAAGCTAACCTCAATAGCGTTAGTCTGTAACGGGATTTTAAAATTGCTTCAACTTTCATCATGAGAACCGTATCGCTATAATAGCGCATTTCTAGTGTGAAATGAAAAAAAAAACGATATTTTCAAAACGCTCCGGCCACTAGGGATTAGCCGCATGTTCGTTAGGGTGTCCCAAAAAATTAAAAGTTATTTTTTTTCAACGCATACCCCCTAATTTTGTTAGAATGGTGTCAAAACATTTGTAAAAAAAGTTTGATGCAATTAGAACCACGATAACGCATGCCGACTTACAACGAAACATATCAGTGCTTGCATACAAAAACACGCGGGAGGTAACACGTGTATGTTTTGTTATTGTCGGTTTGTTTTGTTAATAAATACATAGTTTCGTTCAATCAACATGTCAGTGGAGTTACGCAGCGCAACAAAGGGAATATTTTTAATAGGGAACGTTAAACATCAAATTACCGGATCAAAACTTCCCTCTAATGGTCAAGTACTGGCAGTTCTGTTTTATAATATTCGTGAAGTGAAGTTACAAGTCAATGAAAGTGCAAATCTTACTATCCGTGAGTGCATTATTTTTTGGGAAAAAGCACGTATTCCGACGAAGTCGTTTCCCAATTGTGTTAAAAAGCTAGTCACCTTATACCAAGGTTGGAGGGAGTTGCAAAAAAATGCAAACAAAACACAACATGTGTTTGAACAACGTCGTCAAGAGTTTGTTACAAACTTAGATAATTTGTTTGACATTGCACATGCTGATGCCTTACAACTAATAAAGATAAATGAAGACATAATGTTCTTACAACGACAAAGAGAGCCAGGTCGACCTGGTCACTTAGGTGGCGTGGACAAAACACTGGCGGAAAAAGAAAAAAAGGTACATCTTAGAAGCATTGAGGAAGAAAGGCGGCGTTCTAAATACTTTTCATCCATAACTCCTTCGACATCATCTTATGAACCACTCCAAGAAAGTTTTTCTTCTGATTCTGAAATGATGGATTTTCCAGAAAAATTGCCCATTCCAATCGAGAGCACACAGCCAAATTTTAATAAAATTCCTGTGAGGACAAATTTCATCACACCCAAATTAGTGGCAGCATTAGATAGGTGCCAGATAAGTATGAGAAATTCTGTTTTCATTATTGAAGCAACAATTGAGGCACTTGGGCATAACACAGACGAATTTTCCATAAGTAAATCGTCCATTCAAAGAATTCGAACGGAAAAGCGAAAAGAGCGAGCAGAAGCTATAAAGGTCGATTTTCAAAACGAAGTACCTGATATTGTAACTGTGCACTGGGATGGCAAACTCTTGCCGGCTTTAGATGTTCGCAAATCTAAAGAGGAACGTCTACCTATAGTTGTTTCTTATGATAATAAAGAACAACTTATCGGTGTACCAAAATTGGACGACTCTACAGGACGTGAGCAAGCACAAGCAGTTTGGAACGCTCTTGTTGATCGGAATCTTGAAGATAAAGTGCAAATTTTCTGTTGTGATACTACTGCTTCAAATACAGGTCGTATGAATGGTGCCTGTGTCCTTCTTGAACAGAAACTTGATAGAGAAATGCTGATTTTTGCTTGCCGACATCACGTCTACGAATTGGTTTTAAAAGCGGTATTCAAGGCAAAAATCAGCGAAGTAACTACAGATCCTGACATTCCGTTGTTCAAAAAGTTCCGGGAAAATTGGAAAAATGTCGATCCCAATAGAATACAGAGCTGCACAAAAAAGCTATTATGTCTAAATGCTACAGATATTGACAAATTAGTAGAATTTTACCGAAATGAATTGACAAAAGATATTATTAGAGATGACTATCGAGAATTAATAGAACTTTCGATAATATTTCTTGGTGGAGACAGAGAGAAAAAATTCAAGATACGACCTCCTGGCGCCATGCACCAGGCTCGATGGATGGCGAGAACAATATATTCTTTAAAAATTTCATTACTTAGCTCCCAATTGCAAATTTCAAACAAGGATAAGGCTGGTCTGTTGGACGTCTGCCTATTCATTGTGACATCCTACGTCAAACCCTGGCTTCAATGTATTTTAGCAGTAAAAGCACCTTACCAGGATTTGAACTTTTTAAAGAACATGAAGGCTTACGAAACAATCGACAAAAGCATCTCAAAAGCAGCTTTACAAAATTTCTGCCGGCATTTATGGTATTTGACTGATGAAGTGTCAATCTTGTCTCTATTCGATGATGATGTGGATCAAGAAACGAAAGTAAAAATGGTTGCAAACTTAGCTATAGACAATCCATCACCTCGTGGTAAACGCTACATCCCTTCGAAGGAGGAACTTCTTGGTCCACTTTACGGTAAGCCTGACAAATAAAAATATTAGTTCTGCTTTATTTTATATTACTATATATGACAACTGTTTTCTCTTTATATTTTCAGAGAAAAACATCGATGACTTTGTTTCAAACAAAAGTAAGGCTTTGTTCAATCGACTCAAAATTGATGACCAATTTCTCTCCGAGTGTCCTACTACATGGTCAAATAATGCTTCATTTCAAGATGCTAAAAAGAAGGTGGATACACTGAGAGCAGTTAACGATACTGCTGAAAGGGCAGTTAAGTTAATGACAGACTTTCATGGCTTAGTTACCGTTGAAGAGGAACAAAAACAATTTTTGTTGCGTTGTGTACAGGAACATCGACTGATATATCCTGACTGTAAAAAGCAAACTTTGAAAAGAAAATTTAATAAATAATTTCCTTTTAATGATAAATACTTATTAAATGTATGTTATTTACTAAATGTATGCTAGGTCCTAAAATCCTTTAATAGCTGCTATACTGACATTTATGTCAAATGTTTGACGTCAAGTCGGCACGGGTTATCGTTATGCGATCGCCACAATATTTGTTATTTCTCTTATTAGGGTCAAATAGAAAAAAAAGAGAGGGTATGCGTTTCTTAATTCGAAAAAAAAAAAATTCGCCCTTATAGCTTGGGACACCCTAATGTTCGTCTACCGATGCATAAAACTATTTGAGGAGACTGGAGATGTAAAAGACCGCCACCGGTCGGGCCACCCACGCTCTGTTCGAACACCGCATGTCATAAAAGCCGTTAACTCAAGAATTCACAGAAATCCGCTCCGAAAACAGAAACTCCTGACCCGTGAGATGAATATCACGCAAAAGTCCATGAGTCTACTCATTAAAAAAGACGTTGTACTAGGGGCTTTTAAACGACGTACCGGACATTTATTGACTGCAGCTTTAAAAAAATAGGATTGAAAAATGCAAACGTCTTTTGGTGAAGCACGCTGATAACTTGCACAGAAAAATTTTTTTCATCGATGAACAAATTTTTACCGTTAAGGAAAATTTATCAAGCAAAATGATAGAGTGTATGCGCGGTCATCTAAGGAAGCATCTACACTGATCCCAAGGGTGGAAAAGGGTCATCGCCCAGCTTCAGTCATGGTTTGGTGGGGTGTCTTTTACGATGGGGTCACTGACCTGCATATCTGCGAACAAGGAGTCAAAACATCGGCCAAAGTTTACCAAGAAACCGTTTTGGAAGCTGTTGTGAAGCCTCTAAACAGTTCCCTGTTCCAAAACCAGCCATGGACTTTCCAGCAGGATTCTGCGCCGGCTCATAAGACTGAAACGTCCGAGGTCTGGCTTCGAAACAATTTGCCAGCGTTCATTTCCTCTGAAGAATTTCCCTCAGGCAATCCAGATTTGAACGCATTGGATTACAAATTGTGGACGGTTTTAGAGGACAAGGTTTGTCACAGAAGATACCCCTACATTAGATCTCTTAAGACTGCTATGGTTCGAGCTGTGGCCAATTTTCCAATGGACGAGGTTCGTGCAGCTATTGACGATTGGCCAGTGCGACTTAAGGCGTGTGTAAAGACAAAAGGCGGAGATTTCGAATAAGTAGATTCTTTTTGGATACAATATACATCAATAAATATATTAAAAATATTTGGTCCAAAAACATTCAGTACTTTTTATTTTAAATTATAAAACGTGTGTAACAGTATTTATGTCCCTACTAAGTATGTATGCTCAAAATATTATTTTTCTGAAATGGTTATTTGTTTTGTTTTTATATTATGGTTTTTGAATATTGATCAATAAAAAATAATAATATAATAATAATAATAATATTTATAATGAGACTTTATTTCAGTTTGTGGAATATGGACAAAAAAATCGGATTTTAGTTTGACGTTTTGCTAATGTTTACATAGTAAATATTTATTAATTTTTATTTTTTAAAAACACATTTTTTTTCTAAAAGCACATTAAGTATGCTTTCATATACTATAAGTATTTTTTCGTTTTTATTTCTAAAAAACAGCGAAATTGTGAAAAAAAAAAATTTTTTTTCCAAAATAGATAAAAGGCTATAAAAGGTTTAAACTTTTTTTTTATAATTTTCTTTTGTTAAATGCTGCGTTTTCGTGTATTCATAAGTACCTATCCGAAACTAATAATTAAAAGGGCTGCTATATATTTATCTGGCCTAATAATGAAAATACGAATATTTATCATCAAATGTGGTTTTACTGTTTTTCAAAGTATTCTCCAGCATGATTTATGCACTTTTGCGCTCAAGCCAATTGTCGAAGCACTTTTTCCACCACGATTTAGACACCTCCAAAACTTGTTTTTTTAACGCTTTAACAGCATCTTCTGGCGAAAAAAATCGTTGACCACGCATTTTTTCTTGATGTGCGGAAATAAAAAGATGCCATTGGGTGCCAAGTCAGGCCTGTACGGCAGACAATACGACTTTTGGGCTAGTCAAAAAGCGCTGGTTTGAGCCGATGCATTGTTATGGTGCACAATGATTCGTATTCTCTTCTTCGCGTTTCGAATTTCTCCAAATACATCAGGCAAACAAATTTTGGTGTACCACTCAGAATTGATTGCCATATTGCTCAAGCGGAACAGTCACCTCATGACCAGTTTTGCCGAAGAAACAGGCGACCATTTGCTTCGAAGTGCTTCATCCACGAACAACTTTCGTTGAATTTGGCTCGTCTTTGAAGACCCACACGGTCGATTGCTGTTTTGTTTCGGACTCATACGCATAGATCCATGATTCGTCCCCTGTGACGATCTTATAAACGTAATTTGAAGCACCGCGATCTATTTTTTAAAATTTCTTTGCACCAAACGACACGGGCCTTGTTTTGAGCGATTGTCGATTTGGCGGGATCAAACGAGAACAAACCTTTTTTACGACCAGATGTTCACGCAATATCGAATGAATGCTGGTGGATGAAATGCCCAAGGATGCCACTATCTCACGGAATGTCACATGGCGATCTTGATTTATCAGTTCACGCACGGCATCAATGTTCTTTGGCACGACGGCCGTTTTTGGACGACCTTTACGACCTTCGTCTTTTAGCGAGCGTCGGCCACGATTGAATTCAGTAAACCAGTTTTTCACAGTATTATAGGATGGTGCTTCATCGCCATACAAAGAATTAAGTTCATCGATGCACTATTGTCGTGATAAGCCACGTCGAAAGTTGTGAAAAATGATCGCACGAAACTGTTCACAAGCTAATTCCATTTTTTTGCCAAATTGATTTTTCTAAGTCACTGTAAACCACACAAATGATGGTCGTACGTCAAAACGATCTGAGTACGATTATGCTAAAAAATGTCAAACTTTCCAATGAAAATATCAGATGGCGTCAGGCAACACTTAATGCCTATGCCAGAAATATATAAGCATATAGCAAAAAAATAGTAGTTTTTCTTTTGTTTTTTTAAGGAAATAGTTTTTTATTCTAAAGTTCAATAGCACCTTGATTTATTATAAAATTTTGGTCGGCTAAAAGAAGTTTTAAAAGTTTTTGGTCGGATGAATATTTTTCTAAAGGTAAAAAACGTTAAAAATGTGGATCGCTTCACAATTTTGCGTGTCATCCTTGCGCAGGGGCCATGCTACTTATACATTTTTATAACGTCTCACTACAGTTGGTTTGATAAACATATATGATTGTTTGGCAAAATAAAACTACAAGTCCATAAAATACCCTACAACATTTGATTGTACAATATAAAGTATTTCGCGCCGATTTCTATAGTTTGAGACTTGGCGGACTTAATGTGTGACTTCTAGAGGCAGGAAGGACACATTTCGTTGGGTATATAAAAACATAGTCCGATATGGTTTACTAGATTTCCGGCCCAAATCATAATACAGCCATGCTAGAAAAAAAATGCAACTGAAACCTGGAAATCCTTTAAAAAATCTAAATGAGATATTCAATATAAATTCAATTTATGTTGTTTTGTCAACAGAATTAAATAAAAACTAAAGCACTTCTTCGATTACATTACAGCTGAAAAACTTACAACATATCACACCCGTTTACTCGTTAATCTTCCGCCTAAGGAAACCTTCATTTTTAATTACTCACAAAGGTACACTAAAACTTACCCCCAAAAAACTCCAGAACAACTGTATCAACATTCAGTGTAATTGCGGCACGGTCCGGAAATGAGTGTAAAACTCGAACGAGATCGAAGCAAAGGGCAACAACTTTAATTAAAAGTGATTTAAGCGTTTTCTCTCACCCACGCATTTTCGAAATCAATTTTCCTGCTGCCACACTTCCAGCTACAAGCCGTCAAAACAACACAGAACGCCGCACAAAAACCCAGTACGTTTTCACTTTAAAATTGCGTCAAAAACTTCAAAAAGTAGTTAAACTTAACAAAGCAAGCGAACGGATGAGAGGCACACGAAAGAAGTGAAAGAACACTGGGAATGTGCTCGGGTGTAGAACGTGCAACATTAGGTTGCACATGCACCACTGAGGATGAGGATGATTGTTAACATCGAACACAACAAACACGACGAAAACTACTTTCAACTTTTCTCTTTAAGTTTTTACTCCATATTCTTTTTGGAACTTAGAGCTTTGCACAGTGGGGGCAAATTCTATTGTTAGCTCAATTTTTTTTAGAATTTTTTTCTGATTCGTGTTTTAGACATGTGTGTCTTTGTCTGATCTACTGTTTTGGAGTCTAAACGACCTTACTGCAGCAAATTTGCTCAGTTTTCACAAAAAATTGATATGTATCATTTATTGCCGCACAGAGTAAACATTGCAGAAAAATTGACTGGTTAGATCGAAATCTTTATTAGATTTCAATGCGATTCGATTTGTAGCGTTGGAAAACATTTTTCAAAGTCGACGAGACTGGTCCATGTTTTGATTTAGCCTGCATTCAAATGCACCTGCGGGTTGGACCTTCCATTTAAGACTAGAACATTTTATCACATTCCAATAATATTTGGATTAATAGAATTACACCGAGAATAGGATTAAAAAAGCTGGAATTTTCCTAACTCGTTTTCATTTGTCTTTTTACAGATCGCGCGTTACCTGTGTAAAGCTGCCATCTCATTACTCTCTCCACAATGGGAGAGCGTGATAA
Source organism: Hydrotaea diabolus (assembly GCA_963513945.1). Classification (NCBI taxonomy): domain Eukaryota; kingdom Metazoa; phylum Arthropoda; class Insecta; order Diptera; family Muscidae; genus Hydrotaea; species Hydrotaea diabolus. The sequence goes on from OY740717.1 coordinate 125,308,244, forward strand.
AGATAACATTCCGTTTGCTACACATCAAACTTTGATCGTAGACCCTATGAATTATACTGAACGGCTTTAAAAATCAAAAATCACTGATAATATCGGAATATATTGGTCCACGTTTTAAAATAGCCCCACACAAATGTCCCCCTTAAAGTCACAAAATAAATCCGGTTGTGCTCAGATTTCAATTTTTGGAGTATTATATGTACAAAAATTCATCCGATGACTTAACTTGCATTTGGCTATTTTCATATTAAACAGCATTTATTAGAGCATTAGAGGGTGATCCATAATGAGGTATTTTTTCAAAGCAAAAAAAAATATAAAAATATAAATCAAGTGTGAAATTTGAAAGGATATTTTTTTGGCTTTTATTTTTTTCAATATAATTTCCTTCAAATGTTGACCGCATTTACGCCTCAGGGTTTCCGTTCTGAGGGTCGAATTTTTGATGACTCGTTCGAGCATCTCGACCGGTATGTCTTTAATGACGCGCGTAATGTTGTCTTCCAAAACCTGAATCGTAGCTGGTTTGTCAGCATAGACTTGGACTTTGCGTAACTCCAAAGAAAAATGTCTAAAGGTGTGATATCGATCGATCTAGGCGGCCAACTCACCTGCCCGAAATGGCCTCTCAATAGATCCATTGTTTGAGCAGCTGTATGGCAAGTGGCACCGTCCTGTTGAAACCAAGTGACGTCAAGATTACGGGCTTCAATTTCAGGTAGCATAAAGATCGATAACATGGCGCGATAGCGAGCACCATTCACGGTTACGTTCCGGCCAACATCATTTTTGAAAAACTATGCACCGATGATTCCACCAGCTTATAAACCGCATCAAACCGTGGATTTCTCTGGGTATAATGGCACCTCTTGAACCTCTTATTGTTGCTCTTCAGCCCAGATGAGGATATTTTCTTTATCAACTTTGCCATTGACCCAGAAATGGGCATCACTGAACAAAATTCTGGTCGAAAACAGCGGATTTTCCCGTTTCTCACCGAAAGCTCATTTCCATAATACAGTTGCCAACATTTGAAGGTAATTATTTTCTAAAGAAATATGCCATAAAATATCCTTTAAAATTGCCAATAAAGATTCCACACTTGATTTGAATTTTTATTTTTTTTTGGTTCTGAAAAAAACCTCTAGATGGATCAACTTATATATGTGACGCGCAAAATAGAAAGGGACCTAAGGTTAAAAACCAGTTTTGTTCAGAAGTGCCATTTTAAAGATTAGGTCCCTTTCTATTGCGCTTAGAATCGTCGACTTCACTTTCATAAAACGCGCATATCTCTGGGAGGGAACACTTTTGGGGCATGGGATCGGTCTCATTCGATGCTCCGATGATGTCCACATCAAAAAAAGAAAAAAAATGAAAATTGATTTTTTTAAGCTGATATGGTGAAATTGTTTGCCAAAGTTGGCAAGAAGAACACTTTTTACATTTAAAAAAAAATATAATTGTGTAAAGAAAACTTAAAAAGCGAGATTTACAGCAGTAGTACTCATTCGTTTGGCGAGTGAAGTTTGGTTTTTCTTTGAACAATTGCTGCGAACCTTTTTGATAAAGGTCTTCACGGATCCGAAATCGCGATAAAAACAGTGTGCAGCCACAAAAATTAGTGTTCCTTTTGACATTTTGTTAAAAACTGGTCTTCTATTTAAATATAGATTCAAAAGGTCTCGAGCCGGTTCATCCCTGTTCAATGTGTAAAAGCAAAAGACAGGAATGAAACAAATGAGCTAAACATTTAAAAAGAAATGCTATTTCTAGTCCAAGAAAATATTTTAAATTGAGCAAAACTTCGCACAAACTCTCTTTGGCTTACAATTCTCAAAAAGGATTTCGCAGCGAGCCAACAGGCCTCCTAGAGAACTTGACCCCCTTGGGCCGCGCAACGCTTTCGTCCACACCTTACTTCAGCAAAACTTTGCAAAATATTTTACATTTTTTGCTAAATATTTGAAAAGTAAATATTTTTCACGATTTGGCGAATAATGAAGCGTAAATTAAATTTGTCATTTGGCTTAAATACTTCGAAAAATTGATCAGAGAACCTGTAAGGAATTAAGTTGTATTATTGATCGTCGTGTCCTTCTGTCGGCAGCGTGTCTGCTGAAGGTACGATTGATGCCAAACGATTTAAGTTAGAGCTTTGGAATTGTGCCGTCATCCTTTTTTACATATCTTATATCTAGGGCTATATATAAGTCCATAGGTATAAGGAACGAAAATAAAAAATTACAGTAAGGAGAGACTTATGTCGGGCATGGTAGACATTGTGATAACCTACACCATTGTGATACTTTGAGGATTAAGCAACTCTGCCTTTAGCTTAAGCAAGGTCGGACTTAATATGCGTTATTTTTTTCTCATAATGCACCAACAAAAAATTTGATACCACGGTTATTAATTGTGGCTTCTAGATCCGCAGGACCTCAAGGGCCTGTGGGGGGGCTATTCGAAAACATGAAACAATATGGTCCAATGTCACAGGGCATCAGTGTTGGTCGCTCGTAACGCTCTATGTCAAATTAAGTAGGAATCAGATGTAAATTGTAGCTTTTAAAGTGGCAGATTCTGAGATGGGGAAGGAGCTTTGTTTCACCTCAGTTAAATAACGGTGTAAATGGTCGCTCATAACGCACTATACAAAATTTCGGCTTGTTTGGTTATAATTTGTGGCTTCTCGAGCTGCAGGACCTTAAATCGGAAGAGACCTTTCTGCGGGAACTTTTCGAAAACATAGACCGATATGGTCCAATTTCATAAAAGATATGTGTTAGTCACTCGTAAAGCTCTGTCGGAATCCAGTGTAATATAAGGCTTTTGGAGCTGTCGGTTCTGAAATCGGAAAGGACCTTTGTGTGAGGGTTTCACTTAAATATGGACCTATGTGGTCCTGTTTCACCTCAGTTAATTGATTGTCGCTCATAAGGAACTATGCAAAATTTAGGAGTTATCGGGTGTAATTTGTGGCTTCTAGAGCTGCAGGACCTCAAATCGGGAGGGACCTTTGAGTGGATGCTATTTGAACATGTGGGAGGCTATTCGAAACTTTTACCGTTATGGACAAACTTTACCAGAGATTGGTGCTGGTTACTTAAAATGCTTCGTGCAAAATTTGGTCGATAACGGATGTAGTATGAGGCTTTTAGAGCTGTAGGTTCTAAAATCGGGAAAACCTATGTCTGTTATTAAAACATGCAGCGATGTGGACAAACTTCAATAGGGTTCGTCCGTGGCCCAAACTTGAAGAATATACCAAGTCTTTATCAAAATCATTACTTTAATTACAGCGATAAATGGACAGATGGACGGACATAAGAAAGGAGGCACGGTCGGCCGAACAACGTTAAAGCTAATGAGATAGTCAGTCTGAATGCGTCAGTATACTTAACTCTAACTCCAATTCCAATTTGTCGCACACATCTGCTCTAAGTGGTACTCTCTACCGTAGTGAAGGGTAAACAAGTTGGTGAAGAATGAAGTCGACTTTTGATTTAAAAAAGTGGACTTAACCAACATTTTTGAATCGACTTCATTCCACATTTTTCTGATTTTATTTCACAAATACGTATTGAGGTCCTTAAGGTCTAGAAATCGCAATCAATAACGCTTAAATTTTGCATGGTACGTTATAAGCTACTATTATTTCACTGTTGCGGAACTGGACCACATAGGTCCACATTATCGTACAGCCCCCACACAAAGGTTCTTCAACGTTTAAGAATCTGCAGATTAAGAAACCACATTTTACTTTCGATTCCGACCAAATTTCACATGAAGCGTTACGAACGACCAAAACCTATGTCCTGAAAGATTGGACCATATAGGTCCATGATTTTGAATAGCCTACACACAAATGTCCCTCCCTTTTTACGTTACGAACGACCAAAACCTATGTCCCGTAAGATTGGACCATATAGGTCCATGATTTAGAATAGCCTACACACAAATGTCCCTCCCTTTTTAAAGATCCGCTGCTTTAGAAGCAAAAAAGTTTACCCTATAACGCTCAAATTGCGTAAGGTCCGTTATGGACTACAAATAATTAACTCAAACATATTGACCTCACTGCAGACTAGAACCGAAATAACTTATCACCCAGTACGAGAAATTCGCTTAAATTGCAAGCTCCGTTAAATTTTAAAACGGTTTTCTATACGTGTACGTAAAGAGTACGCCCCATTCGGAAACTTCCAGTGCAAATGCACCACTCCGCCCACTTTTGGTATACGCATAATATCTTTAATACACGTATAAGATTCTGCTAAAGATTAGTAACTAGCAAATAGAATATAAATTCGACTAGCTGAGGATAATTAGACTAACTGGAGTCCTAGCCACTCCCCTTCTTGCACCTTTTACATACATGGTACTACCCTAGCGTAGATTGGAACCCACATAACTTTTTCCTAATGCATGAATTGCTCTTAACGAGGGCTGCTATATATATTTCTGCCCTGATAATGAAAACGCGAATATTTATCATCATAAATGGTTTTATTGTTTTTTAAAGTATTCTCCAGAATGACTTATACACTTTTGCATGCGCTCAAACCAATTGTCGAAGCACTTTTTCCAGTTCGATTGAGACACCTCCAGAACATGGTCAGGGCTGTATGGCGGATGACCCATTAATTCGACATTTTGGCCGTTCAAAAAGGCGCTGGTTTGAGCCGACCTGTGAGAGCTTGCATTGTCATGGTGCACAATGATTCATCTTCTCTTGTATGTTTTTCGAATTTCTCCGAAGACTTCGGGAAATCAAATTGCGGTGTACCACTTAGAATTGACCGTTCTTCGTTGCTCAAGCGGAACAGTCGCCACATGACCAGTTTTGCCGAAGAAACAGGCGACCATTGGCTTCGAAGAGCATCTTTCACAAACAACTTTTGTGTGAAAAAAATCTTTGTACACCCACACGGTCGACTGCTGTTTTGTTTCCGTCTCATACGCATAGATCCATGATTCGTCACCTGTGACGATTTTATAAACGTCTTTTGAAGCACCGCGATCGTATTTTTTCAAAATTTCTTTGCCCCAGTCGACACGAGCCTTTTTTTTAAGCGATTGTCAAATGGTGCGGGATACAACGAGAACAAACCAGGTGCTCATGCAAAATCGAATGTTTGCTTGTGGAAGAAATGCTCACGGTATGTCACATGACGATTTTGCATTTTCAGTTCACGCGCGGCATCAATCTTCTCTGGATCAACTGCCGTTTTTGGATGGTCTTCACGACCTTCGTCTTTGAGCGAGCGTCGGCTACGATTGAATTCATTAAACCAGTTCTTCACAGTGCTATAGGATGGTGCTTCATCGCCATACAATGATTTAAGTTCATCGATGAACTCTTGTCGTCATAATCCACGTGGAAAGTTGTGAAAATGATCAAACAAAAATGTTCACAAGTTAATTCCATTTTTTGCCAAATTGATTTTTTTCAAGTCACTGTAAACCATATAAAAGATGGTCGAACGTCAAAACGTTCTGAGTACGTTTATGCTAAAAAGTTTCAAACTTTCCAATGAAAATGTCAATAGTGCAAGACAGCACTTAGTGTTGCCTAGGCCAGAAATATGTATAGCAATTTATAATTTTATAATTAATAAATTTAGCACTTTCCACTCAATCGACACTTTACAAAATTTGGATATGATCGGTAGTCTTCAAGCAATGGAGGACGGAAGGAAGGGAAATTTAAATTTCTAATATGGGAGAGGGTATATGTAAGTCGGATCACTTTGCCATATTGTTTAAAACTTGTCTTCTATTTAAATATAGAAGCAAGGGGTCTTGCGCCGGTTTAGCCCCTGTTCAATGTGTAGAAGCAACTGACCGAAATATAACAAACGAGCTAAACATACGAACATTTTTTACTAGTTTATTTATTATGCATTTATTGAACTTAATTTATTCCTTAAAATTTTGTCCATTTACAGAAATTGAAAAATATATATCTACAAAAATGTCAGAGAAGTTTAAATGTGTACTATATACTATCGACTAAATAACTCAGCTTAATTTAAAGTTATAAGAATTTACTTTTTTTGGAACACTGGCAATTATTCCCCACAGTAAAGTTTGGCTTCTTTAAAGTTTGCTTCGAAAATACCCCATTTTCCAAGTTTGCGTGCTTTTACTAGTTAATTAATGAAATATTATTTTCTCTATTTAAAGAATTTTAAAAATAAAGGATTTTAAAAATGAGGATAGACAACAGAAGAACTTCTTCAGAAATATTAAGTTTTAAGTATTCATTATTGTTATTAATTGCCCATCGCCTAGTTTCACATGTGGTAAACTGGAATGTCAGAAATAAATACTTATGTGAAATAGTTATAAGACAGAAATTTGATTGAAAGGACACTGAGGTATAACCATTTTACACATTTTTTATAACTACTCTTATTTAAGTAAAAAACGTTTCAAAGTGTATTTTTGGAAGAAGGAAATTATCTAGTATTTATTCGAATTTTTAGAAGGAAAGGCTTCATGAGTTGTAGGCAAAATACAAGGTGTCCTTTGGGAAGGTATACTACTTTGTTTGTTTATAATTTTTGATTCAATTAAAAAGAGAATGGATCAAATATTGATAAATGATTTACCTAATGTCGGCAATTATGTCTGAAATACAATATCAGATAAGTGTCCGTCTCTGTTAGCCTCACAAATGCGATCCCTTTTGAGCTCATTTTTCATAACATTCTCACACATTTCAAGGGGTATTTCATTAATTTCATCACGAATATTTTGTTTAAGTTGCTCAAGCGTTTCTGGTTTGGTTGCATAAACCTTGCTTTTCAGATATCCCCAAAGAAAAAAGACCGGAGCATACAAATCAGGCGGCCGTGGAGGACAATCAACATCAGCATTTCTTGAAATAACTTGTTGTGGAAAGAGGTCTCGCAGTAATTAAATTGTAATCCTGGCTGTATGAATGAAAAAGTTGACTGATGAATAATTTAAGGGTTTTCCATTGCCCTGAACCTACTTTTCTGTTAACGAGTATTCACATATCCATTTAAACGAAAATGTGCCTCATCACTCATTATTATTTTTTTATGGAAATCGGCGTTGTTATGGGCGAGCTGTAACATTCTATTGGCATTTGTACGGCGATGTAAATGGTTTTGGGGAAGAAGCTCTTGAGTCAACTGAATCTTAAATGAAAACAAATTTAAAGTCTTGTGCAAAATTGTGGCCAAAGTTGTTCTTTGAAGACCTGAGCTCCTGAGCACGGCGTCGAATTGTGGTTGATGGATTGTTTTAAGAACTTTCTTGAGCAGCAGTTATGTTTTCAGCCGATCTTGCAGTACGTTGTGGTCCCTGCTTGGGCCTATCAGCTACAGACACTCTTTCTTCGAAATCAGTCACTACTCGATAAATGGTGCGTATTGTTGGCACGTTGTTTCTCCCAAAAATTGCACGTAACTTTCTCATCGTCACAGTAATTGATGGCGATTTTGATTAAATGTTTTAACGATTTAAACACGTTGGTTTATCGAATATTTGTCCATAATAAATTTGACACGTCTCTAGTTCACGACTGCCAAATATGAACTGTCAAAACTAGTGTGTACCAAAATGGCGACAAAACAAAGTAGTGTACCTTACCAGCAAACACCCTGTACAAACTGATAAGAATATTGAAAAAATCTCTTCAGCGGCGGGTTTTCAATCTTGTTAATACCGGCGTCTCAAAGAGTAAGATATTAGTCTCTAAGCGGAGTAAAAGCTTCTCTGCAAAATGCATTACCCGTTCCGATTTGGCATAAGAAAGGTCCCGCTAAATAAACATAAAAAGAATATTGTTTCCAGCTCGCTGATTTGAGGGAAGATCTTTGATTTTTGCATGAATCTTGATTATTTTTCTAGATTTAATTTATGTTTTTTTCTAGATAAAATGTCCTTTTACTGTTTACCATATTTCTTCGAGCGCAAGTTACAAGGTACTTGTTTGGTGCGTAACCGACTAAAAGTATTTAAAATATATTGCTTTCCTTATTATTTAAAAAAAATACAAAATACATAAACCGGTAATGAACATATTTTCATTATATAAGCACTTTGCCATCTTTTATTTTATCGCGTTGCCATATGAAATTATTATACTATGAAAGTGCATAAACTTTGCTGAATAGTTGTCCACTGCTCAGGAAGGTGCAACGGAATCCCATATTTGTTGCCTGCAGCGTATGACGTACAACACACACACACACGTTGTTGTAAAAGAAATCTATTGATGGCTCTCGATGTGGAGTCTCTTTAGAGCTGGCAAGAGTGAGTTGTATTTTCGTGGGCAATTGTGTGAAGAAAACTTGAAAAGTAAGGTTTACAACAGTAGTTCTCATTCGTTTGTGGAGAGCCTGGCCTTATAGAGTTCGGTTTTACTTTCAACAATTGCAGCAGGGCTTTCTGAAGAGGGTTGTCACGGACCCGAAATCATGATAAAAGTAGTGTGCAGCCACGAAAATCAATGTCACTTTGCCATTTTGTTAAAAAATTGTCTTCTATTTAAATATAGAAGCAAGAGGTCTTGAGCCGGTTTAGTCCCTGTTCAATGTGTTAGCAATTTCCCGTAGAAATTTTCGTGCTTCGCAAAATGCACTCACCGGTTTTCTTTTAAGCACACGAAATATTTGGAGGAAATTTTTCTACCTTCCTTACAATGATGAACAGTTGTTTGATGATGTTGAGCTATATCGAAAGTTAAAAAGGAAAAAGCTTCGTCTGAGAAAAGAAGAGACACATGAAAAGAAAGTGATGCAAATGGGAATCTGAAAACTCAAACGCCATGCGTGCTGCGAATCTGGAAAAATTATCTTTCCAATTTATAAGCGTCTGAAGAGCGATGCCGATGATAATAGAATGTCCAAAACCGAAACAGACATTCCGGTTTTATGGCCAAATCTTAAATTAAGTTCCTTAACAATAGTTAAAACCCTACATGTCGGGTTACCCGGTTTTTGCTGTCGGGCTTTCCGGTTTTCGATTTTTTTTGTTGTATGTATGGGTGGACGGTTTTATAAAAAAGTTTAAAAAAGTACTGATATTTTTGTCAAATTTCTATTTTTATTGGAAAGGTCAAATGACAAAGATTGACCTTTCCAATAAAAATAGAAATTTGATAAAATATCAGTACTTTTATAATAGAACACAACATCATGCATATAACTACCATAAATTGATCGGCAGTATCTCATCCGATCAAACCAATTTTTTAGTACATTTTCTATTGTTTCGGGTCGAATCTCTTCGACTTCATAACGCTTCAGTTGGGAAGCCTCTTGTAAGGCACAAGCAATTTGTATGAGGACTTTATGAAAAAAGGCTGTATGGCTTATTTCGGTGCAAGATTGATTGCTTGTTAATCGTCATATTCCATTTGACGGACCTTGGTCCGGAAAGATGACCCATTTAAACAAGGACAAAAAGAATGCAATTTTCAACCAAATTGAAAAATTACCTTATTTCTAAAATCTTAGAAAATTTGGAGCCTGTCTAGGAGCACAATTACTTCTCTGATTCGGAAAATATTTTCAATTCTCAGGCAAAATGTCCGATAAGGTCAGTTTTTAACTTTCAAAAAAATCAGATACGTGTTTGAAAAAAATCCCGAAATGTCGGTTTTCCAAAACCCCGGGTATTTTGAAACTCTAATTATAAGCTCACCCTACTAGGTGGAGGGTATGTATCATTTGTATCTGTATAAATCGAAAAAAAAACATTTAAGACACTACATAGACCCGTCTCACGATTCCTCAAGTAATTTGCGCCATGTAATGTCCGTGCTGCTGGTTCGCACAATACCTATTAAAAGGAGCTATCAATCGATTTTAAATACTGCTCATCGTATAAAACTGAATGTGGAACTGAAAATGGGCAATTTCGCCACACCCTTTTGTTACCTCCGACATAAAAGTACCATTACGCTAACTTTTGGCATTGTTATAATGGCCGTGTTCTCTCGGCAACTCACTTAGGAGGTCGCTTACTCGATAACTTCACACTCGTAGAAAAAAGTATGGTTGTGGTGACGATATTCGAAGAGGTAACACAATTGTTAAGTATATGGTTGTGGTACAAACATATTATGATCCTCAGAACAATAATATAATTGAAAACAACAATACTATGATCCTCACAACAATAGTATGATTCACACATATCCGTACTATGGTCCCGACAGCAATAGTATGATTCACACTCAACCATGCTTTGATCTCCACAACCATATTATGATCCTCACAACCATAGTTTGTTTCACATACAACCATAGTATTATCCTTACAACCATAGAATGACCCACACGCAACCATGTTATGATTCCTACAACCATAGTATGATCACACACAATTATACTATGATCCCCAAAATTATTTATTAGAATTGGGTTAAGTTGTCAACTAATTATAGTTTTTTGCCTTTTTACTGTTTTTGTTGTTGAAAATGTGATATTAAAAAATATGACTTTGCACCAACATAACCTTTTTTCTTTAGAAGCCTTTAAATGATGCTGTACGAATATGGATCTGTAAAAGGGTTCCTAATTTTATGGATATATTTCGTGTACTCCCGGTGTTGTCCCATAGGGAGATAGAGTTTTTTTTTAGTACAAAAATAACATTTGTTAGTTCTCCTCGTACCCTTACCCTACTAGGTAAGAGGGTATATAAGTATGTATATCATTTGTTACGCATCGAAAAAACAGGACCCTACACATGCTTTGCCCAAATTCGTTTTTTGGCTTTTGAAGTCATTTGAGCCATGTCCGTTTGGTTTGCACTATAACTAGGAATGGAGCTACCAATCGTTTTTCAATTTTGCATGTAGTAATAACGGGTGATCAATCTAAAGATATTTTTTCACAGATAACGCGTGAGCTGTGTTACACTTTTTCTTTTCATTATGGTCTGCCATTTTATCATGGAAAGACTTACACCGCGAAAAGGTTTGGTGCGGTTTATGGGCTGGTGGAATCATCAATCCATTTTTTTTCGAATTTGTAACGGGGGATCATCATAGAGGTATTTTTTCAAAGGGGTTTTTTTCATAGATTACCCGTGAGCTGAGTTAAACTTTTATTTTTCTTTTCGGGATTGTTTGCCATTTTATCATGAAAAGACTTAGCCCGCGACGGTTTCAAAATTGATAATGGCCGGAACCTAACCGTGAATGGTGCTCGCTATCGCTCAATGATATCGGATTTTTACTACCTGAAATTGAAGTCCGTAATCTTGACGTCATTTGTTTTCAACCGGACGGTGCCACTTGCCATGCAGCTGATCGAAACAATGAATCTATTGAGAGGTTATATCAAAGAGCATCTAATTAGACGTTTTGGACCGGTGAGTTGGCCGCCTAGACTTTTTTCTCTGAGGCTAAGTCTATGCTAACAAACCAGCTACGATTCAGGTTTCGGAAGCCAACACTGCGCGAAATACCGGTCAAAAGGCTCGAACGAGTTGTCCAAAATTAAACCCTCAGAATGGACACCCTTTAGCGTATTTGTGTGGCGATGAAACACTATTCTATAGCCCTGTGAAAAACTGGTTTAATGAATTCAATCGTGATCGACGCTCGCTCAAAGAAGAAGAAGGTCTTCCAAAAACGACCGTTGTGCCAAAGAACATTGATGCCGTGCGTGAACTGATAATGCAAGATGGTTATGTGACATACCGTGAGATAGAGGCATCCTTGGGCATTTCTTCCACCAGCATACAGTCGATATTGCATGAACACCTGGACGTAAAAAAGGTTTGTTCTCATTGGATCCCGCACAATTTGACAATCGCTCGAAAAAAGGATCATGTCGATTGGTGCAAAGAAATTTGGAAAAAATACAATCATCGCGCTTCGAAAGACGTTTATAAGATCGTCAAAGGTGATGAATCATGGATCTATTCGTATGAGCCCGAAACAAAACAACAATCGACCGTGTGGCTCTTCGAAGACGAGAAAAATCCAACGAAAGTTGTTCGTGGCAGAAGCACTTCGAAGCAAATGGTCGCCTGTTTCTTCGGCAAAACTGGTCATGTGGCGACTGTTCCGCTTAAGCGACGTAGGACGTCAATTCTGAGTGGTACAGCACAATTTGTTTGCCTGAAGACTTCGGAGAAAATCGAAAAACGAACAAGAGAAGATGAATCATTGGGCACCATGAAAATGCGAGCTCTCACATAGCGGCGCAAACCAGCGCCTTTTGACCGGCCAAAACGTCAAATTGATGGGTCATCCGCCGTACAGTCCGGACTTGGCACACAATGACTTCATTTTATTTCCGCATATCAAGACAAAAAATGCTTGGTCAATTTTAGTCGCCAGAAGATGCTGTTGTAATGTTCAAAAACCATGTTTTAGAGGTGTCTCAATCGGAGTGGAAAAAATGCTTCGACAATTGGTTTGAGCGCATGCAAAAGTATATAAATCATGCTGGAGAATACTTTGAAAAACAATAAAACCATTTTTAATGCTAAATATTCGCATTTTTATTAAAAAGCCTGAATTATATATAGCAGCCCTCGTAATGGAGAAAGGAAGACAAACATTTTTTTTATTTAAAGCGTTGGTTTTCAGCGTTCTTTGTACGAGTTTAAAGAGAACACATGTTTTTGATATATAAAACTAATGCCATCACTTTTCGGAATAACTTCGGAAAATTGTGAAAACGCGTGAACAGTATATCAGGGCGAAAACAAATTGGCGTTTTGCATATCGCATGCGACTTGTAAACGTCATGATTGTTATAACATAGGCGTATTTATGGGTGGGTGTATATGAAATTCGGTTTAAGCAACGAAAGCTTTTGTACTTGTTCCACCATGGGTTGACGCATTGATGTTTATTCGGATTACTATTAAACATATACGACCAATTCCCAAATAGTTCTGATACCTGAAGGACATTGCCATGAACTATATCACAATCCAGTTATGCTTCCGTTGGTCTCTCTTTCTACTTCCTATCCTAACCCAATTTCTAAACCCTCCCTCTTAAAGGTAGACGGGGGAGGAAAACCTTTTTAACAAATTACTCATAATCAAATGCCTTACATAACAACAACGACAACAGCAACAATAATATCATTTAGCCCTATGAATGGTTGTTGCTATATGAGCAACAAATTTGGCATGATGGCTGCCGACGGCAGCAAATGTAATAAAATCTAATAAAATCCCATGAAAAAAAGGGCGGTCAAAAGTATTAAAGGTATTATGTGCACACTTCAGATCCATTTTCCGGCTTAGAGTCACTTAAGGCCTGTAAATAATGCCACGGCAGCAATCGTAGAAGCGAGGCGGGCAGGCTGGCGAACGGGTGGCTGGCCGGAAGTGCGAAAGGGAACCTAGAAAAGTGAAATTATGTAAAACTGCATTTGAGTGCGATTCATGAGATAAGCAGATTTAATCGAAATTAATGTTGAAGATTATGTTAACTTGAGTTTATTTGAGTCTGTCTGTGTGTGTGAGCGTGCGTGGGCACTGACCATTCTGTTGGCGAAAGCATTCAACAAAATAGCCACTTGAGAGTTGAGAGAAAAGTGGAAAAGTTTCCGTTTCATTTTATGGAAAACCCAAGTGTTATGTTGTACTTGAGTTGAGTTGTTCGCAATGTTAACTGATGACTTGGCGTTACTTTTCACTTAAAGGTAAGTAATGACCACTTAAAGCTCCTGCTGAACTATTAAGATTTTATATAACAGATAAAGGTACTCATCATTGAATTTACAGCCTTGGGATTACAAATCGTTTAGATCAAGTCAAAATATAGGCAATTTTTGTACCACACATTCAGTTAAACACGGATTTTCAATTAAAATCAATTAAATACAGATTTTCTTTAGCGATAATCGATCTTTCGTATCTGCTGCCTATCCTGGGCCATCTGCTGCCCATCCTGTGCCATCATGTGCTTCCTGCAGGATACAATTCGTATTGAATTGCAATCGTGGAACATAAATCCTGGACCTTTGAGCCGTCATTACGAGGGTTGCTATACATATTTCTGCCCTAGGCAACACTAAGTGCTGTCTGTCGCCATCTGGCAGTTCCGTTGCAAAGTTTGACATTTTTTAGCATAAACGTATTTAGAACGTTTTGGTGACCGACGACCATCACTTGTGTTGTTTACAGTGCCTTGAAAAAATCAATTTGGCAAAAAAAATGGAATTAGCTCGTGAACATTGTCGTGCGATCATTTTTTACAACTTTCGACGTGGATTATCACGACAAGAGTTCATCGATGAACTTAAATCTTTATATGTGACGCGCAAAATAGAAAGGGACCTAAGGGTAGAAACCAGTTTTGTTCAGGAGAGCTATTTTAAAGATTTAACTACGTGTATCTTTGGTGTACCATCACTTTCATAAAACGCGCATATCTATGGGAGGGAACACTTTTGGGGCATGGGATCGGTCTCATTCGATGCTCAGATGTTGTCCACATCAAAAAAAAAGTGAAAAAATATTTTTTTACCCTTAGGCCCCTTTCTCTATGCGCTGTCACATATGGTGATGAAGCACCATCATATAGCACTGTGAAAAACTGGTTTAATGAATACAATCGGTACCGAAGCTCGGTCAAAGACGAAGATCGTCCAAAAACGGCCGTTGTGCCAGAGAACATTGATGCCGTGCGTAAACTGATAAATCAAGATCGTCATGAGACATACCGTGAGATAGAGGCATCCCTGGACATTTCTTCCTCCAGCATACATTCTATATTGCACGAACACCTGGCCGTAAAAAAGGTTTGTTCTCGTTGGAACCCGCGCAATTTGACAATCGCTCAAAAAACGGCTCGTGTCGATTGGACCATAACAAATAAAAATACGAGATAGCTGTACGTATCGACTTGCCATTCATAAAGGGATCACCGAAACAGCATATGCTTTATCTCAAGGAGAGATATAATTCCAAAATGTATCTTAGCTGAATTGGGAAATATGTTCTTACTTTGTGTAAAAGATTCTTGTGCCAAACATTATCAAAGGTTAGAGAAACATTCAAGGACACTGCTCTGCAAACTTCTTTGTTCTCCATAGTTCTTTTAATGGTATCACAAATCCTATGTGCTTAGTTAACTGCAGAATGTTCTGGTCTAAAACCGAATTGGTGATTGGTATACTAATTTTTTATTTTTGTAGGCCGCATTCTGTTACGAGTAAGAATTTATTTGTCTAGAAATTTTAATAGAATTGATGGTAGAGATATTGGTCGATTGAAAGTGACTTCGTTAAAAGGTACGTCAGGAAGGGCTAGAGGATCAAAGCGTTATTAAATAATGCCATAAGTTTTGTAACTGTGGCAGTTTGTGGCAGTTCCATATGTACCTCAGAAATTTTTAGGTCGAATCCTGGACATTTATTTCTTCTTAAGTACTTAATTTCCAATTCTATTATACTTAGTAGGGACATAAATACTGTTACAACATTGAACACACCCATTTCAATAGTAGAACTAAACATACCCCGTTAATGTCATGTGGGTTTTGAATGCTCAATAGTTTAGTCTGTAACGGCATTTTAAAATTGTTTCAACTTTCATCATGGAGTGGACAGATAATGAGAACCGTATCGCTGTAATAGCACTTTTCAAGTGTGAAATGAAAACAAGCGATATTTTCAAAACGCTCCGGCCACTAAGGATTAGCCGCATGTTCGTCTACCGATGCATAAAACTGTTTGAGGAGACTGGAGATGTCTCCTCTTTTGTTGGCCGCATTCTGTTATGAGTAAGAATTGATTTGTCTAGTAATTTCGATAGAATTGATAGTAGAGATATTGGACGATTGAAAGTGACTTCGTTAAAAGGTACGTCAGGAAGGGCTAGAGGATCAAAGCGTTATTAAATAATGCCATAAGTTTTGTAACTGTGGCAGTTTGTGGCAGTTCCATATGCACCTCAGAAATTTTTAGGTCGAATCCTGGACATTTATTTCTTTTGAAGTACTAAATTTCCAATTCGATTATACTTAGTAGGGACATAAATACTGTTACAACATTGAACACACCCATTTCAATAGTAGAACTGAACATACCCCGTTAATGCCATATGGGTTTTAAAAGCTAACCTCAAAAGCGTAAGTCTGTAACGGAATTTTAAAATTGTTTCAACTTTCATCATGGAGTGGTCAGACAATCAGAACCGTATCGCTGTAATAGCACTTTTCAAGTGTGAAATGAAAAAAAGCGATATTTTCAAAACGCTCCGGCCACTAGGGATTAGCCGCATGTTCGTCTACCGATGCATAAACCTGTTTGAGGAGACTGGAGATGAAAAAGACCGCCACCGGTCGGGCCGCCCACGCTCTGTTCGAACACCGCATGTCATCAAAGCCGTTAAATCAAGAATTCACAGAAATCCGCTCCGAAAACAGAAAATCGTGGCTCGTGAGATAAATATCACGCAAAAGTCCATGAGACGAATCATTAAGAAAGACTTGGGACTTGGGGCTTTCAAACGACGTACCGGATATTGCAGCTGCAGCTTTAAAAAAAATTGGATTGAAAAATGCAAAGTCTTTTGGCGAAGCACGCTGATAACACTAGTTTACACCGGAAATGTACATTTGATGAGAGGTGACTTTTCTAATGTATTTCCATCTGCTGAATTCAAAAATCAAGGTAAAATTTTTTATGGAACAGTTTTTGAGATATCCTTATATTTTTATTTTTTCGTCCTTTTTTCACTTGACAAATCATATCTCGAGCTAGAAATGTCTGATTATATCGTTCTTGGTACTTATGCAAGGTATTGAGTAGACGAACAAACATGTATAATTGGATCTTTTATAAGTTAAGTGGTTCAAAATATATCGATGAAAATAGGGCAAATTTTCAAAAAAATCATATTTTAGAGTGATCCTGTGCCGGCGGAAAAGTACATACCGTTGAAAAGACGTCCGGTTTCTCTTCATGTTCGTAAAGATGATACTTTAACGTAAGAACTAAGACCAACCACAAGAAAATCGACCGAAAAATGACAAAGTTATAAGCAATTGAGTGAATAAATCCAAATCCCATATTTTCCGAATATTTTATTTTTTTCGACATTTGACATTTTTGTGTGCTAGAAATAGTTGTGGTTTTTACCTTGATTTTTGAATTCAGCAGATGGAAATACATTAGAAAAGTCACCTCTCATCAAATGTACATGAAAAAAATTTTATTTTGTAAAGTAGTGTAACTTGCACAGAAAAATTTTGTTCACCGATGAAAAAATTTTGACCGTTCAGGAAAAATTTAACAAGCAAAATGATAGAGTGTATGCACGGTCGTCTAAGGAAGCATCTGAACTGATCCCAAGGGTGGAAAAGGGTCATCACCCTGCTTCAATCATGGTTTGGGGGGGTGTCTCCTACGATGGGGTCACTGACCTGCATTTCTGCGAACAAGGAGTCAAAACATCGGCCAAAGTTTACCAAGAAACCGTTTTGGATGCTCTTGTGAACTCTCTTAACAATTCCCTGTTCCAAAACCAGCCATGGACTTTCCAGCAAGATTTTGCGCCGGCCGATAAGGCTAAAACGTCGCAGGCCTGGCCTCGAAACAATTTTCCAGCGTTCATTTCCTCTGAAGAAAGGCCTACAGGCAGTCCATTGGATAACAAATTGTGGACGGTTTTAGAGGGCAAGATTTGTCACAAAAGATACCCCAACATTGGAACTCTTAAGACTGCTTTGGTTCGAGCTGTGGCCAATTTTCCAATGTACGAGGTTCGTGCAGCTATTGACGATTGGCCAGTGCGAATTAAGGCGTGTGTAAAGACAAAAGGCGGACATTTCGAATAAGTGAATTATTTTTGGATACAATATGCATCAATAAATATATTAAAAAATATTTTGTCGAAAAACATTCAGTACTTTTTATGTTACAGCATAAAACGTGTGTAACAGTATTTATGTCCCTACTAAGTAGATTAGATATGAGATGTGGCTTACAAATAGACAAATCGGGGAGCTTTATCTGCATTTGAACCGATTTTCTTCAATTTTAATAACGTGTATAATTGGTCCCAAAAACATATGAGTGTCCATGAAGATTGAATGTTAAATGTGGCCTCTATAGCTCAAGACAAAAAATCAATTTTAATAATGGGTTTTCTTGGTCCAAAAAAAAAAACAGATGTGTGCAAAATTTTGCGAGTATTGGATGTTATTTGTGGCTTCTAGAGCTAAAGACATAAAACTGGATGAACATATACGTGGGAGTTATATCTAAATCAGAACTGATTTTCTTCAATTTCAATAATGTACTTCCTTGGCCTATAAATCTTCTCGTGATAGATAAGTTTCAGCAAGATTGGATGGAAGATGTGGTTTCTAGAGCTAGACTCTTTAACTCGGATGAGTATATATATGTGGGGGCTATATCTAAATCTGTTCGATTTTCTTCAATTAGCGATCCGTCCTTGGTCCGAAAAACTTACTTCTGCCAAATTTTATGAAAATCGGGCAACAATGACAGACTTCGTTAAATGAAATCAGCTAGTGATTCTGAGTCAATCGGTAGTCGATTTGGTACTTACAAACATATGCCATGAAACTTACTTATAAAGGGTGTTTTTTATTGAGGTATAGAACTTCGAATTGAAATAAAACACAAGAAAATCGTTTTAATGTCCATCAATTTGGCTTTATTGGAAGGATAATTTTATGCCATTAATGTTTAAATATGATTTCGGGCATGTGGCCGCCGCGGCTGGCTCGAATAAAGCCAATTCTACAGGTCCAATTTTCAACCACTTTTTCGAGCATATGGGGCCGTATGTTGGCAATAACGCCACGAATGTTGGCTTCCAAGTCCCCTAACGTTTCTGGTTTGTTGGCGTAGACGAGCGACTTCACATATCCCCAAAGAAAATAATCCAATGGTGTCAAATCACACGATCTTGGTGGCCAATTGACAGGTCCATTCCGCGAAATTTTGCGCTCATCGAATGTTTCCTTCAATAATTCGATTGTGACGTGCGCTGTGTGGCATGTAGCGCCGTCTTGTTGGAACCACAACTCATTCACATTCATGCCATCCAATTCGGGAACAAAATAGTCGGTTATCATGACTCTATACCGCTCTCCATTAACGGTAACTGACTCTCCAGCATTATTTAGGAAGAAGTATGGCCCAATGACTCCAGCAGCCCATAGAGCACACCAAACAGTCAGTTTTTGTGGATGTAATGGCGTCTCAAGGGTCTCATGTGGATTCTCCTCACTCCAAATGCGGCAATTTTGCTTGTTGACGTAGCCATTCAACCAAAAATGAGCCTCATCACTGAACAAAATTTTGTGATGAAAATCAGCATCGAGATGAATCTCATTTTCGGCCTATTTTGCAAGCGTTGTTCTTTTGTCAACCTGTTCATGATGAAATGGCAAACCAAACTAAATATTAATCACTTGACAGCTGACAAAATGGCCGCCAGTTAAAAAATTGATGCCAACTTAAAGTTCTATACCCCAATAAAAAACACCCTTTACTTAATACCCTGTTCCACAAAGGGGTGCAGGGTATTGAAAGTCGGATGGCATGGCTTTTATGAAGAAAAATGATCCAATGATGCGACCACTTCACTATCAGCACTAAATTCCTACTTTCTGAAATGCACAATAACGTGGGGTTTTCTCGAGTCCCAGATGCGGCAATTAAGTCTGTTAAAGTATCCGCTGTGATGAAAATGCGCCTCGTCAGAAAAGATGATTTATTGCCCAAAATATTTGTCCATTTAAGATTCAAACTGCGAAGCGCTAACGAAGCGTAAAGCTTCTCATTTCTTTTGCGGAGGTATGATACTGACTTTCTGCCAAGATTTCGAGCTGGATAAAATAAAAACTTGCTAACCACAAGCCGGTATAGGAAAAAATACAAAGGTACTACAAATATAGTGATTTTGTCAGAGGTTGGCTCAGTCAGATCTTTACAGATCTGGCGCATTTTCAATACGAACCTTTTCTGTCCATCAGATCTTGTTTCCGAAAAATTTCAGTCATCTAGCTTTAATATTGCGACATGTAGCTGGCTTTACAGGCACACGAACATAGCAGGATCAGCTTAGAATTTTACGACGATTTAGAATATACTTATATATAATCGAATTGGAAATTAAATCCTCAAAAAGAAATTAATGTCCAGGATTCGACCTGAAAAATTTCTGGGGTGCATATACTTATATTTCAAGATATAAGCAAAAAATATTTGAAGTTTGAATTAATGAATTATGAACTAGCACGAATTTGATCTAATATTTGTATGTAGACTGTATTCAAAGCTACAAAGGAGTTTTTTTTTGAGTCCGAACCTTGTCTGTCTTAAAGAGTACGGTTTTGCCTTTAACAATTGCTGCGAAGTTTTCTGATGAAGGTCGTGACGGACCCGAAATAGCAGTATTTATTTAAACAGGTTTGCAAAGTTTTAAGAGAAATATATACCATTTGTGATGGCAACTACAATATAAAAATTGACTCATACAGTAAATATTTCAACAATACGTAAATTACAACTGAGATCAAACATTTAGATTGTTTTACTTACAATACTTATCCTTTGAGTTATCGATAGTCAATTTATGGCACAAACTCACCTGAAAAAGAAAACAAGAAAAATTGACAATTAGTACTCGTATGAGATTAAAGAACTGTAGAGATAAGGAATAAAATCAGCACATGTTATGAGTTTGCATTAAGTGTTAGACGTTAATAGTTAAAAGTTCCTACCGAAATTTCTATTTTTTTATTTTAGCAGGTACGTGAGGAAGTTATGTGCCGCCTTGGTTTGATGGTCATTGGGAGAGTTATCCATCGCACAAATAATTTTAAGTTCGAAGTTATAAAAGAACATTAAAAAGATACTGTCCTCCGCTTTTCACATTGTAAATGCCGGCGTCTTTCCAAGTAAGACAGTTATCGTCGAGATAAATCAAAGCTTTGAATAGCATGTCACAACTAGTGAGTCAACGAGTAAGATTGTGCACACCTCAATGATACTAGTTTACAAATTCTGATATTTTCCTGGTCCAAAGTTTTTAATATTTTTTTCGAATAGATTTTTACCTCCTAAACACGAAAATTAATTTGAACAAATTTCCCTCTGATAAGTTTTCAAGCTGGAGTTTTTGGAATTTTGCTACGATTTTTTAATGAGATGTCTCAGCATTTTGGACCATAATCAATTGTTCAAGAGTAGTCCCAAATGAAAGGAAATTGGCTTTTCTAAAACTTTTTCATACGAGGTATTAAAATCAGTTGTTAGTTTTGACGTTGGAGGCATTTAAAATTTAAAAATTTGAATTTTTGTGCAAAAATCATCACGAAAAATAATTTTAACAAATTTCCTCTGATATGTTTTCATGGTGGAGTTTTTGGATTTTTTTTACGATTTTTTAATGAGATGTCTCAGCATTATGGACCATAAGTTCGAGAGTGGTCTCAAATGAAAGAAAATTAGGTTTTCTAAAACTTCTTCATGCAAAGTATTAAAATCAGTTTAATAGAGTCGACAATGGCGACATTTAAAATTTAAAAAATTGAATTTTGTGCAAAAATCACCATTTTAAATTGAAAAATAAATATATAAACAATAAAAAAATATATAATAAATTGAGCATCTAGTTTGGACTTTCTCGAGCCAAGTAAATCAATAGCTTTTGATCGCAATAATTTTTTTTCAGTTACGTTGTCGTACAAAAGTCGTGCAGCTTTTATTTTTTATGACATTCCACATATGCATATTTTTTTATTATTTAATCGACTAGGTCTCGATGAAGGTTTCTGATGTACCAGGGGCCATTTACCATTCTGCGGAGTACTGTATTTTGGACCATTTATACATTTCATGTTTACTTTGTAGAAGCATCCCCACAGCAGAATACCATAGGACCATATGGGAACTAGGAATTGCTTATATGTGATAGCGCATAGAGAAAGGGACCTAAGGGTAAAAAAAATCAATTTTCACTTTTTTTTGATGTGGACAACATCGAATGAGACCGATCCCAGGCCCCAAAAGTGTTCCCTACCAGAGATATGCGCGTTTTATGAAAGTGATGGTACACCAAAGTTACACGTATTTAAATCTTTAAAATGACTCTCGTGAACAAAACTGGTTTTTATCCTTATGTCCCTTTCTATTTTGCGCGTCACATATATAATTAGCTAGTTCTGTAAGGGTATGTGAAATTGTTCGCCGTGTACAAGAAGAAACAAAATATGGTTGGGCTGACCATATTAGGAGAGGGTCATAATAATGTTGGGTGTATGGTTGTGACACAACAATATTATGACCCTTACAACAATAGTATGAGTCACACACAACCATATTATGAGACACATACTACCATACCATACTATGATCCCTAAACCCATATAATGATCCTTACAACCATAGTATATTTCACATACAACCATAGTATATTTCACATACAACCATAGTATGGTCTCCACAACCATAGTAAGATTCGCACGCAACCTAGTTATTTAAAACTACATTACAGTTATTTCAAAGCTAAATTTGAGACCCTGTTTTTATTGGACATTTAATTTATCATTCATATTTAAAGTGCAGGCGAAAATACTTTTAGTTGAAAGCAGGGGTGACTGCAGGGGGTGAATGCTACTTTGTAGGGACATACATACCGTTACCACATTGAACACACCCATTTCAATAGTAGAACTGAACATACCCCGTTAATGTCATATGGTTTTTGAAAGCTAACCTCAATAGCGTTATTCTGTAACGGGATTTTAAAATTGTTTCAACTTTCACCATAGAGTGGCCAGATAATGAAAACCGTATCGCTGTAATAGCGCTGTGAAATGAAAAAAACGATATTTTTAAAACGCTCCGGCCACTAGGGATTAGACTCATATTCGTATACCGATGCATAAAACTGTTTGAGGAGACTGGGGATGTAAAAGACCGCCACCGGTCGGGCCGCCCACGCTCTGTTCGAACACCGCATGCCATCAAAGCCGTTAAATCAAGAATTCACAGAAATCCGCTCCGAAAACAGAAAATCATGGCCCGTGAGATGAATATCACGCAAAAGTCCATGAGTCGAATCATTAAAAAAGACGGGACTTGGGGCTTTCAAACGACGTACCCGACATTTATTGACTGCAGCTTTAAAAATAATAGGATTGAAAAATGCTAACGTCTTTTGGTAAAGCACGCTGATAACTTGCACAGAAAAATGTTTTTCACCGATGAACAAATTTTTACCGTTTAGGAAAATTTTAAAAAGCAAAATGATAAAGTGTATGCTCGGTCCTCTAAGGAAGCATCTGAACTGATCCCAAGGGTTGAAAATGACCATCACCCAGCTTCAGTCATGGTTTGGTGGGGTGTCTCTTACGATGGGGTCACTGACCTGCATATCTGCGAACAAGCAGTCAAAACATCGGCCAAAGTTTACCAAGAAACCGTTTTGGAAGCTGTTGTGAAGCCTCTTAACAATTCCCTGTTCCAAAACCAGGCTTTCGAGTAGGATTCTGCACCGGCCCATAAGGCTAAAACGTCCCAGGCCTGGCTTCGAAACAATTTGCCAGCGTTCATTTCCTCTGAAGAATGGCCCTCTGGCAGTCCAGATTTGAACCCATTGGATGTGGACGGTTTTAGAGGACAAGATTTGTCACAAAAGATACCCCATCATTGGATCTCCTAAGACTGCTTTGGTGCGAGCTGTGGCCAATATTCCAATGGACGAGGTTTGTGCAGCTATTGACGATTGGCCAGTGCGACTTAAGGCGTGTGTAAAGGCAAAAGGCGGACATTTCGAATAAGTAGATTCTTTTCGGATACAATATGCATCAATAAATATATTAAAAAATATTTTGTCGCAAAACATTAATTACTTTTTATTTTACAGCATAAAACGTGTGTAACAGTATTTATATCCCTACTACGTACTTTACCATCCGTAGACCCCAAGTAACGAAGGCGATTAAACCAATGGTCATGTACTTAATTGCAGGCAGATTTTAAATAAACGAGAACCAGTCGGCAGCAGAGTATTCCATCAAACAAAGTAAACACAATAAAAATCCCTCGAACTGCCTTCCGATTGTTGTAGTTTTTTATAATGCACATCAACCATCCACTGTAACGTGAATGTGTGTGTGTTTCATTCATACATGAATGAAAGTTGGCCTATTAAACCTGTTTTGTTATGTTCATAGCCACAACCATACGATATGATTGCCTTAATATTATCAATGTTAACGTAAATCTTAAACAACAATACTTATGTAGCACTAACCATATTAATATTGTTGCAACAACCGTTGTTTAATTTTTAAATTTTGAAACTCAAAAAACAATCCAATCTTTGCGACAAACATGTTTTTATTGTAGAGCACCTAGTATTGTTGTCATGGCCATATGTGACGCGCAAAATAGAAAGGGACCTAATGGTAAAAACCAGTTTTGTTCAGGAGAGCCTTTTTAAAGATTTAAATACGTGTATCTTTGGGATAGAATCGTCGACTTCACTTTAATAAAACGCGCATGTCTCTGGGAGGGAACACTTTTGGGGCATGGATCGGTTTCATTCGATGCTCAGATGTTGCCTACATAAAAAAAGCGAAAATTGATTTTTTTTACCCTTAGGTCCCTTTCTCTATGCGCTGTCACATATAGTAACCACATCTTTTCTCTGCGTGTAGCCAGAATAAATCTCTGTATTTTATTTCCAGTTCTACTTTATGTGCTCCTATCGTTTATGTTTGGCATCCAGATTCATTAGGAGATATTTGGCGGAGTTTGAGTATGGAACTGTGTTATTAAAAGTAGGCAGGATTTGACGACCTATTTTTTTATTTGTGAAGTCAACGTGTTTTGGTTTAGATTTATTCTTCATTTAGTTATCCATTCTGCAATTTGGTTAATGGCATTTAGAGTTTTAGTCTTGGATTCAACACTGTTTTTTATCATTTGTATAGATCAAATGCAAAGAAAGCCGAGAGCGCTGCCTAATTGAATTAGTAGGTTTATAGTTTTTCCAGTAATTCAGATTTCGTAGGAAGGTTTACCTGGTTATTGAATCATATAACTGCAGTCACTTTCCAGTACATCGGGAAGTGTTTGAGGATCAAAGCGTTATTGATTAATGCCATAAGTTTTGCAATTTTGTCAGTTTGTGGAAGTTCTACAGGTGCTTATAGAAGTTTTAGATCGAAGCCTGGAGATTTATTTCTTTTTAAGGGCTTAATTTTCAATGCGATATCACTTGTTATTGCTGAATCGATCTGTCTTGTATAACATTTTCAAGGATTGTGAATTTTTCAGGTTTTGAGAAAAAAGTTTTGTCTTTTCTGAATTACTTTGTCTATAATAATTTCCAGAACATTAAATTCCTTACCTGGAATGTTAAATAAGCGAAAATTGCTTTAGAGCGTTCTTGACTCAATCCTGAACAATGCTCAAAGGGTTCGTCAAAACCGACCCGTTCCTTAAATACAACGACAGATGGACAGACTGACTGGTAAAATCGGTTTAAATATATGGGGTAGATTGAAGGGTATAATGAAACATACTTTCCATTTAACACAGATAATTTTAAGAGTTTTTTTTTAAAGATTAGACTAGAAAGATTATTTTTTAAATGAGCTACAAGTCTCTCCTTTAAAAAAAAAATTAAGAAACTTTATTTCCAGAGTTTGTATGCTCCTTATTGTGTAGATGTCTTCAACCAAAAACGAAAACTTCAAAAATACCAATTACTTCTGTTTAAAAACGCCATCGAAAATTACATTTTAGTTAAATTTCTTCCTCGATTCATTATTTCCTTCCTCTTTTTGATTGTCGTTTTAGCAGGAATTCCAAATTATTCGCTTTATCAAGGCACGTTGACTACCAGCTCACACAAACATCCAGACAAAATTGCGGCACTTACTCGTATAAGAACAGGTGATGATAAGAAAGAATCCACTTCAAGTGATAGGCAATGCAAAGAATTTCTTTTAATTTGGCAAATATGTTCAGTTCAAAATAAACATTAGCAGTCGATTGCCACTAAAGGCCATTAACATTTATTTATTTATTTAGATGAAAGCAAGCAGCACGAAGGCGAAATCTTAAATATTTTTCAAAAACATAAACATTTACTTTAATGTTAACGATTTGCGAAACGTTTACGCGCTGTTGACTTTAATGACAGTTTACTGTGGCAGTTATGACAAGCGTACGGGCAATGATGGCAGCACGGTGACACTGATGCTGCTGATGACGAACGCCTTGGCGATGATGGCAACATTAGCGTAATTTGCGCTTTCGAATGGTTATGTATCCTCAAAGTTTAAGTGTGAAAAGACTTTTCAAGTTAAAACAATAACAAGCAACACGCAACCCTTGCGAAGTGCAAATTAACATTAGTAGAGCGGAACTTATGCGTAACAGTGGGCTAAGGCAGTTGACATATGCCTAAAATATATATTAATCATACGCACAAGTGAACGATATAAAATGTGTATTAGTATTAATCATACGCACAGTAGTGCACTAAAAGAATAAAAACAGTAACATAAAGCTTTTACCACCTATCCCTATCAAACGGTGCAAGATAACATAAGGACAGGCATAGCAACCTCTGTATAAATCACCACCCTGTGGCACTAAATAAGTTTAGTTTCAGGTCATATGTTTGTTACTACCAAAAATATTTGAGCTAAAGCTTGAAGTGTACCGAGCTAATTCGATTCTGCGATGTCCGTTCCTTTAGCCTGCAGTACTTCTAAAGCAAGCAATCGAACTAATGTAGGCAATTGTGGTCCGATCTTAAAGAAATTTAGCAAAGGTATTTATGGCACTAAGGACAGACGATATTAAAAAGAAAGAACATCGGTTCTGTTCAAAGTGAACACGTTTTATATTGTGTGTTGGGGTATGTTGGATTCCAAATGCATTTTCAAGTGCAGCGGAAAGACGCATCGAATTGTGGCTTTTATTGTCCGTCGGCATTAAAATTCTATTTATGCTTGCACAATGTAATAAAACGTACAAAGCAACGAATGATCGATGAAATGCACGCACATGGCGATAACGGCCTGCGATGCGTGCATTGATTTCTGCCTTAGAAATTGTAAGACCAACGTGGTTCGCCTGAGAAGAATTTTTGTATATATAGTCCTTAGCGAACACATTTCAAATTAGTATGAAACCATTACTAGACCGAAGAAGACCTTACAAATCTTCTTTAATCTTAAGTATAAAATCATTAATCACCAGGAGAAGAAATTACAACTCTTCTCCAAACTTGAGTGAGAATTAATCTACTCAACAGAACATTTATGTAAAAAACACTTTGTTTCTTTTACAGTTCAGATTTAAATATACCTGCCACAATTGTGCACAACAGATTTTATACTTAGTAAGGGCATAGATACTGCTACACACGCTTGATGCTGTAAAATAAAAAGTACTGAATGTGCTTGGGCCAAATATTTTTTAATATATTCATTGATGTATATTGTATCCAAACAGAATCTACTTTTTCGAAATGTCCGCCTTTCGCCTTTACACATGCCTTAAGTCGCACTGGCCAATCGTCAATAGCTGCACGAACCTCGTCCGTTGGAAAATTGTCCACAGCTCGGACCAAAGCAGTCTTGAGAGATCCAATGTTGGGGTATCTTTTGTGACAAACCTTGTCCTCTAAAACCATCCACAATTTGAAATCCAGTTCAAATCTGGACTGTCTGAGGGTCATTCTTCAGAGGAAATGAACGCTGGCAAATTGTTTCGAAGCCAGGCCTGGGACGTTTTAACCCTATGGGCCGGCGCAGAATACTGCTGGAAAGTCCATGGCTAGCTTTGGAACAGGCAATTGTTAAGAGGCTTCACAACAGCTTCAAAACTGGTTTCTTGGTAAACTTTGGCCGATGTTTTGACTCCTTGTTCACAGAAATGCAGGTCAGTGACCCCATCGTAAGAGACACCCCACCAAACCATGACTGAAGCTGGGTGATGACCCTTTTCCACCCTTGGGGTCAGTTCAGATGCTTTCTTAACTGACAGCTCATACACTTTATCATTTTGCTTGTTAAATTTTTCCTGAACGGTAAAAATGTTTTCATCGGTGAACAAAATTTTGCTGTGCAAGTTATCAGCTTGCTTCACCAAAAGACGTTTGCATTTTTCAATCCTATTTTTTTTTAAAGCTGCAGTCAATAAATGTCCGTTACGTCGTTTGAAAGTCCCAAGTCCCAAGTCTTTTTTAATGATTCGACTCATGGATTTTTGCGTGATTTTCATCTCACGGACCATGATTTTCTGTTTTCGGAGCGGATTTCTGTAAATTCTTAATTTAACGGCTTTGATGACATGCGGTGTTCGAACAGAGCGTGGGCGGCCCGACCGGTTGCGGTCTTTTTCATCTCCAGTCTCCTCAAACAGTTGTATGCTTCGGTAGACGAACATGCGGCCAATCCCTAGTGGCCGGAGAGTTTTTAAAATATCGCTTTTTTTTATTTCCCACTTGAAAAGCGCTATTACAGCGATACGGTTCTCATTATCTGACCACTCCATGATGAAAGTTGAAACAATTTGAAATCCTGTTACAGACTAGCGCTATTGAGGTTGGCTATCAAAACCCATATGACATTAACGGGGTATGTTCAGTTCTACTATTGAAATGGGTATGTTCAATGTTGCAACAGTATTTATGACCCTACTAAGTAGATTGCATGTTTTTTGTGGCTTCTCGAGCTTTAGACATTAAATCGGTGGAATATACGAGTACGAGGTCTGTTCAATAGAAAGGGTGAATTTTAAAATTTTTCGGCATTGGATTAGTGTTTTTTTGTCGTACAGTATTTATGACCCTACTAAGTATATGTGGCATTCTAGCTACAGAAGCCACAAATTATATAATTTTTTTTTTTATTGACCAACACTTAGGGAATGTCCCCTAATATATAACGCATTGCGTTTGTGAGTGGAAAGTAAGGGAGCAAACATTAACAATTTTCTTGAATTTCTGGATGTCGTTATTGATAGGAAATACATTTGCCGGAAGTCGATTTAAAAAAAGAAAAGTAAGAGCAAAAACGAATTCGATCTGTAGTGCATAGTACGGTCCACCGGCCAATCGATAACAAACAGGTGTGAAATCTTGAAAAGTCGCGTATTCCTGCCAAATATACTAACGTCAGAAATAAGTCCATTTAAGTAACGATAGCTCAGCGAAACACAACCCAAATTCTGATGATGTTCAAGGAAGATAATTGAAGACAAGGATTCCCCACTGTCACCTATCAGCACTTTCGCTCTCCTTTGAACACGGTCAAGTAGCTCCAACGATGATTTTGAAGCACCTGTTCATACATGGGAGTTGTATTCGATCTTAGGCTTGACATAGTCGTATAGATGTTGAACAGATCAGAAGGATTGAAATATTTCTTATACCGCTTTAGAAAGCCTATATACTTGAATGCTTCTTTCGACACTCGAATACATGTCTCGCCCAAAGAGCGTCACATTGTACTTATATATTGTCATGCTCAGTACATCAAGGTCATCTTACGAGTATTGTTCAAAAACAGCAGCGACAGTTAATGACGAACCAGATGGGTCAGTATATTGCTTGTGAGACAACAAACAGGACTGCGATTTGCGCATTTTAAAATCTACTCTATTCACTCGACCACATTCGGAAATGTCCAGTAAATCCCAGCCAAGCGTTTCATACATAATTCGCCTTTTGTCTTCAATATCTTGAAGAGACTGACCCATCAGGTTCGCCATTATCTGTCGCTGCTATGGTTATTGAACAATAAGATGACCTTGATGTTCTGAGCATGACGGCCTAAGGTCGAACGAATATGATTGACAGAGATTGCTATAATCCGCGAAAGAGTAGATTGGATTCACGGTCTGACCCAAAATATTGTCAATGAAAATATGAAATAAAGAGGCAGAAACGACAGAGCCCGGTGGTACACCCGTGGTCAGTCTATATTTGTTGGATGAGAACCCATCTACAACAACTCGTATAGTGCGATCTCTATGAAAGCTCGATATACATTGAGCGAAAGTATTGCCGACTTCAAATGGGATAATCGATAGGCCGATAATTCGCAGTATTATTGGCTATACCCTTTTTAGGGTTTGGCTGGACGGTTGCAACCTTCCAACACTCTGGGAAGACTCCCGCACTATAAGCAAGGTTGAAAAGAATGCATAGCGGAGGACTACCGTCGAAGATCACTTATATAGAACAAGTGCCGAAATACCATGCGGGCCCGCGCACTTATTTACACCAAAATTTGTACGAACCCTTTGAAAAAATACCTGAGACAAGAAACCGGATAGATTTTCGATCACGGAAAGTAGTTGATTGATTTCCGGCAAGGAAGAAATACCTGCAAACATTTCAGCCAATAGATTAGCTTTATCAACCGGGTCAAGAAAAACCCTGATCGTCTTTAACAAGAGTTGGGATAGATGAAGAACTATCCTTTACTCTTCTTACAAACGACCAAAAATGCTTACGTCCCCTGAGAGAGTAAAGATCATTTGTACGTAGACGTTGCGATAAGGAAACTTTACATGCCTAAGCCCTCTGGCACACGACGTTCTTGTCAAATTATATGGGATCCAAGGAGAACATTTTTTTCACGGCCAAATAAACTTGCAATATCTTATTGATGCTTGTCATACTAATGCCCAAGGATACCTCAATCTCACGGTATGTCACATGTCGGTCTTGCTTAATCAGTTCACGCGCAGCATCGATGGTTTCTGGCAAAGTGACCGAAGTTGGACGTCCTTCACGAATTTCATCCTGGAGCAACCGGTGTCCGAGACCGAAGTCTTGGTACCAGCGATTAACAGTGATTTTTAATGGTGCTTCATCGCTAAAAGTCAAACAAGTTGATTTAAACACTCTTGTCTCGATAAACCACGCTGAAAATCGTAAAAAATCATCGCACGAAAATGTTTATGGGATAATTCAATTTTTTGACTGAGATGAATTTTTCAACACACTGTAAACAAAACAATTCGCCCTCAAATGACAAAATGTTCTGAGTGAAGTTATGCTAAAAAATGTTCAATGGAAGTTCCAGTTTACATCTGGGAACACTAGTATTGTCAGGACCCTCGTTAAATTATCCGCTTAGGGGCGGATATCGAAGCGACACGAAGGGCGAAGTACGAACAAGATTCTGAAACAATGCAGTGATCGGATTTACCGAGAGGTTGTGAAGTTAAGAACTACACGCAGAAAAAAAGTATGGTTGGGGTAACAATATTCGAAGAGCACCATACTATTGTTGGTTATATGGTTGTGGCACAACAATATTATGATCATCACAACAATAGTATGGTGCACACACAACCATACTATGATCCCCATAACAATATTATGGTCCTCACAACAATAGAATTATTCACACTCAACCATACTATGATCCCCACAACCATATTATTATTCACATTCAACCATACTATGATCTTCACAACCATATTATGATCCTCATAACCATTGTATGTTTAACGTGCAACCATAGTATGATCCTCACAACCATAGTATGAATTACGCACAACCATACTATGATCCCCAAAATTGTTTGTAAAGACTGAATTACGTTGTTATTCAACAATAAAGAATTTTATAAGTACGATACTTATGTAATAATAGGAGTAATAATATTTTAGTTATACTAATCCGTAGTTTTTTTGTTAGATTCGTAAATATATCATTGTCAAATTATACAAAAATTAAGGTTTTGCCGGTATGATTGCCGTAATCATGTTATTGTTAACATAAAATCCATAAAAACAGTACTTTTGTCCCACCAACCATGTTAATATTGTTGCTACAACCATATTTTTATTTTTAAATCTGGCAACAATACTATTGTTACATTTCAACAATATTTATATTGCCGCAATCATACTATTGTCAAAATGAAATTCAAAAAACAATACTATGGTTGCGACGACCATACTTTTATTGCAGCGAACATACTATTGTTGCCGTGACCATATAGTAACCATATCTTTTCTCTGCGTGTATGTAGTCGACACGAAAAGGTCAAGAATATTGTGTTGGTACCCTTCGACACACGGAATATGCGTCGGTTCATTCACTAATTGGGTCAGGTCTTTTTGCGCGGCGAAGAGCTCGGCGCATTGGCCCTTCGGAGTTGTTTGGCTGGAATGGCAAAGACAGGCAGAATTATGGACATTAAAACCCATTGACAAAGAGGCGTGGCACCGCCAACACAATCCTCGACTTAAAAACACAATATCTTATATGATGTTGGTATGCATTTGAACACATCCTGGGGGAAAAGTGGGCGGTGACACGTCTTCTTTAAAAAATCGAATTCATGGCAAAGTAATTGACTGAATTTTGTAGAAATTTATCAGAATGAATTAAATAATTAGCTTATTACATTAAAGACTGTATGGTGTCAACATTGGACAAAAAGGGCGTGACTCCGCCCACACAGCACTGAACTTTGAAATATACTTATAATACCTCTATGTCGTTAGAATATATGATGCTGGCAAGAAATGAAACACATTCTGGTATAAAAGATGCCAGTGCCACTCCCCTCTGGCAACATTTTCATATAGGATCGTAATCCATGGAACGCCAAACCTAATTTTCCTATTCTTATTAAATTGTTCGTTACAATTTCATTTAAAAAACGAACAGGCTTTAAGAACATACGATACAAACAATATCTCATTATTTCACCAAAGTTAATTGCACTTTCCTCCCCAACATATTGATTGAGAATATGGTGAATATGTTTGTACGAATAAGTTTGTTCAAGCATATCCACTATCACCGTTTTAATTAATCAATTCTGTAGTGAAACCTCTATCATTCCGTTTGCAACAACTGACAAATGACACTTTTATTCGAATTAATAAATGTATCGCTCCAGCGCCTATCATTTATTTCACTTTTAAATACCCCAGGCAAATAATATCGTATTTCCACATTTTTTTCGCTTTATATTTAATCGCGAGCAGCGATAAAGCAAATGTCCTTTTAATTATTATCGCCAGATAAAAACGTATGGTCGCTAGGACGGTCGAACGGTCAGCCTATTGTACGGCCGTGTCTCATTGACAATGGTTTATTTAAATGAAAATTATTCACAAAAGTAGTTGGGTTAATGAGTTAACCAAACTGTTGCTTAAAGCCTACTCAGTTTAAAAAACTTTAAAGCAGATTGCTTTAGAAAACTCTCTAACAAATGAAACTATTTAAATTGAATGTATTAAAAAATAATGAAAATAGCTCAGTTTAAATCCTCAAATTATCCTTTTTAATTCCAACAAATTACAATTGCCACTAAATTTCTATCCCATTGTAGTTTAGACCATGGCTTTTGCTTTAGAGAATCTCAACTATGTAGTCGACACAAAAAAACGAACTGTAAAAAACTGGAATAGAAGGAAAAAAGCCAAAAAACGACGCGCCGGCAATTCATGGCTGTGCAAAAAGAGGAAATATATAACAATTTGACTTTTGGCTACATTTTTATAGTTCCAACAAAGATGAAATAAATTTTCATAGTGCCAAAAAACAAGCAGCCAAAAGGGGATTACACAAATTGTTAGACAAAAGGCTTTGAACTCAAATGGGGCACGAAATGAAAAAAAAAACAATAATGAACACAAAATTTAGATACAACAATAAAAATGCTTCATGTGCTTTGAGTAGAGATAAAACCAAATATGGGAATGACAATTGGTAGCCAAAAGAGGCATTACACATTTTGCTGTTAAAGATTAAATGATGAATCGGTTTTTACTCAGTGAGAGACAAAGCGTATGATTAATATCAATTATTTACGCGCAGTACACGGGAGCGAAGGAATAATATTAATTATTTGCTTAGAGTTCATTCGGGCGTATGATTAATATCAATTATTTACGCGCAGTACACGGGAGCGAAGGATTAATAGTAATTATTTGCTAAGAGTACATTCGGGCGTATGATTAATATCAATTATTAGCGTGGAGTACATTGGGGTTTATGAATATTAATAATTTCGTAAAATTGAATTATTTTACACTCTACCATAGGAAAAAGTGTATACAATATTTGTCATTGCGTTTTCAACACCTGGAAATATTGATCAATGACCCAATAAAGTATATTAACACGTTGACTGCCAAGGCCATTTTCAGGTAACTGGCCAAAAATTACATTTTGATTTTTTTCACATTATATTACTAAAAACTCTATTTCTAGATGAGAGGTATCATGAAAAAGCAAATATGATGTTTTTTTAGGAGAAAAGGGACCTACGAATTATCTCGTAGTTGGCTTCTGTGACAGAAATCGCTACGCAGAAGCCAAATACGAGTAAGTTCGTAGATCCTTTTTTCTACTAAAAAAACATCATTTTTGCTTCCTATAACATTTTGTTTTATAGTTATTATAATTTATTATAATTTTATTGTTATTTTCTTTCTTTTTAGATTTAAAAACATTCTCTAAATTTATTCTTATAATTATCAAGAGCCCAAAATGCATAAGAAAAGGTCACTGAATCAAAGTGAAATTTAGTACAACGCAAATCTAAGTGATTCAGAATATGACGGAATTTTCAGCGATGATAGTAACGACATTTATGAGCCTTCTGGTAGTGGTAGTGAAGTTGAACCTGAAGACGGGTCCGAACCTGATGATAATGACGATGATCTCCAAGCAACAACGTCAAATGAGAATGATGATTTGTGGACAGAAGTTCAACTCAATCCTGATTTATTTCTTTTTGAAGAAAATGTTGGTGAAAAAATGAAATGAAATTAGATACATCAAATTTTTCAGTACTTACGCTGGTGAATTTAATTTTTCGGATGAGTTTTTTGCATTACAGGTAGAACAAACTAATTTATATGCTGCGCAAGAAATTGAAAAATCGGAAAATGGGAATAAAAATGCTATAAAAAAAACTAAAAGGTTATCAAATTGGCAAGACGCAAATGCCACAGAGATGAAAGTTTTTATTGCAAATGGGACCTTGTACTTTTCCAACAATAGAACATTACTTGAGCACAAACAGGCTATATAATGTAAACTTTAGGCGCTCACATATGAGCCGAAATCGATTCCAGTTGCTACTTCGTTATTTTCATTTGGTTGATAACTCAAACGCATCTACCGACAGATTATACAAGGTGAGACCAATCCTAAATCATTTTAACAAAGTTATGCGTGAAAATAAAAATATTTGTATTGCCGAATCCATGATGCTATGGGGAAGATTGCTTTTCCGCCAATACATAAAAAATACAAAAAAATGAACTTTGTGAGTCCGACGGTCTTGTAATAAAAATAAAAATTTACAGCGGAAAATCTCAGGAAACTACCAATAATTATAAAACAACTGCTGGCGTTGTTTTATAATTACTTGAGGACTATCTCTATAAAGGCTACGCGCTTTACATGGATAATTTTTATAATTCCTACAAAACTGTTATATACACGAAAAACTTATGTGTGTGGAACTCTGCGAATTAACAGAAAAGGAAACCCCAGAGATGTGTTAAATCGTAAACTGAAAAAGGGGAGTGTTTTTGGCCGCAAAATGGTCCTGTTTCTGTATGCAAAGGGAAAGACAAACGAGAAGTCCTTACCAATTTAAAACATGCATGCTGTTCAAATGGTAGAGGTGCCCATTCGCAATGGGAAAATTTCGATGAAACCGAATATAGTTCGAGATTACAATAATGGAATGTCTGGCATAAACCGATCAGATCAAATGATTTCGTACTTCTCATCTCTAAGAAAGACTATTAGATGGCCCAAAAAGGTTTCGCTACATATTATAGAGATATATATACAAAATGCTCACAGAGTTTTTCAAAAAGTAACTTCATCTAAAATAAAACTGATAAAGTTCAGAGAAGAATTCGTCCTCGCGTTGATAGGAGATTTTCAACCAGTTTTGAAAAAAATAGAAGTCAAGAGCTCCATTATTTAGAGTGTTTACCGCCAACGGAAAAAACAGCGTCCGACAAAGCCATGTCGTGTATGTACCCAAGCAAAAAAATAACTCGTAGTTGGCTTCATGGAAGGGAAATCAATCTACGAGTCATCTCGTAGTTGGCAGTCAACGTGTTAAGGGTGTTTTTCAATGTGCATAAGAACTATCGATATCGATAACTACGGTTCGACAGCTGATAATGTTGCACTGTATTGTTCAGGCCAGTTTTCATAAATCGCTTAACTCCAGAACAACTCTTGCAAATTATGGAAATTTATTTTCATACTGCATAGAGAATTCTGGTTAGTGATAAAGCTAATATTTAGTTAAATGGCTACGTCAGTAAGCAAAAATTGCCGTATTTAGAGCGAAGATAGTCCTCAAGCCGTTAAAGAATTTGGAGCTGTTTATACGCTGGAGCTCTTTTTCGTGCGATTGAACGCCACTGGGTTACTTTTTATGGGAATGTGTACAGTCATAGGTTAAAGCCCATAATAAGCAACAAACGACATTTAAGAAGCGGACCAATTAATTTTGTCTGCGCCAGTGTTTATATACCTGCTATCAGGGGTACCGGTACAATAAGAATATGTGTTCAAGGGGGCGTCGGACCGCCCTCTTTCTCATAATATATACCACTATAATACTATCATCTAGGCATTAGTTAACCAGATGTGGCATTGCAATGTCTAGAATTAAACAGGCAGTGCCACGCCTTTTTTTGGTTTTAAAAAAATATTGTAATACTGTACTAGTCATTAAAATTACCAAATTTATAACGATCAGTTCATTACTTTGGCCACAAAGCGACCTGGCACCGCCCACTTTTCCATCAGGTTCAATTTCAACAGCAACATCATATGTTTCAAAAATCATTGTCACATCTCTTACAGCTCGTGAGACATGATTTTTCTAGCTCAGTGTTGTAATTTACACTAATAAAACAAAAATAAAATTTTTTCTGGAGACCAGAGAAAAATTCTAGATTTTTAACTAAATATTACATTAGGCTTGTTTTATTTAACAAGCTTATATATATTTAAGTTTAGTAATAATTAAATAATAATTTAATAATAATTGCCGCTAAGTCATTTAAGATTAAGTAATTGAGTAATATATTAATTAGTATTTTACCAAATTACTAATTGCAAAAAAAATTGGGGAAATTAATTGGAAAAAAACATTTGAAACCTCAAGCTAGAACTTTTATTTAAATCTATATTACATCACAAAAATGGAAAAAGTGAATTTAAAAAACATAAAATTAAAACTCACAAACTGAGTCCTTATTTTAAGACAGCATCATCTACCTTCAATTTGTAGAAGCCATAGAAGAATTGAACGAAAATGCCCAATTCCACGTTTTTCTTCATATATTCTAATGAAATGTGCTTCTTCTTTTTGGGTTAAGTGGTAAAGATTTTCTCCTCACAAGGACTGAGTTAACCTCTGGAAATATCCACCATTCTACACTTTAGTAATTTGATCGCTCACATTAGGAACATATGATATTGGCATGGATCAAAACACACCCCGGAGGACAAGTGGACGGTGCCATGCCCCGTTTTAAAAATACCACTTCCGGCGAAAGTAGTAAGCCGATCGTTTTAATATTTAAACAGAATGAAACAAACACTAGGAATACTCTACTGCCGGCAGTTTCTCATTGATTTAAAATCTGCCAGCACTAAAGCCTTTGATCATTGTTTAAACACATTCGTTGCTGGGGTCTGAGGACGGTGAAGAAGTGTTCTCCGAACTGCAGTGATACCTGCTTGCAAGAAAAAGTCTTTTCGACTGCCTTTGGAATAACTTGTTGGTTATCTATTTGAAAAATTTTTTAGAAAAAACTTTATCTCAAATCCGACTTTGAACTTAGCTTACTAGGAAATTAATCTAGACTATGTTACGGTAAAATTGGGGGCGTGGTAGCGTCCACACAGCACTGAACTTATATGGGTGAATCATCTTAAATGACTCCTTTCTGTGTCCGGCTGTTTAAAATTGTGTTGTATTAACTATTTTTTTTTTATAAATATGTTCTAAGCAGCTTATTATATTTGTTAAAATAACCCACGTATTAGTTTTTAAAATTTTTAATTTGTTAATATCGAAAAAAAGAAAACAGTACATGTAGTCTCAGTCCCGTGGCGTGTCCAAAACCGACGCAGCATAATAAACCGTACTTATTATGTATGTAAATATTAAAAATCTGTAATTGCATTCAAATGAATTTATGCACTATCACTTCAAGTCACATATACTCTTTTTTTGATTTAATTAAATTAATTTTAAGAAATTATAAAAATCATTGACTTTTGTCCAGAACATTTTCTCTCAGTCCCGTGCCTGGTGTGGTTTTCTGCTTAAAAAAAAAGGTAACGGCCATTACGTTCAATTTGTAGTGTTTCTCTCGCGCTGAAGTATTGTTCTCTTCGAAGGTTCTCGAAGAAACTCTACTTCTATTTTAGTTTGCCAATAATTTTCGTCGGAGTGGTCGCAGTCAGTGTTTGTTCCGTAAAGTTATAAGTCCCGTGGAAAGTGTTATTTTTCTTTTGAATAAATTAAATTATTATTAACATACCAGTAAGCTACCGTAGTTCTTACAGCATTTAGGTTTGCTATTAATTTACAACTATATATGTATTTTTGATAGTTTTAAGAGGAAAATACGTAATTTTTATCAGTCCCGTGGCTTCAGTCCCGTGGTTAAGTTATTAGCCACGGGACTGAATGAGAACCACGGGACTGAATGAGAACCACGGGACTGATATTTTCATACAAAAAGTATACTGTGCATATAGAAATATTATTTAAGGTATAAATGTATATAATATGTATATAATGATAACTTTACATAACATAATGAAACATTGATACACATGGATTTTAGTGAAAATTGTTGCTTAAAATATGCAGAAGAGACGCAAACATTTCACTTCGGAGGGTCAAGGCAACAGATAACACTGCACACATCAGTAGCCTATTCGCAAATTGCAGATAGCGTGATACCAAAATCCTTTTGCTCGCTTTCGGAATCGTTGCTGCACAATCCAGCAGCTATCTGGTGTCATCTGCATCCCATTATCGAGCTAATATCACAAAACAAAAACATTGATACATTCCATTTCTTGAGCGACGTTCCCTGTACCCAATATCGAAATAAAACAATGTTTTACATATTAGGAGTTCATGTTAAAATATTGTATCCTAAAATTAAAAAGTTTACATGGAATTATTTAGAGGCAGGGCATAGTAAAGGAGCTGCAGACGGCGTTGGAGCAATATTAAAAAGAACAGCCGACCGAATGGTAGCACAAGGCATGGACATCAGTGATTTGAAAACACTTGTTCAAGTGCTGGTCGATAATTGTTCTGGGGTAAACATTTTCACCGTTACAGAAGAACAAATCCTGGCCTTTTCTAAGAAAATTGATGTAACTTAACCCAAGGTTTTCGCTGGTACGATGAAAGTTCATTAGGTATGGATGATATGACTATAAATTTATTTTATATTATAATTTTAATAATTTTATTTAGATATCCTCTCACCTAAATTTTAAAATGTTATCCGTAAGGTATTTAAGCTGCTTTGACTGCCCACAATCCTGCGTACACTATGAGTTAGGTAGTTTTCATTATAACAAAACTGCTTTATCAGATGAAAGTAATGTCTCAAGCGAAGACGATTCAGATGATGACGTGTGCTTACGGAGTGTGCAACAAAAAGAACGTCTTAGATATCACAATGTGTACAGCTCTGATGAAGAACTAACTCAGACAAAGTGTTAGACAAAGGCCAGTCTGATTTGAAGGACGACGAGGTCACGAAACGATTCTAATAATTTATTTTATTTTTATATCACAAATGATATGTGATTTTCTTTATTTTTGTGTCATTAACGACATGTGATTTATTTTGCTTTATTATTTTTATTTTAGTCTTACCATCTATGAATTTTTGAGTTAAATATGTGTACACACGAATATGTTTATTTTGTTTTAATTAAAGCTTTAGTGTAATACCATGGAAAAGAAATGTCTTCACAAACTGAAATGTATTTATTTTGAATTATTATATAATATATATTCAACCATATTTATATAACTTTTAGTTTTATTATATAAAGGTAGTGCATCTATAACGTACTATTTCCTTCCCGTGCTTAAAGTTTCAGTCAAGTGCTATGCTTTTCTCAGTCCCGTGCTAATTAGATCAGTCCCGTGGAAAATAAAACTCTTAAAAACAGCTAAAATTCAATGAACCTTCACCAATAGCATCTAAGTGATTAATATAATAAATCCCAATATTTTTTTTGGTTTTT
Source organism: Hydrotaea diabolus (assembly GCA_963513945.1). Lineage (NCBI taxonomy): Eukaryota > Metazoa > Arthropoda > Insecta > Diptera > Muscidae > Hydrotaea > Hydrotaea diabolus. The sequence goes on from OY740717.1 coordinate 125,348,533, forward strand.
ATATGATTATAAAGACTGTCCCCTTTTTCGCAAAGAAAAGGAGTCATTTCAGATTATTCACCCATATAGACTATATCTTATGAACTAAAATATATGTGACGCGCAAAATAGAAAGGGACCTAAGGGTAAAAACGAGTTTTGATCAGGAGAGCCATTTTAAAGATTAGGTCCCTTTCTATTTGCGCTTAGAATCGTCGACTTCACTTTCATAAAACGCGCATATCTCTGGGAGGGAACACTTTTGGGGCATGGCAGTTTTGATCAGGAGAGCCATTTTAAAGATTAGGTCCCTTTCTATTTGCGCTTAGAATCGTCGACTTCACTTTCATAAAACGCGCATATCTCTGGGAGGGAACACTTTTGGGGCATGGGATCGGTCTCATTCGATGCTCAGATGTTGTAAACATCAAAAAAAGAAAAAAAATTAAAATTGATTTTTTTTACCCTTACGTCCCTTTCTCTATGCGCTGTCAAATATAGTAATGATATTAGGAACATATGATTTTAGCATGGATCGAACACACCTAGAAGGAAAAGTGAGCAGTGACACGCCCCTTTGATAAATTACATTTATGGCCAAAACAATGGACCAGTCGTAATTAAATTTTAACAGAACTAAATCAATGATTAGCATTTTATTACGGTTATATGGTGTTAAAATTGGATAAGGGTGCGTGGCCCTATCCATACAACCATGAACTGTCTTCTAACTACTTTAATAGCGATATGACGATAGAAGTAGATATATATAATGTTGGTGTGAAAAGAACACGAACTAAAGGAATATAGCCCGGTGCCATGCCCCCTTGACAAAATTTTTACATTGGACTGTAATCCATGATGAGGCTTTTTTACAGACAAACATAGTTTTGTCCACTTGGTACTTTTTATACTCTTCATGACATTGTGATTATGACTTACTATGACTTACTAATGTTTGTTACACCTTAAAGGAATGCATATTGTAAATTTACCGTCGATTCAGAGTCACTTTCAGATTCCATTGAACGATGTTCACCCGTCCAACTGTCCGACCAACTATCTTGTAATCAAAGTACATGTTTAATTAAAAATCGATTTCCTTGAAACTTGGTGCATTGTCCAAGTTTGGACCAAGTTTTGATGCCATACCTAGGTTGTCACCGATTTTAGAAGCTACAGTTCTAAAAGCCGCATAATGCTTTCGCTTCCGACCAAACTTCGAACAGAGCGTAAAGATCAACCGAATACAGTCTCTGTCGAAATGGTCCATATCGGTTAATATTTTTGAATAGATTTAATTTAAGAACCTAAAGCAATTCAACCCGATCTCGCGAAAATTTTTCAGGGAACGTTATGAGCGACCAATAATTAACTCTGGTCCGTTATTATTAATTAACTCTGAACCATACAGGTCTATATTTTGGGATAGCCTAAAGGCCATACTATAGGTACAATCTAGCTCAAATAACGCATACTAGTTCGTTATGTGTGACCTATGCTCATCACTGGATAAATTGTGTCACATCGGTCATTGTTTTTATATAGTCTTACAAAATATAGGGTGGTCCATCTAGAGGTATTTTTTTAGAACAAAAAAATATATATAAAAATTCAAATCAAGTGTGGAGTCTTTATTGGTAATTTGAAAGGTTATTTTATGGCATTTATTTTTTAAAAATAATAACCTTTAAATATTGGCAACTGTATCGTGGAAAAGAGCGTTCGGTGAGAAACGGGAAGATCCGCTGTTTTCGACCAAAATGTTGTTCAGTAATGAGGCCCATTTTTGGCTCAACGGCAAAGTCAATAAACAAAATCGCCGCATTTGGGCTGAAGAGCAACAAGAAGAGGTTCAAGAGGTGCTATTATACCCAGAGAAAACCACGGTTTGGTACGGTTTATAAGCTGGTGGAATCATCGGTGCATATTTTTTCAAAAATTATGATGGCCGGATCGTAACCTGGGATTGAATCCCGTAATCTTGGTGACATTTGGTTACAACAGGACGGTGCCACATGCCATACAGCTACTCAAATAATGGATCTATTGAGGGGTCATTTCGAAAAGCAGCTAATTTCACGTTTTGGACAGGTGAGTTGGCCACCTAGATCGAGTGATATCACACCTTTAGACATTTTTTTTTGGGGTTACGTAATGTCCAAAGTCTATGCTGACAAACCAGCTACGATTCATGTTTTGGAGGTCAACATTACGCGTGTCGCTAAATGCTCGAACGAGTCATCCAAAATTGGACTCTCAAAAAGGAAACCCTGAAGCGTAGTTGCGGCCATTATATAAAGGAAATTATATTCAAAAAATAAATGCCATAAAATGTCCTTTCAAATTACCAATAAAGATTCCACACATGATTTGAATTTTTATATTTTTTTTGTTCTGAAAAAATACCTTTAGATGGATCACCCTTTATATCCTTCCAGCTTCACCATCCACCTTCTTCATAGGATAGCGGTGTAGGTCATACTATTCCGCGACCGACTATAGAGCTATTTACTAGCTTTTATTTTATTAAAAACGTTTGTATCGGAAATCTAAATAATTTATTTTTTATTGTATGATGTCAAAGTGCTCGTGGGTGACCTGATAGGACATTGTAATGTTAGAGAGTTACTAGAAAATGGCAGGTGGGAGCAACCAATTCTAACACCTGTGTAAGGTTGAGATCGAGATAGTGGAACGCCTTTTGTTGAGATGTCCGTCCCTCCAGTAAAAACGGCATATGGAACATCGTAATTTTCTTGATGACCTGGAAGATTTATTCGCCTTGCGAGATGGTAAATTGGCTAATGTTTTTAACGGGCTGTCGGGGCTCAAGGGCACCTTCCTACAGAACTTGTTTCGTTTTTTTCTAATATTTTTTTTTAGTCATAGACAAAGGCCAATCACAATGGGCCCTCTATGTGTTACCGTGTGTATTTACCGCATGTCAAGGTTAGATCCTGATACAACTCTTTCTATGCCAACCTAATATTGTTTTTATTTTAAACATGTTTAATACTTTTTTTCTGTCCAGTTGTTTATGCAAACATGCTGTTGATGGAAAGATTTTTTTAATAAAAAAATGATACTTTTCAAGAGAAACCATTCGAAAAATAAATGCCACTACCCGGGAAAGGAAAAAGCCTATGAAAAAAACCTCGTATGACAAGTGATGCGCTCAAAGCTGTCACTCTGTTTTTATCCATTAATCTTTGAGAATTTTTTTTGGGAGACACTAACCACAACCACTTCTTCAATGGGCTCTGCAGCAGCTCAATAAGGATCCGTTGTTTTTCCATTGAAGTTTATTCCGTGAATGAAAATTTCCGCATTTGGTCTTTAGAGTAATTCGAAGAGATTGTCGAGCTATTGTCATGCCCACACGCATGCACTATTTGGTGTGGTTTATGGGTTGGGGGGGATTATTATGCAGAAGAGACAGAACACAATCGTCGCTGACAAGCGCTACTGCATTTTTTTGCCTGAAACTGGCGTCATTTGGTTAAAGCATTAACATTCCTACGGCACTTAAAGCAAGGAACAAAATGCCGTTAAAGAGAAATTACACGCAGAGAAAAGATATGGTTACTACTAAAACATACTATGATTATGAGAATCATAGTATGGCTATGGGGATCATAATATGGTTGAGTGGGAATAATAATATGGTTGTTGGGATCATAGTATGATTGAGTGTGCATAATAATATGATTGTGGGGATCATAGTATAATAAAATGTGAATAATTATATTGTTGTGAGGACCATAATATTGTTGTGGGGATTATTGTATGGTTGTGTGTGAACCATACTATTATCATTATCATTATCATTGTTGTGCCACAACCATATAAGCAACATTAGTATGAAGTTCTTTGAATATTGTTATCCCAACCATACTTTTTTTCTACGTGTAGTTTTGACATTTTAGACCTATTAGCCGCCTAGTCAATGTGTTATCACACTCCTGATACTTTTTTTTGCGGCTATGTAACGTCAAAGTCTTGGAAATAAGCCAGCTACGATTTAATATTTGCATGAAAGCCTAAGATGGTAACAGAGAAATGCTGGTCAATACTTGAAATCATTCATCAGTGAAATTATTTTTTCAAAATAAAGACTTTTGTTATTAAAAAATATTGCTGAAACAAGCCACAAACAAAATATAGTGATCCTGAAATCACTAAGCAGTTTTAAAAGCTTGCAACGTTAAAACCTTTTTAAAATGGTTCATTAATTAATTAAAATTTTAGTGCATCTTGTATAGGGTGGTCCAACTAAAATGCTCGATGTTAATTGTAATTAAAACAAAAAGTTTTCAGAGAATTGTCTTAGTATTTTTTATAACGATAGAAGGATCCTGGTTTCAGTTAAATCAATGTAAAAAATATTTTCAATACATTTTTCATTTCGTTTTTCATTCTCGTCAGAAACCTTTGCTCTTACTTTTCTAAAAGGTTATGGGCCAAAGCCATGACAAAATATTTTTGTGAATTTAAAATAAACATATTTCGAGGAAAGCAACTCAGAAATATGTGCCCGATGAAATCATTAGAAGCAATTCAGCAAATGGAGAAGATGGTCGGCTCCGAAAACTGGTCGACTTGGAGTTTCGCCATAAAGACGCAACTGTAATTAGAGGATGCATGGAAGTTCATCGAAGATTGCAAGATTATTTCAAGATGCAAGATTATTTCAGCGAATGACAATAAATTGTTGGTGCATGTAAGAGATTGTGCAACGTCGTCAGAAGTTTGGAAGGCATTAGAGAATCTTTTTCAAGACAACAGTTTGGATAGAAGAATTGGATTGTTGCAAAAATTTTGTTCTGTGACTTTGGCAGAATGCTCGTCGGTGGAAAATTATGTGAATCTAATAATCTCAACTACTCAAAAATTTAATTAAATTGGATTTTCAGTAAATGACGAATGGATTGGAAGCTTACTTTTGAAGGGATTGTCTAGAGTATATAAATCGATGGTAATGACAAACAATTGCCCCGGTAGAGAACACTGGGCTGCGGTCAAAAGAATATTTAGATATCTACAAGGAACGAAAAATTAAAGTTTTCCAAGCATGGAAATGGGGAAGCAATTGCATACTCAGACTCTGATTTGACAGAGATGAACGGAGATCTGTTACCAGACACATTTGCACATTTCAGGGCGAACCAGTCTCTGGGCTTCTAAATATCAGCCAACAGTAGAATTATCTACTACGGAGGCGGAGTAAAGTATATGACGCCATCAGCAACAGTACAAGAGGTAGTATGGCTTAGAGGTATTGATGCTGAGTTAAACCAGGACTTTAACAACAGAGCTACAGCAATTTTTTGCGACAATCAAAGTGCGATGCATTTAGCATTAACAAGCAAAGACCTAGCAAGATCCAGGCACATCAACGTTCCACACCACTTCATTCGGAAGAAGAAGGCAATGTCAACTTCGTTGTAATAGGAACAGATGCAATGGTAGCAGGCAAATAAACAAAGGCAGTACCAGCAGACACTCACAAATTCTATTGCCATGAAATAGGTCTTTATGTGACGCGCAAAATAGAAAGGGACCTAAGGCTAAAAACCAGTTTTGTTCAAGAGAGCCATTTTAAAGATTAGGTCCCTTTCTATTTGCGCTTAGAATCGTCGACTTCACTTTCATAAAACGCGCATATCTCTGGGAGGGAACACTTTTGGGGCATGGGAACGGTCTCATACTATGTTCAGATGTTGTCCTCATCAAAAAAAGAAAAAAAAAAAATTGAGTTTTTTTACCCTTAGGTCACTTTCTTTATGCGCTGTCACATATTATCAATGAATTTTGTTTGAAAAAGAGTGAAATATACTTTATAAAAGTATAATTTGTTACGAGCAAAATTTTATATTGGCAGGCGGGAGATTTGTATTCGTCTGCCTTTCAGTTGCCATCATGCATTGGACACGTGAGGAATCGTATTTTTCAAATGCGCACTCAATAATTGCAGTGCATCGTGGGTTTCGTTTGCGATTCGCTGTTTTTTTACCCTTAGGTCACTTTCTTTATGTGCTGTCACATATTATCAATGAATTTTGTTTGAAAAAGAGTGAAATATACTTTATAAAAGTATAATTTGTTACGAGCAAAATTTTATATTGGCAGGCGGGAGATTTGTATTCGTCTGCCTTTCAGTTGCCATCATGCATTGGACACGTGAGGAGAGGTCATTTTATGCTAAATCGTATTTTTCAAATTCGCACTCAATAATTGCAGTGCAGCGTGGGTTTCGTTTGCGATTCGCTGTTCCCCAACGCGGACGTGTTCATGGACGGCAATTAATTGTAAATTGGGTTACTTCAATGAGAACAGCAGGGAATGTGTCATGTGTACGAAGGGGACTTGAGAGGAGGATTACAACTGCACAAAACATCGAGAGAGTTAGAGCAGCAGTGCTTACTTTTTCCGGGATCACCGTCTTGCCGTAACTGTGAACTCCGAACGGTACTTGACTATAATACAGGATTTTTTTCAGCCGGCTCTTGAGGTGATGCAATTAGAGGATACATGGTTCCATCAGGATGGTGCCACTACACACACAACGAGGGTTACCATGAATTGTTTGAGGCAAATGTTTCCTGGACAGCTTATCTCTTTGAGGGGCGATTTGAAGTGGCCGGCACGCTCATTGGACTTAGCCCCATGTGATTTTTTTCCATTGGGGTGATCTGAAGTCAAAGGTGTAAATCAACTGTCCCAACACCTTGGAAGACCTTATTAACAATATTGAGGCTGATATTGGCAGAATACCAGTCGACATGCTTGTTAGAGTTTATGAAAACTTCAGATAACGTATGCAGCAGTGTGTGTATAGCGAAGGTCGACATTTGCCAGATACACTATTTAAAACCATGTAATTTGAAAATTCCCTTACTGTTCAATATAATTCAAATATCGTGTAAATTTTTCTAAGGTTCATAATTTTTTTATTTCATTCCCGCGCTCCACTCTGTATTAGCACAATTCTCCCGATTGTGAACATATTGGGTCGATTATGCTGACCAGAAAAGCAGGAAGTTCACGAATGAATTTCCAGCTGAGTGTCCATTTTTGTAAAAGGCTTCAACAATCTTAAAGCGCTTCTCAATTGTGTATCTATGGTTGAACTTGTCTATTTCTGAAACAAATAAATATCAAATCAAGTTGGGCAAAAAACATGACGTTACGGTGTGACTTATCAATAACATCATGCATTATGGTTGGACCACCCTATAGTTAACTTTTTTAATTCCCTAAACTTCTCATTAAGGAACGAATGGAAATTATTTTGTGAAGCAGTGAGCTGTGCACGATGTAATTCTTATATAAATAAGTTTTTTTATGACTTAGAGATTAATCTCTTACTCGAAAAGTCGCCGAAATTTACGAGGTTGACAACTTCTTGTGGTCCACACGTACACACGTAGTGCAGTAAATTCATGGTGTATCATTTTAAATCTAATTCAAATCCTGAGCAGTGGCTCTTGAATCCTGCAATTAGCAACGAAATCAAAGAAATCACCGCGAACACGTAATAAACAATTCGTGTTAGAGAACTTCCTGACAGGCATTTGCAGATAAAAATTGATTCTCTATCTCCGCGCAACAGTCAAATCAATCCCCATCTACACCCAACTGAAATTGTCATAGTTACGGGTGCAAAACGTTGACAAATTCTAAAAACAGAGCCACAATTTTGAATAGGTAGCAACGTTGAAATTTTTCTCCCTCTATCTTCTCTCGTATTCGTAATCTTCTCTTCATTAGTGGTGGAAAAATATGAATAAATTCCAGATTTCAAAATCTTCCTGGAACAGTTTCCAGTTCTGACTATTGCCAATTGATGGATATCGTGGGGCCACCATTACTATTAGAAACACAATAACAATAACGCCTACAACAGCAACCACAACAACAACATCGTCAGTGGCAACAACACCAATGTGAAAATCATACGTAAAACCAAATATTGTCCAATGGATTGTTAAACATTGAGCGCTGCGAAATGTGGCAAATGGCATTTGTAGCCGTTGCATGTTGACGTTTGCAGCATGCCAGATTCTATAGGGCTCCAACAAATATTGACAAAATCCATTGTTAGCAAAATATTGCTGCTAGAAATGACAGCGAAAGTAAAAAAAATAAATTTCAAAGCAAAGCTAAAACCTCGGATTGCAATTGCTACCATGGGTTGTAGAAATTTCTTGGCTCTAATCAAAGTGGAGTTTATGTTATATTTTCCCGAAAATGCATAGGTGGGGTCTTGTGAAAAACTTAGTAGAACAGTCTATGTGTTGCAAGTTGGTGGTGGGTTCCACCATGGATTGCGTTCCAGTGTGACATTGGCAGTATTGGGGAGAATGGTTGCAGGTTGTGGGTCAATGTTTGAAATAGCCTTTAGGTGAACTATGGACAATTGAATGACTGATTCAGTGACTCTAAATTAGCAAATCATCAAATTAGTGTCATATTCAGTTTTGTGACAAAGTGTCACTGTTTTTGTCAAAACCTTATGCCCATTGTTAAAGGGGGGATGATTTTTATGTCTCTAGAAGCCGAGGAACCCGACTTTAAACCCGCCAAATCATAAGTGAGACAATTTTATGTGTGTGAAGATAAGTTCCGAATATAACTAGCAAAGACAAAATCCAGCTGTATACGATTAAATGTTAAATAGTTAAGCTTACGAGGGCGACCGCAAAACTAACTGGCCTGGCACATTTTCTGTTTTACTAGCAACTTTTTTGTATTGTTTTTTAAAAGCAATCTTTTATAAACCATCTGTCAAAAATTCCGAAATATTTAATGATTATTTTCTTTGTTACAGGTGATTGAAGTGAACATGTTTTATAATTTTTGAAAAATGGAAAATAAAGAGTTTCGTGCGGTAATTAAACACTTTTATATGAAAGGTTCTACGCCACAATTAATCAAAGATGAATTGGATTCTGTTCATGATGATAATGCACCATCATACTCCACCGTGAAATCCTGGGTTCAACAATTTCAAATCGGTCTTCAAGCTCTGGAAGACCGAAAACTGCAACTACTGTTGAAAACATTAGAAAAATATTTAATGAAGTGACTAAAGATAGACGAATAAAGCTCAGAGAACTTGCTGATATTGTTAAAATACACGAAAAACAAGTTTGGAGTATTTTACATGATGAACTCCACATGAAAAAGCTATCCGCAAGATGGGTGCCGCGTTTGTTGACTTTGCCCCAAAAAATCGTCCGTTGGACCAATTCCCAGGAGATTTTAGCGATTTATCGGCGTAATCCAATAGAGTTCTGGCGCCGATTCATAACTGTTGATGAAACATGGATCCATCACTACATCCCAGAATGCAAAAAACAGTCAAAACAATGGATAGAAGCTGGTAAAAGTGGTCCCAAGAAGGCGAAAACTGTTAAGTCAGCAGGAAAAGTAATGGCCACAGTATTTTGGTATGCAAAGGGTAAAATATTTATTGATTATCTTGAGAAAGGAAAAACTATAAATAGTGAATATTATTGTGCATTATTGGATCGGTTGAGTGAAGAAATCAAGATAAAACGACCGCATTGAGAAAAAAAAAGTTCTTTTTCATCAAGATAAAGCTCCTTCACACACTGCATTTTTAACTCAACAAAAACTGGCCGAATAACGATTTGAAATTGCTCCGCATCAACCATATAGTCCAGATTTAGCTCCTTCTGATCATTTCTTGTTTCCAAATTTAAAAAAATTTCTCGGTGGCAAAAAATTTTCGTCCAATAGCGAGGTTATTGCTGAAACTGAGGCATATTTTGAAGGTCTTGAAAAATCTTATTTTTCGGATGGAATTAAAAAACTTGAAAAACGTTTGATGAAGTGTATTGTGTTGGAAGGAGATTATGTTGAAAAATAAATAATAATAATTCCAAAAAAAAGGTTCTTTTAATGTTAGGCCAGTTACTTTTGCGGTCGCCCTCGTACTATAAAAAGCAACTTCTGAGATCTCAGTAAAGAAAAAAGTGTTCAATTTCATAAATTAGGTAAGATCTATTCAAAATTAAGATAATATTAATTAATGTAGGTGAATTTTTTGAAAAACAAAAACATATGTTCTATTAAATTTCCCACTGTGGGCAAAGGAGGAGGTATGGTGTCTTGAAATTCATACCAGGAGTAGCTCCTGTGCTGCTCACCATAGTTCTGCAATTAGAATATTCTAAAATAATTTAGGACTTTCCAATTTTGGAAATACAAATTAAATTTTTGTTTCCAAAAATTCAAGAGAATGGCATGGACGCAACCATCGATATTTTACGCATTGTTTTTGAAAATCGAATAATTAGCCGAAACTGTGATGTCAATTGGCCACCTCGGAGCTGTGATTTGAGCCCTTTGCATTATTTTCTGTGGGGTGCCATTAAGGATAATTGTTACGCAAAACATGCAGAGACAATTAAGGCATTAAAACGTGAAATTGAAGTTGTCATTCAAGAGATAAGACCCGAAACAATGAAGATGAAAATGTACTGAATATTTGGGTCGATATTGAGGTACTGCCGAGCCAGCTGTAGTAGTCGGAGGAATACAATTTAAAAACAGAGATTTGAAAAACTGTTTTGCCTTTTTTTACAGCCGATTCAAATTTAAAAATTAAAATGGCCCACCCTGTACTGTTGTCATAGCAGTATTTATTTTCGAAATATAGGCTTTTAAAGATCAGGGTTGAGGTGGTTGTGCCACGCGCCCATTGATTTCATTTTGTTAAAATTTTAGAACGATCGGTCGATTAGTTGGCCATAAATGTGATTTTTAAAGGCGGTCTGACACCACCCACTTTTTCTTGATAATGTTCTTCGATCTATGCCTACATAATGTGTTGTATTTTCAAGTACAGTGTTGAGTGGGCAAGGCCACGCCTAATTTTCATTTGTTCACGATATAATAGATGCCTTCATTGATTACATTTTATTAAAATTTTTAGCAATCAATGTATTAGTTTGGTCATATATGTAAATTTTAAAAGGGGCGTGACACCGCTAACCTTTTTCTCTAGGATGTTTTTCGATCCATGCTAACATCATATGTTCGAAATATCTTCTTTAATAGTTCATAAGATATTGTGTTTTTTAGTTAAGGATCGTTGATTTTTCTACTGGGTAATCAATCTAGAAATATATTTTCAAAATAAAACATATAAAAAAATTCAAATGAAGTGTGGAATCTTTATTGTTCATGCAAAGACATTTTATGCCATTAATTTTTGAATATAATTGGCTATATATGTTGGCCGCAACTACGCCTAAAGATGTCCATTCTGAGGGTCTAATTTTAGATGACTCGTTGTAGCATGGCGTTAATGACACGCGCAATGTTGGTTTCCAAAACCTGAATCGTAGCTGGTTTGCCAGCATAGACTTTGGACTTTACGTAGTCAGCATAGACCCAAAAAAAAAGTTTAAAGGTGTGATATCACATACGAGGGCGACCGCAAAAGTAACTGACCTAACATAAAAATAACCGTTTTTTGGAATTATTAATATTAATTTTTCAACATAATCTCCTTCCAACTCAATACACTTCATCAAACGTTTTTCAACCGATACAATAATGCACAATAATATTCACTATTTATAGTTTTTCCTTTCTCAAGATAACACTGTGCGACAGCCACAATCGGTTTTGGATGAAACCACCGGGGAAAGTTATATCGGTCAAAAAAAGGTCATACGTGTATCAGCGTTTCGTTGGGTCTCATCTAGGAATCGAGATATATCGATTTGAAGTTAGTAAGTATCGTATAGAGGAATTTGTCACGTTTTTGGCTCTTTTGTTTGACATAACTTGAGAACCACTCGTCCGATTTAGCTGAAATAAATTTTAAAAAACCAAGAATTACAATTCCCTTAATCTGTTCATATATTATTTTCCTTTACAAGTAATAGTTTCCAAGTTAAAAATAAGCGCATGAAGAAAAAAATTTTTTTTTTTATTTTTTTTTTAAATACATTTATTTATAATTGCGAAACTATTGCTTAAGTAGGAAAACGGTTTAAGAACAGATTAGAGTCAGCTAAATCGGACGAGTGGTTCTCGAGTTATGTCAAACAAAAGAGCCTAAAACGTGACAAATTCCCCTATACGATACTTACTAACTTCAAATCGATATATCTCGATTCCTAGATGAGACCCAGCGAAACGCTGGAACACGTATGACTTTTTTTTTTACCAATATAACTTTCCCCGGTGGTTTCATTCCAAACCGATCACTGACCCTTACCATTTGTCGCAGAGTGTAATCAATGAATATTATACGCCTTGCATCCCAAAATACTGTGGCCATTACTTTTCCTGCTGACTTAACAGTTTTCGCCTTCTTGGGACCACTTTTACCAGCTTCTATCCATTGTTTTGACTGTTCTTTGCATCCTGGGATGTAGTGATGGATCCATGTTTCATCAACAGTTATGAATCGGCGCAAGAACTCTATTAGATTACGCTGATAAATCGCTAAAAGCTCCTCGGAATTGGTCCAACGGACGATTTTTTGGGGCAAAGTCAACAAACGAGGCACCCATTTTGCGGATAGCTTCTTCATGTGGAGTTCATCATGTAAAATACTCCAAACTTGTTTTTCGTGTATTTTAACAATCTCAGCAAGTTCACTGAGCTTTATTCGTCTATCTTTAGTTACTTCATTAAATATTTTTCTAATGTTTTCAATAGTAGTAGCAGTTTTCGGTCTTCCAGAGCGTTGTTCATCGTCCGTACTTGAACGACTCATTTTAAATTGTTGAACCCAGGATTTCATGGTGAAGTATGATGGTGCATTATCACCATGAACAGAATCCAATTCATCTTTGATTAATTGTGGCGTATAACCTTTCATAAAAAAGTGTTTAATTACCGCACGAAACTCTTTATTTTCCATTTTTCAAAAATTATAAAACTTGTTTACTTCAATCACCTGTAACAAAGAAAATAATCATTAAATATTTCGGAAATTTTGACAGATGGCTTATAGAAGATTGCTTTTAAAAAACAAAGTTGATAGTAAAACAGAAAATGTGCCAGGCCAGTTAGTTGTGCGGTCGCCCTCGTATGACGGTGCCACAGCTGTAAAGCAAGTGGCACCGTCCCGTTGAAACCAAATGTTGTCAAGAGTACGGCCTTCACTTTCAGTGAGCAAAAAGTCCGATATCATGGCGCGATAGCGAGCACCGTACACGGTTACGTTCCAGCCATCATCATTTAAAAAAAAATGCACCGATGATTCAACCCGACCATAAACCGCACCATACCGTTGTGTTTTCTGGTTTTCTCGCAACTCTTGAACCTCTTCTGGTTGTTCTTCAGCCCAAAAGCAACAAGTTTGTTTATTGTCTATGGCGTTAGAGCTGAAATGGGCCTCATCACTGAACAAACTTTTGGTTGAAAAACGTTTCTCACCGAACGCTTTTTTGTATAATACGTACACCTGCACAATTTGGAGACGTTGTTGCGTTGTAAGTGCTTCGATGTTGAAATGGCAAATAATACTGAAAAGAAAAAAATTAAGTTTAACATAACTCACGCGTAATCTGTAAAAAAACAACCCTATTGTAAAAAATAATTCTAGGTTAATCACCCTATGGAGATTGACCCAGTAATATTTAACTTTTGACCGACCCAGCCTATTTCCAATACCAATCGTTTGATTTTATCAACATGTTTCTGCAAAATTTCAGCCATCTAACTTCAATAGTGCGACCTGTAGTTTGTTTAACACTGATAGACGTTTCAGAATATGTATACTTTACGAGGTGTAAAGAGAGTACACCACTAAGACCGATTTGTTCCTCCATAAACTCACCGGCGTATGGACTTAGTAAATACCTAATAAATATTTTAAAGAACATGACAAGAGAATCACCATATAATGTAAAGGACGCAGGGGACTTTAAATCTAGGATTAATAACACACATATTGACGATGACGAAACTTTAATTTTATTTGACATGGTATCCTTATTCCTTAGCATACCAGTAAATCTAGCTATTAAGACTATAGAGGAAAAATGGACTAATATTGAAGAATTCACCCATCCCAAACGACTTGTTTAATGAATTACTGACTTTTTCTATAAAGGACGCTAGATATTTCAAATATGAAGATAGAATTTTTGAACAGAAGAAAGGGTTTACCGGCATCGCCAGTTATAGCCAATATTATCATGGAAGAGTTACTGAACGTTTCAATACAAAGAATTAATACACAGCCCAGACTTATGACTTAATATATTGACGACCTTTTTGAGATTTTAAAGAAAAGTGAAACTGACAACTCTCTTCAAATAATTGATTCATTCAATAGACAAATACAATTCACAATGGAGAAAGAATGTGACCAAAAACTTCCTTATCTTGACTCTATAATTCACCGACAAGGCAATTTGTTAAAATTGGATTGGTATCAAAAACCAACATCTTCCGGACGATTAATAAACTTTCACTCCAAACATCCCCGACGAATTATAATTACTACAGCGACAAACTTTATTAACAGAGTTTTCAATATAAGTGACAAAAGTTTCCATAGTGACAATAAAAGACGGATTAAGAACGTATTAAAGAAAAATGACTCCAATTAAAACCATAGAGGACTTAATTAGACGGACGAAAACCAATTATGACCAAACAGTTCAAGAAAAAAGATTAATAAATTATAAAGCAATGACGTACATACCTGGTTTCTCCGAAGGGTTTAACAAATCGGACGTTTATAATAATGAAAAATTTTTATTAGCGCCCCGAACGTTTAGGACAGTTAACGAATTATTTAGTAAGACAAAATCGAATTTAGTTTATAAGATTAAATGTGATGGTGACAAGTCCAACGTATGCCAAAAGGTATACGAGTATGTTGGCTCTACTGGGACAAAACTAAAGACTAGACTTTCTTCTCACAAATCTGACCTAAAAGCTTTTGATAGACCAATCGAGCAGAAGACTGCCCTTGCGAACCACTGTACTTTGACTGGACACAAGCCAAACTTAAACAACGTAGAAATTTTTGGACAAGAGAGGAATTATAAGAGAAGATACACTTTGGAGATGCTTTCATCAACGACGTTCTAAGACGATCTAAGGGAATGAACTTTAAAACTGACACGGATAGATGTGCACATACATACAGACATATTGCTAATAAGTACCGACGGAAAGACATACATTAGTTGAATATTAGAAGTGCAACAGGACAGAAGTTAAACAATTATTTAAATGTAATTATTAACAAAAATTATGTTATTGGTGATATGAAATTGTGTATTGTTGTAATTTTATGTTCTCGGTTTTGTTTTTAGTGATTACCCCTGATGATGAACGACGAAGTCAGTTCGAAATATTGGGTTACTTAAAATTAAATAAATTATAAAAACACCAACATCTGTTGTTTGCTTATGACCTCAAGCCTAACAATAACTGAAAAATAAACAACAAAAGGTCAACTATACAAATACTAAGTGCCCGACCAATATTTAAAAGTGTTGCAAACGGAATAACAAAGTAAATATACCGTATGCCCTACGTTGGAGATACAAAAGTAGGGAAAAATGGGAATTTTTGTGATATCCAAAAGTGCTAAAAATCCACTTTGAACCAAAATATGTCAATGCGATAACTTAAAAAAGTGTGAGCCAAATTGACAAAACGTATTATGACGAAAATGAAGTTTTAGGATGTACATTCTGTCGCCATTAACAAAACTTATGACCGAAAAGGTTGCTGCACTGTGTTACAGTGCACTTGCGTAGCTAAATTTGAGTAAGATCGGATATAATATGTTTCTATCGAAGGAGTAGTACTCTATCTTTGTATAAGGATAACAGATATGGTCCTGCTTTAACGAAATTAATTATTGGCCGCTACAAACATTAAGGATGTCTGAGTTTTGTCTGTAAGTGCCAACATTTGGCAGTTAAAACGGTTTACGAAAGAATAAAGCGTGGTAATTTTGAACACTTATTTAAAAAAAATTACCAAGTTATGCTAAGACCGCTCGCTAACTTCGTAGAATTTTGGGTCGAAAAAATGTCAAACATTCGCAGTTTATGGACAGTACGACTGCACGCAGAAAAAAGTATGGTTGGGGTAACAATATTCGAGGAGCATCATACTATTGTTGGTTATATGGTTATGGCACAACAATATTATGATCATCACAACAATAGTGTAGTTCCCACGCAACCAAACTATGATCCCCATAACAATATTATTGTTCTCACAACAATAGAATTATTCACACACAACCATACTATGATCCCCACAAACATATTATTATTCACACTCAACCATACTATGATCCCCACAACCATACTATAATCCTCACAACCAAAGAATGCTGCACATACAACCACAGTATGATCCTTAGAACCATAGTATGACTTACACACATCCATGCTATTATCCCCAAATTTTTTTGTAAAGATTGGGTTAAGTTGTTATTCAACAATAGAGATTTTTATTAAATAAGTTATGTAAAAATACATGAAACTCTTTATAAAGGGAGTGATATATTTAACAGTAGAAACAATTCATTTATTAAAAATATTTCAGTTATACTAATCCGTAGTTTGTTTTGAAAAAATTTAATTTATATATAGAAACTTCTATTATTGCGTAAGATTCGTAAAAATAACATTGTCAAATTAAAAATAAATTACGATTTTGCTTGTATGATTGCCGTAATCATGTTATTGTTAACATAAAACCCATGAAACAATACTTTTGTCCCACCAACCATATTTATATTGTTGCTACAACCATATTTTCATTTTTAATTTGGCAACAATGCTTTCGTTACATTTCAACAATATTAATATTGCCGCAATCATACTATTGTCAAAAATTAAATTAAAAAAACAATACTAAGATTTCGACAACCATACTTTTATTGCAGAGAACATACTATTGTTGCCGTGACCGTATAGTAACCATATTTTTTCTCTGCATGCGCTGTGCCTCATTGTTCCGGAACGTCTCTTGAAAACAATGCTGCACGCAGAAAAAAAGTATGGTTTTGGTGACAATATTCGAAGAGGATAAAACTATTGTTGAGTATATGGTTGTGCTACAACAATATTATGATCCTCACAACTATAGTATGATTCACACGCATTCATGTTATGATCCGTACAACCATAGTATGATCACACACAATTATACTATCATCTCCAATATAATTTATTAGAATTTGTTTAAGTTGTCGACAATAGATTTGATCCCCAATATAATTTATTAAAACTTGTTTAAGTTGTCGACAATAGATTTGAATTATGAAAATTATTCAAAAATAAAAATTAATTCAAAATAATAGAAGTGATTTATTTCACAGTAAAAAAAATAAGTTTAAATAAACGTAAGCGTTTTTATTAACAATATTTCAGTTAAACAAAGCCAAAGCAGCTTGTTTAAAAATTTTAATTTCGATAAAAAAGTACTATTATTGCATTAGATCTGTACCAATAACATTTGTTCTTAAAAGCATATTTAAATGAAGAAAAATTACAATCATACAGTATGATTGCCGTAATCATATTATTGTTAACATAAAACGCAAAACACAATACTATTGTCGCACCAACCATATTTATATTGTTGCTATAACCATATTTTCATTTTTAAATTTGGCAATAATACTATTGTTACATTTTAACAACATTATTATTGCTGCAATTATACTATTGTCAAAAATAAATTCAGTTAATAATGCTATGGTTGCGACGAAAATACTTTAATTGCGAAGAACATGTTATTGTTGCCGTTACCATGTAGTAACCATGTTTTTTTTTTCTCTGCGTGTTTTTTCGTGTTTTATCTCGAATTCTTCAAGTTAGCATCCTTCTAACAACTTAAAATTTCACGAAGTACTACGCAGCGAATTTTCACGAAAGACCTTCATGTGAACAAATTCAGCTAACTCATGGGTCCAAACCAGCGGACTATGGCAAGCACAGGAAATTCGCTCAGTTGCGAATAGAGCTAGGTGAGGTCAATGCCATTTTTTGTCAGAAAAACCTCATACAACCCATGGGAAACAACCACAACGAGCATCTGTCTAATGCGAATTACGGTGAGGCGGCGTGATTGTGCCTTTCTTTTTAAAGATGAGGCCGCAATTTGCAGCATGCGTTACAGAAACATGATATCGGAGTTCCTGTGGCCTTAACGAGATGGTATAGATCTTGAAGACACGTGGTTTCCTAAAGACGACACACGTAGGTGTATTTGACCACTAAAACGGAGATTTATTGAAAAATGATAATTGAGATATGCGATTAATGTTTTATACTCGATAATTGTAGACAAAATTCTCAATCATTAGGCAAAAGAATCGTTAACATATGTTGCTTACTGCAATTTTTGCGTTGTCTCAAAGTTCGTAATTTTTATTGATTTTTCCGCGTATTTGCATAAAGTGAATCTTTTGTATTTTCAAGTGTTTTTTTTTTATTTTAGCCATTCAAAAGCCAACTATTATGGATCCTTCAACTTCAGGTAGTTTCGAACAAAAAAAGCAGTTACAGGCCGACATTTACCTTGTACCACTATTTTTAATCATTTATGGAAAATAGGTCTAAATTTTAGCCATTCTTCAGAAGTATGTACAGTTTTAAAATGGTACCGATCAACTTCGTGTTCTGAAATTTATATTTTTTAAAGCTTACGAACTGTACTAATATAATAAACAAAAACATCTGGCGCGTTTTTGCGCCAATTCGATTTTTAACAAAATTTGTAAAAAAAAAAATTGTAAAAGCAACATTTATAATTTTACGAATACCATTGAGTTATGAAGCAAAAATTTTCAAAATTACAAAATAATTTACTTAGTACTGCTTTCAAAAAAAATATTAAAAAATTATATTTTATAAAAATATAGCTATTATTACATTTGTTCATAACAGTATTACATAACACAATGTACACGCAGAGAAAAAATATGGTTACTATATGGTCACCGCAACAATAAGATGTTCTCTACAATAAAAGCATGTTCGTCGCAACCATAGTATTGTTTTTTGAATTTCATTTTGACAACAGTATGATTTCGGCAATATTAATATTGTTGAAATTTTACAATAGTATTATTGCCAAATTTAAAAATGAAAATATGGTTGTAGCAACCATATAAACATGGTTGGTGCAACACAAGTATTGCTGTTTAAAATTTACGTTAACAATAATTTGATTACGACAATCATACTGTATGGTTGCGAATATGAACATAACGAAACAGGTTTTAAAGAGCATACGTGTATGTGAGTGCGCATGTTTTTTTTTTTTGATATACCAAAAAAAACGGAAGGTAGTTTGAGGGATTTTTATTGTGTACTTTGTTCGGTGAAATACTCTACTACCGACTGGTTCTCGTTTATTTAAAATCTGCCTGCAGTATATAGCTATCGATCATGGTTTAATCACATTCGATACTTGGGGTCTACGGATGGTGAAGTTAGTTGCCTGCTGGTAACTGAAAGTATTTTCGACTGCCGTTGGAATATATTTTTTTTCTTGAATGAAATTCTCTATTTATGAATAAGAACATGACCCAATCCTAATAAACAATTTTGGGGATCATACTATGGTTGAATGAGAAACATACTATGGTTGTAAGGATCATGCTTTGGTTGTATGAGGAACATACTATGGTTGTGAGGATCATAATATGGTTGTGGAGATAATAGTATGGTTGGGTTTGAATCATACTATTGTTGTGAGGATCATAGTATGGTTGTGGAGATCATAGTATGGTTGAGTGTGAATCATACTATGGTTGTGGGGATCATAATATGGTTATGTATGAATCATACTATTGTTGTGAGGATCGTAATATGGTTATGCCACAACCACATACCCAACAATAGTATGATCCTCTTCGAATATTGTCACCCCAACCATAGTTTATTTCTGCGTGTAAGCAAGTTTATTTTCATCTTGATTCGAATTTAAGTTACGGGCAACATATAATAATTTTTCTGTTAAAATATCTGTAAGGCTTCAAGAAGCCGGTCAAAAGTTTGGGTATTGTATAGTATATTACAGCGCCCATATTATATATCATGGTCGATGCATTATATTTTTATCTGAGGGGTTTGCATTCACAGAGTTATATTGACATAGCCTTATGTCGGTTGAAAAAAAAATTTCGGTTGTTGGTTTTTAATTAATTTTTACTTATTTCTCGGCCGATTTTAGTGCAATTAGTGCAACGTTAAAAGATGGACCACTTTGAGGGCTATCATATTGATATTTTAAGATATTCCGCGTGGGATGTACACATCGGAAGTTATAGCACAATATCGGATGTAAATATATATTTTTGAAATACTATAATCCATATTGTCGCCAGTTGATAACCGAATTTAATGATACTAACTGCAATAGACAGATCTCAGTTAGGGCTATCAAATTAATCTCTGAAGGCTCCACGTGGGATATACATATCGGGATTTATAGCCCGATATCAGCCGTAAATGTGTTTTTTTATTAAATTTGAATTGTGATTTTTATTAAATTAAGTGCAAAGGACGCAGATTGTTGAGGGCTATAATTTTATTATTTGAAGGTGCCACGTGGAATGCATACATCAGAAGTTATAGCCCAATATACTTTAAAAAATTATATTTTTGACATATCTTTTCCGATGTTTCGGCCATATCCAAGCCATTTAAGGCCGATTTTGACAAAATCAACTGGAATCCGCTAATAATCTCTGAAGTAGTAAATATATATAAACATTACATCTCCGGAAAGCGTCTTTTAATTAATCTTCATTTTGGGGGTACAATACCCCACTGTGCGATGCCAACTGGCACACCGCGCATGAAATAATACTCGTAGATTTATTGCAGCAATGATTTCCAGAATAAACTATCTCAAGAAATTTTGATGTCAACTGGCCGCCAAGATCATGCGTTTTAACGCCGTGCGATTTCTTTCTTTGGAGTTTTGTGAAATCTCGGGTTTTGGCTAAAACTCCATACTTTTAGCCTTATTATCTGAGTATCCTAACGACATACAGGCTCTGATGTCCGGTTATTTTCTGCGAGGTGATAACATGCTGCAACCTCCAAAAAAAGATCCTTTGATAACGTCGAGTCAAAAATTCAGCAATTCACATCGTGAGCGGAACACCTACAGCAGTTACACAGAAGATATAAGTTGCAACATCCAAAACACGCTGTGCGTGTGGTATGTAGTTTTTCTCTGACTCTACTGCAATGGGCAACAACTACTGAGTACAGGATAGTTCGAGTTCTGCAAACTTCTGCAAATCCCCTCTCATGCAAAATTGTCCTATGCGCCGCGCCTGTTACACTTGTCAGGCTTTGGTCTTTATTTAATTGGTAACTAGTCGGGCTTAGTCAGTTATGTTTTAGTAACTGAAATAAACCTTCTTCCACTCACTCCGATTCCACTGCCCTGCCGTAAAATTGAAACATTTTTATTCCGGCGACTGTTTGGGTGTGTGGATACCCCGAACAGTACAGAGTGATGATAATGCCTTTTTATAGAGATTGTAAATTTTGTTAGTCGCCTTCTTTTTCGTCCTTTTTTCGGGGGCAGGGAGTTTTGTACGAAAATGCAGATAAAAATGTTGTTGCAATACTCACAATGGCTGTAGGTTTGCGTGGCTGAATGGATGATGCCCAACAAATGGTTTCATTCATTTCGAGCTGGACTCTTTGGAGTTGGCGTAGCGTGGAGTGGGCGCAAAATAGGCATTGGTATCCCTACAAATTGTTACAACATTGTGAAAATGGAGAGAAAGAATAACCGAGACTTTAGCCGGTTCGCTGTAACGTTATTAAAAGTAAACAAAGGCGGGATGTTTATGTATTTAAGTGCCCATGCCTATGTTTCGTTCATGTCCATGGCCATGTCCGTGTCGTCCACCAGCCTTGGCCAGTGTGTCGGAAAGTGTTTAGTGCTGCTACGGCGTGGCATTTTGCAACAGCTTCGCAGTAAAAAAAAAGAACCATAGCGCTGTTTGTGTATTTAGTCCTGTTTGTTGGTCCTGGGCCAAATGTTGTGTTTAGTTATACGTACTATCTGTGGGTTTTAACATTTGGCTTTAAATTTCCTAAAGTCAAAGTGTACAATTTTTGTTTTGCTCAGAGGATATGCGATTTCGCAACATTCGCATATTTATGCTTTCATTGCACATAACAATTATTGCCCTTATGTTGGGTGCTAGAATTTTAAAGGAATGTAGGATTTTAAAATAAATTATTTGAGAGTTTATGATAGCCTGTAGGGAATGCGTTACGGCTGCTTAAAGTATCCACTAGCGGCTGGAGTATTCAGTGCTCCACCCATACTTTTAGGGTCAGATAAGGCAAGTTTGCCAAATGCGTAATTTCTAATATGCCGAAAATCACTTGCTATTGCAGGCATTTTTCACAACAAGATTCAAATGCATATATTTGAAACACTGCTGAAATTTTTAACTGCACCACAAGCTAGACTATCATGTGCGACTTAACATGAGATGACGAATGTTTAATCTTTCAATGGAAATCAATACTCATTTTAAGTTAAAAAAAATAATTCGCATCTGTCTTACTCAAAACTTCTAGTTCTTATTTTTTAAAAGAAATTTTATATGACATGACGTCAAATTTTAAGATGATTGTCTATTAAAAGCTCGATTCAGTACACGCAGCGAAAAAAAGGGTTACTACATGGTCACAGCAATAATAATATGTTATCCGCAATAATAGCATGTTCGTCGCAACTATAGTATTGTTTTTTGAATTTCAGTTTGACAATAGTATAATTGCCGCAATATTAATATTGTTGAAATGTAACAATTCTATTACTGCCAAATTTTGATATGAAAATACGGTGGAACACACTTCTGCCGATTGGTTCTCGTTAATTTAAAATTTGACTTCACATAAGTAAAGGGTGGTTTAATTTTAAGGGCCGATGTTGATTTGTCGAGCAAAAGAGCCATTGTTTCGTTAGCTGTGTGGCAAGTGGCACCGTCCTGTTGAAACCACATATCGTCTACATCCATATCTTCCAATTCGGGCCGTACAAATTTACGATAGCGCACACCATTCACAGTTACTGTCTGACCGGCCTCAGTTTGAGAAAAATACGGCCCGATGATGCCGCCAGCCCATAAACCGCACCAAATAGTCACTCTTTGTGGGTGCACTGTTTTCTCGACAAGCACTCTTGGATTATCATTCGCGGCAATTCTGCTTATTGACGAATCCACTGAGGTGAATATGTGCCTCATCACTGAAGATGATTTTCTTCGCAAATTGATTTTTGTTTACATAAAAAGCCTGAATAACTTTAACGCGTAGCTCGCTTGTGTATCTTTAGATGGTTCAAATTGAGATAGTCTGAAATTGAGAAATATTAAATGAAATGCAGAAAAAAACTTGACGTTTAGGTGTGGCTCACTCTCAACATCGTTACTTAAAATTTACAAACCCTTTATATGGTTTAATCATGGTTTAATCACGTTCTTTACTTGGGGTCTACGGATGGTGAGGTAGCGATCACCCTCTGCAGTCACCCCTGCTAGCAACTAATTGTCCTTTCGACTGCCTTTTGAATATAATTTTCTTTCTTTAGTGAAATGTTCAATAGAACCATGGCTATGAACTAATTTTAATGTAATTTTAAATAATTTGCTTAATAAAAATCTCTATCGTTGAATAACAACATAAAACAATCCTAATAAATAATTTGATGTTCATAGTATGGTTGTGTGGAATCATACTATGGTTGTAGGCATTATAACATGGTTGTGTGGAATCATACTATGGTTGTGAGGATCATACGATGGTTGTATATGAAAGATATCATAGTTTTGAGGATTTTAATATGGTTCTGTGGGTCATAGTATGCTTGAGTGTGACTGATAGTATGGTTGTGGGTGAATCATAATATTATTGTGAGAGTCATAATATTGTTATGCCGCAACCATATACCAAACAATAGTATGATTCTTTACGAATGTTGTCAGCAAAACCATACTTACTTTCTGCGAGCACCTTTTTGTACCTCCCAATTGACCCGATTCACTGAAGATAAAAGCCCACATAACTGTCACCAAGTGTATGCAAATGCATCAATCCGTCCAATTTGGGTTTAAGAATAATAATTTTAATAAAGGGTGTTTTTTTAGACTTTTGGTTTTCAATCTGACAGTTTTTTTTTGGGTTGGTCTTTTTAACAGCTGTCACTTAATTTATTTTAATAAAGGGTGTTTTTTTTTAGACTTTTGGTTTTCAATCTGACAGTTTTTTCGGAGTTGGTCTTTTTGACAGCTGTCACTTTGTTTATGCTCATTTTGGTTTGCCATTTCATTATAAAAAGGTTTATTCCGGAACAACGTTTGAAAATCGTGGTGAATGGGCCCAAAACGAGATGGCCGATGATTTTTATACGAAAATTTTGTTTTGCGATTAAGCTCACTTTTGTTTGAATAGTAACGTTAATAACAAAAATTGTCGCATTTGGAGTAATGCAAATCCACAAGCCATTGTTGAGACGCCCTTACATCCTCAAAAAGTCATTGTTTGGTATGCTCTATGAGCAGAGGTCCATATATCTTCAAAAATTAAGCCGTCCATAATGTTATAGTCAATGGGATACGCTATAAAGCCATGATTAATGACGTTTTCGTGCCTGAATTGGAGGATGCTGGTGTTGACAACCTTTGGTTTCAACAAGACGGAGCTACCTGCCATACAGCCAACGAAACAACCAATTTATTAAATATAACTTTTGGTGACGCTTCGTGGGCCAGTAGCTTGGCCTACCAGATCTTGCGATTTTACACAGCTGGACTATTTTTGTGGGGTTATGTGAAGTCGCTTGTCTACGCAGATAAGCGCGACACGATTGATGCCTTGGAAGAGAACATTCGGCGAGTTATAAATGACATACGGCCCCATATGCTGCATTAAGTGGTCGAAAATTGGGCTTCTCGGCTGGAATTTATTCGAGCCAGCCGCGGCGGCCACTTGCCTGAAATGATTTTGAAAACATAATGGCGAACCCTTATATTTATAATAAATCTAAATTCTTGGCCATAGCATTAAATAATATGCGTTTGATTTCTTCTTGAAAACCTCAGGTCTGATAAAACGACCTTTACCTTGCAGTATTGGCTTGCAAGGTCCAATTGTTTCTGTAACTGAAGGCACACGAACAACCCGCTTCATAATTGCTCCCCAGTTTGAGCGTTCGGTTATATCCAAATTAACAACAAATTTGCTCAAAGTATCGTATTTTCTGACATAGCGCATTTTCATATGGGCAGCTATGTTATCAAACTAAACTATAGATCAAAAAACCCGCACAAGATCCTGGAACTGTTTTGTGGTGATTTTGGAGCTGTGGGACATTTTGTCTTGGAAAATGCTGCCGAAAAACACTGTCGGTTAACAGTGAGCGCTACCGAAGCATGAAAGGGTCAAAATATTTCATAGAAGTTTAGGCCAGCATCCACAGGCAGAATGCAGAATGCGAGATCCAAAGGACAGCTTTAGTCCAAGATGACCTTGATGGTGATTATAGTCTAGGAAGAAAACGCTGGCGAAAAAAATCCCTCAGAGATTTTTCGCTTCTGATCCACAAAAGTTATGTAAAAAACTTATTTTTATTTCAATAAGGAAATAACTGGGGAAAATTGTAAAATGTTTTTACAGAGTTACTTTAATTAACTCCAAATGACTTTCCGCTAGTAACGTCCTTATGGTTCGGCCTTTGGATTAAAATGACCAATATGGCTGTCACTAAAGACTTGTGAAACCTTGCTTTTGCCACTAAATTGGAATCGGATCATAGCTTCCACTCACACAACGATACTACTACCAAGGCCAAAATGTCTTCCCAAATAAAAAAAACACTAACACCTACAACAAACTCTCCACAACCTCATTGTCGCAAAACTACACGTTTTCGTCACTTTATAAAAGAAAATTTCCGGAAAAAAATATTGAAAAAGTCATACGCAGCTGGCGGGATTCGAACTCAGATCCCGAGATCCGAAGTTTGAGACACATCCTGCGTGCTATTTCCGGTTTGTGATTCGATGAGCCAAACACTGGCAATAATCAGATCTCACATACTGTGGGATACACAGAAAAGTAAGTGTTGGTAAACACAAAAAAAACTAAACATGCGAATGACCTTTCTTATCGATTCAAACGAGAAAAACAACAACAATATCAGTTTAGAAGAAAAATATCTACAATTTTTAAATTGTGTGTAAATAGTGGGATATTTGTCCTTTCAAATAAATCAGTAATAGAGGGTTGCTATATATATTTCTGGCCTAGGCAACACTTAGTGTTGCCTGGCGCCATCTGACATTTCCATGGGAAAGTTCGACATATTTTAGCATAAACGTACTCAGAACGTTTTGACGTACGACCATCATTTGTGTTGTTTACAGTGACTTGAAAAAATCGATTTGGCAAAAAAATGGAATTAACTCGTGAACATTTTCGTGCGATCATTTTTCACAACTTTCGACGTGGGCTATTACGACACGAGTGTATCGATGAACATAAATCTTTGTATGGCTATGAAGCACCATCCTATAGCACTGTAAAAAACTGGTTTAATGAATTTAATCGTGGCCGACGCTCGCTCAAAGACGATGGTAGTCCAAAATCGGCCGTTGTGCCAGAGAACACTGATGCCGTGCCGTAATGTAAGATCGTCATGTGACATACCGTGAGATAGAGGCATCCTTGGGCATTTCTTCCACCAGCATACATTCGATATTGCATGAACGCCTGGCCGTAAAATATGTTTGTTCTCGTTGGATCCCGCACAATTTAAAAATAGCTCAAAAAAGGCTCGTGTCGATTGGTGCAAAAAAATTTAAAAAAAATACGATCGCGGTGCTTCCAAACACGTTTATAAGATCGTCACAGGTGAGGAATCATGGATCTATGCGTATGAGCCCGAAACAAAACAGCAATCGACCGTGTGGGTCTTCGAAGACGAGCCAAATCCAACAAAGGTTGTTCGTGGAAGAAACACTTGGAAAAAAAATGGTCGCCTGTTTCTTCGGCAAAACTGGTCAAGTGGCGACTGTTCCGCTTGAGCAACGTAGGACGGTCAATTCTGAGTGGTACACCACAATTTGTTTGCCTGAAGTCTGCGGCGAAATTCGAAAAACGAACAAGAGAAGACGAAGAAGACATTGTGCACCATGGCAATGCGAGCTCTCACACATCGGCTCAAACCACCGCTTTTTGACCGGCCAAAAAGGCCGGCCAAAAGGGCGTGTTACTTATAGGTTTATCAGGGATGTTAGGTTTGTTAGTGGTCAGCCAGATTTTAGCTTTGGCCTTTTTCTCGGCTTTTTGCTGTCTGGTCATGGGTCCCTCAATGCATTTTAGCACAAGAGGACCCTAAGCGATAGGGAGTCGTGTGATTGTGGTGCGGTTCTTGAGGATTGGTTGCATGTTCTCTGTGAATGTACTTTTTATGAAATTGTTAGGGATTTAGGTCGGTTAGTAATTGAAATGACGGAC
This sequence comes from Hydrotaea diabolus, assembly GCA_963513945.1. Taxonomy (NCBI): domain Eukaryota; kingdom Metazoa; phylum Arthropoda; class Insecta; order Diptera; family Muscidae; genus Hydrotaea; species Hydrotaea diabolus. The sequence goes on from OY740717.1 coordinate 125,376,057, forward strand.
GGACAGTGGGATGTTAGAGGGATGGTTGCTTCACAAGAGGTTTTGGCCAAAGCGAATGAGTTCGCAAATAGGGTTTTCTCGATGCGGCGTGCTAGGGCGAGTTTGGCAGTATAGAGTAGTGGTTGATTGTTGGTTTTAGGATGTCGGTGGCTATGGGTGAACAGTCCCATGTTGTATGGAACAAAAACTGGGAATAGCCTTTTGGTTACGAGGTCTGAGCGGAGACCTTAATCTGGTACCACGGGTAGCCAGGAGCCCCCAGAACTTGTTCTGGCCTGACTATCTGGTGCGGCCCCTCGGGGTGTATCGTGGTGGCTGTGGTTTATACCCAAATCGCGGGGAGAACTTCGGTTCGGTGTGGAGTTGCATTGCGACCGGTTGCTGTGACCCTTAGAACAGCAGAGGTTTAGATAGTCCTCGACTCCTAACCAAGAGGGAAGTCATGACCCATAACTGTCATGCTTCGAATTGGTACCAGCGGAATCAATCCAATGGGCCGTTGGCCGTGGCACTGTAACGGCCCCAGTGTGATGGCACACCGTGTTTCAGGCCATTTCGGCGATAATCACGTTAAATCCGACATCTTCTGACCGGCCAAAACGTCGAATTAATGGACCGTACAGCCCTGATTTGGCTTCTCTTTATTCTTACACGTGAAGAAAAAATATTTCGTCGCCCGAAGCAGCTGTTGAAGCGTCCAAAAGCCATGTTTTGGAGGTGTCTCGTCTCAACAGGAGTGGAAAAAGTGCCTCGACAATTGGTTTGAGCGCATGCAAAAGAACATAAATCATGCTGGAGAATACTTTGAAAAACAATAAAATCCTTTTTGATGATAAATATTCGCATTTTCATTATTAGGCCAGAAATATATATAGCAGCCATCGTAGGACAAAAAATATTTTAAAGTTTTAAAATTAAAATTGAATTCTGACCTCCCGGTTTTTGCGATTATCACATATTCTAGTATGTTTTTTTAAGGGCGTAAGAAACTGCCTCACTGAATATTTCATTCACTCACTACAGCTTATGGAGAAACTAAGGCTAAGTTTTAGAAGTAAGGGTGTGGGAAGTGAGGGTGTTATTAAATCCCTTGCGATGCACTCAAATCATTGTTAATCTAATCGCGAACGAAAAAAAAAACAAATTTAATATTTAACACTCACTTCAATTTAATTAAATATTAATTTGAATATCATTTGAAAATTCTGTGGCAGCTTAAAACAATATTTTTGTTCTATGCAATGATGCCTCATAAACGTACGATTGCGTTAATGGCCAATTGCGGTTTATGGCCTAAATTGTGTGCGTGTGTGTGTGTATTTGTGTCAGTATTAATGCCATCTGAAACTGTAAATATCCGCTAATACACGCGAGAATACCGTTGTGTCAACACAGACACTAATCACGAAACACAACAACCGCATACTTGTGTATGTGAGCGGTAGACGGAAACGGAAACGAATACACCGAATTGCGGCGGCAGTGACCAACAAAAAGTGCAGGAATGCCGATCATTGGGCATTTTCGGAATTCCACTTTGTTCGTTGGCACTTTGGCCGACATGAATGTAATTTCAGTATTCATGACCGCAAATCACAAATTCCATTTTTTGTTTGTGTCCGTAGTTTTAGGCGCGCATAATGCAATTGCAATAAAATTTAATTAATTCCATTAATTATGCGCTCAGGTATTTGGTGTTGTTGTCGTCGTCGCCGTCGTTGCAGTTGTTGTTGTTTAGCTCGCAACTTTTCAGCTATTTTATTTGCAAATAATTGCAATATTGCATTGGAACAAAAAGACCATAATAAATAATAATATTATTAATTATGACCTCGTAATGCGGCTGAACGATTTTCAAATTAAGTGTATTATGTGCAATTGCTTGCGTCGCACAGTGGTCGGGAAAAGAGTTATTTAAAAAAAGGGTTTCTCGTGGTGTGTTTGCCTTGATCCTTGAAATTTTACACAGCCAAGGAGGCAATAAGGACGATAAAATTATGGCTGAGCTCGGTAAACCTGGAGCTATCAGACCATAAGCCAGAGGCTGTCCTCATCAGTGACAAGAAAGTAGGGAGGTTATGACGGTACCGCTGGGAGGTGTAGAAATAGTATCGAAGAAGGCGATAAAATATCTCGGTTTGATGGTAGATGAGAGACTGAACTTCAATTGTCATTTGGAGTACACGTGCAAAAAGGCCACCGCTGGCTCAAATATGCTCGCCAGAATAAAGCCGAACGTAGGAGGACCACGACAGATCCTTAGCAACGGGTAACAAACTTAGTTATTATCTATGGGTCTCCGGTATGGGAGAATATACTAAAGAGCAAGACTAGCAAGGACATACTCTCAATATTCCGAAGAAGCTGCCTCAGAGTGTGCAGTGGATACAGCACAATAGCATTGGAGGCGGGCAGACAGTTTTGTCAGACATGATACCAATCGACCTGATAGCGAGAGAACAGTCAGCTATCTATCGGAGACGAAGAGAGACCTAAGAGATCGAGGGAGAAACCTTTAAAACTGAGGAGACAAACAGGGCCATGCAAAACTGGCAATGTAGGTGACAATGCACAACGAAAGGCTGTTAGACATTTAGGCTAATAACTAATATAGAAAAGTGGGTAAACAGGTACTTTGGAGAAACCAACTACAACCTGACCCAATTTCTTGCTGGACATGGAGGATACAGGAGCTACCAACATCGATTTGGGCACGATGAATCCCCAATGTGCCCAGCATGCATTACCGATGAAGAAACAGCCGAGCACGTGGCATCTTGGTGCCCTCGGTTCGGCGATATAAGAACACTGTTAGAGATCCACATAGGCGTAAGGCTGACAGCAGATAACGTGATCGACACAGTGCTGAGCAGCGAGCGTAATTGCTTTTTTACTTGTGTGAATAAGCAATTACGGACCGAAGAAGAAGCCCGAAAGAATGCGGCGATACCACCTGAATGAGACAGGTCGGCTGATCCGAGAATGGCCTGACGGCCGACCCCCCCCCCAATATTATTATATGGCTTACAGATAATTCTCTCACTCGTAAAGTCACCCGCATATACGAGGTTGAAACCTGCCGCTAACAATTGTTTTATTTGTTTACCCGATTCTTGCACAAAAGAAATAAACTAAAATTCCAAAATTTTGGTTTTCTCCAACCACTGTGCGTTGCAAAATTCTATGTATATATGCGTAGTTTATGTACTTGTACGCACGAGTATCTATTGTAAATGGCATTAAATTGATTTGATTTTGTGTGATTGCATTATGATATATTATATGGCTTTATCGACTATTTGGCTTACACAACATACGTTTAATTGGGGCATTAAATAATAACAGACTTTGTAGTTCAGCAGTGATTTAAACAAAAAAATAATGTTAATTTTATTAAAAGTGTAGCCAAGCCAAAACATTGTGGTCATTGTGATGAAAGTGCTGCACTTCAATGTTTGAAATTGTAAATTAAATGACTGCCCATGGTGTGGAGTAGTTAGGAGTGCCACACAAAAAGCACTGGTTAAATATGCGGGTAGGAACATCGAAAAATGTTCAGTGGAAATTTACGCTTAACCCCTCATAAAATGTCAAAGACATTTCCAGTGTAGAAGCCTGAGTTGAAAAATATTTTTTTAAATGCCGTTGCCGTTCGGCGCAGGCTTTTAACTGTAGTTTCAGATTTTTGAGTATATATCGAGAGACACTTATCTTATGTCGATCTGTTTGGGTTTCGAAAACCGGCGATTCGGTCTCTTAAGCCTAGAAACCCGACAGTTGCTTCAGAAACTTGCCTATTTCGTTTTGCGAATAAAACAGTTTTAGAAATTTTCCCATATACCTCTTTCTTTAGAGCATTATTTAGTCAGAACTTATATTAAGTCCTAAAAATTCTAAACTAACCAAAAACGAGTTAGCAAAATATAGTAAATGTCTTTTGAAAAAAACAACTTAAAAACGATGTTCAACTGCGACAACATTGTTAAGATGTTGACCATAGAAGAAACTCTAACAGCTAGAAATAGAACATTTCTGATCTCTGACCAATACGGCTTGAAATTGGAGAAATTGCGACAGTGGTGCTGCTGATGTACTCTATTCAAAATCGTTCAGGCCTAAATAAAATTGAGAAAAAGTTATGCTTCCTTTGACGACGAATAATAATAAGACGAGGGCGACCGCAAAAGTAACTGGCCAAACATAAAAAGAACCGTTTTTTTGGAATTATTATTATTTATTTTTCAATATAATCTCCTTCCAACTCAATACTCGTACACTTCATCAAACGTTTTTCAAGTTTTTTAATTCCATCCGAAAAATAAGATTTTCCAAGACCTTCAAAATATGCCTCAGTTTCAGCAATAACCTCACTCGCTATTGGGCGAAAATTTTTTGCCACCGAGAAATTTTTTTAAATTTGGAAACTAGAAATAATCAGAAGGAGCTAAATCTGGACTATATGGTGGATGCGGAGCAATTTCAAATCGTAATTCGGCCAGTTTTTGTTGAGTTAAAAATGCAGTGTATGAAGGAGCAGTGATGAAAAAGAACTTTTTTTCTAAATACGGTCGTTTTATCTTGATTTCTTCATTCAACCGATCCAATAATGCACAATAATATTCACTACTTATAGTTTTTCCTTTCTCAAGATAATCAATAAATATTATACCCCTTGCATCCCAAAATACTGTGGCCATTACTTTTCCTGCTGACTTAGCAGTTTTCGCCTTCTTGGGACCACTTTTATCAGCTTCTATCCATTGTTTTGACTGTTCTTTGCATTCTGGGATGTAGTGATGAATCCATGTTTCATCAACAGTTATGTATCGGCGCAAGAACTCTATTGGATTACGCTGATAAATCGCTAAAAGCTCCTCGGAATTGGTCCAACGGACGATTTTTTGGGGCAAAGTCAACAAACGCGGCACCCATCTTGCGGATAGCTTTTTCATGTGGAGTTCATCATGTAAAATACTCCAAACTTGTTTTTCGTGTATTTTAACAATATCAGCAAGTTCTCCGAGCTTTATTCGTCTATCTTTAGTCACTTCATTAAATATTTTTCTAATGTTTTCAATAGTAGTAGCAGTTTTCGGTCTTCCAGAGCGTTGTTCATCCTCCCTACTTGAACGACCCATTTTAAATTGTTGAACCCAGAATTTCACGGTGGAGTATGATGGTGCATTATCACCATGAACTGAATCCAATTCATCTTTGATTAATTGTGACGCATAACCTTTCATATAAAAGTGTTTAATTACCGCACGAAACTCTTTATTTTCCAATTTTCAAAAATTATAAAACTTGTTTACTTCAATCACCTGTAACAAAGAAAATAATCATTAAATATTTCGGAAATTTTGACAGATGGCTTATAATTGCTTTTAAAAAACAAAAAAAAAGTTGCTAGCAAAACAGAAAATTTGCCAGGCCAGTTAGTTTTGCGGTCGCCCTCGTACACTTTGAATATCACACTGAAAAAATCTGTGTATATTTCCAGTAAACTAATTTTTTTAAAAATTTTTGTAATTTTTTAACATTGGATGCGTTTCTACACCGAATTGCTTCCTTTGACGACGAATAACTATATATAGGGTCTCGGGTCAAAATCTCGTGGTTTTGCAACCTGTATGACAAGTTTATAGTGTATCGGATTGACCCAAAACATGCACTTCTCGGCTAGGGGCAGTCATCTAAACAGCATGTGTTTTCTGTCGGTCCAATTTTTATCGTTGGGGCAGCACTTTTCGGAATACCTGCTCCAAATAGTACTGGTTCGAGCCGGAATCGAACAAAACCCCAGACTTTCTATCAGCTCGGTTTGTCATCGTGCAACTTCGTAAGGTGTAATCATTGCAAGGAGTGGGTGTACTTCAGCAGCTGTTCAGGTATGAACCAAATCAGGGAGTTTAAAGAAAATGACTTTCTTGCCTCTTGCTATATCAACGTAGTCCGGAGTGGGTCTGTAAATTTTATGCCACCATCGTCGTCGCTGTCGTCATCATCATCCAACTATGAGCCTCGCCCACAGTCTCCCTCGCAACAGCATCTTCTTACACACATACATAATCTTACACACAGATTGCTGTTGCCATCTCTGACAGTGCATCAATTTTGCAATTTAATTGCAATAGCCTACGCCACAAAATAAGTGGATAATAAAAGTTATGAGTCTTTAATGTTTGAAATTGTAAATTAAATGACTGTCCATGGTGTGGAGTAGTTAGTAGTGCCACACAAAAAGAACTGGTTAAATATCCCGGTAGGAACATCGAAAAATGTTCAGTGGCAATTTACGTTTAACCGCTCATAAAATGTCAACGACATTTCCTGTGTAGAAGCCTGAGTTGAAAAATATTTTTTTAAATGCCTTTGCCGTTCGGCGCAGGCTTTTAACTGTAGTATCAAATTTTTGAGTATATATAATTGCAATGGCCTACGCCACAAAATACGTGGATAATAAAAGTTATGAGTCGGAGAAACATCATGGTCGTTGCGATCTAGGAAACTAAGCTGTATGCCACCTGCATCCTACACAGTTGTGACGGATACAACGTGTTACGTATTGATTGGGGGCCTTGGTTTCCTGACTCGGCATTTTGTGCAGTACAGACCTATTTCGCCTCAGCTTGACCCAAGTGCCCCAAACTTGGAATGTATGGGGGCAGCTATCAAGTTTGGGACCGTCGAGAAAGAACAGTATAACGTAAACTGTTGGTAGCTGTGCCCCGCGTTATTAATATGACGTTAGCAATTTGCTACAAGGCAATAACCGCTTGGTCCTAGGAGACATTAGTGCTGACCACGAACTGTGGCATTTTCTTCTAGACAACGACCCGACGGGCATAGCTTTGGCAGAGCAAATTTATAGCTCTACGTTCTGCACAGTGAATGAGGACTCCCCTAGACGGCTTATGGGAGATTGCCAGAGCTGGCCAGACAAAACTATGGCATCGCCTGGCCTGATCAGCGACGTCACCTGACAACCCTTTATCTCACTAGTAACGGAGCAAATTCCCATAATTCTCTTCATTAACAGACCATCCGACTTTTTGACCTCTGAATGCCGTACGTATCTCAGTCAAAAAAAAGGCTGATTGGAAAACATTGGGAAAAGAAACCACCAACGGCAGTCTTTATAAAAATACCCAGTACGACGTCAGAGTATATACTGACGGTTCCTTAATCGCATGAGGAGCTGGAGCGAGTGTATTCTCCGATGATGCACATTTACGACACCACTACTCTTTTCCTAAAGAAATCATCGTTTTCCAGACGACAGATTATACTATTAAGGAGGCATGTTTTGTATCGTCAGCAAAGGGTGCACCGGATCGCATATGTATTTGCGTTGACAGTAAGTCGGCACCCAAATCCTGTATGGCTACATCATCACAAGTATGGAGATGCAAAAACGAACTCACCAAGCAATGCATTAGGTCCGACGTGACTGCCAAATGGATTGAAGGATATATAAGCCTACATGGTAATGAACGGGCGGTTGCACTGGCAAGACCGATATCAGCCTAGGACCGTGATCGAGTTGATTAAAGTTTCCTTATAACGATCGCTCTCGCAGCTGTGATAATAGAGAAGAGGAAGGAAGCCATGGTCAGCGGTGATTTTAAAAAAATGTTTTCGAATTGCTACAGTGACGACACACACAAAACAGACTTGTCTGCCAACCGAATGTTGGTGGTTAAACGCACTTACCGAATATTGTTTGTGCACACGGCAATTTCAGTAGAGCGAAGTGACACTATCAGTTAAAGATTCAAAGTATCAGCCATGCCAAATAAAAAAATATGATAATCGCTACTGAATTTATACATGTATTGTCTGTTGATATAGATGGTTGGTTTTAAATTCGGTTGTCACTACCATGATATATTTGGTAACTGGACCAGCTGATGGTTAAATTGTATAAAGTCGGTTTTTCTGCACGCAGAGAAAAGATAGGGTTACTACATAGTCACTGCAACAATAATATGCTCTCTACAATAAAAGCATGTTCGTCCCAACCATATTATTGTTCTTTGAATTTTATTTAAACACCAGTATGATTGCGGCAATATTAATATTGTTGAAATGTAACAATAGTACTATTGCCAAATTTAGAAATAAAAATATGGTTGTAGCAACCATATAAACATGTTTGGAGCAAAAAAATTTTTGCTGTTTAAAATTTACGTTAACAATAATATGATTACGGCAATCATACCGTATGGTTGCAAATATAAACATAACAAAACAGGTTTTATAGACCATACATGTATGTGTGTGGGTACGTTTTTTTGGTATACAAAAGCAAAACACATACACATAATTGTTGTCCGTTATAAAAGCAAAAACAATCGGAAGGCAGTTCGAGGGTTTTTTATTGTGTTTGCTTTGTTCAGTGGAATACTCTACTCTATACTCTAGATTTATTTAAAATCTGCCTGCACTTAAGTACTTAATATAGCCATTGATCATGGTTTAATCACATTCGTTACTTGGTGTCTACGGATGGCGAAGTAGCATTCACCTTTGCTGGCAACTAAAAGTATTTTCGACTGCCGTTGGAATATATATTTTTGTTTCTTGAATGAAATGTTCAATAAAAATGGCCTTTAATGTGGCTATGAACTAATTGTAATGCAATTTAAAAAACTTACTCGATAAAAATCTCTATTTTTGAATAATAACATTACCCAATCTTTATAAATAATTTTGGGGATCATAGTATGGTTGAGTGTGAATAATACTATGGTTGTGGGGATCATAGTATGGTTGCGTGTGTATCATACTATGGTTGTAAGGATCAAACTATGTTTGTATGAGAAACATACTATTGTTGTGAGGATCAAAATATTAATGTGCCACAACCATATGCCCAACAATAGTATGATCCTCTTCGAATATTTTCACCCCAACCATACTTTTTTTCTGCGTGTGGATAATACATGTCTCAATACAATTTGTAAAACATTTTTAAAAAAATCAAAAAACGTTTTAGAACTTTTAATATCCAATTTGAGAAAATATAAGTACGAGGGCTGTTCGGAAACTTCTTAGCCTAGCACTAAAAGCGCGGTATAAACAGAAAAAAGTTAAGTGTTTTGGAAACTTCCATATGCTATGAACACATGTTAAATTTTGTTTCGATCTGGCAACTCCTTGATATAGAAACAGGTGTTCACAAAAGACGCATCCGCGATTTTTTTACAATGGAAAAATTAGAAATGCGTGGTGTCATTAAATATTTACATAAAAAAGGTTTATCGGGACAAGAAATTCATAATGATATGGTGAATGTGCTAGGTGAAAGTGCTCCTTCATATGCAACAGTAAAAAATTGCGTTGCTGAATTTAAACGTGGTCGTACAAGCATTGAAGATGAACCACGTAGTGGACGTCCAAAAACAGCAACAACAACAGAAATTGTAGCCAAAGTGCATGATATGGTATTAAATGATCGACAAATAAAAGTGCGTGAAATAGCTAATATCATGGGCATCTCAAATGATCGAGTCCATTTAATTTTGCATGAAGAACTACAGATGAAAAAGCTTTCTGCAAGATGGGTGCCGCCGCACTTGTTAACAGTCGACCAAAAGCGCATAAGAATGAACATTTCTCAAGCTTGTTTGGATCGTTTTCAGCGAAATAAAATGGATTTTAAGCGTCGTTTCATAACTGTTGATGAGACATGGATCCACCACTATACTCCAGAGACAAAAGAACAATCCAAACAATGGACTGAAGCTGGAGGAAGTGCCCCAAAGAAGGCAAAATCAATTCAATCGGGTGGTAAGGTTATGGCAACGGTTTTTTGGGACTTCAAAGGTATTTTATTGATTGACTATCTGCAAAAGGGTAAAACAATAAATTCAGAGTACAATTGCAACCTTTTAGATCAATTAAATGTACAAATTCGAGAAAAACGTCCTGGCTTACAACACAAAAAATAATTTTTCATCAAGACAATGGCTAAAATCAACGAATTAAAGTACGAGTTGCTTGACCACCCACCTTATTCTCCAGATTTAGCTCCCAGTGACTTTTACCTATTCCCAAATCTAAAAAAATTCCTTGCTGGCAAGCGTTTTACCCCAAATGAAGATGCTATTACAGTTGTAAACCACTATTTTGAAGACCTTGAGGAAAACTATTTTAATCAAGGGATAGAATTGCTAGATAAGCGTTGGACGAAGTGTATTGAAGTTTCAGGAGATTATATTGAAAAATAAAAATATTTTTGAAAAACTAACTATTCTCTTTCATTGATAGGCTAAGAACTTTCCGAGCCGCCCTCGTATAAACTACATTCTAAAATATTTAAAAAAAAGATTCAATACTAACATTTATTAATTTTGTTTTTTGAATTACTAAATGTGTTTCGTCTTTAACTGAAATTTTGTAGTGATTAGAACCAATTAACTATTTTAGGGTTTATAATCTGATGTTGGGTTATCTAGTATAAACGAATTTTGGTGACTAGAAAAAACGTATATGCTTTCGTCAACAATTGTCGGTACCAAAGTAACATGTACTACATAATGGGTTGGTTACCATAACCTTCAGTTTAACTGAATTCGGTTGGTATAACCTATGTATTGGCTATAAGTACCGCAATAGCATTGTAGTTCCCATCTGCCAACCATGTAACTATTAACAAGATGGAAAGTTGGTGATTGCAACAGAAAGTTTGTTTAACAAAGCGAATTTTCACAATTCTCAAACTCTTTGTGAGGGGGTGTAAGAACAACTTCTGAACTAAACCTGCCGATTGCAATCTGTTCTTTGGTTTCTCAAGAAACTGATTGTGGTCTTACCCATTTATCTGTTAATATTTCTTCCACAAAAGTATTTCCTTAGCATGCTATCTAATACTTCCTACTTCTTAGACGGCGTATTTGAGAAAAATATGCTAGCAGCTTGAGTATGTACCCACAAACACCCCTAATAAGACGTTTAAAATTCATTGGCCATATGTTTGCCAAAACGGAATGACTTAACCTTAATTCTAAATATGTTTCCTATCATCATTATTGTCAACGTGCCACCTCTTCTCTATTCTCTTTTGATAATAAAAAGCGATGAAAGTTACTATTTTTCTGTGGCGATGTTGTGTATGAACTTTCGTAATTAACTTTCAACTCTAAGAGTATTAAGTGTCGAGCGTCCTCCGAGAATTTTTGGGGCGAAAGAAGAATGGAATCTCATCTTGGTTGGCAGCCATACAGAGAGTATTAAAATCATTAAATTATGACCCTTAACTATATAATTATATAAGACTATTAACCGGAGAGAAAAAAAACAGAAAAGACAAATACGTACACAAAAACAAACTCTAGTCGTAAACCAAAAGAGTTTATGAGTTCGCATGGCACCATGTTAAACCAGTTAAACCAATGAACAACTCACTTTGTGCACACTTCTTCATGCGAGGCGATACAAGCGGTTTGTTAGTCCGTTTGTAAAGTTTGAAGTAATAAATATCATTAAATTCTAAGACGTGTTTCTCTATTCATGTGTTGTCTGCAACTGCCCAGATAGAAAAATAATGGAAAACCATGGCCCCAGGCAGCATGGTACACGGTGGTGCAAATGGATCGATTTCCTAAACGCAAGTGCTTCTTTAATTATAACGTCTAGGCTTAACCGTATTTTAAAAATGCTGTGAAAACTTAGGCAATGCCAAAGGTGACGTAGCAAAATCAATGTCCAACATTTTAGAGTTCAGAGAAAGCTGATTTAAAGCGCACTTCTATGGACACTTTGACATCATAATTCGTACCTTTTTGATTTGGGAAATGTGCACAGAGAAAAAATATTGCTGGAAATTGGCTGGAACTGCAAATATTCGGTGACAAAAGAAGAATTTCGGTTGCAATCACCGAACGTTTAAAATAGTAATGGATATTCTTTTCGAAGTACCACAAAATAATAAATATGACTATCGTAGCTTAATCAGACAATAACCCCTTTGATAACCCAAAGTATGGATAAAGGGTTTATGCACACAGAGAACAGATTTGTTGTCACAAACGAATTTTTTGGCTACCAAATGTTGGTGGTTGCACGTACTATCTATGTATTCCATCACTACAACCGAATCTTGATTGGGAACAGTAATTTTCAATAGTTGGAACACATTATCGATTGAAGAGACAAAATATAAGTAAACCTTACTAATTAGGATGATTATTGGACGTGAATTTCTACATGTTTTGGTTGTTGTTATAGATTAGTACCTATTAGAACTCGTTTAGTTCAGGTGTCATTACTGCAAGCATTTGTAAGCTGGTCCAACGGATGCATAATTTTTATATATTCGGTTATCTGACTGAAATAATAGTTTTTTTTAGTTTTTTTTTTAACGAATTGAAAGTATTTGTTCTGTTATTTGAATTAAGAGTAGGTTTTTTTTAAACTTGTTTTTTGAATCTAATCTAAGTTTTTATGCACAAGTGGAACGATTTTTTCATCAAATTGGTTAAGTGTGTCAAAAAAGTTCAATTTTAGATTTAAAGTGTCAAAAATTTTTAGATACAGCTGATTATTATATATCATTTAAGTTAAGTGAAGTGGAATTTTAATTTTCATTCTTTCAAATGAATTTTTAAAGTCTTGGCTACATGTGATAAAAAACGTATGCTTTCATATCGACCATATTTTGTTCAAAAACACAAATTGAATAAATCGCCCCTCTGTTTTTTTTTCTTTCTGAACATAACTTATTTATTAAATTTTATTAAAAAAAATGGTTTCTTTTTTGAAAGAAGGACCAGTTTGTCTTGATTTTATTTTAGATGTCCTATACTAAAATAGTAGTAGTTTAGTAGAACATTTAAGCCGAAAACGACCATTTTTAGAAACATTTATACAATTACCTTCGCAAAAGAACACATCCTACATGCAGAGAAAAAATATGGTTACTATATGGTCACGGCAATAATAATATGTTCTCCGCAATAAAAGTATGTTCGTCGCAACCATAGTATTGTTTACTGAATTTGATTTTAATAATAGTATGATTGCCGCAAATTTAATATTGTTGAAATGTAACAATAGTATTATTGCCAAATTTAAAAATGAAAATATGGTTGTAGCAACAATATAAATATGGTTTGTGTGACAAAACTATTGTTTTTTGGGTTTCATGTTAACAATAATATGATAACGGCAATCATACTGTATGATTGTAAGTTTTCTTCATTTGAATATGCCTTTTAGAACAATGTTATTGTTACGATTCGAATGCATTAATGGTACTTTTTATATGGAAAATTAAAATTTTTCAAACAAACTGCTTTGGCTTTGTTTAACTGAAGTATTTTTAATAAAAACGCTTACGTTTTTCTAAACTGATTTTTTCTACTGTTAAATAAATCACTACCACTATTTTGAATTCAATGTAGTTTTAAATAAATTTCAATGTAGTTAATAATAATATGGGGGATCATAGAAGGGTGGAGTTCATAACATGGTTCCGTATGAATTATACTATGGTTGCGAGGATCATACTATGGTTGTATGTGAAACATACTATAGTTGTAAGGATAATAATATGGTTGTGGAGATCATAGTATCTTTGCATTTGAATCATACTATTATTGTAAGGATCATAATAGTGTTGTACCACAACCATACATCCAACAATAGTATTTCCCTCTTCGAATATTATCACCACAACCATACTTTTTTCTGCGTGTAATTGAAATAAATTAGACAATATTTTATCTTTTTCGAAAAAATTACGGAAAGGACTTTCTAATCTTAGGGTAGGATGTTAAAATGTTCTAAGAAAATGAACTTTATACGATTTTACTTAAGACGTCTTATTACGAAAATTCGGTAAAACGAAGGAATATTTACTACTTTTTGACTTATTTCATATGGCATAGCGTTGCAAAATAAAAATTTCCTTGTCCCACAAAAAATACTTCGGAACTACGAGGGCCGTCGGTTTGGGAATTTACTATTATCACCTACTTCTTTTTTTTTTAGAAGAAATCATTCACAAATCAGAAAAATGGACCAATCACGCCGCCAGCCCAAAATCTACTAAACAGTGACTCGTTGTGGATGCGTTGGCTTCTCAATAGTCACGTGTGCACGCAGAGAAAAGATATGGTTACACTATGGTCACCGCAACAATATTATGTTCTCCACAATAATAGTATGTTCGTCTCAACCATAGTATTGTTTTCTGAATTTAATTTTGACAATAGTATGATTATTATGATATTATTGCCAAATTTAGAAATGAAAATATGGTTGTAGCAATCGTATAAACATGGTTGAAGCAACAAACGTATTGTTGTTTAAAATTTACGTTAACAATAATATGATTACGACAATCATACCGTATGGTTGCGACTATGAACATAACAAAACAGGTTTTATAGATTATACGTGTATGTGTGTGCGTATGTTTTTTTTATGGTATACCAAAAAAACACGTACACACAATGCAGTGCATAGTTGTTGATCATTTTAAAAACCAACTACATCAGAAGGTAGTTCGAGGGATTTTTATTGTATTTTCTTTGTTTGGCGAAATAGTCTACGGATGGTGAAGTAGCATTCACCCCTGCTGGCAACTAGAAGTATTTTCGACTGCCGTTGGAAAATATATTTTTGTTTCTTGAATGGAATGTTCAATAAAATAATGGCCTCAAATCTCGCTATGAACTTATTGTAATGCAATTTATAAGCAACCTTGCTTAATAAAAAATCTCTATTTTTGGATAACAACATCCGATCTTAATAGATAATTTTGGGGATTATAGTATGGTTGATTGAATCATACTATGGTTGCACGGATAATAGCATGGTTGCGTGTGAATCATACTATGGTTGTGAGGATTATAATATGGTTGTGGCGATAATAGTATGGTTGAGTGTGAATCATACTATTGTTGGAAGATCATAGTATGGTTGAGTGTCAATCATACTATTGTTGTGGAGATCATATTATGGTTGAGTGTGAATCGTACTATGGTTGTGGGGATCGTGGTATGGTTGAGTGTGAATCATACTATGGTTGTGGGGATCATAGTATGGTAATGTGTGAATCATACTATTGTTGTGAGGATTATAATACTGTTGTGCCCCAACCATATACCCAACAATAGTATGATCCTCTTCGAATATTGTCACCCCAACCATACTTTTTTTCTGCGTGTGGGTTCTTTGAAACCCTTATGCGGCAATTTTACTTAATTACATAACCAACGAGATGAAATGAGCCACAAAACAATCTCTAGCGACGCGAAAACGCATTGGATCGTGTCCCGTATTAAATGACAAAGTTCAACCAACCAGTTTTACTGAATTTGGTTGGTATTCAGAATCATAATATTATCATTGCTACGTTTCTGTATCTAAGTGATTATTTGTAGTACGGACCAATTTCCAACTGATTTTTTGTATGTACATTGGAAATTCCCGGGCAATTGGTTAATTTTTTACTATCCGACTCTCGAGAAATACAAAACCATAAATGTTCATTAGCTATTGTATTTAATGATTAAGACTTCTCATTTAAGCCAAAACGAACCCCCATAGTAGTGGTCCTTTTTTTGGACAGCTTTGGTTTATTTGTCCGACACCAATCTCACCAAAATATTTGTGGGACAAGCGTTCTTTATTTCAGTATGCTATACAGTAAAGGTCGGTTTTCGGACCTCTTGGCCCATGAGTCCGACAAATCTGAAAAATAATTTCATATTTGGTTTCGTTGTAAAATCAAATTTAATTTGAATACGGGTCTTTTTTTTTGACCCGCTAATACTCGTACCTTTGGCTACGTGATCCAAAGGTATTATGTAACAGTCCCCATTTAAAGCATTGCCGATCAAGACAAAATTGTTTGTTGGGCATAAAGGTGTTCTTTGTTCCGTAGTAGCTAGTGAATCTTAAGTGCAAACTTTACAATTATAAACAGCCTATTACCATAAGCCATCGTCACTCAAAATTTCAGGATCCTAGGTTCGATCGATCGACTGCATGGATCTTTTGTCTTCGAATTTTACGCAAAACCATGACCATAACCTCATATGGTTTTCATTCAATATTTCAAGGTATTGCTAACGAAAAGAAAAGTTAAGTATTTTTTATTATTAATTTCCGATAATCCAGAAGGTTGGGAGCTTTCAAATCCGAGAACTAACATATTAACAAAAACATTCCAGTAAGAAACAAAGGAGGAACTTCTCTCCAATTAGCTAAGCTTTACGTAACTGTTATACTAGTACTCCCTCAGCGGGACCTGCGGTTTATTGGCAAATTCATTTTAAGGAGAACATTTACGTGGCTTTCAGAATAATCTCCTACTCGTAAAGCCACCCGCAATTACAAGTAAAAAATATACGCTCATACGACCAGAGTAGTTAATACTTATACACCCCATTCTGGCACCCGCCGTGTAAATGCATCATTCTGCCCTCTGTTTGTATTCGCATTATAAAAGACTAGAAAAGGCAAACAAAGGTATTGGTTAGAGTGCCCAATAACAAAACCGACGTTCCGGTTTTTATATCCAAACCATACAGTCGGTTTCTTAAAAATAGCTTAAAGGCGACATGTCGGTTCAGTAATTAGATGAAGATGGATGGAGTAATAAGATGGATAAATGACACGCCCCTTTTTTACCTTCCCCACAAATTACCTAATGCATAAATCTCGCTAAAATATTATCTTCATTATCATTAATTCCGTGATTTTTCGAAAAAAAACACAATTTTTTTTGGAAAAAAAATTATAATTCAACATAATTCTTAGTTCAACTTAGTCCAACGTTTCTCCAATTTCTATATCCCTGCCAATAGGATTTTTCGAGGTCCATAAAATAGGCATTTGTTTGATCAATAAATTCATCATTGCAGCTGAATCTCTTTCCAGCGAGCCGTTTCTTTTGGTTTGGAAATAGGAAATAGTCACTGGGGGCTAAATCCGGAGAGAATGACAAATGAGGTTCCAATTCGTAACCCGATTCATGGAATTTTTCACGTGCATTATATTGATAAAAAAAACTTTTTTCTTGGCCATATGGCATCGTTTTTTTTAATCCTCGTTAAATCGACCCAATAAGTAAGCGTAGAATTCGCCGTTTATTGTTTTTAACTTTTAAAGGTAATTGATGTGGATTATCCCACGTGCATTGCAAGAAACTATTGCCATCACCATATTGACCGACAAAGTCACCTTTGCCTTCTTCGGAGCCGGTTCGCCTGGCAAAAGCCATTGTTAAGACTTCGGCTTCGCCTTCGGAGTATTGTAATGGATCCATGTTTCTTTCAAAATTACGAAACACCGCAAGAACTCATTAGAATTGCGGTTAAGCAACTCCAAACAATCCTTTGAAGCTGTCACACGATTACGTTTATGGTCAATTGAGAGCAAACGCGGCACCCATATTGCAGACAGCTTTCTAAAACTCAATTGATCATGTAAAATCGAAACCACACTGCCGTATGAAATGCGTATGCCATCAACAATATCATGCAGTTTTACTCTTCGAATGGCCATCATATTTTTTTCGGCATTTTCGGGTGTAGTGCCCTCAATTGACTGACCAGAGCGTTCAGCGTAATTTGTACTTGTGCGACCACAACAAAAGTCAGTAGACCACATTTTTATCATTGAATTCGATGGTACCATTGAAATCGATGGTGCAGAAATCGATGGTCAGCTTTTCTTTAGTTTACAAAACATAATGTTAAACCAGCACTCGAAACTAATTGCCATTTTTAACAAAATCCACGAGGTTGTGTTTTGAACAGCTAATAAACACAAACTATATAATGGAACTTTCTCACAATTTGACAGTAGTCTATTAACAGATGGTACTTGATGGGAGCAGTGTTGCTTTTCGTATAACCACGAGGGAAGTTGGAAAAATCACGTAAAAGTTAATCTGCCTTCGTAGCATTTGATACGGAAAGTTGATACGGAAAGTGTACGAGTAACGTATCGAAAACAGCATTTTAGACCCTACATATATTTTAACGAAATCCAATTAGTGCCTTTTTCAGTCATTTGAGCCATTTGAGCGACTGTTCGTCTATGCGGCTGGTTCGCACGATAACACTAGGAAGGAGCTACTATTCGTTTTTTTTTTAATTTTGCATGTCGTAATATTTTTTCAAAACTCCTAAAGGATTGAAAATGTGCAATATTGCCAACTCCTCATTCTGGTACCTCTGACACAAATTTACCATTGTGCTTCCTTTTTGTATTCTTGAAATATCTTATATCTTCTTGGAGACCACGCCTCTTTTGGTACCGCTCACACAAACGAGCCGGTTTCAGTGTAGATAAGAACTCTCATAACTTGTCACCTAGCACAAATACCGCTTAAATAATGCCTTAAAACGTCATTGTACTCGATTGTGATAACAATGTTAGAGCGTCCTGTTCTGGTCCCTCCCATACATTGCACCATTCAGCCCACTTTTCGTTTTCGTGTTATATCTTGGAAGCTATTTATACTATCTAACTCAAAATCAATACTTAAGAATAGAGTGATAAGGTTAACTTGCTGAAAAGTAATTGGAATCCTAGCCACGGTCCTTTTGATTCCCCCACACAAATGACCCTGTTTAAGTGGAAAGTCAGTAAACACACATCACTTGTCTCCTAGCGGATAAATTCGCTCATATTGTGAACTTCAGAATATTTTTCAAACGACTTTCTACACACCTACAAAAAGATTGTATGACATGCCCTATTCTTGTACGCCCCGTGCCAATGACCATTCCGCTTACTTTTTCTATTTGCGTAAAAATCTTAATACTATTCATACGATTGTGCTGGAATTTAGTAATTAGATGGAAATGGATGGAATGACTTATTAGATGGCATAATGGAACCTCTGTGATGCCCCTTTTGGCACCTCCCACAAAAGCTGTCCCATCATAATTCGTATAACTTTTTCCCTAAGCCATACATTTCGCTTGAATTTTGTATTTTGCAATATTAACAGCGCATAGAGAAAGGGACCTAAGGGTAAAAAAATCAATTTTCATTTTTTGTTCTTTTTTTGATGTCGACAACAACTGAGCATCGAATTAGACCGATCCCATGTCCCAAAAGTGTTCCCTCCCAGAAATATGCGAGTTTTATGAAAGTGATGGTACACCAAAGATACACGTATTTAAAGCTTTAAAATGGCTCTTCTGAACAAAACTGGGTTTTTAACCTTAGGTCCCTTTCTATTCTGCGCGTCACATATGCTAATGTCATATTTTTACGCGCGTAAGAAAAAGTGAATGCCGCGCCCCATTCTAGTATCTCCCACACAAAAAACCTTTAACGAGATTTCAATAAAAGTCGGTACGTTTCAGGCACTGGAGGACGGAAGTCCAAAAAAATATTAAATCTAAAAGATGTATTCCTAAATGGGAAATCCAACCACAATACATGTATTAATAAAAAAATCAATAAATTCTTTTGAAATTACCAACTACAGAGGTAAATAAATTGTGCCTCCGATTTCAAAGTCTCTTTGAAAAGCATGCCTACAATCCTATTCTATGCCATGTCCGTTAAATTTTTTTAAACTTGGCAGATAACCAGTGGTTTCTCCGCCTTCCATTGTAAAGGGTACTTAATATTCGCCTTGGCTGAAGCGCAACACTATTTTCACTTGCTTTTCCTCCTGTTGGTTTTCTTATATTTTTTGCGCACTACTTTTTACCGCGTCGCTATGCCAGCGCTGGGGGAGGAAGGAAATCGGACATGTTTTGCAACCGAAAAGATAACAGTTTTAATTAAGTTTATGCGACAAATGTCACACAGTGTTACATGCACAAATTAAACATTTAAAACAAAACTTTGTGGAAACAGTGGATAAGGAAAGCCAAAAAAAGAACAGCAAAAACAACAGCTAAAAAACCAAAATAAGGAAGGAACATCCTTGGACGGAGTTTTTTTATGTCTCTTCTTTTTCTGGAGCAGCAGCATGGTGCGGCGAAGGAAATGATGTTGATGCGATGCGATGTGACCTTTAAAGAACATTTTGTCAAAGCCAGATTGACCAGATTATGAAAGTGAAAGAAGCGGGCGACTACACAAGCACACTCGGACACTTCTTCAATTTTTGCTAAATACTTTTCGTTTCAGCAAAATAACGTTCCTGGCTTTTTTCCTTGCTAATAATTGAGAGTTTAACTCAGCTGGTGGCGAGTTAATGAAATCTGACCCAGAAAAATGACGAGAGCAGATTTATATTTCACCAAGTCATTATATTTTTATTACACCATGCAACAAATTGATGGTTATGGGCGAGTGGGGAAGGGGGAGGACGATTTGTTGGCCGAATGGCGCTGTAGGGGAGTTCTGGTATTTTTTGTTTATGGGCTGACACAGTTTTTTTTTATTTTAAGGCGTTATTGTGTAAATTATGATTAAAGCCTATGGATGTCTAACTTTATTTAAGCGAATCATCGTGAGAATATTTTCTTAATGAAATTGTACAGCGATATTGCTCTAAAAAATATGTAAAGCGTTTATTAGAAAACATTCAGTAGCGCAATTCCAAATAAAATCGACTCAAAATCTGCACCTTTGAAAAAATACCTTTTAGATTTCGATAAAATTTGGCACTTTTGTTCTCCTACTTTGTGCCTGTCATATGAAATCAAATAATATTTATTCAGATTCGACTTGGTTTAAATTCCACAGCATCTCAAATTGTGCCTAGACCAGCATTTTTTGGAAAAGTTAAATGTGTTAGATGTAAAATATATTAGGAACGCGACATCAGAAATTAACAAACGAGGTGTCACCTGAAAGCTATTAGAGTCCTCTTTGAGGCAAAGTAAATAAATAGTTTGTCCTTGTAGGTAATACGAGTCTAAATTAAGGATATATGTTAATCGTTAAATATTTCGAAAGGGGATATTTTTTTGTTCCTAAAAATTTGTTAGGAAATAGTTTGTAGTTTGGTCTACTATATGTGAAAATTTCAGACTGTGTTTAATAGTTATAGAAATGGAGCAAGTTCTAAATTTTACAAAGAAAATAAAATTGTTTCTATTATTTATATAAAGGGTGTCCCAAGAAGAGCGCAATTTTTAAATGACTGATGCAGCAATTGAATTGTTTCTCTGGCTGTATGACATGTGG
Organism: Hydrotaea diabolus; assembly: GCA_963513945.1. Classification (NCBI taxonomy): domain Eukaryota; kingdom Metazoa; phylum Arthropoda; class Insecta; order Diptera; family Muscidae; genus Hydrotaea; species Hydrotaea diabolus. The sequence continues at coordinate 125,397,177 of OY740717.1, forward strand.
CGCCGTCTTGTTGGAACCATATGCCCTCCCAAAAACCACACCACACAGTGACACGTTGAGGATGCATTTGCTTCTCGTGAATCACTAGAGGATTTTTCGCACCCCAAATGCGACAATTCTGCCTATTGACGAAGCCATCAAGATGAAAATGGGCCTCGTCACTGAAGATGATTTTATCGGCAAAATCAGCAATTAACGGCAAAATCAGCATTTTCATGTTGTCTCTCCAATACCCAATTAACGAACTCCCTTTGCTGTCCATGGTCAGCTGGCTTCAGTTCCTGAGTCAATTGAATTTTGTATGCATGAAGATGCAAATCTTTCGTCAAAATTCGCTGCAAAGTGGATTTGGAGACACCAATTTGCTGAGCTCGGTGTCGAATTGAGGTGGATGGAGTTTGAGCGACATCATCACGTACAGCTGCGACATTTTCGGTCGATCGACCTGGTCGTTGGCGCGTTGTTGTCTTTACATCACTAACAGACCCAGTTTCGGCAAATTTATCCATTAATCTCTTTACAGTTGACTCTTTTGGAGCATTATTGTGACCCCAAATTGATCCAATTTGCGAACTGTAGCCGCAAAACTTTCACCATTTTGGTAAAACAATTTCACAATGCGAATGCGTTGTTCATTCGTGTAGCGCTCCATTTTTACTAACCTCGTACCTTCTACTAACAAACAATAACAATTGTTCAAATGTCAAACAATGACACTTCGAATGTTGACAGATTTAAAAATTCTTGGGACACCCTTTATATTTAAAAGATTATTGTTACTTTAAAGAATCTATTCTTCTATAAAATACTCTTGTATTTTACTTGAGTAACACAAATATAATTCTTAATAAACTTTTTTTGACAGGTTAAACATTGAAATTGGTGTTGAAATAGGAGTAGTTTCGTACTATTTTTTCACCAAATACGAGAGATGCTATATATATTTCTGGCCTAGGCAACACTAAATGTTGCGTAGCGCCATCTGACATTTCCATTAGAAAGTTTGAGATTTTTTTTTAAGCATAAACGTACTCCGAACATTTTGACTTACGACCATCATTTGTGTTGTTTACAGTGTCTTGAAAATCAATTTGGCAAAAAAATGGAATTAACTCGTGCGATCATTTTTCACAACTTTCGACGTGGATTATCACGACAAGAGTGCATCGATGAACTTAAATCTTTGTATGGCGATGAAGAACCATTCTATAGCACTGTGAAAAACTGGTTCAACGAATTCAAACGTGGCCGACGCTCGCTCAAAGACGAAAGTCGTGAAGGTCGTCCAAAAACGGCCGTGGTGCGTGAACTGATAATGCAAGATCCATGACGACATACCGTGAGATAGAGGCATCCTTGGGCATTTCTTCCACCAGCATACATTCGATATAGCATGAACACTTAGCCTGGAACATCAGATATTTGGAAAAAAACAATACGATCGCGGTGCTTCAAAAGACGTTTATAAGATCGTCACAGGTGACGAATCATTGATCTATGCATATGAGCCCGAAACAAAATAGCATTCGACCGTGTGGGTCTTCGAAGACGAGCACAATCCAACGAAAGTTGTTCGTGGAATAAGCATTTCGAAGCAAATGGTTGCCTGTTTCTTAGGCAAAACTAGTCGTGTGGCGACTGTCTCGCTTGAGCAACGTAGGACGGTCAATTCTGAGTGATACACCACAATTTATTTGCCTAAGGTCTTCGGAGAAATTCGAAAAACCAACAGGAGAAGACGAATCATTGTGCACCATGACCAAGCGAGCTCTCACACATCGGCTCAAACCAGCGCCCTTTTAACCAGCCAAAACGTCGAATTGATGGGTCATCCGCCATACAGCCCTAACTTGGCACCCAATGACTTCTTTTTATTACCGCACATTAAGAAAAAAATGCAAGCGCATCTCAACGATTTTCATCGCCAGAAGATGCTGTTGAAGCGTTCAAAAACCGTGTTTTGGAGGTGTCTCAATCGGATTGGAAAAGTGCTTCGACAATTGGTTTGCGCGCATGCAAAAGTGTATAAATCGAGCTGGAGAATATTTTAGAAAACAATAAAACCGTTTTTGATGATAAATATTCGCATTTTCATTAGTAGGCCAGAAATATATATAGCAGCCCTTTACTCTAGACACAGATTAAAGGATTTTAATGTTTCTTCCTTTGGAATAAATTCAAAGTCTTTATTATTTTCAGCGTTGTCATTCACTTTATTTTGAAACTTTCACCCAAAAGGGTGAACATATTTTTAAGCAGTTGGTTCCATGTAAGGATAGGCAATTCTGATCCATTATGGAACGGGTTTTAAATCAGAAACTTTGCTCTTTTCTTGTCTCAATCCCAATGGGTTACAACACACATTCCCAGCGTGGAAACACATTATACCACAACACTTTCGCTAACTAAACTGGTTAATATGTTAACAAAGAGTTAAATAAATAATTTTCAGGTTTTTCTACAAAACAATGAAAATGATTATGACCAAAAGTTTAACTCACATTGAGTATAACATAGAAAATATGCACTTTGACCGAATTACATATATTCATATATCATATTACATATATTCCTTGAATTCATGGCTTACAGTATAAAAAGTAAAAAAAAAAAATAAATTGATGCATGTATACGAGTACAAAAATATCAGAATGTCAGGGGTGTCCATGGTTTTCGAATAGCAAGCCGCACAGCTTTCAAACCTTCAAAGAAAGGGAGATGGTCCACATATACTTTAAAGTTCACCGAATAAGTTGGAATTATTTTCTAAGGTATTTGATTTAAACTGGGTATAAAAAATTATTTGAAAAGGCCGGGAACATCAAGAAAAACATGCACGGGGGCCGCACTTTGGGAGCCCATGCAATATGGACTTTTTTTATTTAAATTTAAGGCTTAATCCAAAAAACATAGTTAGTATACTTGCTGTAATGAATATCTACTGAATAGTACTAGTATAAGGTTAAGAAAAAACCCTTTTTATAAGTACTCGTTGTGTTAGCTGATAAACATAACTAGCAAATAAACATAACTTTTGAATACATAGCAAACCCACTTTGAAAATTTCACATAAAGTAGACTAAATTACAAAATATTTCCTGAAAAGTTTTTTAAAAAAAAAAACATCATTTTTTGAAATATTTCAGGATTAAGTATATATCCTTGATTTAGACTGTAAAAGCCTACAAGAACAAAATATTTGTTTACACTATCTCAAAGAGGATACCAATCGCTATTAACTCCATTCAGTCATTAAGTCGGGCACCGCTGATTTTTAGCGTCGCTGAAAAAAAGTTAAAATTTATCGTCTTTTATATATAGGTATAAGTAGAAACCTGTGTACAAGGGCATATCAAATAATTCCAACTTGCGTCGTAGTTATATGAAATGCAACACTGCTCCCATGAAGTACCATCTGTTAATAGACTACTGTCAAATTTTGAGAAAGTTTCGCCATTTAGTTTGTGTTTATCAACTGTATAAAAACACACATTTTGATTTGTTAAAAATGGAAAAAAGTAAATTTCGATTGCTCATTAAACATTATTTTTGCGGAAAAAACCAAGCAAAAGCTTGATAAATACTATGAGGGCTCTGCACCATCGAATTCAATGGTAAACAAGTAGTTTACTGACTTTCGTTGTGGTCCCATAAGTACAAATAACGCTGAACGCTCTGGGCGGCCAATTGAGCCGAAAATGGCGAAAAAGCCACGATATGGTATTGGTCGATCGAAGAGTTAAAGTGCGTGATATTGTTGAGGACATACGCATTTCATATGGCAGTGTGGTTTCGATTTCTCATGATCAGTTGGGATTAAAAAAGCTGTCTGCAATATGGGTGCCGCGTTTGCTCTCAATTGACCATAAACGTAATCGTGTGACAACTTCAAAATATTCTTTGGAGTTGTTTAACCGCAATTCGGATGAGTTTTTACGGCGTTTTGTAACCGCGGATAAAACATGGATCTACTGTCAAATTTTGAGAAAGTTTCGCCATTTAGTTTGTGTTTATCAGCTGTATAAAAACACACAACACCTCGTGGATTTTTAAAAATGGATAAAAGTAAATTTCCAGTGCTCATTAAACATTATTTTTGCGGAAAAACCCAAGCAAAAGCTTTTTTAATATTATGACGACGACTCTGCACCTTTGAATTCAATGGTGGTTTACCGACTTTCGTTGTGGTCACACAAGTACAAATGACGCTGAACGTTCTGGGCGGCCAATTGAGGTCAATACACCCGAAAATGTCGAAAAAACCACGATATGAAATTGGTCGATCGAAGAGATAAAGTGCGTGATATTGTTGAGGACATACGCATTTCATATGGCAGTGTGGTTTCGATTTCACATGGTCAGTTGGGCTTAAGAAAGCTGTGTGCAAGATGGGTGCCGTGTTCGCTCTCAATTGACCAAAAACGTAATCTTGTGACAAAGTCAAATAATTGTTTGGAGTTGTTTAACCGTATGAGTTTTTGCGTCGTTTTGTAATTGTGGATAAAACATGAATCCAATACAACACTCAGGAGACCAAGCAGCAGTCAAAACAATGGATTTCTCCGGGTGAGCGGCTCCGAAGAAGGCCAAGATAGCTTTGTCGGCAAATAAGGCAACGGTTGTTTGAGATGGGCGCAGCATAATCCACGTCGATTACCTTTTAAAGAAAAAACAATAAACGGCGAATATTATGCCAAATTACACTGTGGAACATTTTTGGGGTTATTGTCTGGGGGGTGAGAAATTCCAAATCAGGGTGATGGTACTAGGTCAGTATATTAAAACCCTCAAAGGGTTTTGCGTTCGTATATTTACAATCAAGTAACTTCACTTAATTGTAAATAAAAGCAGAACGCGTTAATCGATTTCTATGATCTATGTCGCATTTTGTTTATAGGTTATGTGACTTTACGTGAAAGTTATAAGACTCTACACGTTTTTCCGTTTGGGATTTATATGTTTTAAAAAAAAAAAAAATTTTTTTGGCAAAATTTTCTTCATAAATTTATTTCTAATTACAAAAATGTTGATTTGGTAGAGAAACAGTAAATTAATGGATTAAAGAAAATGTAATTATTAATTTTTCTCAATTTATTTCAGCAAAATCGAACTAGTCGTTCTCGAGTTATGTCAAACTACGTTTTTGCCAACATTTTACAACTAAGCGAAAAAATATCAAGATAAGGAAAAAATGTAAAAGGTCATAAAAAACTGGCACATACGAACGCAAAACCCTTTGAGGGTTTTAATATACTGACCTAGTACCATCACCCTGACTTGGAATTTCTCACCCCCCAGATTGGCTGTTGTACTGTGTTATTGGACGCATTTAACGAGGATTTAAAAAAACGATCCCATATGGCCTAGAAAAAAGTTATTTTTCTTCAAGATATGCACGGATGCTCACGTGTGCAGTCTCAGTGGCAAAATTGCATGAATTGGGCCACGAATTGGCCATATTCTACGGATTTAGCCCCTAGTGACTATTTTCAATTTCCACACCTTAAGAAATGGCTCGGTGAAAGGAAAGTCAGCTCCAACGATGAAATTTTTGATCAAACAAAGGCCTATTTTATGGACCTAGAAAAATCTAATTTCTTGAACAGGAAACAACAATGAAAGAAACGTTGGACTTGTATGTGTGTATGTATTTTTTTTCTATCAATATTACAGAGTTTGGTATTATTTACAAGTTTTTGAGTTTTTATCTTTTTATAGATATTTCAACAAATAATTACATTTAAAATGTTGACATATAAATATATTTCAAATAAGGATAGGAAAAATATAGTAAAAAACCAATAATTAATATCACAAAAATTATTAATAAAAAGTTTTGGAATCATTTGCTAAATAATTCTATAATTGTATATACGAGTAGAATGAGTTAATTATTGATCAATCAAACTTCTCAGATGTACGTAATTAGACTTTCTGCATTTTTCGTTGAATGTCAGAGTCATGTCATTTATTAAGATCTGAATCGTTTTCTGTCTAGACCTTCTATGCAATTCTTCAGTGTAGAATCTTTTTGGCAAATTTTATGTAATTTTTTATTCTGATTTCTTGTGTGTTTTAGCACAATTTCTCCAGACCAAATACCCATACGTCAGAATTGGTCTGATGCACATTCTATATAAAAGCAGTTTATTCCTGAGATTAAGTTTAGACTTTCTGTTAAAGAGGGAAAAGTGCACGTCCGCACCTTACGGCATTTTCACATACAGAATTTAAGTGTGCTGTAAACGTCAGTTTCTGATCCAGGATAATTGCTGGACTTGCTGTATTGAGCTAAAAGGAAATTATGGTAAAAAAAATTTTATTTACAAAAAAAATTGTGTTTTATTCGAAAAGCCACGGAATTATTGAAATGCCCGTATCCATAACATCTATTAAATGCTTTCTTAGCAAATAAATGAACTATTGATTTATACACATTATATTATGTCTGCTTTGTTTCAAAGAAATTTAATTTTCTTTTAAATCCACAGACTACCATTTCGTCGTTGCCCTAAGACTATGCAAAATTTTAAACATTTCTAAAGTTGATGACTGCTGTGATGCAATAATTCCTACTTCTTTCAACTCTTAACTTTCATCATAACTCCAAAGGTGTACGTAGATGCAGGCAGACACATGGTGACGTCATTTGCTGGAGTAGACTAGATCTGACACAAGATTGACACATATTGTTTAAAAAATAAACATTTATCTTTTAAGACTATTAAAATTCGTTTGCTTTGTTCTCAGGCAAATTCATGCTTAATTACGAAACACAAACACAAAAGACTTTAAAATACTCCTCGGAAGGACGAAAACCACAATCACATTTATACAACACAATTGCTCTATTATGGCACTGCATCCGTATGGTTATTGCTGTTGTTGTCGTCCTTTTCACAATACACTTAAATTGGAATGTATTTAAGTTTATGGACATAAGTACTCCATTACATCGAATGTATCCTGGCCACACCGACATGCGAACATCGAATGTTTAGGGCTTGAAGTAGATTTTGTGTTATGCGTCAGTGATGTCATTTGCAAATTTTAACAATTCAGTGATTTTCAAAGCAGATATGGGCTTAACAGGATGTCTGCTGACAGTTTTTGCAATATTTCCCAAAGACAACAAACATCACCCACATCACTCCATGCTGGGATATACCTTCGGGCCGCACACACACAATCTCCATCTCCATCGCCATTGTCATCAACATCAGCATCTCCGCCTCCAACTCCAGTTCCACGTGACAAAAGAATATCTTAAGTATGTTGTTAACAGTAAAACTAAAGTTATTTCGACAAGGCATTAAACAGAATAAATGTGTACATTCACGCATGCAAATGTGCTCGGAGAAAAACGTCTGTTGGATCATATGGAAGGGAGTACGAGTAAGGGAGGGATCACCGAGGCTGTAAGCACTCACGCCGCCAGCGACGACGTCACAATCTTTCCTCAGGCAAACTTTACACAGGTTTAATGGCTCCTTTGGTCAAGGCACGGTTTTAGGAAGTTTACGCGGAAAGGAAACAAGCAGTACTCTAGCTGCTTGTTATGCTATTAAGGGAAGCCCTCCTACAGGCGATCGCAAAAAAGCTTATGTTGCCAGATTTGCAATCACACCGACTTAAACCAATGGGGAGAATATAAAGGGCAGTTATAAGAGTGTCCAAAAAACAGGGGTTTTCAGAAAAACACCACCGAGAGTCGGCTTTTAAACGTAAAACACGGCGTTAACCGACATTCCAGTTTTAGCCGTTTGCTTTGAATTTAAAATATTGTCCCAATCAGAAGTGATGTAACTGTCACCATTTCTAGACTAAATATATGCCATAAAATCATTGCCCACGAATAGAGGTTTGGTTTTGTTTAAAAATAAACTAGTAAAATAGCAAAAGTTGGGCGTGGCCGACTATATTATATCATCCACTTCTGAAAGCACAAAAAAACCAATAAAAAAAAAAGGTTTTGGACCACCCCGAACGGGCTCTAAATGAAAAATGTGTTACTTGAATTTGTGTGATAATTTCACTGTGTGATAATGTCCATGTTAAAATTGGTTAGATTTTAGGACCAAATTTATCCAAACTTAAAAAAATAATTTTATTTTTAGCTTCATGAAAAAATTGTATAAAGTAATTGGAAGTAATTTTTTGGGATCACAGATTATATTATTAAATGACTACATCAAAAAGTTAACCCATATTAAGAGAATCTGTATAAGATTGGTTTTTTGTCCATCTTCATATACGATCTTCATACCATAGCATATTTGATTAAACTCTGAATTAATATGGTTGTTCTAGGGCGGTGGTGGTACAGCGGTACTGGGGCTATACTCGTATCAAAACTTAAACCTGTATGACTCATTTTTATCTTAGCTTATTACTGATCGTAAGGTACTGTGCCAAATTTAAACAAGATTGGGTGTAATCTGTGCTTCCTAGAGGTAAAGACACATTTAAATTAATATGTGGGAGCTATATCTTAATTTTAACCGATTTTTTTACAAGTCAACAGTCTACCTCCTATTCACAAAAAACTTATTTCTGCCAAATTTCATGAAGATCGGAAAACAATTGCGAGCTGCAGCTTGAAAACAAACTTTAGATAGACAACAGATCGACGGATAGACAGACAGACAAATACCGATAACTCGAACCAACTGTTGAGTCGATCAGTAAGCCAAGACTTGTTAGCAAAACGGTATTAGCAACTAAATATTCGAATTTCGATCGTATCTATAAAAAAAAGGCCTAGCTGTATTCAATTCTTAATTTTTTCAACACAGAAATTGGACTTTCAATTTATTCAACTCCTGGAAAACCCGCCTAAGCAGTGCATATTCATATTCTAATAACTCTGAATCCATCTAATCGATTAAAGCGTTTTATACCTTGTTTTACAGGAGAAGTGCTTTCATGGAACTAAACTAATTATTGAAGAAATACTCTTATGTCTCATATTTTAAACATATTTTTATTTTAGTCTCGATTTTAAAATAAATATTTTATTTTTCACAAAATATATTCAAAATTATTCTAATTGTGCCCGTAAGCGCACAAATATTGACCCACACAAGCATATTTTTGTTTTAAAACCTCCAATATTCACCATGAATCGAAATATATCGAGCCATAAGCGCTAACCTATCGTAAGTGAAAAAATGCAAATTTTACAGGAGACGGTTTTTATTATTTATTTCAAACAACTTTATTAAAAATGCAAATGTTTTAATGCAAAAATTTAAGATTTCTACCTACTCATATAACTGTATCAAAAAACAAAAAAAAAATCTGAACACATTTGCGATTGCTGCAGCAATTTGATGTGTGACTTACGATAAAATTGCTACACAATAAAATTTAAACAATCATTTACGATAAAATGCAAAAGCTTTTTTTTGATGTTTTACTAACAATTTTGTCATTTTAAAAATACAAAACGATGAGGCTTGTCCTAACGATTATTTTTCAGCAATAAAATTTTTTTTCCAAAAATTTGACTTACGATAGGTTAGCGCTTATGGCTCGATATACTCAATTTACGATTCGAACAAATTTTTCCTAGCTAATCTAAATATAAACTTACTTTTCAGATTATTTTAAAAACTTATTTATCTTAATAATTTGTAGTTTGAAATTTTTAAATTATCAAAATTCCCTGTTATTGGCCTTGACCTTGTTGATAATCTTGACATTATTTTTAACAGGGTTTAAAGAATAATTTAATAACTTGGGAAATAAGCAGAGAAACATTCATATATTAAAATAAAAAACAAAAAACAGCTTAAAATGTGTTATTTTTCAAGTTCGGGATATATGATTTTTGGTTTCCCAGGTTGTAAGTAACCTTTAAAAATTTTGTGTAGCTGATCGAAACTAATTTCGTCGCAAAATATGTTAAACCAACATTTTTGAAGTTCTATCATATTAGTTTATCTTTTGGTATAGCAAACTAACAAAGTTCTATCGGATGCTGGGTTCTGTCACATTCCAAATTCAATCTAGTTTAAATAAATCATTGTGCGTTATCTGCAATTATCTTGAACTCTAACTGATAATTGGTTTCCCAATTTGGCTTGGTTTTTCAATTTAGCTTAATTAAATCATTCTGCGTATCTGCAACTTACTCGTATCTACAACTCTAACGAAATTGAACCATATTGGCCTATACTTTCATATAGTTACCATAAAATTAATTTGTTCTTGTTCAAAGTTCGGATAAAATTTAGTCTTTTTGTACCCTGCACCACTCGGTGGAACAGGGTATTTATTATAAGTTAGTTTCATAGCAAATGTTTGTAACTACCAAGAAGATTTGAGCTAGGCCCACCTTTTAATATACCGATCGTTTTATAATCACCTACTAATTCCATTTAATGATGTCTGTCTGTCTCTCCGTCCATCTACCTAAAGTTTGTAACTAATATTCATGTCGCAATTGTTGTCCGGTTTTTATGAAAGTAGGCAGAAGTAATTTTTTTGCCCAGGACGTACGCTCGGTTCAGATTTAGATAAAGCTCCCACTTATTAGTTTTTAGCTCTAGAAGCCAAATATTACATCTAATTTTAATGAAATTTGTCACAAGTTAGTTTCTTACGCTAAGGAAGGATGTTGTTGAAATTGAAGAAAATCGGTTCAGATTAGGATATAGCTCCCAAATATATGTTTAACCGATTTTACCAAAAACAATGAAATTTTCTTACAAATTCAAATGTGACATTAGTTTTAAAATCTGGGTTAATTTAGAGCCCGCCCAAGGGGGCACAAATACCTATACCCAGTTGGCTTTTCTAAACATGTAAAAGTGCAGGGTATAATATAGTCAGCCACAACTGACTTTAGCTTTGTTTACTAGCAGAAAACACGAAATATTGGAGACCCTATAAATTATATATAGGGTGGAGCGCGGATATTTGCTTTTTTGCACTGCATGCTATGGCGGCACTGCTGGTCGAAAATAGTGGAGAGTATGCGTGGCTTATAGTGGCTGACGGGAGATTTGTATTTGTCTGCCTTTCAGTTGCCATCATGCGTTGGACACGTGAGGAGAGATCATTTTGTGTTGAAGTGTATTTTCACATGCGCACTCGATCATTGCAGTGCAGCATGCTTTTCGTTTAAGATTCGCTGTTCCCCCAAGCGGACGTGTTACTGGACGGCAATCAATTGTAAATAAAGTAACTTTATTGAGAACGGCAGGGAATGTGTTATGTGTTCGACGGGGACCTGAGAGAAGGATAACAAACAACACCACAAAACATCGAAGAGTTAGAGCAGCAGTACTGCAATCTCCGAAACGCTCTGTCGGAAGCAATCACTTGCTCTTGGCATTTTCAGACGTTCTCTCCACCGGATTCTTCATGATGAACTGAATTTTCACCCGTATAAAATGTGCGTTATCCAACAATTCTCAGCCACTGCAAACACAGCGAGGGTTACCTTGAAATGTTTGAGGCAAATTTTTTCTGGACGGCTTATCTCTTTGAGGGGTGAATTGAACAGGCCGGCACGCTCGCCAGACTTAGCCCCATGCGATTTTTTCCTTTGGGCTTACCTGAAGTCGAAGGTGTATATCAACCGTTCCAACACCTTTGAAGGCTTAATTAACCATATTGAGGCTGAAATTGGCAGAATACCAGTCGACATGCTTGTTAGAGTTCATGAAAACTGCAGAAAACGTATGCAGCAGTGTGTGGATAGCGACGGTCGACATTTGCCAGATACACTACTTGTATTTAAAACCATGTAATTTTCAAATTCCCTTACTGTTCAATGTAATTGAATTATAAAATAAATTTTTCTAAGGTTTATAATTTTTTTACTTCATTCCCAAAAAAGCAAATTATCGCGCTTCACCCTGTATATTGTCGATCGTCGTGAAATGTTTAGTCGGTCTAGCCACACCCGTCTATTTGTCATTCTATGTTAAAAGCGCGACAGCAGCCAAAGAGTTGAAGCTAAGACTGAATGGAGGTCTATGGTCAAAAGCTCTTTCGGATAAAAAAAAGCGAAATTTGTCAAGAGGGATAATATTTATTTCTTTAAGAGACTTATGGTACTTTAAAAAAAGTAAATTCTATGATGAACTTAACGTGTTGTACGAGGGCTGCTATATATATGTCAGGCCTAATAATAAAAATGCGAATATTTATCATCAAAAATGGGTTTATTGTTTTTCAAAGTATTCTCCAGCATGATTTATACACTTTTGCATGCGCGCAAACCAATTGTCGAAGCAACTTTTTCCACTTCGATTGAGACACCTCCAAAACATGGTTTTTGAACGCTTCAACAGCATCTTCTGGCGACGAAAATCGTTGACCACAAATTTCTTTCTTGATTTGCAGAAGTAAAAAGAAGTCATTGGGTGCCAAGTCAATGCTGTACGGCGGATGACCCATCAGTTCGACGTTTTGGCCGGTCAAAAAGGAGCTGGTTTGAGCCGATGTGAGAGAGCTCGCATTGTCATGGTGCACAATGATTTGTTTTCTCTTGTTCGTTTTTTGAATTTCTCCGAAGACTTTAGGCAAAACATTGTGGTGTACTACTCAGAATTGACCGTTCTACGTTGCTCAAGCGGAGCAGTCGCCACATGACCAGTTTTGCCGAAGAAACAGGCGACCATTTGCTTCGAAGATTTTCATCTACGAACAAAATTCGTTGTTTTTGGCTCGTCTTCGAAGAACCACATTGCTGTTTTCTTTCGGGCTCATACGCATAGATCCATGATTCGTCACCTGTGACGATCTTGTAAACGTCTTTTGAAGCACCGCGATCGTATTTTTTCAAAATTTATTTGCACCAATCGACACGAGCCATTTTTTGAGCGATTGTCTAATTGTGCGGGATCCAACGAGAACAAACCTTTTTTACGGCCAGATGTTCATGCAATATCAAATGTATGCCAGTGGAAGAAATGCCCAAGGCTGTCTCTATCTCACGGTATGTCACATGACGATCTTGCATTATCAGCTCAAGCACGGCATCAATGGTCTCTGGCACAACGGCCGTTTTTGGACGACCTTCACGACCTCGGTCTTTGAGCGAGCGTCGGCCACGATTGAATTCATTAAACCAGTTTTTCACAGTGATGGTGCTTCATCGCCATACAAAGCTTTAAGTTCATCGATGCACTCTTGTCGTGATAATCCACGTCGGAAGTTGTGAAAAATGATCGCACGACAATGGTCACGAGTTATTCCATGTTTTTGCCAAATTGATTTTTTTAAGTCACTGTAAACAACACAAATTATGGTGGTCAGGTGGCACCAGGCAACACTTAGTGTTGCCTAGGGCGGAAATATATATATAGCAACACTCGTAGACAATATTGTCGAGACAGAAGGTAATATTTTAAATAAACTCTTACCTTAATTCTGCCAAAGTGTTTCCCCTGAATCAAAAATATTGCAATGATTTTCTGAAAATGGGCCATTTCAGGAATCGTGACAAAATCACATCTATTTAAAATATATTTTTAAATTTTGATGTCTTATAAGGAATTCAGATTAAAAAAAATATTTTTAAATCACATTTTGAAATTTATAACATTCTGCCAGGAAACGGCCACCACAGCTCACAGAACCTGCATTGGATTATAAGCGAACGATTTGGCCTAGTTTAAATTAATGTCCTTTTTGCTTGTTATACTTTTTGCTCGCGAGGGGCGTGCACTGGTAATAATTTTAAATATATCGCTCATAATGGGACTTTCGCCTACGCCCAATTTCCCGAGTTGTCGGCTTGGATTTAAGGCCGTTTGAATTTATTTTTGCTCTGAGAGTGCCGGGGCTGACACACGCACACATGTGTGCACACATGTTTATGTTAATGTAACTGTGAATATGTGTAAATATTGTAGTCAAACAAAGAGGTGGCGGTGACGGAGATGGAGATGAAAGAAAGAAAAAGTAGAATGAAAACCAATATGCCATACAGAGAACACTTATGCACGAGCATTTGGAATTATATCGAGACTAAAAAGGCATTAGTATGCGTATGAGATTTGTTTCCAAACGACCAAAAAGCATCTCTCGTATACCCACTACCAACACAAATACAAGGACAATGACAATGGCAACAATAGGATACTGTCAGTGTATGTGTCAGTGTGGTTGGGCGTGTGTGTGTGAGTCTACATTTACAATAACAACATGCATGGTTGGGTGGATGTATTGAGGATTTGCTGGTTCCACTGCTACTCTCCATCATTTCGATAATTGACAATTTTTGTGGTATTTACGCTTCACTTACTTCTGTATTGGTACGTTTCGATTCACTTCGAATTTCGTTCGGTTTCATTCCTACTGATGGCATGTCCTTCATGTGTACGTGTGTCAGTGTGTGTGTAAACATCTCGCTTTGGGTGTTTGCGTGTGTGTAAAAATAGGTCCTACATACATACATACATGTGTGTGGTAAGACATGAAAAAATTATGTTTGACTAGGGAGTAGGAGGCGAAGGAAGATACGGATGCGGATGCGGCGGGTGCTTGGTTTGGTTGATCGGCAAGCATGTTATGAAGCAGAAAATTGCTTTACAATCAGTAACAACAAATTGGGGGGAAATACTCGTACAATATACATAAATATTTATTTAAAATAAAAGAAATGCATGAAGGACTATAGCATACATGTGTAAGTCTATGCACATTAGGGTGTGTGGTTATACGTTATATGTTTTTTAACGCACAGAGTGGGAAATGTATTACTGAAATATACTTCGTATAAAGATGCAAGTGGGAATTAGCTTGAACGTCCACCCAACAATAGCGCGGCTTAAGAAACACAACGCCAAAGGTATAAAGCCGCTGGTATGCATAAACGGAAGAGACAAATCTGCAAAAAAGCATTCATTGAATGCCAGCGCGCTATAGCCAGTTCAAAAAATGCCATAAAGACCTTAACAAGTCTGCTTTTTATCGCATTTAAAATACTTTTGACCATAGTGTGTGGTTTAACCTTATTAGCAGGGCTTTAAGCAGAATAAATTCTCAATCTTTCAAGAATTCTTGCTCTGCTATAAACTGAAAATGACCCTAGTACTTCTTATTGATACTTAATAGGGACATCCATAGTGTTACAACATTGAACACACCCATTTCAATAGTAGAACTGAACATACCCCGTTAATGTCATATGGGTTTTGAAAGCTAAACTCAATAGCGTTAGTCTGTAACGGGATTTTAAAATTGTTTCAACTTTCATCATGGAGTGGTCAGATAATGGGAACCGTATCGCTGTAATAGCGCTTTAAAAGTGTGAAATGAAAAAAAGCGATATTTTCAAAACGCACCGGCCACTAGTGATTAACCGCATGCTCGTCTACCGATGCATAAACAATTTGAGGAGACCGGAGATGTAAAAGACCGCCACCGGTCGGGCCGGGCCGCCCATGCTCTATTCGAACACCGCATGCCATCAAAGCCGTTAAATCAAGAATTCACAGAAATCCGCTCCAAAAACAGAAAATGATGGCCCGTGAGATGAATATCACGCATAAGTACATGAGTCGAATCATTAAAAAAGACTTGGGACTTAGGGCTTTCAAACGACGTACCGGACATTTATTCACTGCAGCTTTAAAAAAACAGGATTGAAAAATGCAAACGTCTTTTGGTGAAGCACGCTGATATGTAACTTGCACAGAAAAATTTTGATCACCGATGAAAAAATTTGTACCGTTCAGGAGAAATTTAACAAGCAAAATGATAGAGTGTATGCGCGGTCATCTAAGGAAGCATCTGAACTGATCCCAAGGGTAGAAAAGGGTCGTCACCCAGCTTCAGTCATGGTTTGGTAGGGTGTCTCTTACGTGGGGTCACTGACCTGCATTTCTGCGAACAGTTTACCAAGAAACCGTTTTGAAAGCTGTTGTGAAGCCTCTTACATGGCCGTGGACTTTCCAGCAGGATTCAGCGCCGGCCCATTAGGCTTAAACGTCTCAGGCCTGGCTTCGAAACAATTTTCCAGCGTTCATTTCCTCTGAAGAATGGCCTCAGGCAGTCCAGAATTGAACCCATTGGAGTACAAATTGTGGACGGTTTTAGAGGACAAGGTTTGTCACAAAAGATACCCCAACATTGGAACTCTTAAGACTGCTTTGGTTCGAGCTGTGGCCTGTGCGACGATTGGCCTGTGCGACTTAAAACGTGTGTTAAGGCAACAGGCGGACATTTCGAATAAGTAGATTCTTTTTGGATAAAATATACATCAATAAATATATTAAAAAATATTTGGTCCAAAAACGTTCAGTACTTTTTATTTTACAGCATAAAAAGTGTGTAACAGTATTTATGTCCCCACTAAGTTCATACCACAACTCGAATTATTAATTGATGCTTAAATCCTATTTTTACTGCGCTAAGCTGAAATAATAGGATACTAATAATCATATTTATTCAGTAAAAATCTATCATCTCTTCCTGTTTCCTCGACATGACCCTTCCTATGCTCAAAATAACTTCAATTATAATGGGTGATCCAAGTAGAGATACTTTTTTCAATAGCCTTTTTTTGACAGATCACGTGTGAGTCGTGTCATGCTGTCATGTTATTTTTGTTTAGTATTGTTTGGCATTTCATCATGGAAAGACTGAACAACGTTTAAAAATCTTTAAACTTTATTCACGCTCTGTGAGGAATGTGTTTCGTGCACTTCGTTTTGACTTATGGTCAACATAATCGGCCTACTGAGCATACTATTCGCAACACCATCACCCATCTTGAGACCCAGCATTCATTATTGGATAATATTCGACCGAATAGACCACGTCCAGCACGCAGTGAAGAACATGTAGCGGCCGTAGCTGAGAGTGAACACCAAGACCGTGGAGAGTCGATTCGGCGCCGTTCGCAGCACCTGGGACAGACGTATGGAACGACTTGGCGCATTTTACGTCGAGATCTTAAATTGAAAGCGTACAAAATACAGCTTGTGCAAGACCTGAAGCCGCCCGGCGTTCCCAAGCGACATCGCTTCGCTCTATGGGCTCTTGAAAAGTTCCAAGAAGATCCGACGTTTTCGAGCCAAATTTTGTTCAGCGATGAGGCTCATTTCTGGCTCAATGGGACGAAGAGCAACCGCACTTGGGACGAAGAGCAACCAGAAGAGGTTCAAGAGTCACCACTTCATCCAGAAAAACAAAGGTTTGGTGTGGTTTGTGAGCCGGTGGAATCAACGGTCCATATATCTTGAAAAATAATGCAGGTGAGAACGTAACCGCCAATGGCGACCGTTTCGTGGCATGATAACCAACTATTTGATGCCTGAAATTGAAGCTCGTGATCTCGGCGATATTTGGTTTAAATAAGACGGCGCCACTTCCTACACATCGCATCATTCAATGAATTTATTTATTACTCAACGGATGGACCGTCTGAGACGTAGCCGCGGCCAACATTTAATAGACATAATCTTAAAAAAAATGCTAAAGATTGTTCTTTCATAATGATAATAAACATTCCCCATTCAATTTGTATTTTCTGTGTTTTTTTCTTTAAAAAAGTAGGGAACTTCAAAATTAATCACCCTTTATAAGGATAAAATTTTTGTGCCTTTAGTAAAAATTTAAAACTTTATTGTTGAACAAGTGCGTCATGTGGACTTTTAGATCCGTAAATTCTTTTTGATGTCGCGTACTAAACATATTAGACCTCCAACACAGCTACGTTTTTCAAAAAATGGCCGTTTAGGCCCACTTTGAGATGCTGTAAGATTTGAACCAAGACCTAACGAAACACAAATAATGTGTCATATAACAGATGACAATAAGGAGCATATATTTACCAAGTTTCATCTAAATGTTTTTCGAAAGTACAGATTTTACGTCGTTTTTATTTCGAATAACCCTACTATGAAAGTTTCAAGTCCAACAAGAAGTTCAGAAGCCGGTTTATCAGTTTATAAATTATGATGGATTAATTTCAATTTCACCGAAATTTAACTATACCGGTTGAAAGTTTGCAATAGCAACCAAACGTCCCTCCTGATATCCGATTTTACATGGTACATATCAAATTACAAATGTTCTTTCCGGTTTAAAGCGTTGTCGCTTTGGAGCCCATATCTAAAACCGATTATGCTGGATCTATAGTTTGTTTAAAGCAAAACTATAAATAGAACAACCAAGGTAGGTCAACAAAATAAGTGGACAATTCGTAAGTTTGGCCAGGCAGAGCCTTTCCTCTATCCACAATGGATTGATTTCTGTTTGTCACTGAGAGCTTTGGAGAAATGGATGTTGGGAGTAATCTCTAATTAATGCCATTGTCAAAAGGGTCGGTATATGTAGAGCGGAAATTCCATTCGTTATGAGTATCCATATGTACTCGTGAGTAAAGGTGACGGTTTTTGGATCCCTAGGGTATAATGATCATGACCATTTACGACTTTCTGAATTTCTAAATACGTTTTTCCTCTTTGGCCCGATTTAGTCCTTTTTGTACACCTACTGATGATGGGTTAGAATATTCTACCTCTCTTCATTTGGACTATAAATTGTTCTTTCAACATTGCTATATCATCTTAGAACTTTACGACGATAAATAAAATATATAAAGGGTGTTTTTTATTGAGGTATAGAACTTCGAATTGAAATAAAACACAAGAAAATCGTTTTAATGTCCATCAATTTGGCTTTATTGGAAGGATAATTTTATGCCATTAATGTTTAAATATGATTTCGGGCATGTGGCCGCCGCGGCTGGCTCGAATAAAGCCAATTCTACAGGTCCAATTTTTAACCACTTTTTCGAGCATATGGGGCCGTATGTTGGCAATAACGCCACGAATGTTGGCTTCCAAGTCCCCTAACGTGTTTCTGGTTTGTTGGCGTAGACGAGCGACTTCACATATCCCCAAAGAAAATAATCCAATGGTCCATGTTAACCGATCCATGGTTAACCGAATTAATTGCTCTGATGGACGATTATGTCGACCATAAAATGGACGGAGCTTGCGGTGAACTTCGCGAACTGAACCAATACTTTCGAAATAAATTTGCACGATTTGCAAGCGTTGTTCTTTTGTCAACCTGTTCATGATGAAATGGCAAACCAAACTAAATATTAATCACTTGACAGCTGACAAAATGGCCGCCAGTTAAAAAAGTGATGCCAACTTAAAGTTCAATACCCCAATAAAAAACACCCCTTACTTTAAAGAGTCGCAGATAACTATTTCGAGGAGCTACAAGCGGAAAAACAAAATTATATGTAGGGTGTTTATTAAGGTCTTGAGAATTAAAAATGTCAGAAATATACTTAGTAGGGGCATAAATACTGTTACACATGTTTTATGCCTTAGAATAAAAAGTACTGAATGTTTTGTACCAAATATTTTTTAATATATTTATTGATGTATATTGTATCCAAAATGAATCAACTTATTCGAAATGTCCGCCTTTTGCCTTTACACACGCCTTAAGTCGCACTGGCCAATCGTCAATAGCTGCACGAACTTCGTCCATTGGAAAATTGGCCACACCTCGAACCAAAGCAGTCTGAAGAGATCCAGTGTTATCTTTTGTGACAAACCTTGTCCTCTAAAAACGTCCACAATTTGTTATCCAATGGGTTCAAAGTAGGACTGCCTGAGGGCCATTCTTCAGAGGAAATGAACGCTGGCAAATTGTTTCGAAGCCAGGCCTGGGACGTTTTAGCCTTATGGGCCGGCGCAGAATCCTGCTGGAAAGTCCATGGCTGCTTTTGGAACAGGGAATTGTTAAGAGGCTTCACAACAAATTCCAAAACGGTTTCTTGGTAAACTTTGGCCGATGTTTTGACTCCTTGTTCGCAGAAATGCAGGTCAGTGACCCCATCGTAAGAGACACCCATCCAAACCATGACTGAAGCTGGGTGATGACCCTTTTCTACCCTTAGGATCACTTCAGATGCTTCCTTAGATGACTGCGCTTACACTCTATCATTTTGCTTGTTAAATTTTTTCTGAAAGGTAAAAATTTTTTCATCTGTGAACAAAAGTTATCAGCCTGCTTCACCAAAAGACGTTTGCATTTTCAATCCTATTTTTTTAAAGCTGCAGTCAATAAATGTCCGGCACGTGGTTTGAAAGCCCCAAGTCTTTTTTAATGATTCGACACATGGACTTTTGCGTGATATTCATCTCACGGGCCATAATTTTCTGTTTTCGGAGCGGATTTCTGTGAATTCTTGATTTAACGGCTTCGATGACATGCGGTGTTCGAACAGAGCGTGGGCGGCCTGACCGGTGGCGGTCTTTTACATCTCCAGTCTCCTCAAACAGTTTTATGCATCGGTAGACGAACATACGACTAATCCCTAGTGGCCAGAGCGTTTTGAAAATGTCGTTTTTCCATTTAACACTTGAAAAGCGCTATTACAGCGATACGGTTCTCATTACTGACCACTTCATGATGAAAGTTGAAACAATTTTAAAATCCAGTTACAGACTAACGCTATTGAGGTTAGCTTTCAAAACCCATGTGACATTAACGGGGTATGTTCAGTTCTACTATTGAAATGGGTGTGTTCAATGCTGTAAAAGTATTTATGTCCCTACTAAGTACATGAAATTTAATTTTTTTATTACAATCTGATAGATAATTTTGTGGCATTTAGTTTTCGAATACTCGTATGATGCCGGCAGGTGCTGGGTCCATTAGATCACTCCAAGTTTTGACTACATTTTCCAATAAATCTGGCCGTATGGCGTCAATGATGACTTAAATATTTCACTGTTCAACCGTTTTTTAATCTACCTTAAACAAAATTTGATTAATACCCGATATTTTTAGTTCAGAACTAAATTGAATAGAAAACCTTGGAAGTACCCATTGTAATTCTTCAGACAGAAAATTGGTAAGGCACAACAGCAAAGTAAGGAGGCGCAGTCTAATGAAGAGTAATTTGTGTAGTATTACTCTGTGTTGTAGTCTTTAAAGCCACAGTGGGGAAAAGCTAGTCTTTTTATCAACTCGCCATAGACCATTGCATCAGCCCACCCTAATGTACTAATGTATGTATTGAACGTATGTTAATGTATATATTGAAGCACTGTACGAAAATTGTCATATAACATTTAACGATCACGAGTATGCCTGGCGTGGCGGTGGCCGGAAGACATTATAATAATTTATATTACGGAAAATAATAACACTTTCTGTGATTATTCAGAGTAACAAATAATGCGTTGTCAAATAAGAGCTATTTAACGGTAGGGGGAGGAAAGTGTTTCGTGCACTTCGTTCAACTTATGGTCAACATAATCGGCCAACATTTCTGGCTCAATGGGTATTTAAACAAGCAAAATTGCCGCATTTGGGACGAAGAGCAACCAGAAGAGGTTCAAGAGCTGTCATTTCATCCAGAAAAAACAACGGTTTGGTGTGGTTTGTAGGCCGGTGGAATCACATTTCCATATTTCTTCAAAAATGACGCAGGTGAGAACGTAACCGTCAATGGTGACCGTTATCTTGCCATGATAACCGAATATTTGATGCCTGAAATTGAAACTCGTGATCTCGGCGACATTTGGTTTCAACAAGACGGCGCCACTTCCACACATCGCATCAATCAATTGATTTATTGAGAGAACAATTCGGTGAGCAGACAGTTTCACGTTTTAGACCGGTCAATTGGCCACCAAGATCATGTGATATTACACCGTTAGACTTTTTCCTGTGGGAATATGTAAAGTCTAAAGTTTATGCGGGCAAACCCGCTTCGATTCAGGCCTTGGAGCAATACATCACGCGTGTCATTCGCCAGTTACCAGTCGAAATGCTCGAATGAGTCATCGAGATTGGACTCAACGGATGGACCATCTGAGTCGCAGCCGCGGCCAACATTTGATAGACATAATCTTCAAAAAATAAATGCCAAAGAAAGTTCTTTCAAATGATAATAAACATTCCCCATTCAATGTGAATTTTCTGTATTTTTTTTATTTAAAAAAGTAGGGGACCTCGAAGTGGATCACGCGTTAGAACCAAAAAAAAGTTAAAACAGGAAAAAAATAAAGTTGCTTAAAAAACTATGGCGTGACTCACAACTAACATCGTAGATTATAGTTGGACCGCCTGTTAGAACTAAAAACATTATCTCTGATGAACATTTGTGTTAGAGCTATATCTAAATCAGAACCGATTTTCTTAAATTTTAATAGCATCTGTCCTTGATCCAAAAAAAAACTTACTTCTGCCAATTTTCCTGAAGATTGGACAACAACTGCGACCTGTAGTTGGATGGACGGGCGGACAGACAGACATTGTTAAATTAAAACAGCTGGCGATTCCGAGTCAATCGGTACACTTATAGTTGGCTCTTGGTACTTGCAAACATTTGGCATGCAAGTAACGTATATACCCTGCTTCACAGAGTTGTGCAGGTTATAAAAATAGACTGATGTAGTCCAATTTCCTTTGGGATCATTCTTGGCCCAATCTTTTAGAATATACTTACTTTTTTCAAAATTGATTTACTCCTATACGAGGGCGACCGCAAAACTAACTGGCCTGGCACATTTTCTGTTTTAACTACTAGCGTTTTTTTTATGTTTTTATTTTTTTAAAGCAATCTTTTATAAGCCATCCGTCAAAATTTCCGAAATATTTAATGATTATTTTCTTTGTTACAGGTGATTGAAGTAAACAAGTCTTATAATTTTTGAAAAATGGAAAATAAAGAGTTTCGTGCGGTAATGAAACACTTTTATATGAAAAGTTATACGCTACAATTAATCAAAGATGAATTGGATTCTGTTCATGATGATAATGCACCATCATACTCCACCGTGAAATCCTGGGTTTAACAATTTAAAATGGGTCGTTCAAGTACGGAAGATGAACAACGCTCTGGAAGACCGAAAACTGCTACTACTATTGAAAACATTAGAAAAATATTTAATGGAGTGACTCAAGATAGACGAATAAAGCTCAGAGAACTTGCTGATATTGTTAAAATACACGAAAAACAAGTTTGGAGTATTTTACATGATGAACTCCACATGAAAAAGCTATCCGCAAGATGGGTGCCGCGTTTGTTGACTTTGCCCCAAAAAATCGTCCGTTGGACCAATTCCGAGGAGCTTTTAGCGATTTATTAGCGTAATCCAATAGAGTTCTTGCGCCGATTCATAACTGTTGATGAAACATGGATCCATCACTACATCCCAGAATGCAACGAACAGTCAAAACAATGGATAGAAGCTGGTAAAAGTGGCCCCAAGAAGGCGAAAACTGTTAAGTCAGCAGGAAAAGTAATGGCCACAGTATTTTGGGATGCAAGGGGTAGTATTATACCGTATGAGTATCTTGAGAAAGGAAAAACTATAAATAGTGAATATCATTGTGCATTATTGGATCGGTTGAGTGAAGAAATCAAGATAAAACGACCGCATTTAAAAAAAAAAGTTCTTTTTTATCAAGATAATGCTCCTTCACACACTGCATTTTTAACTCAACAAAAACTGGCCGAACTACGATTAGAAATTGCTCCGCATCCACCATATAGTCCAGATTTAGCTCCTTCTGATTATTTCTTGTTTCCAAATTTAAAAAAATTTCTCGGTGGCAAAGAATGTTCGTCCAATAGCGAGGTTATTGCTGAAACTGAGGCATATTTTGAAGGTCTTGAAAAATCATATTTTTCGGATGGAATTAAAAAACTTGAAAAACGTTTGATGAAGTGTATTGAGTTGGAAGGAGATTATGTTGAAAAATAAATAATAGTAATTCCAAAAAAAAGGTTCTTTTTATGATAGGCCAGTTACTTTTGCGGCCGCCCTCTTATTTATTGCGATATGTACGTTGACAGACGGACATCGCTCAAAGGAATTCTGATAGTGAGCTGGGCGTGATTAATTCATATACTCGTACTCACTCGTAAAAACGCTAGCATGGTAATCTTAACACTTCCAGAGTGTTAAGGTTTTAAAGTTGGATTTATTATGTGATGGTCGTTACACTATCCTTTAAACCACGACGGCGCAAAGCATTGGGGCAATCCTATTCCATTATATTAGGGTAACGTGCCATACATCTGCGAATTCATATCCACTTTTTATATACATTTAACTTAATTTACACATTCAAAAATACAATCATCCGGAAAAAGACGTTGATTTCATTCCAACATTCATCAACGATTTCAGGGAATTCGCATAATTATTTGTATTTTACATTTCGACATTTTACAACTACCGACATCCTTAGAAAATGTCACAAATTCATAATGCATTTTCTTCTTTCACCCGCAACTGTGACTATACAATTTGTATTGAGTTTATGGCGTAAGTTCTCATTTAAATTCCATTTAAATACGCAAAATTTTCGTTTCATTTTCGCTGCCATTCAAACGAATGAATGAAATCAAGTGTTTTTTTCAACATATGCATTAAATATGTGCGTTTTTAACCCATTTCACCTTAATGAACCCCATACAGATTATGCACAGAAGATTCTCTTTCCCTCACCGAATAGAAGATCGCGTTCGTTGCATCATAATTTGCCATAATGAGAAGCCATAGAAAGTTTTCATATCCTTCTGATATTTGCTCAAGCATTTTTTCCTAAATAAAAACAAAGTTGTGAGTGCGTGTATTTGTATGTGATGGTGTTTGTGTGGGTGAGCAACGCAAATGAGTGGTTGTGAGCGAGCGAGCGAGAAAGATGCACTTCCTGTCAAATGTGCGAGTATGTGTAAGTTGGTATCTTTGGTTTCCACATTTTCAAAATTTATGTTTAATAAACTTTACTTCTTGAGCTCAAAGAGTGGGTTAAAAAAACTTAAATATGTGTATAGGGGTAAACGGGTAGTCTAAAGAGTTTAGTTCAATTAGGGAAGTTGAAAAGGGATCTCTGTTGGCTTTCTTCTACTGCGGTGAGAAAAATTACTTAAAACCGTTCAGCAATAAATTAACAGCGAGGATAAAGTTTGCCCTTTTATAATCATTGCTTCGTATGATATCAATCTGTACCAGAACGAGGGTTGCTATATATACTTCTGGTCTCAGTGTTGGCTGGCGCCATCTGGCACTTCTATTGGGAAGTTTGATATTTTTTAGCATAAACGTACTCAGAACGTTTTGAAGTACGACTATCATTTGTGTTGTTTACAGTGACTTGAAAAAATCAATTTGGCTAAAAAATAGATTTAACTCTTGAACATTTTCGTGCCATCATTTTTCACACTTTTCGACGAGGATTATCAAGACCAGAGTTCATCGATAAACTTAAATCTTTGTAGTGCGATGAAGCACCACCCTATAGCACTGTGAAAAACTGGTTCAATGAATTTAATCGTGGCCGACGCTCGCTCATAGACAAAGGTCGTCCAAAAACGGCCGTTGTGCCAGAGAACATTGATGCCATGCGTGAACTGATAATGTAAGAGACCGTGGGATAGAGGCATCCTTGGGCATTTCTTCCACCAGCATACATTCGATATTGCATGAACACCTGGCCGTTTATGAAAAAAGGTTTGTTCTCGGTCGATCCCGCACAATTTGGCAATCGCTCAAAAAAAGGCTCGTGTCGATTGATGCAAAGAAATTTTGAAAAAATACGATCGCGGTGCTTCAAAAGACGTTTATAAGATCGTCAAAGGTGACGAATCATGGATCTATGCGTATGAGCCCGAAGCAAAACAGCAATCGACCGTGTGGTTCTTTGAAGACAAGACAAATCCAACGAAAATTGTTCGTGGAAGAAGCACTTCGAAGCAAATGGTCGCCTGTTTCTTCGGTAAAACTTGTCATGTGGCAACTCTTCCGCTTGAGCAACGTAGTACGGTCAATTCTGAGAGGTACACCACAATTTGTTTGCCTAACGAACAAGAGAAGACGCATCATTGTGCACCATGGCAATGCGATCTCTCTTCTGAAGCGTTCAAAATCATGTTTTGGAGGTGTCTCGATCGGAGTGGAAAAAGTGCTTCGACAATTGGTTTGAGCGCATGTAAAAGTGTATAAATCATGCTGAAGAATACTTTGAAAACAATAAAACCATTTTTGATGATAAATATTAGCATTTTCATTATTAGGCCAGAAATATATATTGCAGTCCTCGTACATACTACTTTATCAACTAAAACTTGTTGTGAAATAAACAAAATCAATCAATGTTTCATTGAAACTAAAAAATTTAATTGTCAAAAATAAAAAAAATAAATTTTAAGATTTTATAAGTGATTTAGAGAAAGCAAACGATTTTGTATTTTATTTCCCTTATAAGTCCTTTGTCTTCATCGGCCGTAGGAAATCCTGTAATATATAATTTCTCAAATTGGAGAGTATCAACGATGTGTTCATTTAAAGATCACTTCAGAATTCACTTCAATGTGGAGCACGAAATCGGTAGGGTTAAACCATACAGGAATCCAAGAAATGCAAACTTCGACAAGATCTTATGCAGCCACTGACATCTCCTGCAGGAGAGCTGTCAGACCTGCACGACGCAGTAGATCGCGTGGCAAAAGCGCTGACGGATGACTTGTGCAAAGTATTTATTTCACATATACTTACTAAAGTTTATGTGACAGCGCATAGAGAAAGGGAACTAAGGGTAAAAAAATCAATTTTCATTTTTTATCTTTTTTGATGTGGACAACATCTGAGCATCGAATGAGACCGATCCCATGCCCCAAAAGTGTTCCCTCCCAGAGAAAATGGCTCTCCTGAACAAAACTGGTTTTTAACCTTAGGTCCCTTTCTATTTTGCGCGTCACATATGTTAATTGCAACTTAACGGGTGATCAATCTAGAGGTATTTTTTCAATAGGATTTTTTTCCACAGGTTACGCGTGAGTTGTGTTAAACTTTATTTTTTCTTTTCAGTATTGTTTGCCATTTCATCATGTAAAGAGTTACACCGCGTAAACCTCGGTTTGGTGCGAATTACACCGCGAAAACCACGGTTAGCTGCGGTTTATGGGCTGGTGGAATCATCGGCCCATATTTTTTCAAATTTGTAACGGGTGATCAGTCTAGAGGTATTTTTTTAATATGATTTTCTTTTCACAGCCTACGCGTGAGTTGTGGTAAACTATTATTCTTTTCAGTATTGTTTGTCATTTTATCATGAAAAGAATTACACCGCGAAAACCACGGTTTGGTGCGGTTAATGCAACAGCCCATAAACCGGTCCATATTTTTTCAAAAATGACAGGATGGGCGGAACGAAACCGAGAATGGTGCTCGCTACCGCGCCATGATATGAGATTTTTTGCTATCTGATATTGAAGCCCGTAATCTGGACGACATTTGGTTTCAACAGGATGGGGCCTCTTGTCATACAGCTGCTCACACAATAGATCTATTGAGAGGTTATTTCGAAGAGCAGCTAATTTAACGTTACGGACCGGTGATTTGGGCGCCTAGGTCGTGTGATATCACACCTTTAGACTTTTTTATGGGGCCACGTAAAGTCGAAAGCTATGCTCACAAACCAGCTGCGATTCAGGTTTTGGAAGGCAACATTACGCCTGTCATTAAAGCCGAACCGGTCGAGTCATCCAAAATTGGACCCTCAGAACACAGAAGAAAAGTATGGTAGGGGTAACAATATTCAAAGAGCATCATACTATTGTGGGTTATATGGTTGTGGCACAACAATATTATGATCATCACAACAATAGTATGGTTCTCACACAACCATACTATGATCCCCATAACAATATTATGGTCCTCACAACAATAAAATTATGCACACACAGCCATACTATGATCCCCACAACCATATAATTATTCACATTCAACCATAATATAATCCCCACAACCATATTATGGTCCTCATAACCATAGTATGTTTAATGTACAACCACAGTATGATCCTCACAAGCATAGTATGACTTACACACAATCATACTATGATCCCCAACATTTTTTGTGAAGATTGGGTAAAGTTGTTATTTAAAAATAGAGAATTTCATTAAGTAAATAAAGTAATAATAGGAGTGATTTATAAAACAGTAAAACAAATATTTATTTAAAATATTTTTAGTTACACTAATTCATAGTTTGCTTGGAAAATTTAATTATTGTTACTATTATTGCGTAAGATTCGTAAAAATCACATTGTCAAATTAAAAAAAGTACAATTTTGCCAATACGATTGCCGTAATCATGTTATTGTCAACATAAAAGCCATGAAAATAATACTTTAGTTCCACCAAACATATTTATGTTGTTGCTACAACCATATTTTCATTTTTATATTTGGCAACAATACTATTGTTACATTTCAAACAATACTATGGTTGCGACGACCTTACTTTTATTGCACAGAACATACTATTGTTGCCGTGACCATATAGGAACCATATCTTTTCTCTGCGTGAATGGACACCCAGAGGCGTAGTTGCGGTCAACATTTTAAGGAAATTTTTTTAAAAAATTAATTGGCATAAAATGTCCTTTCTAATGAACAATAAAAATTCCTCACTTGATTTGAATTTTTGTATTTTTTCTGTTTTGAAAAAAATACCTCTAGATTAATCACCAGTTATTACAAATATTTTTAGTACACCGGGACACTCATGTATTTTTCTTATACGAGAGCTGCTATATATATTTCTGGCCTAATAATGAAAATGCTGATGTTTAGGTATATCATCAAGAATAGTTTTATCGTTTTTCAAAGAATTCTCCAGCATGACTTATACACCTTTGCATGCGCTCAAACCAATTGTCGAAGCACTTTTTTCACTCCGATTGAGACACCTCCAAAACATGGTTTCTGAACGCTTCAACAGCATCTACTGGCGACGAAAATCGTTGACCACGCATTTTTTTCTTGATGTGCGATAATAAAAAGAAGTCAATGGGTGCCAAGTCAGGGCTGTACGGCCGATAGCCCATCAATTCGACGTTTTGCCCGGTCAAAAAGGCGCTGGTTTGAGACGATGCGTGAGAGCTCGCATTGTCATGGTGCACAATGATTCGTCTTCTCTTGTTCATTTTTCGAATTTCTCCGAAGACTTCAGGCAAACAAATTGTGGCGTACAACTCAGAATTTACCGTCCTACGTGGGGAACAGTCGCCACATGATCAGTTTTGCCGAAGAAACAGGCGACCATTTGCTTCGAAGTGCTTCTTCCACGAACAACTTTCGTTGGATTTGGCTCGTCTTTGAAGGCCCACACGGTCGATTGCTGTTTTGTTTCGGGCTCATACGCATAGATCCATTATTCGACACCTGTGACGGGATCCAACGAGAACAAACCTTTCTTACCGCCAGGTGTTCATGCAATATCGAATGTATGCTGGTGGAAGAAATTCCCAAGGGTGCATTTACAGTTCACGAACGGCATCAATGTTCGCTGGCACAACTGCCGCTTCTGAAGGACCTTCACGACCTTTTTGATGGTAAATATTCGCATTTTCATTGTTAGGCCAGAAATATATAGTAGCCCTCATACTATTGAAAGCTTTAACATTAGCTCTTCTGTACACATGATAGAATATTGTTAGACTTTGATTATTCTGAATGTACCCGATTCTAACCAAACACAAGAAGGCTGCTGGGAGAATATAACCCGTTTTTAATGTTGTTAAAAAATACAAGTCATCAACAAAATAAGGTGCCATTATTACAGTCTACTTTCTGATGAAGGTCGTCACAGATCCAAAACTTCAATTTAAGCAGTGTACAGCCACGAAAATCACTGCCACTTTCTATACTCCGTTCAACTGTGATCGGTATTGTCAGAGTCCAAACACCGTATTAAGAATAGCTGGCATTGTTTATGAGGTTGTATCTATCACCCGGTAGGATCATTTAAGTATCAAACATATAACAGCATGGAAAACGTTTTGCAAAAGGTTTTCCGGACGTTCCGAGATGGCTTTAAACTGTAGGTGGCAATCTGTGGTCCCTGCCAGTTCCTTAAAAGGATGTTGACGGGCACTCGTGCTAATATGAACCCTTTATTGCGCTGCAGGCTGTGGCGGCAGTGTTGGTCGAAGGGAGTGGAGATTATGCGTGGTTTATAGTTGCTAACGGGTGATTTGTATTCGTCTGCCTTTCCGTTGCCATCATGCATTGGACACGTGAGGATAGGTCATTTTGCGCTGAAGCGTAATTTTCAAATGCGCACTCGATCATTGCAGTGCAGCGTGTTTTTCCGTTTACGATTCGCTGTTCCCCCACGTGGGTGTGTAAACAAACAAAATAAGCGGTACTGGAGTAAAACAAACCCCAGAGAATTTCATCAGTGACCTCTCCATTCGGACCGCGTCACTGTGTGGTGCACCATATCACGAGTAGGCATCATTGGCCCTTACATCTTCCAGGGTAACCGTCTTGCCGTAACTGTGAACTCCGAACTGTACTTGACTATGATATAGGATTTTTTTCAGCCGGCTCTTGAGGCAATGCAATTAGAGGATACATGGCTCCAACAGGATGGTGCCACTGCACACACAGCGAGGGATACCATGAATTGTTTGAGGCAAATGTTTTCTGGACGGCTTAACTCTTTAAGGGGTGATGAAAACTGGCCGGCACGCTCACCAGATTTTTTCATTGGGGTAACCTGAAGTCGAAGGTGTATATCAACCGTCCCAACACCTTGGAAGGCCTAATTAACAGTCGACATGGTTGTTAGAGTTGATAAAAATTTTAGAAAACGTATGCAGCAGTGTGTGGATAGCGATGGTGGACATATTCCAGATACAATTTAAGCCATGTAATTTAAAAATGTCCTTAATATTAAAAATAATTCAAATATAAAATAAATTTTTCTAGGGTTCATCATTTTTTATGTCATTCCCACAAAAAAAAATTACAGCGCTCCACCCTGTATAAAAAATTCCCTTACAAATAGATTCGCAGATTTGGATACCTGAGTCAAGTCTTAATCACACAACACTAAAATGGCTCTGTGTCAAGATACTTGAATCGTATGAGGAAGTTATTAGAGTATTTTGAGTTCTTAAAGCAAGTGAAATTAGATGTGGTGCATTCAGCTAAAATACCATCGGGATTACGAAAAAGAATTTGTTGATAATTTAAATGTGTTTTCTCCCCTACTCTACATGTTACAAAACTTCCAGTGCGACCCTCGTACATGTTGTCTACAATGTTTACTAAATATAGTGAGCCACATCCGTACAACCACAAAATGTCTTAAGTTATGATGTAAAACTGTTTAAGGTGTGAAATATAAAATTAAATTTTCCTTCATTCTCTCAAGCTCTAAACAAACTTAAGTACTACCAACGACTTTATATGCGGTTGGCTACATGCATACACATATTTACACTCTGCTATACATATGCGGGGAGTCAAGCATTCTACATTCTTACAGGGCCGCTTTAAATTGGGGCCTCAAAGTACAAGGATTGCGCTAGCTGGGACATGATAAGCGATTGCATATATTAAAAAAAATTACGGGGAGATCACAACTCCGGTGAAAAGTACACGGTCAAGAAGATTTAAAGAACTTCAGAATAACCCACTGAAAACCTCGCGCACAAAAACCAAATGCGTTAAATACAAATCGTATCTCGGCTAAAGATCTTTTTAGGTTAAGAGCTGGAAAGGGACACTTCAAATATACCTTGAGGACCTTGAGTAAATACACTGCGCGGCATCAGGTTAGCACACCCCCATAAGCTTAATATAATTGCTCTTGTAGTTGTTGTTGTTAAGATGCAGCAACATTTTTTTACTCTATATTTCTAATCTTCGTATACTCCATCATTGCCAAAGTGAACATGCGAAGGAAAGATCCCGTTATCTGGCTTTTGATACTTCCTATTATTTTTGACGAAAAAGTGTGCTCTATTTTTGCGTCATCAGGTTAGCACATGTAAAATCTTTTTTGTGTATCTTTAACAGTTGAACGCGTATTGCATCCAAAGTTTGTGTACTGTTCAAGTAGCCTATTAGCTTCAATATGAGTAAAGGAAAATCGCTATCCGTAGAGGGGAAATCCAAAATTTAAGCTTAAAAGGAAGCAGAGCTGTCAATAAGTTTAATATCCAAAAAAAAATGGGCAGAAGTCGTAAAGTTACGAGGGCAGTTCGGAAACTTCTTAGCCTAGCACAAAAAGCGCGGTATAAACAAAAAAAGTTAGGTGTTTTGGAAACTTCCATCTTTGCTATGAACACATGTTAAATTTTGTTTCGATCTGGCAACTCCTTCATATAGAAACAGGTGTTCACAAAAGACGCATCCGCGATTTTTTACAATGGAAAAATTAGAAATGCGTGGTGTCATTAAATATTTACATAAAAAAGGTTTATCGGGACAAGAAATTCATAATGATATGGTGAATGTGTTAGGTGAAAGTGCTCCTTCATATGCAACAGTAAAAAATTGGGTTGCTGAATTTAAACGTGGTCGTACAAGCATTGAAGATGAACCACGTAGTGGACGTCCAAAAACAGCAACAACAACAGAAATTGTAGCCAAAGTGCATGATATGGTATTAAATGATCGACTAATAAAAGTGCGTGAAATAGCTAATATCATGGGCATCTCAAATGATCGAGTCCATTTAATTTTGCATCAAGAACTACAGATGAAAAAGCTTTCTGCAAGATGGGTGCCGGACTTGTTAACAGTCGACCAAAAACGCATAAGAATGAACATTTCTCAAGCATGTTTGGATCGTTTTCAGCGAAATAAAATGGATTTTAAGCGTCGTTTCATAACTGTTGATGAGACATGGATCCACCACTATACTCCAGAGACAAAAAAACAATCCAAACAATGGACTGAAGCTGGAGGAAGTGCCCCAAAGAAGGCAAAAACAATTCAATCGGCTGGTTTTTTGGGACTTCAAAGGTATTTTATTGATTGACTATCTGCAAAAGGGTAAAACAATAACTTCAGAGTACTATTGCAACCTTTTACATCAATTAAATGCACAAATTCGAGAAAAACGTCCTGGCTTACAACACAAAAAAAAATAATTTTTCATCAAGACAACGCACCAGCGCACAAGAGTGTTTTAACAATGGCTAAAATCAACGAATTAAAGTACGAGTTGCTGACCACCCACCTTATTCTCCTGATTTAGCTCCCAGTGACTTTTACATGTTCCCAAATCTAAAAAAATTCCTTGCTGGCAAGCGTTTTACCTCAAATGAAGATGCAATTACAGTTGTAAACCACTATTTTGAAGACCTTGAGGAAAACTATTTTAATCAAGAATTGCTAGATAAGCGTTGGACTAAGTATATTGAAGTTTCAGGAGATTATATTGAAAAATAAAAAATATTTTTGAAAAACTAACTATTCTCTTTCATTGATAGGCTAAGAACTCCAAACCGCCCTCGTATATCATCATTCCTGAGCAATAAGTTGAAATATGACAAAAATAATAAAGGAGGGAATAATAGAGTGATTTCCGCTGCTGATAAGAGAGCAATTTTGAGAGAAGCCTTGAACTCCCACGCCTCGACCGCAAAGATCAGGGCAAATGTTAATGTTAAAGCGAGCTTATCTACAATTTAAAGAGTGATACGTAGTGCACCCCCTTTGAAAAAGACTCGAATTGAAGAAAAAACCCCCCACTGAACGTTGCTCGAAAGGAAGTGCGCTTGGATTTTGCGCGGGAGCTCATGACATGGAATTCTGATTGACGCTACGTTGTCTGCTGGGATGTACGAGTAAAAAATTTAATTTGGAAGCTCCAGATGGATACAACTACTACTTCCATGATCTTCGCAAAGAGAAACACCAGTTGGATCGCCTTCATAGAAGGTTTGGGGGTGTGATGGTGTGGGGTGCCATCTCCTATTATGGTACGTGCTAGTTACAGTTTTTGACTACAAATATGAATGCAAACACCTACAAAAAAGTACTTGAAATAGTTTTTCCCCATTTTCAAAACTTGTTCGGAAATCTGCGATGGACTTTCCAACATGATAATGCCCCGATCCACACTGCCCGGGTGGTTAAGTCATGGATTTAGGACCAAAATGTCCGTTTAATGCAGTGCCCACCTTATTCACCCGACATTAATATAATAGAATACGTGCGGGGGTGGCTGTCTCGTAAAGTTTACGAGTCTGGGAAACAATATACCAACAAAGAGGAGCTAATTGAAGGCATCAAGTACGCTTGGTCCAGTATTTCTCTAAATTATATTGGAAAATTGTATGAGTCGCTTTCCAATCGAATCTATGAGGTAATTCTCAACAAAGGAGGATCGGCACATTATTAAATTTTGTTTAAAACTGTTTAAATTACTATATATAAAAGTTCAAAAATAATTTCATGGCTAAAAACCTTATCAACAATGACAAAAAGTGATCTGTGCCAACCTGATGACCAAATTTGAATTGTTATTTTTTGTGTTATTTTTCGAAAAAATACAAAAAATATATTTTGAAAATAAAAAAACAGTATTTTTTGTTTTATTTAACTCAGAATTGAATCGGCCATAAACGAAAATAATTTATAATAATTTTAAAACCATTAGTGTTTTAAGTTTCGATCCTAAACCACGAGGGTATGTGCTAAGCTGATGATGCGCAGTGTATAATAAATGTCTGAACAAAAATTAACATGTTAAAATCATTAAAGCCGAGCGGGGCCGACCATAAAATAAGAGTATCCAAAACCGAAACCGACTATCGGGTTTAGCATAAGTCGATTTCTCAAAACTTGCTCAAACGCGAAATGCCGGTTTAACCAGTTAATTCCTGTTGTATTTTCCGGTTTTTTAGTTGTATGTAAAAGCAAAAAAAAGTCATAGTTTTTAAGTAGGCTAATCCATATAGAGGTAGTTTTTCAGAACAAAAAAAATATAAAAATGTGAATCCAGTGTGTAATCTTTATTGCTTATTTGAAAAGCCATTTTATGGCATTTATTTTTTGAAAATAATTACACATTCATTACACCCTCTTCAGAAAGCCTTGCTGCAATTGTTGAAAGTAAAACCGAACTCTATAAGGCCAGGCTCTCCACAAACGAATGAGTTTGAGCCTGGCCTTAAAGAGTTCGGTTTTACTTTCAACAATTGCAGCAACGCTTTCTGATGAGGGTTGTCACGGACCCGAAATCATGATAAAAGTAGTGTGCAGCCACGAAAATCAATGTCACTTTGCCATTTTGTTAAAAACTTGTCTTCTATTTAAATATAGAAGCAAGAGGTCTTAAGCCGGTTTAATCCCTGTTCAATGTGTAAAAGCAACAGACCGAAATAAAACAAACGACCTGAAAATAATTACCTTCAAATGTTGGCAACTGTATTATGGAAATGAGCGTTCGGTGAGAAACGGGAAGATCCGCTGTTTTCGACCAAAATTTTGTTCAGTAAAGAGGCCCATTTCTGACTCAACGGCAAAGTCAATAAACAAAATTGCCGCATTTGGGCTGAAGAGCAACAAGAAGAGGTTCAAGAGGTGCCACTATACCCAGAGGAAACCAAGGTTTGGTGCGGTTTATAAGCTGTATCCCCAATTTTTGTATCCCTGCCAAAAAATAGGAAAAACCCATATATGATATCGACGTGGACCAATTTCAATAGGGTTGAACCTTAGTCCAAACTTAAATAATGTACCAAGTTTCAATGGGCTTATAATTGCGACCTGTATTTTGATTACAACGTTAGATGGAGAGACAAAGGGACAGAATTACAGAAGGGCGGACAGACGGATATCGCTATATGTGACAGCGCATAGAGAAAGCGACCTAAGGGTAAAAAAATCAATTTTCACTTTTTTTCATGTGGACAGCATCTGAGCATCGAATGAGACCGATCCCATGCCCCAAAAGCGTTCCCTCCCAGAGATATGCGCGTTTTATGAAAGTGATGGTACACCAAAGATACACGTATTTAAATCTTTAAAATGGCTCTCCTGAACAAAACTGGTTTTTACCCTTAGGTCCCTTTCTATTTTGCGCGTCACATAAGGAATTAGATAGCGATTCTGAGTTGATCTATATGCTTAACATCAGTTACGAGGGCGACCGCAAAAGTAACTGGCCTAACATAAAAAGAACCGTTTTTTTGGAATTATTATTATTTATTTTTCAACATAATCTCCTTCCAACTCAATACACTTCATCAAACGTTTTTCAAGTTTTTTAATTCCAGTCGAAAAATAAGATTTTTCAAGACCTTCAAAATATGCCTCAGTTTCAGCAATAACCTCGGTATTGGACGAACATTTTTTGCCACGAGAATTTTTTTTAAATTTGGAAACAAGAAATAATCAGAAGGAGCTAAATCTCGACTATATGGTGGATGGGGAGCAATTTCAAATCGTTATTCGGCCAGTTTTTGTTGAGTTAAAAATGCAGTGTGTGAAGGAGCATTATCTTGATGAAAAAGAACTTTTTTGTTCTAAATGCGGTCGTTTTATCTTGATTTCTTCACTCAACCGATCCAATAATGCACAATAATATTCACTATTTATAGTTTTTCCTTTCTCAAGATAATCAATAAATATTATACCCCTGCATCCCAAAATACTGTGGCCATTACTTTTCCTGCTGACTTAACAGTTTTCGCCTTCTTGGGACCACTTTTACCAGCTTCTATCCATTGTTTTGACTGTTCTTTGCATTCTGGGATGTAGTGATTTATCCATGTTTCATCAACAGTTATGAATCGGCGCAAGAACTCTATTGGATTACGCTGATAAATCGCTAAAAGCTCCTCGGAATTGGTCCAACGGACGATTTTTTGGGGCAAAGTCAACAAACGCGGCACCCCACTTGCGGATAGCTTTTTCATGTGGAGTTCATCATGTAAAATACTCCAAACTTGTTTTTCGTGTATTTTAACAATATCAGCAAGTTCTCTGAGCTTTATTCGTCTATCTTTAGTCACTTCATTAAATATTTTTCTAATGTTTTCAATAGTAGTAGCAGTTTTCGGTCCTCCAGAGCGTTGTTCATCTTCCGTACTTGAACGACCCATTTTAAATTGTTGAACCCAGGATTTCACGGTGGAGTATGATGGTGCATTATCACCATGAACAGAATCCGGTTCATCTTTGATTAATTGTGGCGTATAACCTTTCATATAAAAGTGTTTAATTACCGCACGAAACTCTTTATTTTTCATTTTTCACAAATTATAAAACTTGTTTACTTCAATCACCTGTAACAAAGAAAAAAATCATTTAATATTTCGGAAATTTTGACAGATGGCTTATAAAAGATTGCCTTTAAAAAACAAAAACAAAAAAGTTGCTAGTAAAACAGAAAATGTGCCAGGCCAGTTAGTTTTGCGGTCGCCCTCGTGTAACGAGTATCTGGTTTTTAAAGATGTTGGTAAGCATCAGCACTACGTCATAATACCCTATACAGCAGTGTGGTTAATGGTATAAAAATGTTTGTTAATGTGTATTATAGCCATCGATTTAAAGAATAACTATCCGATTCCATTGAGCACATCGCCCGTAGGGTCATCCTTCCCAATCTCTAAGTATACAAACTATGGCATATTTAACTCCTTGATGTCAAAAAGGACCCTTTTGGCCCTTTGAAGACATATTGCGGGAAATCCAGCCCAGCACACTAGTGTAATCAAACAAGTAGAAGAAATTATGATGCACTCCATACGATATTTGTAAGTATGTGTTGGTGTGTGTTCACACACACATATATGCATGCATACATGCACAGCATACGTGAGTACGAACGGGTGCAAGAGAATCTTTTATAGTACGAATATGCCACAAAGTGCAGGTATTTGAGTCTTCACATGGCCAATATGCGTACATATGTTTGGGTTTATAAATTTTATTTGCATGTACGGTAGGTAACTTAATTTAAACATTGTAAAGAGACAGAGAGAGCGGCAGAGGCAAAAAAAAGCTAGAAAAAAAATAACAAAATATACTACCATCTTTATGGGTAAAACTGTTTTTGTTTATTTTAACTACATCGAGTCTTATGGCATACTCCGGTCTATGGCGGTGGTGCCAGGCAACCAGACAGGACTCACTGAAGGTGGAAGTCTACTAAGTCATAGACGATGATGGCAAGGTAGACTGGTAAGTTCGAATGTTTTCACAGTCTATCCACTGTACCTCGGTGCTTCTTTCTTTTGCTGAATGTTTATTAAAGTTTATTGTTTGCTTTTTAGAAAATTACATACTTACTAATGAGTGAAAGAACGAACACTGCCATGTGGGATGCCTTATGAGTGTTGCACGATGAATTTGTTTTAAACATGCAACATCACATTTGCTATGGCTTTTGATGTGGGAGGGGTCGTTCCAAAAGATATTGCTTCTCGTTTTGCAATTAATTAATTTATGTGCTGCATGAAACTAATACAATTTCATACTCGCCTAAGAGGACTTGGAAAAATATTCGTAACAAAAAAAACAGAAATTTGTTTCCTATCCTTAACGTAAAACAACTTAATTAATAATACAATATTTTTCAAAGGTTGGGAAATTTAACTCAGATTGTTTGTGTTAATATTTCGAAGGGACTTAAATATAATGTTGTATTTAAAACTAAAAGGGCTTAAGAACAATTTTTGTAGCCCTCATCGGAGCATGGAGTGAATGCGAAATTTATCATTACGTTTGCAAAAGTACAAAATATTGAGCGGAGACCCTAATATGTATGTATGCACACTAGACTAGGCCACAGCAGTATATGTGACAGCGCATAGAGAAAGGGACCTAAGGGTAAAAAAAATCAATTTTCACTTTTTTTTTGATATTGACAACATCTGAGCATCGAATGAGACCGATCCCATGCCCCAAAAGAGTTCCCTCCCAGAGATATGCGCGCTTTATGAAAGTGGTGGTACACCAAATCTTTAAAATGGCTCACCTGAACAAAACTGGTTTTTACCCTAAGGTCCCTTTCTATTTTTTGCGCCACATATGTGACAGCGCATAGAGAAAGGGAACTAAGGGTAAAAAAATCAATTTTCATTTTTTTCTTATTTTGATGTGGAGAACATCTGAGCATCGAATGAGACTGATCCCATGCCCCAAAAGTTTTCCCTCCCAGAGATATGCCCGTTTTATGAAAGTGAAGTCGACGATTCTAAGCGCAAATAGAAAGGGACCTAATCTTTAAAATGACTCTCTTGAACAAAACTGGTTTTTAACCTAAGGTCCCTTTCTATTTTGCGCGTCACATATACAAAAATTAAAAAAATGTTAAAACCAAAAGTTTTCGCTCTGAAAAATATGAGTTTGGGGAAAACAATAATAACACAGTGTAACAAAAAAGAAGTCAAATTATTTATCTTGTAGATCTTGCTGGGTACAACAAGAAACCGGTTTTGAAATTTCCCAAACACCTCCAAAATCTGGAGTTACGTGTAAAAAATCGTTTTTTTCGGATCTTACGCACTTATATCTGGAGTTACGGGTAAAAAACCGGTTTTTCGGATCTTACGCACTTATATGCCAGTAACTTCATTGAATATCAATCGATTTTAAGTTTTTCGGCTGATTTGGAAAGAAGAAACTGCTGCCTTTCGGTGTCTACACTTTGAATATCACACTGAAAAAATCTGTGTATATTTCCTTTAAACTAATTTTTTTAAAAAAATTTGTAATTTTTTAACTTTGGATGCGTTTCTACACAGAATTTTTTTAAAGGAAGCGAACATTTTTTGAACTGAATAATAAAGAGTGTTCTTACGAATACAATTCGGTGTCATTTTTAAAAATCCGTAAGAAACTGAGTTATTAATTTTTTTTAAAATTTTTTGTAATTTTTTTACTTCGGATGCGTTTCTACACAGAATTATTTTAAACGAAGCAAACAATTTTCCAACTAAATAATAAAGAGAGTGTTCATACAAATACAATTCGGTCATTTTTAATAATCCGTTAGAAACTGATTGAGTTATTCAACTTTTATTAACACAACATTTTTTGAAAAAATACAATTATTGGCAATACTACTTAGAAATGTTTGTTTGACCGTTTTCTTTTTAATTAAACATCATCAGTGTCCCGCTTAAGTGACCAGCAATATTCGGAAACCATTTTTATTGTACCTTCCACCATACAATGGAGGGTATATTAGTTTTGTCATTCCGTCTGTAACACCTTGAAATAATCATCGGATACCCAACAAAGTATATATATTCTTGATCCTCGTAGAATTCTAAGACGATCTAGCCATGTTGTCCGGCTGTCCGTCTGTTGAAAACAAGATAGAGCCCGCATGAAAACAGCTAGGGAACTGAAATTTGGCACAAACATGTGTAGTTACCTAGCATGGTTGGTATTGAAAATGGGCTATATAGCTCTACGGGAAGTTGGTGTTGGATACCCTCAACCGACACTATCTCATAAAAATTAGTTTTTTATTTGGAAATATCCGTCCAGTTTCTTGAGCAAAATCACTGAAATTTTGCAAATAATATAATAATAATCTCTCAATAGGCGCAATCATCTATGTAAAAATGGTTTAGATTGGGTCACCATTTCTTGTACCTCTCATACAAACGGCCTTATGGGCCTCGAGAAATAATATGACTACAACTCACCACAAACTTGACCTATCGAAATGAAATTTTACAGATCAAGATTTCTATATACAACACGCTTCTACGCTGAATTCAATTGAGATCGGAAAAGTCCTACTGGTACCTCTCACACTAACGGTCTCATGGACCTTTTAAAATAATATGACAATAACTTACCACACACTTGACCTATCGAGACGAAATTTTCGGCATATAGATTAATTTATAGAACAGACTTTTGCGCTAAATTTGGCTAAGATCGGAAAGGCCCTACAGGTACCTCCCACACAAACGGTCTCATGGGCCTTGAGAAATACTATGACGATAACTCACCACAAACTTGACCTATAGATATGAAATTTTCCAGCTTTATATGTCGCATGTAGTAGAGCACCAAATGCACCTGGTTTGTTCATAATCGGCAATTTCCAACCGCCAAAGTCTTTTGAAAACTGTGATCCAGTTAAAATGCAGCTCCAGAAGCTGCAAACAACAAAAACCATAAATTTCCGCCAAACTTATTTTTTGAGAGAGACAATGCAAATGAAGCTATTTTATCAAAACATCCAAAGTATGCAAGCGCACTTTCAGGACATATCAACAGAAAGGGTTGTAATGAAATGCGATGTTATTTGTCTTGTGGAGACATGGAGGTTTCCAGAAGAAGAAACTTGTTTTAATGAATTTTCTATTATTAGCCGAATAGATTGTTTCAACGAAGAACAAGAAGAGGAGAGAGTTCGTAACAAACGAGGAATAACAATCTGTGTTAGAAATGATAAGCTCCAAGCTGCGGTATATCTGTTCAAAAGAGACCACAGTATGGAAGCCACACATTTCAATACGAGGGCGGTTCGGAAAGTTCTTAGCCTATCAATGAAAGAGAATAGTAAGTTTTTCAAAAATATTTTTATTTTTCAATATAATTTCCTGAAACTTCAATACACTTAGTCCAACGCTTATCTAGCAATTCTATCCCTTGTTTAAAATAGTTTTCCTCAAGGTCTTCAAAATAGTGGTTTACAACTGTAATTGCATCTTCATTTGAGGTAAAACGCTTGCCAGCAAGGAATTTTTTTAGATTTGGGAACAGGTAAAAGTCACTGGGAGCTAAATCAGGAGAATAAGGTGGGTGGTCAAGCAACTCGTACTTTAATTCGTTGATTTTAGCCATTGTTAAAAAACTCTTGTGCGCTGGTGCGTTGTCTTGATGAAAAATTATTTTTTTGTGTTGTAAGCCAGGACGTTTTTTTCGAATTTGTACATTAAATTGATCTAAAAGTTTGCAATAGTACTCTGAATTTATTGTTTTACCCTTTTGCAGATAGTCAATCAATAAAATACTTTTAAAGTCCAAAAAAACCGTTGCCATAACCTTACCGGCCGATTGAATTGCATATTTGTACATGCCCTTTATCGAAATGCGTCATACCCTGAAGGTCTCATCAGAATGTTTTTATCTCAAGCTCTAGATGAATTGATCGAGATGTCTGGTAATTCGCAAACGGTTTTTGTTGTAGGAGACTTCAATATATGCCGCGCAACTTTGCAAAAAAATTCAACAGAAACTCTTCTCGAACAAAAAGGATTGTCACCATTATTAGAAAAATCTATACCAACAACTAAACGAACATAATTCGGTAAAATTTCAAACGTATTCTACAGCTTACAGTCATCATGATGCTATAGTAATAGGCATTTAGTTTTTATTTATTGGTTCCCAGAAAAGCTTGTTTTAACAACTAACAGTTTTGTATAGAAATTTTTGATGCAACCAACAATTGGCAACGACGCCAATTAATATGTTCGCTGTATTAACCAGAAACGGCAGCATCCTAGAACCAAGTTTATTGTATAAATTAAATTTAAACACAATTAATAAAATAGTAATCACGGAAAACTTTCAAGGTTTCTTTAAAAATCATATCGTCGTATAAGGAGAGAAAAAAAAATCATCCTCCGATACCCGAAAATGTATATCAATGTGTCTGAAAAT
Organism: Hydrotaea diabolus; assembly: GCA_963513945.1. Classification (NCBI taxonomy): domain Eukaryota; kingdom Metazoa; phylum Arthropoda; class Insecta; order Diptera; family Muscidae; genus Hydrotaea; species Hydrotaea diabolus. The sequence goes on from OY740717.1 coordinate 125,439,582, forward strand.
GGACAAGACAATGTGTATCTTAATTTTACTAACTTGTTTGAACTGTTAACTTAATAATTGATGCCTTAAATCCTGGTAACACTATTTCAAAACTGAAATTTCAACATCATTTCAATACTCACAGCTTTCTACTTTGTCATTTACACCAATATATTCAATTTCGTTTATTAAGAATTCCTATGAATCAACTAACATTCGGTTGCTCTAATAGAAACTCGAAAGTATATGCAACCTCCATCATTCGGTTGCACTAATGCAAACTTGATAATTCATGGAACCTCAATCATAAGGATGGTACAAAAAATCCGGTTGTGGCAACCAATCTAATCCCTGTGTGTATACTCGTATGATAAAACATCGCAAACTTATAAGAAGACCTACCAATGTTTGTCCTTTTGCCCGTTGAAAGCACTACAGCGGTCAAAGGAATAAACCTAGGACCCTACTATGAGTACGTACAAATTATGGATGCGAACTATTTCTTCCAGAAAGGGCAGACTTTAAGTTTAAACATTAGAGATTTAAACTGTTCCTTATACCTTATGAGCTGCACACAGAAAAAAGATTTGGTGCCACAACCGAATTTTTTGCCAACTGTACGTTGGTGGTTGCACGTACTAGCCATGTATTCCATCGTTACAACCGAATTTTGATTAGGTACACAGCAATTTCCAGTAGAGGGAACTGACACTTTAAGATTAAGATGATTATAGGAACTGAATTTGTATATGTTTTGGTTGTTGTTATAGATTTCTGGTTATAACTACTTTTTGAACAAAAATAATATTTTTCCGCTTTGCAATGGGTCAACTGATCAGTACAAAAATACGTCTTTGGATAGATGTTTTGATAAACATAACAACGGCGCCATTATCGGAAAAATAATAATAAAGATATATTATAATATTTATTGTCAAACTTCGGGAAACAGCCAAAATATTGGTTGTTGTCTTGACTAACATGGTAAGGGAACCTATGGCAAAAATTCTAATCAAGTGTGATTAATGTCGCTACATTACAGTTAAGTCTGATTCTTCCAGGGTTGCTATATGTTTTTTTTTTTTTTATTTTTTTTTTTATATAAGCTTTATTTGAATTATTGAATCTGCTCCAAAGGAGCCTAACAATAAGTATACGAATCTTAAGTATAATTCAATAATGAATCCTAGTATGGATTTCTTGTAATGTGGGTCTCTGCTAATTGGCAGGAATTTTAATTAATTTGGTCAAAATAGTATATAACTGGTATGGATCACACGTGAGGATTTTAAACCTGGTTTGGCTTAAACCTCGTGATAAAGGTCCAGAGGACCCTTACAGTCATTTACTGAGTGTTCGCGATATTATGTAGAGTGAAGAACTCTAGTTATGTATGTATAACGGATAACTCTAGAATAGCAGAGTGGACGACGTAATTTGGGTTTTGTAGGTTTTTCGCGTTGACTGTTTTAAGGATCACGTATGAGAGCATTTAAGCCACGTGACGTAGAATGAAGGATTCTACACAGTCTTTTTTGATTGTTCGTCCGCGATTGATATTGACTGTTTTAAAGATCACGTATAAGAGCGTTTAAGCCACGTGACGTAGAAAAGGATTCTACACAGTCTTTCGGGCGCGTGTGTTCGCGATTACTGTTACGGATGAAGATTAGAAAACACGGCGTTCGTTTCTCCGAAGTCTTAAAGATCTGGGACTGCACAATAATTGTCTAGCAAGTATGTTATCATGACGTTCGAGCTTCTCTTTGTGCTTTATATTGATTTTTTGAATTGCCTCTTTAACGAGAGGTATTTTCAAGTCTCGGTGGATATTTTCATTCCTCATATACCAAGGGGCACCGGTAATAAGCCGCAATGTCTTCGATTGGACTCTTTGGATTTTGTCGAGATTGCTCGAGCTTGCTTTGCCCCATAGCTGGGCACCGTATAACCAGATAGGTTTGATTGCACTGTTGTATAGCAGGACCTTATATTCAAGACTTAGTTTTGAGTTCGCGTTTAGGAGCCAGTGAAGTTGATGGACCTTAAGTTTCAGTTGAGTTTTCTTGGCTTCGATATGACTTCTCCAGGTGAGTCGGCGATCCAGATGGATTCCAAGGTATGAAACATGATCAGATTGAGAAAAAGGGATATTGTTTAATTTCAATGTCGGACAAGTGCTAAAATTCAGTGTGAAAGTTACCTGTGTGCATTTAGCCTCATTGACTTTTATTCTCCAGTCAGAGAGCCAAGATTCTACTCGTCTGAGATGTACACCTAGATTCATAGATGCAATATCCTGCTTTTTATGTGTGGCCATTATAGCGGTATCATCGGCAAAAGTGGATGTTAGCACGTTTGGGCTGGTAGGAATATCTGCGGTAAACAGAATGTAAAGGATAGGCCCCATGACGCTTCCCTGGGGAACACCTGCTAGTATTTCGCGGTCATCGGTGACGTGTTGTCCACATTTGACTCTGAATCTGCGGTTTTCTAAGTAAGACTCAAGAATTCGATGCGTATTTGCCGGTAAGTATTTGCAAATTTTGTAGGTCAAGCCAAAGTGCCAGACTTTGTCAAATGCTTGAGCAACATCCAGGAATACTGCGCAGCAATATTCTCGCCGTTCAAATGATTTTTCAATTGCTTGGGTCAGACGGTTTACTTGTTCGATAGTGCTGTGACCTTCGCGAAAACCAAACTGATGGTCTGGTATTATGTTATTTGACACGAGAAACGGTTTTATTTTCGATAAAAGAACTTTTTCAAATAGTTTGGATAAGCAGGGAAGCAAACTGATCGGCCTGTACGAGGAAGGTATTGATTTGTCCTTTCCTGGCTTTAAAATCATTTGAATCAGAGAAATTTTCCACACTTTAGGAAAGTACCCATGTCTCAAAATAGAGTTAAATAATTTTGCCAGGAACTTCACAGCAATATAGGGAAGTTCCAAGATCATTTTAGGCGTGATAAGATCATATCCAGGTGCTTTACCTGGATTCACGGTTTCTTTAATGACATTCAGAACTTCATTTGCGTTAGTAAACAATGGAATTACGGCAGACATTTTATCAACAGGTGGAAGGATGTCGCTACTTGCAGGATTTGGGCGAAATACCTGTGATAGATGGTTTGCAAAAACATTGGCCTTTTCCTCTTCTGATATTGCCCACTTGCCATTTGCGTCGCGTATTGGAAATTGCGTTTCGGTGGGCATACTAGTATTTCTTAATGTTTTCCATAATGAGAATTTGGTTGAAGCAGTCGGAGTTAAACTTGCAATGAAACTAGCCTGCTGTCTACTGTCTTCTTTTCTAAGTGCGCTTTGCAACCTTTTAGTAGCTTCAGTCAGTCTTAGTCGTGCCGCTGGTGACCTATTTCGCTGCCATTCGCGACGGAACCTCCTTTTTTCACTTACAAGGTGCTCTATTTCCCGGTTAGTGTAAGTATTCAAACTATTTGTCACTTTTATTTGTCTGTGTGTAGCGTGAATGGCCGCCTGTTCCAGGATTACGTTCAAGTTGGATACGTTGTTATCGATCTCATCCGCGTTAGAAATTAGATGATTCGAATCTAAATGACTACTAATGTACTTCCTGTATTTTAACCAGTTAGTTTTGTATGAAGTAAGCCTTAGTGGGTCATCTACAAGTACTGTCTTCCCGTGAAGAAGAAATATAACTGGCGAGTGGTCTGACGATAAGTCAGTACAGGTACTAGCAGATAAGTTAGATTTACTAACTCCTCTTATTATACCGAAGTCTATCAAGTCAGGCTTTTTGTTAATATCAGAAGGCCAATATGTAGGTTGACTGGGAGATATAAAGTCCAAATTATTTTGACGTCGCATTAGACATTTATACAGCTGGTTTCCCCTAGGGTTTGCTAAACGGGATCCCCAGTGCGTATGTTTGGCATTGTAGTCACCAGCAGCAATAAAGTTGTGTCCGAGACCATTGAAGAAGTTCAGAAGTATATCTTCTGATATCGCGAACCGCGGGGGGAAATATATTGCTGAAATGGTAAGAAAACTACCTTGAATCTGGATACGAATTGTTGTCGCTTGGAGGTAGATTTGTGAGACTCCTTCAGCGACTTCATGTTTCATTCGTTTACGTATTAGGATACCAGTGCCCCCATGAGCCTTACCGTCGGGGTGATGAGTACCATAAAATCTAAAATTAGGTATCTGAAAATTGTATTTGTCTGTGAGATGAGTTTCTGATAGTAGCATTATATCAATAGTTGCTATATGTGACGAGCAAAATAGAAAGGGGCCTAAGGGTAAAAACCAGTTTTGCTCAGGAGAGCTATTTTAAAGATTTAAATACGTGTATCTTTGGTGTACCATCACTTTCATAAAACGCGCATATCTCTGGGAGGGAACACTTTTGGGGCATGGGATCGGTCTCATTCGATGCTCAGATGTTGTCCACATCAAAAAAAAAAAGTGAAAATTGATTTTTTTACCCTTAGGTCCCTTTCTCTATGCGCTGTCACATATATATTTCAGGCCTAGGCAACACTAAGTGTTGCCTGGCGCCATTTGACATTTTCATTGAAAAGTTTGACATTTTTTAGCATAAACGTACTCAGTACGTTTTGACGTACGACCATCATTTTTGTTGTTTACTCGTACAGTGACTTGAAAAAATCAATTTGGCAAAAAATGGAATTAACTCGTGAACATTTTCGTGCGATCATTTTTCACATCTTTCGACGTGGATTATCACGACAAGAGTGCATTTATGAACTTAATTCTTTGTATGGCAATGAAGCAACATCCTATTGCACTGTGAAAAACTGGTTTAATGAATTAAATCGTGGCCGACGCTTGATCGAAAACGAAGAACGTCCAAAAACGGCCGTTGTGCCAGAGAACATTGATGCCGGGCGTGAACTGCTAATGCAAGATCGTCATTTGACATACCGTGATATAGAGGCATTCTTGGGCATTTCTTCCACCAGCATACATTCGATATTGCATGAACACCTGGCCGTAAAAACGGTTTGTTCTCGTTGGATCCCACACAATTTGATAATCGCTCGAAAAATGGCTCGTGTCGATTGGTGCAAAGAAATTTTGAAAAAAAAATACGATCGCGGTGCTTCAAAAGACGTTTGTATGGTCGTCACAGGTAAGGAACTATGGATCTATGCGTATAAGCCCGAAACAAAACACCAATCGACCGTGTGGATCTTCGAAGACGAGCCAAATCCAACGAAAGTTGTTCGTGGAAGAAGCACTTCGAAGCAAATGATCGCCTATTTCTTCGGCAAGACTGGTCATGTGGCGGCTTTTCCGCTTGAGCAACGTAGGAGGTCAATTCTGAGTGGTACACCACAATTTGTTTGCCTGAAGTCTTCGGAGAAATTTGAAAAACGAACATGAGAAAACGAATCATTGTGCACCATGACAATACGAGGTCTCACACATCGGCTTAAACCAGCGCCGTTTTGATAGGCCAAACCGTCGAATTTATAGGTCATCCGCTGAACAGCCCTGACTTGGCACACAATGACTTCTTTTTTTTCCCGCGGATCAAAAAATAATGCGTAGGCAACGATTTTCGTCGTCAGAATATGTTTTTGAAGCGTTGCAGGTATCACAATCGGAGTGGAAAAACTTAAACTGCCTGACATTTTTTTTGTTTTTATAAATTTTTTGGGGGATTTCGTACTATGTTTTCGCCGTAAGAAAAGTTTTGTTGTGTCTATTATAGGTTTTATATGTTGATGTTGGAATAACTAATAGTATATTACAACAGACAACTAAACAGGGTTTAGCCGCTACAAAGAACTAATCTGGTGTCAACACCAATTAATGGTACCAAAGCAACGTGTACATTGCCATTGGTTGGTTGCCATAGCCGCCAGTTGTCGCAACCAACAGTTAAACTGAATTCAGCTTGTATAACTATGTTATTGGCTTTAAATACCGTGATATGGTTGTATATTTCAAACCATGATACCATCAATACAATGGAATGTTGGTTTTCTCAAAAGAAATTCGGTTTATCCAACAGAATTGTTGTTGTTCTGACCGATTTCCAACTGATTTTTTCTCTGTGTGTAGAAAGGACAGACTGTAGTTGTAAACATGATACTGTTAAACTGTTCTTCATACCTTATTGGCTGTTAAAAGTTTTCTTACCTCTATTATATGAGTAGGTTGTATTGCAAATATTGCTAAATTACCTGCAATTAGAAGAAAAAACGTATTATACATATTGTCAGTAATTCGGCAGTTGCATTAAATATCAAAAAAGTTTTAAAGCAGCAAAATACATCTTTTCTCAGTAAAAACCAATTTACAACAATATAGCAGATTACCAAAGACTGCTGAAGAAAACCCTTGGCGGGTTTTGAAACAGATGTAAAGTCTGCCTGGCAACCGTAGCCATTAAATTTCACCAATTTTTTAGTTGATTCTGAAAAGGAAACAGCGGAAGGGTCTCGAACCAGAATAAAGGCTGTTCAAGCCATAATAATGATAAAAGACCAAATAAACGTAAACAAAACGAAACAAAAACATTTTTTTTTTGAAAGCAAGCTTGGGTTAGTATCACTCTGAAGGGTTGGCTCTTCTCGACCGGCGATATCTTTACTTGTTTAATTTCAAAATCCTTCAAAAACGCTGCATTTCATCTATTCCATTTTACAATATCTTCAGGTTCTAAGCAGCGAAGGAACTGGATACCAGCAAAAATTTGCGACATATATCAGAAGTAATCGATTTTGGTGCCAGACCATACAATCGTCCAGTCATAAGCATATCACACAATTTCCCAGCCGTCAGGAGGCTGTGGAATTGCTGAAAATAAATTTAAATCTACGGGATAAGATTTCTTAACCCCTAATTGCACAAATGACTGAAGACCGACCAAATATACAGTTAAAGAACCAGCGCTGTCAAACAATATGGCAAGACTGGCCGTTTCGAAGGCCGTTGAGAGATGAAGAGCAATGGTTTGGTTGAGTCCGCCAAGAACAGGTGTGGCTATGGCGTCCACAGCAGTTGTCGTGATATGTAGTTTGTGAAATCAATGTTGATGATCAGGCTCGGGAGATTAAGTGCCTTCAAAGTCTTTACTACTGGCGAAATAAGGGAAGTCGGTTGAACAATAGATCGTTAAATGAGTAGAGACCTTGTCGGCAGCACACATATACGGTACTGAAGAGCCGTCGCACACCTACGGCGAAACGTGCGTCTACCAGACGTTGATGTGTCTGCTTAACTTCGTTGACTTACTTTTTCTTTTCCATATGAGAAACAGAAACAAATCTGAACTAATTAGCTTGTGCTCCTTCAAAAATATATATTTCCTTACTAGCATCTTAGTCTGTTTGCAGTAGCTGTACAACGACCATATTCAAGACTTCGGGTACTTCTAGTGTGACCAGACACAAGTAGAGGACTCTTACCAAATACTCAACTCCCGGTTTATACAATTGCTTTAACATAAGCGTAGATATTCCATCATAGCCAAGCGCTTCGGGATGCCTTTGCACGACGGACAATAAATGTAACTTTGCCTGCGTCAAATTGTGCTGGTACGAGGGCTGCTATGTATATTTCTGGCCTAATAATAAAATAGCAAAAATTATCATCAAAAAAGTATTCTCCAGCATGATTTAAACACTTGTACATGTGCTCAAACCAATTGGGCTGTACGGCGGATGACCCATCAATTCGAGAAATTGTGGTGCACCACTCAGAATTGACCGTCCTACGTTGCTCAAGCGGACCAGTCGCCAAATGACCAGTTTTGCAGAAGAAATAGGCGACCATTTGCTTCGAAGTGCTTCTTTTACGAACGACTTTCGTTGGATTTGGCTCGTCTTCGAAGACCCACACGGTCGATTGGTGTTTTGTTTCGGGCTCATACGCATAGATCCATGATTCGTTACCTGTGACGATCTTATAAACGTCTTTTGAAGCAAAGCGATCGTATTTTTCCAAAATTTCTTTGCACCAATCGACACGAGCCTTTTTTTGAGCGATTGTCAAATTGTGCGGGATCCAACGAGAACAAACCTTTTTTACTGCCAGGTGTTCATGCAATATCGAATGTATGCTGCCCAAGGATGCCTCTATCTCACAATATGTCACATGATGCCCTTCAGTTCAGGCACGTCATCAATGTTCTCTGGCACAACGGCCGTTTTTAGACGACCTTCGGCTTTGTGCGAGCGTCGGCCACGATTGAGTTCATTAAACCAGTTTTGCACAGTGCTATAGGATGGTGCTTCATCGCAATACAAAGATTTAATTTCATCGATGCACTCTTGTCGTGATAATCCACGTCGAAGTTGTGAAAAATGATCGCACGAAAATGTTCACGAGTTAATTCCATTTTTTGCCAGATTGATTTTTTCAAGTCACTGTAAACCACACAAATGATGGTCGTACGTCAAAACGTTCTGAGTACGTTTATGCTAGAAAAAAGTCTAACTTTCCAAAGGAAATGTCAGATGGCGCCAGGCAACACTTAGTGTTGCCTATATATAGTAACCCTCGTATGAAAAAAAGAAGAGCCGTCGCACACCTACGGCGTAACGTGCGTCTACCAGACGGTCAGGTGTTTGCTTAACTTCGCTGACTTACTTTTCCTTTTACATATGTGACGCGCAAAATAAAAAGGGACCTAAGGGTAAAAACCTGTTTTGTTCAGCAGAGCCATTTTAAAGATTTAAGTACGTGTATCTTTGGTGTACCATCACTTTCATAAAACGCGCATATCTCTGGGAGGGAACACTTTCAGATGTTGTCCACATCAAAAAAAGGGGAAAATAGATTTTATTACCCTTAGGTCCCTTTCTCTATGCGCTCTCGCATATGAGAAACAGCAACAAACCTAATCTAATTAGCTTGTGGTTCTTCAAAAATAATTCTTTTCTCACTTGCATCTTAGTCTGCTTGCAGCAGCTGTACCACTGCCTTTTTTCAGGACTTAAGGTACTCCTAGTGTGACCAGGGACAAGTTAAGGACTCTTGGAAAATACTCAACTCCCGGTAAATACGAGTACAATTGCTTTATCATCAGCGTGGAGATTTCTTCAGGACCGATCGCTTCGGGTGCATTTGCACGAGGGATAATATATGTTACTTCACCTGGGGTAATTGTGATTGTACCTCATCTAGTCGAAAAGCACGAAAATGGCACATGCCTCTACTTTTGGCCTTCTCACTCTCGGGGTTATCAATAAACTGTCGGTTAAAATAACCAGCTTGTCAAGTTGGATCAATCACTATTATATCGCGGAATACTACTCCAGTAATGTGGCCTTAGCAGGATTCGAGGTCGACTTAGCCGTTGCCCAGCCATTTATTCCGTTTGTGTTAGTCGATTTTTTTGCCAATAATGATATTCAGTTCATGTGTTCTTGATTGGAAGAGGTTCGCCATACGTATCTCATCACTGGCGTCTGAGATTCCTGGAAATTTTGAACAAATACAAGTAGGAATAAAGCGAGCAGCTGCTGCAATAATGATGTCTCGGAATGTCTTCTCAGTTGACCAAACGTCGTAGAGAATGGGTGATTCACTTATCCAATGCCTGGTAAACTCTCTGTGACCATCCCAGTTGGCTTTCCTCTGGTTGACAAAAATACGGCGCTCTGAGATTACGAAGTCAGAATCGTTCGGCATTTATCACCTTTTTTTAAAATAATAAAATAGCAGGTGAAAATATGTCATTATTGCTTGATACAATAGTAGCCCGAGATGACCCTCATTAGTGTCATTCACAAACGTCAGCAACTTTATTATTATCCAAAATATACAATACCACCTTCTCCCTACATGTCATATCAATAAAGTTGTCAAGAATCTTTCAGATTTACATTATTTTCTCACATGGCCAAACACAATGAATGCGATCGACCAAATTCAGTAAATTTCATCTGCTTGATTTACATAAACATCTTTTGTCACATTTGCATATGACAATACCCACTACGCACGGTACATCTGTTCGTCCCACAGGACCTACAAACTGCAAAGGCAGGCGAGAATCTAACAAAATTACCAAACATCCTTCGCCCAGCTCAGGCTGCTCGCACCGGTTGCTCCTTTGCAGAATGCAGGCAGACAAAGTAAAATAATTCATACCATTTTCTTCTGATGTTTTCATTGTTGGTTTGCTGCTGCTGTTGAGATTTCCTTGGATTCGTTTCATTTGATTGGAGTTTTTTTTCTGTTTCGTTTTTGTGGCTTATGCCCAGGCGTTATTCCTGGGAATAAGAGACAAGACCACACTGAATTGTTTCCCCACCCCGCCCCACATAGTTTTTCCGGTTTGTTGGTGATGCTGGGCCGGGCTGCGCTGCTCTTCAAATATTCTTGCAGAATTTATGAGGGCGACAGTTAGAGTGTCAACTCCATTGTGACATGGTACCACTTTTTTATGTGACCAAAGATTGTGGCAACTTGGGAGGTTGTTTTCTTGTTTGTATGCGAACGCCAGCAAATGTAATTTTTCCAAGCCGTCCTCCGCTGCCGATGTCCCGGAGTCTGGTAGAGTTGTTTATTTGTGGCACGATGGGGGCAGGTCCGGGGAACGCAGCGTAGCGCAACGCAATCATTTGGATTTTTGAAAGAAAAACACCGACGAAATGAACTTTGCCGCAAGTGTTTGTGGCGAAAGGGTTCCTCTTCATTTCCTTTAGCGTGTTTCCTTCCCTTGCCATGCCGTTGGGGGAGGGGACTCTTATTAAGGAAACACTTGCGGGGAAATAACTAGATGTAAAACTTTAAAGTTATCTGTAGTTCTGTGTTTTCTTATTTTTTTCTCTTGTGGACAGTCGTAGTATTTGACAGTGTTCCGAAACAAGATGTTGCCAATATTAAAGTTTCTAAGCCGCATAGAGAAAAAACACTAACTCCACATTCCCTTCCCAGCAGAAGTCTGGGCAGATGAATTACCGAGGAAGGCGTCCCGAAGAAAGTTTATATTAATTTATTGACAGTGCCCTCTGAGAAATTGATGTATTCCGAACCTAATTAGATGCAATAAAATCTTGTCTAGGAGACAAGAAAGAGACACATGTGACGTGCAAAATTGAAAGGGACCTAAGGGTAAAAACCAGTTTTCTTCAGGAGAGCCATTTTAAAGATTTAAATACGTGTATCTTTGGTGTACCATCATTTTCATAAAACGCGCATATCTCTGGGAGGGAACACTTTTGGGACATTGGATCGGTCTCATGCGATGCTCAGATGTTGTCCACATCAAAAAAAAAGTGAAAATTGATTTTTTTTACCCTTGGGTCCTTTTCACTATGCGCTGTCACATATGTAGGTCGAAGCCAAGTTTCCCAGCGCATGTGGCAAGCGAGGGGAACAGCAGCACGAGAGGCATGACTAACTGGTCAAGCTATCTAAAAGAAATACCAACACAGAATTGAATATAACAGTTCACTTGTACACAGGGAACAGATTCGTTGCCACAATCGAATATTTTTTTCCATCCAAATGATTAAGGTAACATGCTTTTCAAGTATACCATTAATACAACCGAATGTTAGTTGGTGCTCTGTAATTTCAAGTAAGTGAAACTTCAAAAGGAGAATTTTTGGATCTAAACATCCAAATACTTGTTCACCAAGAGAAAATTTTAAATTTAAAATTTTAGTCAGAGGCAGAAACTGTTTTCTAACATAATTGAAGTAGTCGTGGGGAGGGTGTCATGTCGAGGATAAAGTTGAACAGATGATGGATATTTTTTAACTGGAACAAAATGTGTTTAATCGATTGGCTTAAAGTCTATAATAATCGAATTCTTTTATTATAAAAAAATTACATTACATAACCCGTATTTAGGTTTGATGAATTTTCAATTATCATCACTAATAATTTATTACTACAAAAAATATTTGCAAAATTATTGGTTGCTACAACCATTTTCGCGTTTCATTGGTATGACTGATGCATTAGTTGTGAGCACAGCACGATGATCATATTTATCACCTGGTGGTATTTCGAACCGAATAACCACTACGATAATAAACATTCGGTGTTCGCAATCGATATTCTTCTTTTACAACCGAATCATTGTATTTGCAATCAATTTCAAACTATTATTTTCTCTGTGTGTGTATTCACAAACTCTGTGAAGGGCGGAAAAAACGTAGTACACATTGTTATACCCTGCATCACAGAGTAGAGGGTATATTTACTTTATCATTCCGTTTGCGACACGTCGAAAAACTGGTCAAGGATATAGTTTTTACGAGTATATTCTGAATCGTCGTAGAATTCTAAGATGATCAAGCCATGTCTGTCTGTGGAAAGCTTGCTACTAGCCCGGTGGCTGAAATTTAGCAGAAATATTTGTTGAAGGACCGGGACGGTTGGTATTAAAAATGGGCCAGATCGATTAAGAGGTAACAATTTTGCCCACACAAGGACCACCTCAACCTCTGGAAAACAACCCTTAAATTAAATAGACAGTATTTTACGAACTACTAAAGTTATAGCAATGATATTTGGAACATAAGATGTTGGCATATATCGAAACACATCCTGCTGGAAAAGTGGGCTGTTGAAAAATGTATGACAAACTAATGATCTCTCCATGCATAAACTTTTTACTGAATTTGAGACCATGTTTCTTTTTGGGCATTTGTTTAAAGACTAAAAAGCTTTTCAGAAGGTAGTCGAAAATCAGAACATTTGTTCAAAGAAAAGGCCAAGAAGTTATTCAATTAGTAGTCGGTAGTGTTTTTTTTTGTGTTTACTTAGTTTGGTGGAATACTCTACTGCCGACAGTTTTTCATTAAATTGAAATCAGCCTGCATTTAAGTGTATAGCATTTGATGATTGTCAAAACACATTCGTTGCTCGGGGCCTGAGGATGCTGAAGTACCGTTTACCGAATCTGCTGTCACTCTTGCAACTAAAAGAATTTTCGACTTCCTTTTGAATAACTTTTTGGTTGTCACTTTGAACAAATGTTCGAAAAGAAACATGAACCCAAATCTAACTATGAAGTAAGCAAAACAGATTTCATACATAAACGATACATGTCCAAAAAACTTTTTTGCTGAATGAAATCAAAGTCTACTATTTGATTGCATTCTAGGCCTGGATACTCCCCGTTTTATAATAGACCAAATTATGATAAAATTGGATAAGGGGGCGTGGCACCACCCACACAACCATGAACTTAAAAAGACAATATCTTATGAACCAAAAGGGATTTGACTATGCAATTTGGGAAATATGATGTTCACACTGAGTGCAACACGTCGTGGAGAAAGAGTGGGCGGTGCTACGCCCCTTTAAAAATCACGTTAAAGGTCAAACTAGTAGATCGATACAGCTATGTCGATAGTAGTTGGTATATACATTAGTTGTCATTGGAAAATACCTCTTTATTAATATACATTCCGATAACTCAAACTAAAGCTTCATATGAGCTAAGATAAGATAAGAGCTAAGATCCCTCGAGTTTTTTTTCCATCAAAACACATTGAATGTATCATTGGCGTGCGTTGTTTTAAGGCACACGGACATCTTTGCATGGCTCTAAGAACTACAAGACCGTTTAGCAGTCCTTTCAGGCATTCCAGAGAGGTCGGTGCTACGCCCCTTAAACAAATTTTCGTATTGCATCGTAATCCATAAGAGAGGATAAAAAAGCTTCGGCACGGCCTAATTTAGCAACTTTTTTTAAACTGACTTAGCTTCAGGGTTTCTGTTGTAGACATTGGCTTTCAGCAAACGAGTTTATTGTATAGAGTGCTCCAGGTTCAGAAAAACTAGGAAAAGGTCAACACGCATACCACCAAAGTGCTGAGGGAGCTGCGGAGAGTAAAGCGCATTCGAAACCAGATCAGATCAAATGATTCCTGTAAAGCGGTAGGAACTGACAAACGTAATTTGTCGTGTCTGTTATGTACGCCGACGGATGGATGCGGATCGGATCTTTTCCGCAGTTGACTATGTTGGTATTATGTAAGCCGTCGGCAAGGCCGCATTCACTTCTCACACAAATGGATCCGGTAAATATCCGACAGAAAACTGTCGCGGACTAGCTGCGGATCATGTGGAATTTGTTTGCGAGTGGACGACTTTTGTTTTAGGAATACAACAATTTCTTGTATCTTGCTATGAAAACTGAAAGGTTAGACAAGAAACCAGTGCCGTCAAGATAGGACGTAACAAGTGGCTTCCAGAACTTAAGCCATAAAATCAGGAGAACATATATGTATTGGAGCTATATCTTAATCTATAAACCGATTGTCTTCAATATCAATAAAATCCTTATTATGCCCAAAAAAACTAAAATGAGCAAAAGACATGGTTGCTATATTGTCAGCGTAATAATAATATGTTCTCCGCAATAAAACCATGTTAGTTGCAACCATAGTATTGATTTTTGAATTTCATTTGATTAAAGTATGATTGCGGCAATATTACTATTGTTAAAATATAAAAAAGCATTTTTGCCAAATTTAGAAATGAAAATATGGTTGAAGGAACCAAATAAATATGGTTTGTGCGACAAAATGATTACATGAATGATAATATGATTACGGCAGTGTTACCGTATGGCTCTGACTATGAACTAATCATATCGTTAGTATACAGCGCATGGTCATTGTCCACTATAAAAAAAACAACGACAACAGACCTATGCGTAATCAGAAGGCGGTTGCGATGGATTTGTACGAGTGTTGCTATTTATAATTCAAGTCCTGACAATACGTGTGATCCCAGATTCAAACTGAAACTTCCATTTGAAACTTTGACATTTCTAGCATAACTTCACTCAGAACGTTTTGTCATTTGAGGGCGAATTGTTTTATTTACAGTGTGTTGAAAAATGCATCTCAGTCAAAAAATGGAATTATCCCGTGAACATTTTCGTGCGATGATTTTTTACAATTTTCGGCGTGGGTTATCGAGACAAGAGTGTTTTAATCAACTTGTTTTGACTTTTGGCACCTTAAAATATACTGTTAATCGCTGGTACCAAGAGTTCAGTCTCGGACGCCGTTTGCTCCAGGATGAATTTCGTGAAGGACGTCCAACTTTGTCAGAAACCATCGATGCTGTTCGTGAACTGATTAAGCAAGACCGACATGTGACATACCGTGAAGTTGAGGTATGTCATTCACGGTATGAGGTGACATATCGTGAATGTGACATACCGTGAAGTTGACATACTAATGCCCAAGTTCCTTGGGCATTTATATGTCAAGCATTAATAAGATATTGCAGGTTCATTTGGCCGCGAAAAAAAATTTGTTCTCGTTGGATCCCACCTAATTTGACGAAAGCTCAAAAAAAGGCTCGTATGGATTGGTGCAAAGAGATGTTGAAAAAGTATAACTGCGCTAGCTCAAAGGCTGTGTATAACATTGTCACAGGTGACGAATCATGGATCTATGAATATGAAGCCGAAACAAAACAGCAATCAACCATATAAGTCTTCCAAGACGAGCCAAATCCAACAAAAGTTGATCGTGAAAGAAGTACATCGAAGCAAATTATTGCGTTTTTTTCGGTATAACCTGCCATGTTGCCACAGTGCCTTTAGTGGAACGTAGGAGGTCAATTCTGATCACTGGTGGCAACCATCTGTTTGCCAACAGTGTTCGAAGAAATGAGGAAAGATAATGCATCACGACAATGCGAGCTCTCACATATTTGACCACTCAAGATGTCGAATTGATGAGTCATCCACCGTACAGCCCTGATTTGACACCCAATGACTTCTTCTTATTCCATAGCAATAAGAAAAAAAATGCGTGGTCAACGTTTTTCATGGTCAAAAATCATGTTTGGGTGGTGTCTCAATCGTAGTGAAAAAAGTGCTTCGAAAATTGGTTTGTGCGCATGCAAAAGTGTATTGCTCTTAAAGGAGAGTATTTTGCAAAGCAATAATAAAGGGTGTTTTTTATTGGGGTATAGAACTTTAAGTTGGCATCACTTTTTTAACTGGCGGCCATTTTGTCAGATGTCAAGTGATTAATATTTAGTTTGGTTTGCCATTTCATCATGAACAGGTTGACAAAAGAACAACGCTTGCAAAATGGGCCGAAAATGAGATTCATCTCGATGCTGATTTTCATCACAAAATTTTGTTCAGTGATGAGTCTCATTTTTGGTTGAATGGCTACGTCAACAAGCAAAATTGCCGCATTTGGAGTGAAGAGAATCCACATGAGACCCTTGAGACGCCATTACATCCACAAAAACTGACTGTTTGGCGTGCTCTATGGGCTGGTGGAGTCATTGGGCCATACTTCTTCCGAAATAATGCTGGAGAGTCAGTTACCGTTAATGGAGACCGGTATAGAGCCATGATAACCGACTATTTTGTTCCCGAATTGGATGGCATGAATGTGGATAAGTTGTGGTTCCAACAAGACGGCGCTACATGCCACACAGCGCACGTCACAATCGAATTATTGAAGGAAACATTCGATGAGCGCATAATTTCGCGGAATGGACCTGTCAATTGGCCACCAAGATCGTGTGATTTGACACCATTGGATTATTTTCTTTGGGGATATGTGAAGTCGCTCGTCTACGCCAACAAACCAGAAACGTTAGGGGACCTGGAAGCCAACATTCGTGACGTTATTGCCAACATACGGCCCCATATGCTCGAAAAAGTGGTTGAAAATTGGACCTGTAGAATTGGCTTTATTCGAGCCAGCCGAGGCGGCCACATGCCCGAAATCATATTTAAACATTAATGGCATAAAATTATCCTTCCAATAAAGCCAAATTGATGGACATTAAAACGATTTTCTTGTGTTTTATTTCAATTCGAAGTTCTATACCTCAATAAAAAAACACCCTTTACCATTTCCAATGATAAAATATTGTGTTTTTATTGCCGGACCCGAAATATAAATACCAACCCTCGTATGTAGCTTATATAGCGGCAGGTTCTGAAAGAGGGAAAAACTGTTACCTAAACCAAAACAAGCTTCGTCGAAATCATTGTACATACGATGGCAGATTAATAATTTCGTGACATTTTGAATAAAACACAGTTTCTTGCACAAAAAAAAATTATTTTCCAACATAATCTCCTTTAAGCTCAGTACACTTAGTCCAACGCTTCTCCAATTTGTGTATCACTTCCAAAAAATAAAATTTTTAGAGGTACACAAAATAGACATTTGTTAGATCCATAATTTTATTGTTGGAGCTGAATCTTTTTCCACTGATCCATTTCTCTAGGTTTAGAAATGCGAAATAGTCACTGGGAGCTAAATCCGGAGAATATGGCGGATGAGGTACCGATTCGTAACCCAATTCATGCAGTTTTGCCATTGAGACTGCACACGTGTGCACCCGTGCATTGTCTTGATAAATAAGAACATTTTATGGGCCATATGTGGCCGTTTTTTTAAATACTCATTAAATCGGTTCAATAAGTTGGCATAATATTCGCCGTTTATTGTTTTTCCCTCTGGAAGATTAAAGAGGTGGATTATTCCGCGTTCATCCCAAAAAACTGTTGCCATAACCTTATTGGCCTACAAAGGCACCTTGGCCTTCTTCGAGGACGGTGAAACCCATTGTTTGGACTGTTTTTACCATTGATCGTGCTAGTTCCCATAATATTTATCAAGCTTTTCTTTGGGTTGATTGACGGTTGTTTTCCGCAAAAAATAATGTTTTAAATTTCCTTTTTTCTATTTTTAACAAAATCCACGAGGTTGTATGTTTTGAACAGCTGTTCAACACAAACTTAAAGACGGTACTCTCTCGAAAATTGACAGCAGTCTATTTAGTGTTGCATTTCATTTAACAACGATGCAAGTTGGAAAAGTCAAGGAATTATTGATCTGCCCTTGTATAATTGAGACCTGTTCTTTGATAACAACAATAGATGGACAAGTAAATAGACAGCGCTCACTGCAGTTTTGGTTTCGTTGACCGCTACACAATCCCAATAAGGATCAATACCATTTTGCTAAACTCAAAAAAATGTATTAAATTTGTTTCTGTTTCGAACTACTGTGCCTTGCCACTGGTTCATGTACCAGCGCAAGTGTTCTGTCACAAACTTGTGCTGTTGTTGTTTTTATGGTCATGTGACTTTTGGAGTTGAAAGCGCGTTTTCCGTCCAGACACTAATACACTTTACACACTTGCCCACCGCCAGCTCGCACATACGCCAAAACGGATGCCGGAAAACTGCACGGACTAGCGCATTTATTTGCGGCTTCGATTCTGGACCATTGGTGTTGGTTTCAAAGTGGCTTTGTGCAGTTCTGCTCGTGGCAAAGGCGGTTTAAGCGTGTGTCGGCCAATGCGTGCTGCTTCGAATGCAGTCGGTGCGAAAGGAAGATAAATTTGCTACTTGTTTCATGAATTGCTCATACTTTTGACTTTCCATGTAATTGCGCACGTGAGTGTTCCTCCTACGTACCACCACAAAGTTGCAATTCCCCTCGCTGGACTGGTGTTCTGCTCACCAATCTATACACCTTCATGCAGTCCGTGGAGACACTCTAACAAATATGAAAATTAAACCGAAAAAAAGAAGAATGAAAATAAATCGCAAAAGATGTTTTCGCAAATTCTCTTTGGGAAAATTTCGAGGGATTTTTAAAGTTGATCACTTTTATTTGCGCTGCGGTAGCTCGTGGTTAACTTTATTATAACAGCACAATCAACTTCTATTGTTATAAGGATATGACAAGTTATAACAACAAATTTAAAAATTCATGTTGAATTATTTTCTTGATTGTGTAAAATCTTCGATAGAAGAAGCTCTTGACTAAAAGTGCTGTGAGAAGCTATAAAATGAATGGAGTGCAGTACAGTTGGAAATAAATCAAATGTATGTTGCTAAAGTCTTTCGTAAAGGAAGAGGTAATTTATAAACATATTCACCCTTAACATGACTAAAGCGGGAATTTATTTCATTTGGAATTTTGCTTTTCCGCGGGATGAATTGTTGTCACTTTGTTGCATTAGTTTCGTTGCCAGATTCTGTTAAGTGAACAAATAAAAAAAGACTTAGGCGTACTCATTAAAGACAATATAAAAGATAAAGGCAACACAACCGCTCTCCAGCTCTTAGAAGTAGAAGGTTAAGCGCTGCCTTGAAGTCAGTCGAGGAATCCGATCTCTAGAATTACCTATGGAACTTGATACCCTCAGAAGGATCAGACTATAATCTCTGGAAAAACACAAAAAAAATGCAAAGACCGACAGCCTATGATTCACCTCTACGTCTAGAAAGCGGTGGTTTGACATAAACTACCGAAAAGAAAACAAACTTATTTGCAAACCATTTCGAAACTGTATTTACACCAAATACTTATTCAGCTAGCGTCGATCCTACAAGTACTCGTACTTAGTAGGGACACATGTTTTATGCTGTAAAATTAAAAGTACTGAATCTTCTTGGACCAAATATTTTTATTGTATCCAAAACGAATCCATTTATTCGAAACGTCCGCCTTTTGCCTTTACACACGCCTTAAGTCGCACTGGCCAATCGTCAATAGCTGCACGAACCTCGTCCATTGGAAAATTGGCCACAGCTCGAACCAAAGCAGTCTTAAGAGATCCAATGTTGGGGTGTCTTTTGTGACAAACCTTGTCCTCTAAAACCGTCCACAATTGTAATCCAGTAGGTTCAAACCTGGACTGCCTGAGGGCCATTCTTCAGAGGAAATGAACGGTGGCAAATTGTTCGAAGCCAGGCCTGGGACGTTTTAGCCTTATGGGCCGGCGCAGAATCCTGCTGGAAAGTCCATGGCTGGTTTTGGAGGCTTCACAAAAGCTTACAAAACGGTTTCTTAGTAATATTTGGCCGATGTTTTGACTCCTTGTTCGCAGAAATGCAGGTCAGTGACCCCATCGTAAGAGACACCCCACCAAACCATGTCTGAAGCTGGGTGATGACCCTTTTCCACCCTTGGGATCAGTTCAGGTGCTTCCTTAGATGACCGCGGATACACTCTATCATTTTGCTTGTTAAATTTTTTCAATGTGTAAAAGCAACAGACCGAAATAAAACAAACGAGCTAAACATTTTTCCTGAATGGTAAAAATTTTTTCATCGGCAAACAAAATTTTCTTGTGCAAGTTATCAGCGTGCTTCACCAAAAGAAGTTTGCATTTTTCAATACTATTCCTTTTTAAAGCTGCAGTTAATAAATGTCCGGTACGTCGTTCGAAAGTCCCAAGTCTTTTTTAATGATTCGACTCATAGACTTTTGCGTGATATTCATCTCACAGGCAATGATTTTCTGTTTTCGGAGCGGATTTCTGTGAATTTTTGATATAACAGCTTTGATGACATGCGGTGTTCGAACAGAGCTTGACCGGTGGCGGTCTTTTACATCTCCAGTCTCCTCAAACAGTTTTATGCATCGGTAGACGAACATGCGGCTAATCCCTAGTGGTCGGAAAATATCGCTTTCTTTCATTTCACACTTGAAAAGCGCTATTACAGCGATACGGTTCTCACTATTTTAAATACAGACTAACGCTATTGAGGTTAGCTTTCAAAACCCATATGACATTAACGGGGTATGTTCAGTTCTACTATTGAAATGGGTGTGTTCAATGTTGTAACAGTATTTATGTCCCTACTAAGTACACACGCACTGAAATCACAATGGATAAAGTTGGAACCCAGTGTCAAAATATTCCAACAGGCAGTTTAGGACAACTATTTGTCGGTAATTGCTACCCTACTGCATACCGTACAAAGCCAATCAATATAAATGGCAGCATTTTTAAATGAATGTCACATTTCAAAGATCCTAGTGCAAACATTCTAATATTTGTCAGATTTAATTAATGTAGCATCAAAAAAGTTATTCAAATTAAATTCCAAAACGTCTATTCAACTTCAAACAAATGCTTTAAATATGTTGTTGGTGCTGTGTGTCACATGATTCGAGGTGTTTGAGTAACCGGTTGTAAAAGCGTTTAAAGGATTTTCTTAAGCAGCGAAGATCTAGTAAAAAAGCTAAACCCGGGTGTGGCCGACTGTTTATAACCTACACTTCTAACTAACTTATATAGGTTTTTGGACTCAATTTACCCTTTTTTAAAACTAATGTCATATTTGAATTTGTAAGTAAATTTAATAGTTTTTAGTAAAATCGGTTGAGCATATATACAAGAGCAATATCCAAATCTTAACCAAATTTCTTTAATATTACTGACTTATTTTCTTGGTCCAAAAACTAGTGGGTGCTAAATTTTATCAGTACGAGTATTTTATGTTATATGTGGCTTCCAGTGCTAAAAGCGCCATCTCTAACTAAATTGACCCGTATCTATCGATGTTTTTGAGTTGTCTCCACAAAACATCCCTCCTGATCCAATTTAAATCCAATCTAGCTCAAATGAAGCATAGTACGTTATGTGTGGTTATTATTATCCCTGGTGAAATTGGGCCGGCCTGTAAATGTGTCCATCCAGCTCTAAAAGCAACATATTAAGTCCGATCGTGCTCAAGCTCCGAATCTTGTGAAAAACAGAGAGGACAACCCGACTTTAGCACTTTTCTTTGTTTTTATACTCTCCATCATAGAATATACCCTCCATATATCTATTTTCAGTGCCACGCCCACTTTTAAAAATCGCATATATGGCCAGAATAATGGCCTGATCTCTATAAAATATAAACGGAATGTAATAAATTATTAGAATATTATTGTAGACTATACTGCATTGAAATTGAACAAAAGAGCGTTAAATCGTATGTCGCATGAACTATTATCGATTTGTAGTTGGCATATATGAAGCTGTTATGAAAGGAGATTACGCCCCCTGTATATAGTACAGGGCGGAGCGCGGAATTTGCTTTTTCGCACTGCAGACTGTGGCGGCACTGTTGGTCTAAGACAGTGGAGAGTGTGCGTGGCTTATAGTGGCTTACGGGAGATTTCAATTCGTCTGCCTTTCAGTTGTCATCATGCATTGGACATGTGAGGAGAGGTCATTTTGGGTTGAAGCTTATTTTTCAAATGCGCAGTCGATCATTGCAGTGCAGCGTGCTTTTCGTTTACGATTCGCTGTTCCCCCAAGCGGACGTGTTCCTGGACGGCAATCAATTGTAAATTGGGTAACTTAATTTAGAACAGTCATGTGTACGAAGGGGACCTGAGAGAAGGATTACAACACCACAAAACATCGAGAGAGTTAGATCAAGAATACTGCAGGCTACGAAACGCTCTGCTCGGAAGCAATAACTTGCTCCAGGCATTTCCAGACTCTTTTCAGCCGGTTCTTAAGGCAATGCAATTGGAGGAGGCATGGTTCCAACAGGATGGTGCCACTGCATACGCAGGGAGGGTTACCATGAATTAGCTGAGGCAAATGTTTCCTGGGCGGCTTATATTTTTGAGGGGTGATGTAAACTCAGCGGCACGCTCACCAGATTTAGCCCCATGCGTTGTTTTTCCTTTGGGGTTATACAGAAACGCAGTGACCGCTGGACGCTGTTTGGCATGACAGAAACTACAAAATATAACAGTTTATCGCACCTCTGTTGCGATCACCTTAAACTGGCGTTTTTAGCAACAACTTTTAAATATTTAGGCCAAGGATGCCACAGCTCCAAAATCAACAATAATGTTTCATTCTCTGAGAGTGATGAACCATGCGGATTTTCCGGTTCCCAGAAGTGACGATTTTACTTTTTGACATACAGTTTTTTTTAATGAGTCGCTCACACTTTGCTTCGACAGACATATTAGTGTTTGTCCACTCGCCTAGATACGCTACATTCGAGCTGATAAAGCATTTCAGAGCCAAACAGGTTAATCCAAAAAACACTTGTTTGACAAACCAGTATAATCACATTTTCATTTCATTTGCAGCACCCCTGAATATTGATCGGAAACCCTATAAGGCATATGAAGTCTATGATAATCTGGCGTTGTCCATCTGACCTTTTATCTGTGAAAATCATACTGCAGGTCTGTGAAATCAAACTAAAGTGTGTTTCGTTTAAAATGTGTTGGATCAGTTGTACCTCTCAACTGATCCAACTCATTTTAAACGAAACACACTTTAGTTTGATTTCACAGACCTGCAGTATGATTTTCACAGATAAAAGGTCAGACGGACAACGCCAGATCATCATAGATTTCATATGCCTTATAGGGTTTCCGATATTCTTCACCAAAAGACTGAAAAAACCTCTAATAACAACCATTGTACGAGGGCTACCTCAAAACTAACTGGCCTGGCACATTTTCTGTTTTACTAACAACTTTTTTGTTTTTTGTTTTTTAAAAGCAATCTTTTATAAGCCATCTGTCAAAATTTCTGAAATATTTAATGATTATTTTCTTTGCTACAGGTGATTGAAGTAAACAAGTTTTATAATTTTTGAAAAATGGAAAATTAAGAGTTTCGTGCGGTAATTAAACACTTTTTTGTAATGCACCATCATACTCCACCGTGAAATCCTGGGTTTAACAGTTTAAAATGGGTCGTTCAAGTACAGAAGATGAACAACACTCTGGAAGACCGAAAACTGCTACTACTATTGAAAACATTAGAAAAATATTTAATGAAGTGTCTAAAGATAGACGAATAAAGCTCAGAAAACTTGCTGATATTGTTAAAATATACGAAAAACAAGTTTGGAGTATTTTACATGATGAACTCCACATGAAAAAGCTATCCACAAGATGGGTGCCGCGTTTGTTGACTTTGCCCCAAAAAATCGTCCGTTGGACCAATTCCGAGGAGCTTTTAGCAATTTATCAGCGTAATCCAATAGAGTTCTGTCGCCGATTCATAACTGTTGATGAAACATGGATCCATCACTACATCCCAGAATGCAAAGAACAGTCAAAACAATGGATAGAAGCTGGTAAAAGTGGTCCCAAGATGGCGAAAACTGTTAAGTCAGCAGGAAAAGTAATGGCCACAGTATTTTGGGATGCAAGGGGTATAATATTTATTGATTATCTTGAGAAAGGAAAAACTATAAATAGTGAATATTATTGTGCATGACTGGATCGGTTGAGTGAAGAAATCAAGATAAAACGACCGCATTTAGAAAAAAAAAGTTCTTTTTCATCAAGATAATGCTCCTTCACACACTGCATTTTTAACTCAACAAAAACTGGCCGAATTACGATTTGAAATTGCTCTGCATCGACCATATAGTCCAGATTTAGCTCCTTCTGATTATTTCTTGTTTCCAAATTTAAAAAAAATTCTCGGTGGCAAAAAATTTTCGTCCAATAGCGAGGTTATTGCTGAAACTGGGGCATATTTTGAAGGTCTTGAAAAATCTTATTTTTCGGATGGAATTATAAAACATGATAAACGTTTGATGAAGTGTATTGAGTTGGAAGGAGATTATGTTGAAAAATAAATAATAATAATTTCAAAAAAACGGTTCTTTTTATGTTAGGCCAGTTACTTTTGCGGTCGCCCTCGTATATGGGCATATTTGGGGTCACATGTTATTACTTATCTGTCATGTATTGATCACCTCCAAATTTCTATTTCGTGAAAACCCGAAAACTCGATTTATTTACGTCACTGCTGTTGATTGGTTACATAAATTCAATTCAATCATATTCTGTACACATTACCCATACACAACTGCATACAAAATACTTCTGCAAATGCACAATGATGTCAACTTAGCGCTTATTAACACAAAAAAACGTATAACCTCGTGTTGCTCATAAAAAGCCAGCAGACAACACAATGATTTCGGCGGTGCCGAATTTTATATCAGCTCCATCTCGGGGCTTATTTCAATAGGACACTGATCGTTTAGGAGCCTGGTGTAATAGTAGTACATCTGTTGTACGACTATCATACCACCAGAATAAACTCCAGGGAAAAAATGATAACCTTGTTCACTAAAGTGTCCAAAACCGAAAACCGACCACCCGGTGTTTTGTACTAACCTAACGGACGGTTTCTCAAAAATAGCTAAACCCGACATGTCGGTTTACCCGGTTTTTTGCAAAAACAAGTAAAATTTTATAAGTTGCTTGAACGGAATGGGTAACAACCAAAAATATTTGAACTTTGAACAGCACAAAAATCCCTCCGGATATCGATTTAATTTAGTATAGTACAGGGTGGGCCAAAAGCTACTATGGGGTTAAAACTTTAATTGCTTTTTCTTTTTATAGTTTTTTTTTCTCAGATTATATAATATTCAAAATGGAAATTTTTTTACACTAAGTATGAAACATAATGTCACTTTAATGACTCTCGTTTTCAGCTTCGCAACGATGGGCTCGTTTTAGAGCATTTTCCATAATATCTTAAAAAAATTGCGGCTGTAGCGTTCGAATTTCTGCAATAATGTTGGACTTGAGTTGAAGAATTGTCTAGGGCTTCATTACATATACTCACTACCCCAAATAACCCCAAAGAAAATAGTCGGGTGCTGACAAATCTGGCGATCGCGCTGGCCAAATAATATCCGAATTTCTGTAAGTTATTCGCTCTCCAAAAATTTGACTAAAAAGTGCCATTGTGTCTCGGGCAGTGTGGGCAGTGGCTCCGCCCTGCTGTTATCACAACTCAGGTCTGTTTTCAAGAGCAGGAAGTAAAAAATTGTCTATCATAAACCGATACCGCTTTCCATTTACGGGTACAGCACTTACATCTTCATTCTCGGAGAAGTAAGGCCCAATGATATTTGCAGATGTGATCCCACACCATGCTGTTCACCTAATGGGGTGCAATTTCCATTGATGAATCGCTCTTGGATTTTTAGAACCTACAGTTCTGCTTATAAAGAAAGCCATTCAACTGAAAATGAGCTTCATCACTCATGCGTTTGCGTTAAAATAATTGATCGCTGATTTATATAATTAAATTCTATTATTCTGCTTCTTTGTTCAGTTGTGAATCTCTCCATTATTTATTCTCCAGTGTTATTTATATGACCTGAAAAAAAATAAAAAATAATAATAATAAACGAAAAAGTTGTTTAATTTTGAAACCCCATGGAAACTTTTGGCCCATCCTGTTTATTATGGTGTACAAACAACCAATCATTGGCCGACTTGGATCATACAGGCATATATTTTTGATATAGATATACATACAACTCCCATATATGGGCAGGTGCTCCTAAATCATCCTTGGAGCTACTTGACCGTTTTCAAAGGAGAGCGATGGTGCTGATAGGTGAGAGTAGGTTGTCCAACTCTATTGTTTCCCTTGAGCGTCGTCGGAATGTGGGTTGCGTGACGCTGTTCTATCGTACATTTCATGGTGTGTGTTCATCAGACATCCGTCGCCTTATTCCTGACGCGAGGATGTTCGGCAGGGATACGCGGCTTTCTAGGAATTCACACCCGTTTGTTATCGATTGGCCAGTTGACCGCACCATACACTACAGATCAAATTCGTTTTTCGCTCGTACAGTCCGTATGTGGAATCGACTTCCGGCAAATGTATTTCCCACTGCTTGCGACATCCAGAAGTACAAGGCAAGCGTCAATAATAATTACTCCCTCTTTCCCCCTTCCGATCCTTTACTTTCCACTCGCCAACGCAATGCACAGCATGTATAGGGGGCATCCCCTGAGTGCTAGTTATTTAAAAAAAATCAGGGTCAATTTAGAGCTCGGTTAATAGATCCAAAAACCTTTTTTCAAGTCGCTCTTCTATGGAGTGTATAAATAGTGGCCACGCCCACTGTGGAATTTTTTTTAAACAAAAAAATCCTTATTCGTATCAAAATTTTTTATTGTTATCGGAGTCTAATAATGGGGTCAATTCCTACACTTCTGTTTGGGGGAAATATTTCTTATTCTTAGACAATAGGCTAAAACTGGAATGTCGGTTAATGTTGGTTTTTAACATTTAAAAAAATACCCCGAAAGTCGGTTTTTAAAACCACGGTTTTGAAAAAAAACCGAAATGGCGGTTTTTCGGAAGCACCGGTTTTTTGGATACTCTTGTTTCCGCCTCGCAGATGAGCCTTTACGAACAAGAGATTGATCTACAAGACATCTTACACATTTAAGAGAAGAATGCATAATTTTTAACGGGATGTTGAACGTTGTATGGTATTTCAAATGGACCAGATAATGGAACCCACACTTTAACTACGGATATTGGAATATGCACTACCTTTTAAAATTTGTATAATTTTAGGGCCGGCTTCGGTCCTGAGCTCAAGACCCCCACATACGAGGGCGGTTCGGAAAGTTCTTAGCCTATCAATGAAAGAGAATAGTTAGTTTTTCAAAAATATTTTTATTTTTCAATATAATCTCCCGAAACTTCAATACACTTAGTCCAACGCTTATCAAGCAATTCTATCCCTTGATTAAAATAGTTTTCCTCAAGGTCTTCAAAATAGTGGTTTACAACTGTAATAGCATCTTCATTTGAGGTAAAACGCTTGCCAGCAAGGAATTTTTTTAGATTTGGGAACAGGTAAAAGTCACTGGGAGCTTAATCAGGAGAATAAGGTGGGTGGTCAAGCAACTCGTACTTTAATTCGTTGATTTTAGCCATTGTTAAAACACTCTTGTGCGTTGTCTTGATGAAAAATTATTTTTGTGTGTTGTCAGCCAGGACGTTTTTCTCGAATTTGTACATTTAATTGATCTAAAAGCTTGCAATAGTACTCTGAATTTATTGTTTTACCCTTTTGCAGATAGTCAATCAATAAAATACCTTTGAAGTCCCAAAAAACCGTTGCCATAACCTTACCAGCCGATTGAATTGTTGTTGCCTTCTTTGCGGCACCTGCTCCAGCTTCAGTCCATTGTTTGGATTGTTCTTTTGTCTCTGGAGTATAGTGGTGGATCCATGTCTCATCAACAGTTATGAAACGACGCTTAAAAGCCGCTGAAAACGATCCAAACAAGCTTTAGAAATGTTCCTTCTTATGCGTTTTTGGTCGACTGTTAACAAGTGCGGCACCCATCTTGCAGAAAGCTTTTTCATCTGTAGTTCTTCATGCAAAATTAAATGGACTCGATCATTTGAGATGCCCATGATATTAGCTATTTCACGCACTTTTATTCGTCGGCCATTGAATACCATATCATGAACTTTGGCTACGATTTCTGTTGTTGTTGCTGTTTTTGGACGTCCACTACGTGGTTCATCAATGATTGTACGACCAAGTTTAAATTCAGCAACCCAATTTTTTACTGTTGCATATGAAGGAGCACTTTCACCTAACACATTCACCATATCATTATGAATTTCTTGTCCCGATAAACCTTTTTTATGTAAATATTTAATGACATCACGCATTTCTAATTTTTCCATTGTAAAAAAATCGCGGATTCGTCTTTGGGAACACCTGTTTCTATATGAAGGAGTTGCCAGATCGAAACAAAATTTAACATGTGTTCATAGCAGAGATGGAAGTTTCCAAAACTTAACTTAACTTTTTTCTGTTTATACCGCGCTTTTTGTGCTAGGCTAAGAAGTTTCCGAACCGCCCTCGTATAGGGATTTTCAAAAAAAAAACATAAAAAATTTTGAACTAACTGACATTTTCTCGATTCTTCCTTAATCGGCATGATATGCTTCAATTGGTTTTAACGCTTTCGCCATCCCAAAAATTGGCAGCACTGCCAGTGTGTACATGGCACACTCTGAGTTAGTTAACTAAATCACACACACGCTCACTCATACAAATGTACATCAACATTGTCGCACACACACATCCATATACAACTGTGTTGTGTGCAGGAACGCATATTAATCATGTTGGCATGCAACAAAAGTGGCATTCTCCACTCATTCGTGCTTCTCGTACTTCGAACTGTTCACAGTTTCTATTTGTTTCTTCATGATTGTACATGTGTATGTGTGCTGGAGTAAGTTTGTGAAGCGAGAAGTCTTTTCGTCCCTAGCCAGTGTTGCCAATTTAGGGGATATACCATCAATTTAGGTATTTTTCTTTGAAAGTGTGTTTGGGGATATTTTAATTTACATGGAAATTGCAACTGCTTTTGAGGGAAGTTTCGGAACGAAAATGATAATTTTCCTTATATTTTATTTTGTGATTTTTGGTCATTCAACTTCACTGAATGAAATTTACTGAAGTACGAGTATACAATGAACTTGGCATTTTTTAAAACATTGAACCCCATTACGTGGTAAAACAGATCGTTTTAAAAAAAATCTCTTCTTGAAATTACTACTCCAGGCCGAATTTTATATACCCCACACCGATAAGCAAATACTTAACAAAACGTAATATTTTCTTTACAGTCAGTCTCTTAAATTATATTTGTCGTAGATCCATAAAATATATATTCAAGTTTACAGGAACGTACGAAGGCATATCAATAATTCGATGACTTTTCGAATAAAACACAGTTTATTTTACGAAAAAAAAATATTTTTTCACATAATCTCCATTTAGTTCAATACACTTAGTCGAACGTTTCTCCAATTTTTGAATCCATCCCCAAAATTAGAATTTTTCGATGTCCATAAAATAGGCATTTGTTTGGCCAATAATTTCATTGTTGGAGCTGAATTTTCACCGAGTCATTTCTTTAGGTTTTAAAAATACGAGATAGTCACTGGGGGCTAAATTCAACGTATAAGGAACCAATTCGTAACCCTGCTCAAGCAATGTTGCCATTGAGACTTCACACGTGTGCACTAGGGGTGGGATAGTGTTATATAGAGATTCTTAGTAGTAAGATTTGTGTATGACTCACCCCCGTATTTTGTGGGGTTTGAAAAAAAAATGCGTGGGCCAAAAAATGGGGGAGGTGGAATCGGGGCAAGTGACAGCTCATCGAGGTCAAAGGTCGTGGGATGGGGGAAAATATTCACAAAAAGGCCCGGAACTACCTTGGAGTCAAACCTAGAGGGGTAAAATGTATGACCGACCACCATTAACTTTTCCCTTCCAACATTTTTTCCAAACATAACTTCCCCCTATCTTCAACCCCACAGGAGGGCTCCCCTACATTTTTTTTTTTAAATTACCTGCCACTACCCCAAAATTGCCTCTAGAGGAGTTAAATAAATGTGAAACTAACTTCCAATATTTCTGCAATTCCAACAGTTTCTCAGAACAAGTCCACACTCTATCTTCACTTTACCGTTAAGGGAGTCCCCATACAAATGTTTGTCATGACTAGCCTCTATCGCTTACCCATAAGAAAATTCCAATGCAAAATGCACTTAAAACGACCAAACAAAACAAAATTCACCACCAAATAATATTTTCGTTTAAATTTTCTGTTATTATTAAAAGTAAAAATACATGTATTTAAAATTCCAAATTTTTTATAGTACGAAAATGTTTGTCAAATGAATTTAATTTGTTCATGTGATGGATATTTCTTCGGACTTTCGGCGACGACCTCAAGTAACAATATTTGTCATCATCGTTAGGGCAAATTTACATTGCTTGAGGTCGTCGCCGAAAATTTAAAGCAAATTTTTTTTTGTAGGGGAGCACCCTACAAAAAAAAATAGGGAAAAACTAATGGGGGTCGGTCAAACGTTTTACCCCTCAAGGTGCGACTCCTAGGTAGTTGCAGGGCTTTTTGTGAATATTTTCCCACGACCTTTGACCTCGATGAGCTGTCACTTGCCCCGATCCCACCTCCCCCATTTTTTAGCCCATGCACTTTTTTCCAAACCTCACAAAATAAGGGGGTGAGCCGTATCAAAATCGAAAACTCATCCACTATCCCACCCCTAGTGTGCACCCGTGCATTATCTTGATGAAATATAACATCTTGTCTTGGCCATATGGAGTTCTTTTTTTTTAAATCTCGTGAAATCGGCCCAATAACTTGGCATAATATTCGCCGTTTATTGATTTTCCCTTTTCAAGGTAATCGTTTTGGATTATCCAGTACACATTCCAAAAAACTGTTGCCTTACCTCACCTTATTGGACGACAAAATCACCTTGGCCTTCATCGGAGCCGGTTCACCCCATTGTTTTGACAGCTGCTTGGTCCCCGGAGTGTTGTAATGGATCCATGTTTTATCCACAGTTACAAAACGCAGCAAAAAATCATTCGAATTGCGGTTAAACAACCCCAAAAAACCTTTGAAGTTGTCACACGATTACGTTTATGGTCAATATAGAGCAAACGCGGCAGACACATCTTGCAGACAGCTTTCTTAAACCCAACTGATTATGTATAATCGAAACAATACTACCATATGAGATGCGTATGGCTTCAGCAATTTCACGCACTTTTACTCTTTGATCGGCCAACAACATATCGTGGATTTTTTTTGACATTTTCAGGTGTATTAAACTCAGCGTCATTTGTACTGGCGCCACCACAACGAAAGTCAGTAAACCACTTTTTTACTATTGAAATCGATGGTGCAGTGTCCCCATAGTATTTATCAGGTTTTACCTTGGTTTTATTGACGTTTTTCTCCACATAAAATAATGTTTAATGAGGACTCTAAATTCACTTTGTTTCCATTTTTAACAAAATCCACGAGGTTGTATATTTTGAACAGCTGTTCACACAAACTAAATGACGGAACTCTCTCAAAATTTGACAGTAGTCTATTAACAGATGGTATTTGATATATTATATATATAGATACGAGAGAAGTTGGAAAAACCATGGAATTATTGATATGCCCTCGTATTTAGCTCTCTAGTCAAAATAGGTCTTGTGTAGCACAGCTCTAAAGCAATAAACTTTGAGTCCAAAAAATGTCATAATGCTAGCCTCTTGATCCTCGTAAAATTCTAAGACGATCTAACCATTTTGTCCGGCTGTCCGTCTGTTGAAAACAAGATAGTGCCTGCATGAAAACAGCTAGGAAGCTGAAATTTGGCACACACATGTGTAGTTAACCTAGCATGGTTGGTATCGAAAATGGGCTATATTGCTCTACGGAAAGTTGGTGTCGGAGACCCTCAACCGACACTACCTCATAAAAATTTGTTTTTTATTTGGAAATATCCGTCCAGTTTCTTGAGCAAAATCACTGAAATTTTGCAGATAATAATCTCTATATAGGCGCAATCATCTATGTAAAAATGGTTTAGATTGGGCCACCATTTCTTGTACCTCCCATACAAACGGCCTTATGGGCCTTGAAAAATAATATGACTATAACTCACCACAAACTTGACCTATCGAAATGAAATTTTACAAATCAAGATTTCTATATACAACACACTTCTACGCTGAATTCGATTGAGATCGGAAAAGTCCTACTGGTACCTCCAACACTAACGGTGTCATAGGCCTTGAAAAATAATATGACAATAACTCACCACACACTTGACCTATCGAGACGAAATTTTCGGCATAAAGATTAATATATAGAACAGACTTTTGCGCTAAATTTGTCTAAGATCGGAAAGGCTCTACTGGTACCTCCCAAACAAACAGTCTCATGGGCTTTGAGAAATAATATGACAATAACTCACCACCTATCGAAATGACCTATCGAAATGAAATTTTGCACATAACGATTTCTATATAGAACACACTTCCGCACCAAATTTGGTTTTATTTGGGAATCTGGTGGAGGGTATCCAAAGTTCGGCACAGCCAAACTTAACATTGTTAACTTGTTATTCTTCTAATACTCTTATTATTCTTAAATCGAGTCAATATAAGGAAGTTTAGAATTTAGCGAATTTCACGCACTGGGTGACAAAATGATATAACCCTCTTACCTAGTTGTAGGGTGACTACGGCCTTTTACTGTACAGGAAGGCCATAGCCAAAACAAATGGTGGCCACATCGGGGAAAAGCGAATAGATTTTGAAATTTTGATTGTTCCCACACGGTTCGTAATCTGAATCAATCAAAAATAATTTCACACAAAAATATATGGTCGTTTTGCCATTCACCAAAGCCAATTGGACCCCATTAGGTTTACAGTATGGTGTGGGTTCACATCTGCAAATATAATCGGGCCCTACTTCTTCGAGAATGAAGATGGAAGTGCTGTAACCGTAAATGGAGAGCGGTATCGGTTTATGATAGAACATTTTTGTCGTCCTGCTCTTGTAAACAGACCTGAGATGTCCACTGCCCACACTACCCATTGTGTCAACGGCACTTTTAAGTCAAATTTATGGAGAGCTAATAATTTCCAGAAATTCGGAAACTATTTGGCCAGCGCGATCGATAGATTTGTCAGCACCCGTCTATTTTCTGTGGGGTTTCTTTGACGGAGCGAGTATATGTGAACAAGCCTGAGACAATCTTTTAGAACAAGGCCAACATTGTAGCAGAAATGAGAAAAAAAAATTGAAAAACGAAAAAGCAATTAAAGTTTTTAACCCCATGGTAACTTTTGGCCTTTATTATTACTTTTAAAAACCCATATATCCGAATTTCGTTCCCCTAGGTCCCATTTTGGCCGGTGTAAGTTACAAACTGGCAAAAGTCTTCAATATAGGTTCACATTTATGTTTGTTAGAAAATGAGCCTGTTCTTAGATACCGAAACATTTTGAACGACGCCCCAGAAACCATAAATTATGCCCATTGGTCAGCCTCCAATTCAGCCAATTGGTAAAATTTTTGTCATATTCAGATTTGTCAGAAAATTCCACTGTTTCTAAGTACTCATATCTCCATGTTCGAAAGGACATATTTTTCAGTGCCCTAGGGACCTTAACCCCAAACATGTCCCCAAACATTTTGAACGACGCCCCAGAAACCATAAATTATGCCCATTGGTCAGCCTCCAATTCAGCCAGTTGGTACAATTTTTGTCATATTCAGATTTGTTGGAAAATTCCACTGTTTCTAAGTACCCATAACTCCATGTTCGAAAGGACATATTTTTCAGTGCCCTAGGGACCTTAACCCCATGGGTCAGGGCCTTAAATTTCTTCTAATCTAAATTAATGTTACATCCTGATTTGAGACGAAATGTACAGGCATGTCACAGAATACAATTCCGATCGAAAGTGGTTTCACTTCCGTATTTTGCTTCTCCAGAAAAATAATTCCGAAAGATTTGGTCGGAATGAAACCATATACTTTTAGTTTCATAAACACAAAAAACTTTGATAAAAGTACTTTTTCTGAATAAAGATTATTGTAAATTTAATTACGTTAAATTTTTGCTTAGTTAACATTTATTTTAATAAATCTTTTATATTTTCAATAGTACTAAGACAACAATACAAGCCAAATAATTGCCTTGAACGAAATAAACTAAAATCAAAAAAAAAAAATTTGGAAAATTAATTTATATTGTTTGTGATCGTCTTTTGCTGTGGCTTGTAATATTCTGGCTGACGAAAATAAAACAAATAAGAAATGTGAGTATAGGGGAAAGCGTAGAAACGTTGCTCAAGATAAAATTGTTGTCGAGTTTATGGAGTGACACAATGATATAGCCAGAGGATTCGTGAAGGGAGATCAAGTGGTTGTAGAAGCGCTTTTGATAGAATTAACAGAAACATTTAATTCTTTTGAAACACCACGCAAACATTGTCATGGCCAGGTGAAGAAGAAACTGTGCGTGAAGAAGAAACTGTGCTACAACAAAAACGAAATTTGTAAGAAGGTGTTGGCCCATATAACAAATATGTACTGTCCGAGGTTGAGGAAGCTGTTGTTAGAGTCTCCGGAATGCAAAGAAGTGTAGATGGCGTTGGTGGCGCCAAAAGTTTTGGAGAAGCGGATCTGATCGCGTACATTTGTGAATCTGACAAAGAAAACGACGAAGATCTTGATTTTATTCCCTCAACATCTGACAGTCCTAGGGAAAAAGGAAATGATTTGGTAAGAAAGCGAAGTGTAACACCATTAGAGTCGACTTTCCTGCACACCATCTCCTACTCCTAAGCGCCACAGAAAACGTACTCCACATGTGTCCAAACCGGAATTGAGCAGCCTTTTAGAAGAAGAAAATAAACACTTGGTGAAAATTGCTAAGTTGCTGGACGAGCAACGTGTCAACAACAAAGTGGAAAATGCTTTAAACCATACGGAAGAACATCGCGCTGATGCGAAAAATAAATGAAAAATTAGATAGGCTGTGCCATATTTTGGAAGCCCATTATAAAGTGAAGGAACTATTGTTAAACAATTTTTGTAAAACTAATTTCCTTAAAACATATGGTTTTTGTTTTCTCATATGCATAGTCGAACGGAATCTGAAGGAGGTAAAACAAAACCGACCGGAATGATAAGTATGGAATTAAAATCATTCCGATCGATTTCTGTGACAGGCCTGTTAATTGTTTTTAATACCTATAGTTCAAGTTGGCCTTCTTGGGCCAAAGCTTATATGGGTTCAGAATCCCAAATTGGCCCAAATCTTAGATATAGGTGCATATTTGCTTTTGTGAGATGATTTCACCGTTTCTGAATACCCATCTGTCGCCGAACATTAAGATTTTAGGACCCCAGGACCCATTGGCCACGGCCGAATGACCATGGGATGGTTAAAGAATTTACAACTACAAACTCTAAAAAAAAGACTTGTTAAGTTAATTAATTAAATTACATTTTAAAAAAATAAAAAAAAAATCGATCAGGACTTTTTTGGCCCTCAAAGATAACTTTTTTAATTTTGTCCAATTAAAGATGAATTGGATTCTGTTCATGGTGATAATGCACCATCATACTCCACCGTGAAATCCTGGGTTCAACAATTTAAAATGGGTCGTTCAAGTACGGAAGATGAACAACGCTCTGGAAAACCGAAAACTGCCACTACTATTGAAAACATTAGAAAAATATTTAATGAAGTGACTAAAGATAGACGAATAAAGCTCAGAGAACTTGCTGATATTGTTAAAATACACGAAAAACAAGTCTGGAGTATTTTACATGATGAACTCCACATGAAAAAGCTATCCGCAAGATGGGTGCCGCGTTTGTTGACTTTGCACCAAAAAATCATCCGTTGGACCAATTCCGAGGAGCTTTTAGCGATTTATCAGCGTAATCCAATAGAGTTCTTGCGCCGATTCATAACTGTTGATGAAACATGGATCCATCACTACATCCCAGAATGCAAAGAACAGTCAAAACAATGGATAGAAGCTGGTAAAAGTGGTCCCAAGAAGGCGAAAACTGCTAAGTCAGCAGGAAAAGTAATGGTCACAGTATTTTGGGATGCAAGGGGTATAATATTTATTGATTATCTTGAGAAAGGAAAAACTATAAATAGTGAATATTATTGTGCATTATTGGATCGGTTGAGTGAAGAAATCAAGATAGAACGACCGCATTTAGAAACCAAAAAGTTCTTTTTCATCAAGATAATGCTCCTTCACACACTGCATTTTTAACTCAACAAAAACTGGCCGAATTACGATTTGAAATTGCTCCGCATCCACCACATATAGTCCAGATTTAGCTCCTTCTGATTATTTCTTGTTTCCAAATTTAAAAAAATTTCTCGGTGGCAAAATATTTTCTTCCAATAGCGAGGTTATTGCTGAAACTGAGGCATATTTTGAAGGTCTTGAAAAATCTTATTTTTCGGATGGAATTAAAAAACTTGAAACACGTTTGATGAAGTGTATTGAGTTGGAAGGAGATTATGTTGAAAAATAAATAATAATAATTCCAAAAAAAAAAACGGTTCTTTTTATGTTAGGCCAGTTACTTTTGCGGTCGCCCTTATATTCCCATCCTTTGGTGGAAAGTTTAAAAGAAAATTATAACCTACAGCATCAAGATCCAAACATAATTGCGTCCTGTAGTTTGATTAGAATGCAGACGGACAGAAGGACTTCGATAAATCGAATCTGCTCCTGATTCTTAGTCGATCGGTACACTTAAAAGTAAGTCTAGCTTTAATATTTTTGATAGTTACAAACATTTGCCATTAAACATTTCGACTATTTCCGACTGCAGGTCAAAATTAAATTATGACAAATTCTGGATTTTTTGGATTTTAGGGATTTAGTGATCTAACTCAAAGTATTAACACTGGCAACACTATGCACATTGAGGCAGTGGCATCACTGTCCAATCGTGTGTATTAGGAGGGATGTGCAAATGTTTACTCACGCAAAGTACTTCATTACTATGCCATTTGTTAACCATAAATGTACATTCATTCATTCGTTCGTTCGTTCGTTCAAATCGTTCGACAGCATATGATTCATGTGTTTGTGTTAGTATGCATTTGTTGGTTTTGTGCACGCATATAAATGTACTCGTATGTGTATGTGTGTGTAAACCAACATCTGTATGTATTTTATTGCAATTGGCTTAATTATGAGGTTAAAAGTAAGACTGGAGTCAGTAGAGCTTGGGTCTTTCTGGAGATGTGGGACAATTAACACACAAACACACACCGCTAGGAGGAGAATTCGTAATGAAAATATCAAGTCTCATTTGAAAGAGGCAACAGTTTTAGTAAACTTAATAGGGCACATTGTAAAATTTTAATAATGTGGGCTAATGTAGTGGTGTGATGGAAAAAAGTGCGTCTGCATAAATCAACTGTCAATCAAATCTTCTGACGGCCCAAACTCCTGGAATGTATCTACGGGTAGCAAATCGATTTTAACCTTCTCTATCTACATCAACGACAAAGCTGCATTCGACATTCCACTAAGAGCTAAATTTTTTCAAATTGTGTCAGCGTATGCGTTACTATGCGTGCCTTTGTAGAACTTAGTGACCCCAATCCTCTCAGACCAGATGACATTTGCAGAACTTAGCCATTTACGTTCGTGCTATTAGTCTAAAAGCTGTAACATTACAGAGTGAAATAATTATCTACCATAGACTGCCAGCACTCTAAAGACATACAAATTGACAAGCTTTCGTTAGAAATCAGTCCGAACTACAAATATTCGCTTGGATTAACATGCTTTTTTTCTTTACTCATAGGCCGAGCTATTTTTTATGCGGCAAGGAAAATTTTTTATGAAATAAGGTGGAAAGTGGGTTTTTTTAGACTTGTGCTTTTCAGTATGGCCACACTCTTTTTAGAGTTCATCTTTATGACAGCTGTCACTTGGTTTATGCCTTGTTCAGCGATGAAGCTCACTTCTGGTTGAATAGGAACGTTAATAATCAAAATTGTCTCATTTGGAGTAATGAAAATCCACAAGCCAATGTTGAGACGCCGTTACATCCTTAAAAAGTCACTGTTACAGTTACAGTCAATGGGGAACGCTTTAGAATCATGCCTGAATTACAGGATGTTGATGTGGGTGGTGGTGCCAACAAGACGCCGCTACATGCCATACAGCCATCGAAACAATCAATTTATTGAAGGAAAGTTTTGGTGAGCGCGTTATTTCGCGTCGTGGGACTGGGGCGTGGCCTCCAAGATCATGCGATTTAACACCACTGGACTATTTTTTGTGGGATTTTTTGAAGTCGCTTGTCTACGCAAATAAGCCCGTCTTTTAAGAGAATATTCGGCGCGTTATTGCTTACATACGGCCCCAAATGCTGTTAAAAGTGGTAGAAAATTGGTCCAAACAATTATCTTTATGACATAATAAAGCTTATTTCTTGGCCATAACATTAAATTACGAGGGTTGCTATATATGTGACGGGCAAAATTGAAAGGCACCTAAGGTTAAAAACCAGTTTTGTTCAGGAGAGCCATTTTAAAGATTAGGCCCCTTCCTTGCTGCGCTTAGAATTGTCGACTTCACTTTCATAAAACGTACATATCTCTGGGAGGGAACACTTTTGGGACATGGGATCGGTCTCATTCGATGCTCAGATGTTGTCCACATCAAAAAAAGTGAAAAGTTGATGAAAAGTTTTGTTCAGGAGAGCCATTTTAAAGATAAGTCCCTTTCTATTTGCGCTTAGAATCGTCGACTTTACTTTCATAAAACACGCATATCTCTGGGAGGGAACACGTTTGGGGCATCTCATTCGATGCTCTGATGTTATCCACGTCAAAAAAAAAAAGAAAAAGAAAAATGAAAATTAATTTTTTCACCCATAGGTCCCTTTCTCTATGCGCTGTCACATATATTTATGGATCCCGCACAGTTTGACAATCGCTCAAAAAAAGGCTCGGTGCAAAGAAATTTTTAAAAAACGTATATAAGATCGTCACAGGTGACGAATCATGGATCTATGCATATGAGCCCGAAACAAAACAGCAATCGACCGTGTGGGTCTTCGAAGACGAGCCAAATCCAACGAAAGTCGTTCGTGGAAGAAGCACTTCGAAGCAATAGGTCGCCTGTTTCTTCGGCAAAACTGGTCCTGTGGCGACTGTTCCGCTTGGGCAAAGTAGGACGGTCAATTCTGAGTGGTACACCACAATTTGTTTGCCTGAAGTTTTCGGAGAAATTCCAAAAATAAAAAAGAGAAGAGGAATCATTGTGCACCATGACAATGCGAGCTGTCACACATCGGCGAAAACCAGCGCCTTTTTGGCCGGCCAAATTGATGGGTCATCCGCGGTACAGCCCTGACTGGACACCCAATGACTTCTTTTTAGTCCCGCACATCAAGAAAAAAAATTCGTGGTCAACGATTTTCGTCGCCAGAAGATGCTGTTGAAGCGTTCAAAACCAGGTTTTGGAGGTGTCCCAATCGAAGTGGAAAAAGAGCTTCCACAATTGGTTTGAGCACATGCAAAACTGTATAAAACATGCTGGAAAATACTTTTAAAAACAATAAAACCATTTTTGATGCTAAATATTCGTATTTTCATTATAAGGCCAGACATATTTATAGCAGCCCTCGTACGAGTATGATTTGGTGTAAAACTAACGAAGATGCAGCAATTAACCGCCGCGTGTCGCACAAGATTTAGAGTTATTCAAAACTAAAAAGCGTTTATCCCACAACTCTCGTCATCAAATTCGGTGCCCTTCATAACTTCAAAAATACCACACATCGATCATTAAACAATTTTGAACACTTTTCTTTAAATAATTACGCTGAAGAGTTTCTTTAAATTTGTTAATATTTATTATTTTACAATAAATAATTAGCCGTTTTTTGCAAAATCCGCATTTTTCACTTTCACAAAGTGTTAAAATAATCTTTGAACAAATGTTAAAAAAGAAACAAGGTCTCAAATCCGACTATGATCACCTAAGCATAAAAATTAAAAATTTTGAAAACCCCTCTCATATTTGCAACTAAAATATAAGTCATTCTACCTTCAGCCGTACTCGTCCTGGGCCTTTTCTTACCCGCTCTGGTTATAATAAATCATTAAATTTAAAACTCGCTACATCATATTTTCGCTTAGTAATCGGAACACGTCCCACTCGATGTTGCCAAGAAATTGTATCAAAAGTTATGGCAACATCTTAAGAAACTTTGACAGTAAAAGATTAACTTTCTTAGGGTTACCTTATCACCTGCGCTGCTGCCTTTGAAAGTGTGAGTTTAATTTCGGTAGCCGTTTGTCCCTTGCTGTTGTGCCACTTGAGTTAAGAATTTAATATTAATTTACCTGAAAAGACATAAATACGTGCACACACATGAGTTAAGGGATTTAGTTTATAAATTTAGAAATATGTAATTAAGAAAATGTTGC
Organism: Hydrotaea diabolus; assembly: GCA_963513945.1. Taxonomy (NCBI): domain Eukaryota; kingdom Metazoa; phylum Arthropoda; class Insecta; order Diptera; family Muscidae; genus Hydrotaea; species Hydrotaea diabolus. Next base: position 125,479,953 of record OY740717.1, read on the forward strand.
AATTTTAGATTCTTGAGGTAAAAGAAAAAAATAACTTGAACAAATACAAGCATCAGCGACGTCATATTTAAATTATATTCAGCGTTGCCTTCCATCGGCGTGATAGGGAACTGTTTTCCGAATATGGTCGTTAAAGCACCCTCCTGATGCGGGGTGTGCAAAATTAAGAATCTAGGAAGTATGCCAGAGCAATTAATTACAGTCTGAACGACGTTACTTTCATCTTTCATATTTATTTCGGTTATCCATAGAAACTATGCAGAAACCATTATCACTCATTCGACCTTAAGTTACAATATTTGGTTTTCTTTTTTAAAGATTCAAGTCAAACTTTTTGCATTGAAAAGGAAAGGTTAGTATAACTTTAGCTATAAAACATTTCTGCATATTTTTGTAAAAAATTCAAAACCAATGCAACTTTTTGGCTAGGAACATTTATTGCTGGCTGGTTCCATTATTATTTAAAGATTCGTAATTCTCTGCTTACTAAGAAAGTATAAAAAGCAGCTGCATAGAGTTGCATTGCTTGCGTTTACCTAGTAGGGTCATAAACACTGTTACAACATTGAACACACCCATTTCATTAGAATAACTGAACATACCCCGTTTATTAATGTCATATGGGTTTTGAAAGCTAACCTCAATAGCGTTAGTCTGTAACGGGATTTTAAAATTGTTTCAACTTTCATCATGGAGTGGTCAGATAATGAGAACCGTATCGCTCTAATAGCGCTTTTCAAGTGTGAAATGAAAAAAGCGATATTTTCAAAACGCTCCGGCTACTAGGGATTAGCCGCACGTTCCTCTACCGATGCATAAAACTGTTTGAGGAGACTGGAAATGTAAAAGACCGCCACCGGCCGGGCCGCCCACTCTCCGTTCGAAAACCGCATGTCATCAAAGCCGTTAAATCAAGAATTCACAGATATCAGATCCGAAAACAGAAAATCATGGCCCATGAGATAAATATCACGCAAAAGTCCATGAGTCGAATTATTAAAAAGACTTGGGACTTGGGGCTTTCAAACGACGTACCAGACATTTATTGACTGCAGCTTAAAAAAAATAGGATTGAAGAATGAAAACGTCTTTTGGTGAAGCACGCTGATAACTTGCACAGAAATATTTTGTTCACTGATGAAAAACTTTTTACCGTTCAGGAAAAGTTTTACAAGCCAAATGATAGTGTATGCGCGGTCATCTAAGAAAGCATCTGAACTGATCCCCAGTGTGAAAAAGGTCATCACCCAGCTTCAGTCATGGTTTGGTGGGGTACCTCTTACGATGGAGTCACTGACCTGCATTTCTGCGAACAAGGAGTCAAAACATCGGCAAAGTTTACCATAAACCGTTTTGGAAGCAGTTGTGAAGCCTCTTAACAATTCCCTGTTCCAAAACCAGCCATGGACTTTCCAGCAGAATTCTGCGCCGACCCACAAGGCTAAAACGTCCCAGGCCTGGCTTCGAAACAATTTGCCAGCGTTCATTTCCTCAGAAGAATGGCCCTCAGGCAGTCCAGATTTGAACCCATTGGCTTACAAATTGTGGACGGTTTTGGAGGACAAGGTTTGTCACAAAAGATACCCCAACATTGGACCTCTTAAGACTGCTTTGGTTCGAGCTGTGGCCAATTTTCCAATGGACGAGGTTCGTGCAGCTATTGACGATTGACCAGTGCGACTTAAGGCGTGTGTAAAGGCAAAAGGCGGGCATTTCGAATAAGTAGATTCTTTTTGGATACAATATACATCAATAAATATATTAAAAAATATTTGGTCCAAAAACATTCAGTACTTTTTATTTTACAGCATAAAAAGTGTTAACAGTATTTATGTTCCTACTAAGTAAATATTATAGGTTTTATACGAGTACATAAATTGTGTTATTATAAATATTATAGGTTTTATATGTTGATGTTGGTATAACTAATATTATGTTACAACAGTCAACTAAACAGGGTTCGGTCACTACAAAGAACTAATCTGTTGTCACCACTTATAATTGGTACCAAAGTAACATGTACATCACAATTAGTTGGTTGTAATTAACGCCAGTTCTCGCATCCAATAGATAAACTGAATTCAGTTTGTATAACTGTGTTATTGGCTGTAAATACCGGGCTATAGTTGTAGCAACCATCATACGCTATCTCGAACCATGTTACCATCAGTAATATGGAATATTGGTAATTGCAACAGAAATTCGGTTTAACCGGATTGTTTTTTAACTGATTTTATCTCTGTGTGTGGGTATTCTAAGGCTTCTCGACGATCAATGCGGATTTACTATCACTAGATGGAAGCTTTCCTTCTTATCATAAACGAAGCCCAAACTAAGAAGCAATTACGATGCGAAGGGTCGTGTACCTACAATTGCTGAGACAATTGGACCTGGTAATGCGCATCCAGCTGGTGTGATACAACTTGAGTTTTTGAAATCGTTGCGGTATTTAAGGACTGAGTTGCACACTCACGGATACGGCTGCCACATTAACAGTGCGCACCATAATACGACGGCAACTGTGAGTGTTGTCTGCTGGCATACATCACTACCTTTTCCACAGGTACATTGGGCCAAAGCTATAGCCTTGCTTAATTCTAAGTTCATTTTTTCTCGTTTATTATTTCCGTTTCGTTTGGACAGGTAACACAGACGCGTGGGGTGGGTTTTGTAACATGTCCTGTCATGGACAGCATAAATATATGGTATACAGGATCGTAAAATGTATGCTGGAACCACAATATGGTTGAGTGGGATTAACATATTTTTGCATGAGATGGTATATTGATGACACTGTGGTCACTTAGGATTTTTGTGTGCTAATTGAGGGATGTCTTTAGATGGTAGCCACAGACATAAATTCAACTATAATTTAATGTTCTTTTTAATATGGTCACCCTAGCCATTTTTTTGTATGTACTAACATACGCATAGAACAGATTCGTTCCCACAAACGATTTTTTTTGTATCAAATTGAATAATTGGTTTGCATGTTCAAGTATCCATTAGTGCAATCAAATGTTAGTTGGTGCTTTTAATGTTCGGAAAACTGATATAGGGGTGCAAGCGACAAAGTAGCTACATATGCATAATAAAATGATATTTGAATTGTAGTTTTTAAATACTTAGTAGGGACATAAATACTGTTACACACGTTTTATGCTGTAAAATAAAAAGTACTGAATGTTTTTGGACCAAATATTTTTTTTTATATTTAATGATGTGTATTGTATCCAAAAAGAATCAACTTATTCGAAATGTCCGCCTTTTGCTTTTTCAAACGCCTTAAGTCGCACTGGCCAATCGACAATAGCTTCACAAACCTCGTCCATTGGAAAATTGGCCACAGTTCGAACCAAAGCAGTCTTAAGAGATCCAATGTTAGGGTATCTTTTGTGACAAACCTTGTCCTCTAAAACCGTCTACGATTTGTAATCCAATGGGTTCAAATCTGGACTGCCTGAGGGCCATTCTTCAGAGGAAATGAACGCTGGCAAATTGTTTCGAAGCCAGGCCTGGGACGTTTCAGCCTTATGTGCCGGCGCAGAATCCTGCTGGAAAGTCCATGGCTGGTTTTGGAACAGGGAATTGTTAAGAGGCTTTGAAACAGCTTCCGAAAGGGTTTTTTGGTAAACTTTGGCCGATGTTTTGACTCCTTGTTCGCAGAAAAGCAGGTCAGTGACACCATCATTAGGGACATCCCACCACGACTGAAGCTGGGTGATGACCTACTTCACCCTTGGGATCAGTTTAGATGCTTCCTTAGATAACAGCGCATACACTCTATCATTTTGCCTGTTAAATTTTTCCTGAACGGTAAAAATTTTTTCAGCGGTGAACAAAATTTTTTGTGCAAGTAATCAGCGTGCTTCACCAAAAGAAGTTTGCATTTTTCAATCCTTTTTTTTAAAGCTGTAGTCAATAAATTTCCGGTACGTCGTTTGAAAGCCCAAGTCCCAAGTCTTTTTTAATAATTCGACTCATGGACTTTTGCGTGATTTTCTGTTTTCGGAGCGGATTTCTTTGTATTCTTGATTTAATGGCTTTGATTACATGCGGTGTTCGAACAGAGCGTAGGTGGCCCTACCGGTGGCGGTCTTTTACATTTCTAGTCTCCTCAAACAGTTTTATGCATCGGTAGACGAACATGCGGCTAATCCGTAGTGGCCGGAGCGTTTTAAAAATATCGCTTTTTTCATTTCACACTTAAAAAGCGCTATTAAAGCGATACGGATCTCATTATCTGACCACTCCATGGTGAAAGTTGAAACAATTTTAAAATTGCGTTACAGACTAATGCTATTGAGGTTAGCTTTCAAAGCCCATATGACATAAATTGGGTATGTTCAGTTCTACTATTGAAATGGGTGTGTTCAATGTTGTAACAGTATTTGTGTCCCTACTAAGAATATTGCCAATATCTATACCCTTCTATCCTAAGTATGATGGAAGGTACAAAAATAATACATACATAAAAAGGAGTCACTCAATTGGATACGAGGGTTGCTATTAAAAATCCGGCAACAAAAACACAATAATTCATCATTGGAAATGGTTTTATTGGTTTTTTAAATATTCTGCTTTAAGATCAATAAACTTTTTCATGCGCACAAAGCAATCTTCGAAACGCTTTTTCCACTTCGATTGAGACACCTCCAAAACAAAATTTTTTAACGCTTTAACAGCTGCTTCGGGCTATGAAAAACGTTGCTCTCGATTTTTTTCTTGATGATAGGGAATAAAAAGAAGTAATTGGGTGCCAAATCAGGGCTGTACGGTGGATGGCCCATTAACTCGACTTCTTGAGTGGTCAAATAGCTCATCGTTTCAGCTGATGTGTGAGAGCTCGCATTGTCGCGATGCAAAATGATTCGTCTTCTCTTATTATCATTCCTCACATCTTCGAACACTGTTGGCAAACAGATGGTTGTATACCACTCAGAATTGACCATCCTACGTTCCACTAAAGGCACTGTGGCAACATGGCCGCAAAAAAACGCAATCATTTGCTTCGATGTACTTCTTCTACAAACAACTTTTGTTGGATTTGGCTCGTCCTGAAAGACCCATACGGTCAATTGCTGTTTTGTTTCGGGTTCATATGCATAGATCCATGATACGTCACCTGTGACAATGTTATACACTACCTTTGAGCTACTTTAGTTATACTTTTTCAACATCTCTTTGCACCAATCCATACAAGCTTTTTTTGAGCATTCGTCAAATTAAGTGGGGTCAAACGAGAACAATTTTTTCCACGGCCAAATGAACGTGCAATATCTTATTGATGCTTGTCATACTAATGCATAAGGATGCCTCAATCTTACGGTATGTCAAATGTCAGTCTTGCTTAATCAGTTCACGCACAGCATCGATGGTTTCTGGTAAAGTGACAGAAGTTGGACGTCCTTCAGGAAATTCATCCTGGAGCGAACGGCGTCCGAGACTGAACTCTTGGTACCAGCGATTAACAGTGGTTTTTTAAGGTGCTTCATCGCCAAAAGTCAAAACAAGTTGATTTAAACACTCTTGTCTCGCCAAAAATGGTAAAAAATCATCGCACGAAAATGTTCACGGGATAATTCCATTTTTTGACTGAGATGAATTTTTCAACAACCAATTCGACCTCAAATGACAAAACGTTCTGGGTGAATTGTCAAAGTTTCCAATGAAAGTTCCAGTTCGCAACTGGGAACAATAGTATTATATAAAATATAAATAGCAACCCTCCCTCGTCCTTAAGATTATAGTTCAAAGGTTAACTTGATGACAAAAAATACATTTCTAGCCACGCCCATTTTGGTAACTTCCACGCAAATCAGACAGTATCAGTGCAACTTGGAGCCACACCCAGGGCGTAAAATTCATTGAAATTGTGAACACCACAATATTTAAATGGCATTGTACTGGCATACCTCTCATGCAAATGCAGCATTCCGGAATTTTGCATTAAAGATGTTTAAACCTACTAGTAAGATTACCTCTTTCCTACTACCTGGATATAGAAATATCCATAAATTCCGATTCCATCTGATTAATTCACATTTCCATCTATCAGAACATGCGAGTATTCAAGCACATTCGTTACATGACCATGTGTCCCCAAAAATGCAAAATGAGTTGCTGATAATCAAATTTATACGTGATAAACATGCGAAAAAGATAAGAAAAGAAAAACGCATACGTATTTGCAAATAAACTCGATTCACCCAAAAAACAAAATAAAAAGGAAATACTGAAATGCAAAACTGGTGTTTCCATATTTACGATTATCATCATCTTTCTTAATACAATTCCCTGTGAAATATTTGTTAACAAATAAACATTACACAAATGATTTGAGCACAAACGTGTTCCTCCAACGCCGGGAAGGACGACGTAGAAGAAGACAAACAGTCTAAACGAGATAACTTCGGTACACAAAAAGAAGACAAAAAATGGAAGAGTTTATTTATTCCTTTAAACTAAAACGTACTCGTATGGTATGGAATATGAAATTGAGAACGAAAAGAATGGTTGAGAAATGCCGTTGGTGAAGTACAGCAGCAAGGATGAACTGTGCTCGAAACTGTCAAGGTCAACTCAGGAATGTCCTCCACAATGGAATGTGTTTCAAAGCACTGTGAGACACGTTTTCAATTTTTTTAACAAAATGGATGTATTCTTTATTTAAATAGAGCAAATGACTATTATAATGTATATGTGACGCGCAAAATAGAAAGGGACCTAAGGGTAAAACCCAGTTTTGTTCAGGAGAGCCATTTTAAAGATTTAAATACGTGTATCTTTGGTGTAGAATCGTCGACTTCACTTTCATAAAACGCGCATATCTCTGGGAGGCAACACTTTTGGGGCATGGGATCGGTCTCATTTGATGCTTAGATGTTGTCCACATCATAAAAAATAAAAGTGAAAATTGATTTTTTTACCCTTAGGTCCCTTTCTCTATGCGCTGTCATAGCTTCAAACATAGTCCCTCTTGTATGGAGGGCCTCCTATAGTCCATGGTTAAGAGACACACTTCCCAATAAAATCTTTAGAAAAATTCCATATATTGATTTTTTACGAAATTTAAAGTAATACATTTTTTCTGGTGATGTCCCCTGTTATGCAGTGCATTGCGCTGGTTAGTGGAAAATAAGGCAGCGGAGGTAGAAATGAGGAAGTAATGTTTATTGATATTTGTCTTGAATTATTGGATGTCGTAATTTGTAGGAAATACATTTGCCGGTTGTCAATTTCGCATACAGACAGTCCAGGCGAACAAACGAATTTGATCTATAGTGTACAAGGGCTGCTATAAATATTTTTGGCCTAAGAATGCAAATGCGAATATTTATCATCAAAAATAGTTTTACTGTTTTTCAAATTATTCTCCAGCATGATTTATACACTTTTGCATGCGCTCAAACCAATTGTCGAAGCACTTTTTCCACTTCGATTGAGACACCTCTAAAACATGGTTTTTGAACGCTTCAACGGCATCTTCTGGCGACGAAAATCGTTGACCACGCATTTTTTCCTGATGTGCGGCAATAAAAAGAAGCCATTTGGTGCCAAGTTAGGGCTGTACGGCGGATGACCCATCAATTCGACGTTTTGGCCGGTCAAAAAGGCGCTGGTTTGCGCCGCTGTGTGAGAGCTCGCATTTTCATGGTGCACAATGATTCGTCTTCTCTTGTTCGTTTTTCGAATTACTCCGAAGACTTCAGGCAAACAAATTGTGGTATACCACCCAGACGTCCTACGTTGCTCAAGCGGAACAGTCGTCACATGACCAGTTTTGCCGAAGAAACGGGTCACCATTTGCTTCCAAATGCTTCTTCCACGAACAACTTTCTTTGGATTTGGCTCGTTTTCGAAGACCCACACAGTCGATTGCTGTTTTCTTTCGGGCTAATACGCATAGATCCATGATTCGTACCTGTGACGATCTTATTTACATCCTTTAAAGCACCGCGATCGTATTTTTTTCAAAATTTCTTTGCACCAATCGACACCAGCCTTTTTTTGAGCGATTGTTAAATTGTGCGGGATCCAACGAGTACAAACTTTTTTTACAGCCAGGTGTTCATGCAATATCGAATTTATGTTGGTGGAAGAAATGCCCAAGGATGCCTCTATCTCACGGTATCTCACATGACGATCTTGCATTATCAGTTCAAGCACGGCATCAATGTTCTCTGGCACACCACCGATGTTGGACGACCTTCGTCTTTGAGCGAACGTCGGATTGAATTCATTAAACCAGTTTTTCACAGCGCTATAGGATGGTGCTTCATCGCCATAAAAAGATTTAAGTTCATCGATGCACTCTTGTCGTGATAATCCTCGTCGAAAGTTGTGAAAAATGATCTCACGAGTTTATTCCATTTTTTGTCAAATTGATTTTTTTCAAGTCACTGTAAACCACACAAATGATGGTCGTACGTCAAAACATTCTGAGTACGTTTACGCTAAAAAATGTCAAACTTTTCAATGGAAATGTCAGATGGCGCCAGGCAACACTTAGTGTTGCCTAGGGCAGTAATACATATATAGCAACCGTAAAAAATACAATTTTTCAAACAAAATGTTTTGGCTTTGTTTATCCGAAATATTTTTTATTAAAAACGCTTACGGTTTTTTAAACTGATTTTTTCCACTGTTAAATAAATCACTCATATTATTTTAAATTTATTAATCAAATTTTATTAAATAATTTTCATAATTCAAATCTATTGTTGACAACTCAACCCAATTCTACTAAATAACTTTAGGGATCATAGTAAAATTGTCTGTGATCAAACTCTGGTTGTAGGGATCATAACATGGTTGTGTGTGAATAATACTATGGTTGTAAGGATCATACTATGGTTGTATGTGAAACATACTATGGTTGTGAGGATCATAATATGGTTGTAGAGATCAAAGTATGGTTGTATTTGAGTCATACTATTGTTATGAGGAACATTATATTGTTGTACCACAACCATATACCCAACAATAGTGTGGTACTATGATCCTCACAACCATACTATGATATTTACAACCATAGTATGACACTAGTTTATAATATTGTTGTACCACAACCATATACCCAACAATAGTATGATGCCCTTCGAATATTGTTATCCCAACCATATTTTTTTTCTACTTGTAGAACAGCGCCACGCAACCCACATTCCGACGATGCTCCAGGGAGAATATAGAGTTGGATACCCCACTGCCACCTATTAGCACCATCGCTCTCCTTTCAACACGGTCAAGTAGCTCCATGGATGTTTTTGGAGCACCTGCCCATATACGAAAGTTCTGTTTCATCGTAGGACTGATGTAAGTTAGATAGATATTGAAGAGATCAGAGGAAGTGAAATATTTCTTGTAGCGCTTTTGAAAGTCTATACACTTGAGTGCTTCTTACGGCACTGCGAATATATGTCATGCCTAACGAGCATCACATTGTATCTTCATGCCCGAAACACCAAGAGCATCTGATTGTTCAGCAACCATACCACTGATAGATAATGACAAACCTAATGGTTCAGTGAATCGCTTGTAAGACAATAATCAGCATTTAAAGCTACTCCATTTATTCGACCCCAATTGGAAATGGCTTGTAAACCCTATCCAAGGGCCTGATCTTTAATTTGCCTTTTGTCCTTGAAGCCTTGGCCTACGGTTGAATGAATAAGAATGGCAGAGGTTGGTGTCATCAGCGAAGGATTAGATTGGATTTACAATCTGACCCATCACATCGTCAATGAAAATAAGAAATAAAGAGAGAGAAAGGACAAAGTCATGTGGTACACCTGCGGTCAGCCTATGTTTGCCGAAAAAAACCCATCTGCAGCAACTCTTATAGTGCGATCTCTGAGAAAGCTCGATATACTCGTAACTCGAGCAAAAGTATTACCGACACTAAAAGCGATCAACTTTGATATGAGTGCAACGTGCCCGACTCTATCAAAGGCCTTGGAGATATCCAGAGCCTCGAAACTGGTGCAGAGACCGACTCCAAAGCTCCGTAAAGAATGGGATCAGGACTCCCGAAGAACGTTTTTTGACGTAAGTCATACGTATTTATAATTTTGCACTATGGCATTGACACCACATGAACCCTTACAATTGCAGGACACTTTCTTTGTATTCCAATAAAATATCAATGATATCTTTAAACAATTTGATGTTATCACAGCGATGAAAAATAACTTAAAATCGGACCAGATACGAGTATGATTTAAAAATGTGTTTTTGTCTAGCTTAAACCTACATAATTATCTTTGGAGCACCATTAAACTAAATGGCGTTTTATTCCTTTTAATTTTCATTGTGCCCTAGAGACAATATTTAAATGCATTTTATTGTGTTAAATAATTCCTTGCCTTTTACATCTGAATTTGTAACTCTTTCGCTTAAAGACGAAAGAAGAAATTGTCATTTCGAGGCATTTAAATATTTAGTGCCGCACAACACTGGTTTACATTTTTAATTACATTCTTAGCTTTGGGCAAATATTGTCTATGCGTACACCGGGAGAAAAACATCAAACGTACTTATTGCAGGCAGACAAGTTTTATCAAAAATGTTTAACTTTAAAACAACGTCCTCAATGTACTTAATATCTCTTTATTACACACGTTTCGTTAAAGCAATCGCAATTTTCTGTTGTTATTAAAAACCAGTTGTTCCCTACAAAAGTGTTAGTGCCCAACCCTATACACGTTTAGAATCGCCAAAGAAGACCTCTGAATACTCCACGATATGTGTAGTTGATATAATTGTGATACAAGGAATATAATTGCAGATTCGACCATACGGCAGTCAAATATGGTTCAACGTTTCTCCTTCTTATATGGAGAAACTATGAGTCTTTGAAAGGAAATGTCGTGGAGCCTGTAGTACACCACTCTACAGATCTCCAAATAGCCAATTTATAAAATACGTTTCGAACCTGAAGCTGTATAATTCAACTAAAACAAGTAGGATTGATACTTTTATGATCCAGCTTATTAGGAACCACATCGTAAATGCTTTGACTCTATGGAAATTAATCTAATTTTGGCACCCTATTATGCCAGTGCATATCTAATACATTATTATCAGGTTATGTACCATCAAAACCATTATTATATCTTGATAGCCAAGGATTTATCCAAGACCTCAACGGCATTTCTATATTTTACCACATTTACGAGGGTTCCTATATATATTTCTGGCCAAGGCAATACTAAGTGTTGCCTGGCGCCATCTGACATTTTTTAGCATAAACGTACGAAGAACGTTCTGACGTACGGCCATCATTTTTTTTTAAATAACCAACACTCAGTGGATGCCCCCTATACATGCGGTGCATTGCGTTGGCGAGTGGAAAGTGAAGGATCGGAAGGGGGGAAGAGGGAGTAATGATTACTGACGCTTGCCTTGAACTTCTGGATGTTGCAATCAGCGGGAAACACATTTGCCGGAAGTCGATTCCACATGCGGACTGTACGAGCGACAAACGAATTTGATCTGTAGTCTGTAGTGCGGTCAACTGGCCAATCGATAACAAATGGGTGTGAATTCCTAGAAAGTCGCGTATCCCTGCCGAACATCCTCACGTCAGGAATAAGCCGACGGATGTCTGATGAACACACACCATGAAAGTAACGATAGAACAGCGTCACGCCACCCACATTCCGACGATGCTCAAGGGAAACAATAGAGTTGGATACCCAACTGTCACCGATCAGCACCATCGCTCTCCTTTGAACACTGCCAAGTAGCTCCAAGGATGATTTTGGAGCACCTGCCCATATATGGGAGTTGTATTCCATCTTTGGCCTGATTTAAGTTGTATAGATATTGAAAAGATCAGAAGGAGTGAAATATTTCTTGCACCGCTTTAAGAAGCCTATGCACTTGAGTGCTTCTTTCGACACTTCGAATACATGTCTCGCCCAACGAGCGTCACATTGTATTTTCATGCCCAGAACATCGAGAGCTTCTGATTGTTCAATATCCGTACCATCGATAGAAATTGACGATATTGTTGGGTCAGCGAATCGCTTGTGAGACAACAAGCAGCACTGTGTCTTACGTGCATTAAAATCTACTCTATTTACTTGACCCCATTCGGTTTACAGTGACTTGAAAAAAATCAATTTGGTAAAAAATGGAATAAACTCGTGAACATTTTCGTGCGCTCATTTTTCACAACTTTCGTCATGGATTATCCAGACAAGAGTGCATCGTTGAACTTAAATCTGAGAAAGGCGATGAAGCACCATCCGTGGTGCTTCATCGTGGCCCACGCTCGCTCAAAGCCAAGGTAGTCCAAAAACGGCCGTTGTGCCAGAGAACATTGATGCCATGCGTGAACTGATAATGGTAGATTGCCATGTGACATACCGAGAGATAGAGGCATCCTTGGACATTTCATCCACTACAATACATTCGATATTGCATGAATACCTGGTCGTAAAAAAGGTTTGTTCTCGTTGGATCCCACACAATTTGACAATCGCTCACAAGAAAAGCCTCGTGTTGATTGGTGCAAAGAAATTTTGAAAAAATACGATTGGAGAGCTTCAAAAGACATTTATAAGATCGTCACAGGTGACGAATCATGGATCTATGCGTATGAAACCTAAACAAAACAGCAATCGACCGTGTGGGTCTTCGAAGACGAACCACATCCAACGAAAGATGTTCGTGGAAGAAGCACATTGAAGCAAATGGTCGCAAAACTGGTCATGTCGCGACTGTTCCGCTTGAGCAACGTAGGACGGTCAATTCTGAGTGGTACACCACAATTTGTTTGTCTGAAGTCTTCGGACAAATTCGAAAAACGAACAAGAGAAGACGCATTATTGTGCACCAAGACAATGCGAGCTGTCACACTTCGGCTCAAACCAGCGACTTTTTGACCGGCCAAAACTTCGAATTAATGGGTCATCCGCCGTACAGCCCTGACTTGGCACCCAATGACTTCTTTTTATTCCCGCCCATCAAGAAAAAATGCGTGGTCAACGATTTTCGTCGCCCGAAGATGCTGTTGAAGCGTTCAAAAACCATGTTTTGGAGGTGTCTCAATCGGAGTGGAAAAAGCGCTTCGACAATTGGTTTGAGTGCATGAAAAGTGTATTAATCATGCTGGAGAATACTTTGAAAAACAATAAAACCATTTTTAATGATAAATATTCGCATTTTCATTATTAGGCCTGAATTATATATAGCAGCCCTCGTATCTTACGTCGTGGCTATGTTAATTGGCCGCCACTATCATGTGATTAGACACCGTTGGACTTCTTTCTTTGGGGATATTAAAAAGCAAAAGTGTACGTCAATAAACCAAGAATAATTCAAGGATGGGGATATTCGGCATATTACCGACATTGAAACTCCGTTACGTCTCAGAGTCTTTGAGATTATGGGCCATCGGGTAGAGGTCTGCCACCGAAGCCGTGACGAGCATATGGCTGATATTTTGTTTCACACATAATTGCCATAGATCCTTCTATCAGAATAAATATTATTAAAATAATTCTCTAAAATATTCTAGTTTTATTTACAATTTACATTGTGCGTTTTAGTGGACCATCAGTTACTAAAAAATCTTACTTTTTCCGAGTTACTTTACTCCCTTAAAAATGGAAACCCTAAGCCGATTTGGCTCCTTTACAAACAGTTTATGACCATAAGGCTTAATCAAACAAAATTTCAAGGTCCAAGGTTGTAGTATGCAGTTTTATGTCTCATAAAGATTGTAGTCACACTTTTGTGCAGAACTGTTTTTGTTTTGTTCATTGATAAGAAATAAAGAAACATAAGAGTGAACAAGCAACGTCACAAACAGCTTCGTCATATCCATCGGCAGAGCGTATTTAATGTACTCATTAACGACTGACGCTTACTCTCACCTTAAATCATCATAGCTTAAGAATATACTATGTATTTGGCTCGAGTCTCGAAAACAAGTGATCGATTTCACTCAAACGTCATTTTTATTGATGAACTAAAACATTGTTGTTGTTAACGGTGACATATCACAGAACTGGTGGTAACCAGGGTTCTTAAGACGGCACGATCGTTATTTTTCAATTGGGATTACAAGGTGGAAAGACATTGCGCGGACGAAAAAAGTGAAAGCGAATAAGTGTACAGTCAACTTCGCTAAAATTTTATCACATTAAACCGAATTGCTTAAAAGTTTAAAATTTCTGTTAATATCGGTGAATGTTTTCTTGGGATTTCTGATACTAATTTTGGATCTCCCATTGCCAGTTTTAAATAAAAACCTAAAGGTAAGACGACGGTACACAAAGTTTAAAAAACTTCCTAACACAGTTCAAAACTCTTAGCAATTTTATAAACGTGGAACAGGTTCCATTACGTGGGCATTTTATGCTCACTTGGTGCTTTCTAACTCGATTTTGGCAGTGGTAAACCAAAATAAAGGCAGTCCGGATTTACAACATCTAAGCCAAAAACTGTACTACATTTTCATAATCGCCCTCAGTCTTAACGATACGCTTTAAACCATTGTGGACATCATAACACAGTCTGAAAACTAAATTAAGTCCAGAAATACTTTCGTCTTGTCTCCAAATCACCATCCTACTTGTTCGACGTATCGATTGTAGGGGACACATGGTTCCTCCTGTAGTCTAGTAAACACGCCAACAAACAACCTCATTATACGATACTGGAATATCGTCTGCTCAACGTTACCTAACTATTATTACCCGGCTGCACGAGCACATCTTCTCGTCTGAAACGCATTACCCTAAAACCGAAGTTGACTCCAGCATTTGACAGCTAATTAAAAGTTTCTAACATTTAGAAATTAGAATAAAATTTTGCTACATTTCAACGTATCTTAAGGAAAAAAGAGAAATTAAACATGCCGAATTATTGAGTGGAAGATTTTTGAACATACATAAATGTAAAAAGAATATTTATATTTTAATACCTTAGCGATCATCAAATATCGTCATCGATGGGCCCAACGATGGAGTAACAAACAGATGAAGTAAGTAAATTCACAACTTATGCTATATTTATAAACATGTATGTACTTTCATATTCTTCCACCATAAATTTATAAAGTGATAAAAAATGATCGGTAAGAACATACTCAGACAAGATATAAAATATGATCATACTTAGATACTTTTTCTCAAATTTTTACTTAATGTCCCTTTTGTAAAGTTTTTGAATCTCTTTACAAAAATGTACGATTTTCCTTCATAAATTCCTTTTCTTTCAATTTTTCTTGCTTAATTACATTCTCCATATCTCTCTTTACGCTGAGAGCTTATCACTTTTCTCTACGGAATAATGTAAAGGGTGTTTTTTATTGGGGTATAGAACTTTAAGTAGGCATCACTTTTTTAACTGGCGGCCATTTTGTCAGCTGTCAAGTGATTAATATTTAGTTTGGTTTGCCATTTCATCATGAACAGGTTGACAAAAGAACAACGCTTGCAAAATGGGCCGAAAATGAGATTCATCTCGATGCTGATTTTCATCACAAAATTTTGTTCAGTGATGAGGCTCATTTTTGGTTGAATGGCTACGTCAACAAGCAAAATTGCCGCATTTGGAGTGAAGAGAATCCACATGAGACCCTTGAGACGCCATTACATCCACAAAAACTGACTGTTTGGTGTGCTCTATGGGCTGGTGGAGTCATTGGGCCATACTTCTTCGGAAATAATGCTGGAGAGTCAGTTACCGTTAATGGAGACCGGTATAGAGCCATGATAACCGACTATTTTGTTCCCGAATTGGATGGCATGAATGTGGATGAGTTGTGGTTCCAACAAGACGGCGCTACATGCCACACAGCGCACGTCAAATCGAATTATTGAAGGAAACATTCGATGAGCGCATAATTTCGCGGAATGGACCTGTCAATTGGCCACCAAGATCGTGTGATTTGACACCATTGGATTATTTTCTTTGGGGATATGTGAAGTCGCTCGTCTACGCCAACAAACCAGAAACGTTAGGGGACTTGGAAGCCAACATTCGTGGCGTTATTGCCAACATACGGGCCCCATATGCTCGAAAAAGTGGTTGAAAATTGGACCTGTAGAATTGGCTTTATTCGAGCCAGCCGCGGCGGCCACATGCCCGAAATCATATTTAAACATAAATGGCATAAAATTATCCTTCCAATAAAGCCAAATTGATGGACATTAAAACGATTTTCTTGTGTTTTATTTCAATTCGAAGTTCTATACCTCAATAAAAAACACCCTTTATATTAATTCTCTCGAGACCCTTTTCTTTGGAAGCGAGCAATGTAAACCGCAATTTTAGTTTATCGGCGTCCGGACAACTAAGTCCGTCCGTTTCTCTATATGGAAATACCTTTTTAAAGACAATGTTTTTTTCTTCTTTACATTTGTTTGTTTTGTGAGGTTGTTACCTTATTAGAAAATCTCTAAGTGCACCTAAAATTTTGTGTGTGTGGCTGGTTAGTGAAGGAGGAAGAACCCACCCATTTCGGCTAGCTAGCAAGTGCATAGCTAGAGGTGCACGGCCTCTCATTTCACTTTCCAAAATATGTATGCCAAAAAAATATATTGGGAAAATACAGCCTGTTTGATCGGAGCCTAAGGTTTCAAAAATCCATCAAGTACCCCAAGCAAACAGCAGCACCGCCCACCACAAGGTTAACTAGTCCTAGCTCTATCATGCTTTAAACATGCAAACAGTTGGGCAAACGGTTATGGCTAGAAAGTCTTAGTATTCGTGGATGATCAAGACTTTGGATAGAGTTTCCAATTGATATTTCGAAATGTCAAATTACCATATCTTCAATCCTCCAATGAAAGGATAGGTTTTATATAGGGTGATCCATCTAGAGATATTTTTTCAGAACAGAAAAAAATATAAAAATTCAAATCAAGTGTGATATCTCTTTATTGGTCATTTGAAAGGACATTTTATGGCATTTATTTTTTGAAAATAATAACCTTCAAATGTTGGCAACTGTGTTATGGAAATGAGCGTTCGGTGAGAAACGGGAAGATCCGCTGTTTTCGACCAAAATTTTGTTCAGTGATGAGGCCCATTTCTGGCTCAACGGCAAAGTCAATAAACAAAATTGCCGCATTTGGGCTGAAGAGCAACAAGAAGAGGTTCAAGAGGTGTCAATATACCCAGAGAAAACCACGGTTTGGTGCGGTTTATAAGCTCGTGGAATCATCGGTGCATATTTTTTCATAAATGTGATATCGATCTTTATGCTACCTGAAATTGAAGCCCGTAATCTTGACGACACTTGGTTTCAACATGACGGTGCCACTTGCCATACAGCTGCTCAAACAATAGATCTTTTCAGAGGTCATTTCGAAAAGCAGCTAATTTCACGTTTTGGAAAGGTGGGTTGTCCGCCTAGTTCGAGTGATATCACACCTTTAGCAATTTTTCTTTGGGGTTACGTAAAAGCCAAAGTCTATGCTGTCAAACCAGCTACGATTCAGGTTTTGGAAGGCAACATTACGCGTGTCATTAAAGCCATACCGGTTAAAATGCTCGAACGAGTCATCCAAATTGGACCCTCAGAATGGAGGCGTAGTTGCGGCCAACATTTGAAGGAAATTATATTCAAAAAATAAATGCCATAAAATGTCCTTTCACATTACCAATAAAGATTCCACACTTGATTTGAATTTATATATTTTTTTGTTCTGAAAAAATACCTCTAGATGGATCATCCTATACTTCTTTTTATTTATAATTTTCTTTAGATAATGAAGTATGAGCGGCAAAGAGCTCTGCCTGTTGGCTTTGTAGAGTTTTATGACTCAAATGGGTACGCCAGTAAGGGTTATGGACATCAATTCAGAATCTCCCTATACACTTAGCTAAATTAGACTAAGATTTCTCTTCGAGCGTATAAACTTTCCATTCAACATCCAAAACTCATTCAAAGTGTATGGCTTGTAAATGCTTTGTGGCCGTTGATGTCTAATTGTATTTACTTTGGACCGAAGCTGTTTCTGTGCCAGTTCTTCCTTCCGACAGAAGGTTCCCTTTTTTCGTTTCGTTCCGTAGAATTCATAAAAAATGCACTTTGCAGCATAAAAGCAAAGACTGGCTTGGCTGCAAGGAACAAAATAAAACACTTGAATGTGTAGTTGGAGAATTTTGCATTTTTGTTTTTCGGTTTTACAATATCCGTCTTGGTCCTTTTTCATGTTTTCGTGATTTTCAATTTGGGGCTGTTGTTTTTTTTTTTGAGGCGCTTTTGCCTCTAGACCTTTGTGCCATGTTGTTCGTTGTTGTTGTCTGGGTTGGGGGTAATTTCGTAGCCTCAAAAATACAAAATAAGTGCGGTTAGCCTTTGTCAGTGCTGGTCGGTCTTTCGTTTTTGCTTCGCTTTCTTTTGAGTTTTAAAGTTTTTTGTATTGGTCAGCTGGGGAAGGGAGGTCTTTGCACTCCCCCCAAAAAAGAAGAAATCCTAAAACAAAAGGGTGCTGTATTTTTAGCTCTTGTTGCTCACTTTTCACTGTTTAATTTAAAAAAAAAAAACTAAAATATTGCGGCACACTCCTTTATGTCAAAGCACATTATTGAGGTCATTTGTGTTGGGGACATTTCTAATAGTTTTAGGGCTCCTAATAGTTTTAAGCACAGCCGTGTTGCATTTTACTGCTCCTGAAGCCGAAGCTGACGAGGCTGATGTCGATGATGTTTTGGTCTGCCTTTTGCCTTGTGCTCCAAGTCACCACGTTTCAAGGATGCAAACGTTTACCTCTCGTTTCTTCGAGGCTTTTGTTCGGAGGAAAATTGTGTTACAACACAAATGGACAATGTGTAACATTTTCACAAATACAATCGCCTTAGAACTTTTGATATTTCCAACACATATACATAAGGCTTTCTGGCAAATCTCTGACTTTTTATTTCTCCTCTCATCTACGTTTGCTTTGAGAGTTTAGCCCAAAAAGCCAGTGATGTGAAAAGTGTACAATGATTCTTTGAGGGGAAATACTGTTTCTTCTAAGTGGTCATCATGGTGGTGCTTCTATCTTTGCATTTAAACGCTTTCATAAAATTGTGGTAGAGAATAGCCCCTCTGAAGTGATTTAAGATTTACACGACCTGAACTGTAGGCACTTACAGGGTGGGCGATTTATTATTTTAAATTTAAGCCGGATGTAAAACAAAAGTACTAATAATTTTTTCAAATTTCTAGTTTTATTGGAATTATTGCTGTATATATTTCAGGCCTTGGCAACACTAAGTGTTGCCTGGCGCCCTCTGACGTACGACCATCATTTGTGTTGTTTACAGTGACTTGAATAAAATCAATTTGGCAACAAAATTGAATTTCCTAGTGAACATTTTCGTGCAATCATTTTTTACAACTTTCGACGTGGATTATCACGACAAGAGTGCATCGATGAACTTAAATCTGTGTATGGCGATGAAGCACCATCCTATAGCACTGTGAAAAACTGGTTTAATGAATTCAATCGTGGCCGATGCTCGCTTAAAGATGAAGGTCGTCCAAAAACGGCCGTTGTGCCAGAAAACATTGATGCCGTGCGTGAACTGATTATGCAAGATCGTCATGTGAAATACCGTGAGTAAGAGGCATCCTGGGCATTTCTTCCACCAGCACACATTCGATATTGCATGAACACCTGGCCGTAAAAAAGGTTTGTTCTCGTTGGAACCCGCATAATTTGACAATCGCTCAAAAAAAAGGCTCGTGTCGATTTTGAATAAAAAACGATCGCGGTGCTTCAAAAGACTTTTAAAAGATCGTCACAGGTGACGAATCATGGATCTATGCGTATGAGCCCGACACAAAATAGCAATCGACCGTGTGGGTCTTCGAAGACGAGCCAAATCCAACGGAAGTTGTTTGTGGATGAAGCACTTCGAAGGAAATACGAGGGCGTTTCGGAAAGTTCTTAGCCTATCAATGAAAGAGAATAGCTAGTTTTTCAAAAATATTTTTATTTTTCAATACAATCTCCTGAAACTTCAATACACTTAGTCTAGCGCTTATCTAGCAATTCTATCCCTTGATTAAAATAGTTTTCCTCAAGGTCTTCAAAATAGTGGTTTACAACTGTAATTGCATCTTCATTTGAGGTAAAACGTTTGCCAGCAAGGATTTTTTTTAGATTTGGGAACAGGTTAAAGTCACTGGGAGCTAAATCAGGAGAATAAGGTGGGTGGTCAAGCAACTCGTACTTTAATTCGTTGATTTTAGCCATTGTTAAAATACTCTTGTGCGCTGGTGTGTTGTCTTGATGAAAAATTATTTTTTGTGTTGTAAGCCAGGACGTTTTTCTCGAATTTGTACGTCTAATTGATCAAAAAGGTTGCAATAGTACTCTGAATTTATTGTTTTACCCTTTTGCAGATAGTCAATCAATAAAATACCTTTGAAGTCCCAAAAACCGTTGCCATAACCTTACCAACCGATTGAATTGTTTTTGCCTTCTTTTTGGCACTTCCTCCAGCTTCAGTCCATTGTTTGGATTGTTCTTTTGTCTCTGGAGTATAGTGGTGGATCCATGTCTCATCAACAGTTATGAAACGACGCTTAAAATCCATTTTATTTCGCTGAAAACGATCCAAACAAGCTTGAGAAATGTTCATTCTTATGCGTTTTTGGTCGACTGTTAACAAGTGCGGCACCCATCTTGCAGAAAGCTTTTTCATCTGTAGTTCTTCATGCAAAATTAAATGGACTCGATCATTTGAGAGGTCCATGATATTAGCTATTTCACGCACTTTTATTCGTCGATCATTTAATACCATATCATGCACTTTGGCTACAATTTCTGTTGTTGTTGCTGTTTTTGGACGTCCACTACGTGGTTCATCTTCAATGCTTGTACGACCACGTTTAAATTCAGCAACCCAATTTTTTACTGTTGCATATGGAGGAGCACTTTCACCGAACACATTCACCATATCATTATGAATTTCTTGTCCCGATAAACCTTTTTTATGTAAATATTTAATGACACCACGCATTTCTAATTTTTTCATTGTAAAAAAATCGCGGATGCGTCTTTTGTGAACACCTGTTTTTATATGAAGGAGTCGCCAGATCGAAACAAAATTTAACATGTGTTTATAGCAGAGATGGAAGTTTCCAAAACACTTGACTTTTTCTGTTTATACAGCGCTTTTTGTTCTAGGCTAAGAAGTTTCCGAACCGTCCTCGTAGTCGCTTGTTTCTTCGGCAAAACTGGGCATGGTGCGACTGCTCCGCTAAAAATATAAGTGTAGTATATAACAGCCCTCGTAATAATAGAACACAATACCATTCATATGACTTCAACAACTGCTTCGGCAGTACTTCATCTGATTAAACCAATTTTACACTACATTTTCAATTGTTTTGGGTCGAATCTCTTCCATGACAAATTCGATTGCATGTTTCAATGCTTCTCTGGATACTTTGCGTAACGTTTAACCATAATGGCTCCTTACAGAAAATAGTCCAAAGGGCTTAAATCACAGCTCAAAGGCGGCCAATTGAAATAACAATTTCCGCTGAGTCTTCGATTTTTAACAGTGCGTCAAATATCGATGGTTGCGTAGGCTGTGTGACATGTTTTTATTTTTTTTTTATTAACCAACACTCAGGGGTTTCCCCTATACATGCAATCGATTGCGGTCGGTGGAAAGCAACGGATCGAAGGGGGGAAAGAGGAAGTAATGTGTGACATTTGTCTTAAATTTCTGGATGTAGTAATTGGTGGGAAATACTTATATTTAATTTATTTTTTTATTGTATACTTATAGAAAATTTATTTTAGTTTTATATAACTAATTGTGTTTGAAGACCTCCATGATCCCTCACGCATATGCGACATCTGATCATATTCATATTCATTGCGGCCTAAAGGGTTGAAGTTCGGATCGCTTCAATTAGTTTTTTAATAGACTGATTTAATTCAGTCAAATTGCACGGTTTGTTTTTGTACACCTCTTGCTTAACATAACCCCTTAAAAAAAGTCTGGTGCAGTCAGATCCAGTGACCTTGGGTAACAGCCGAAAGTAAAGTTTCTAGAATTTATTTGGGAAATTTCGTTGGAGCTCTGTCATAACTGGTCTGACTATATCAGCAGTTGCTCCATCTTCCCGGAACCAAATGCTGATTCGTCTTCGGCGCAGATCTGGGTACAAACAAAACTCCGTGAACATCTTTAAATAACCACCCTCATTGACAGTCACTATTACACCATTTCCTTCAAAAGAAGGAAAATGCAGCTTGATGAAACGACGCACCACACAGTAACTCGTTGCGGGTGCAGTTTCGTCTCATGGAGTATTTGTGAATTAGATTCACTCCACACACGATAGTTTTGCTCGTTTACTTTGCCGTTGAGATCAAAATGGGCCTCATCAGACATAAACAAGCAATTTTAAAAGCTGTTGTCTTCTTCGGTCATTTCAATAATGTTTTGGCCAAATTTCATTCGAATAGGCAAATCAAGAGGGTTTAACTTGCTCGTAAGATGCTGGTAATGACCGTCTGCTAACTGAAATTTGCGTCGATAAGTTTCGAGTTGAAAATCTTGGATTTGCCTGAATTGACGGTGCTACAGCGGCGATGGTGTCTCAAACCCGAACAAAAGGATCTTGAAGTTGCGGTCTTCGTGGGGTGCTTCCAGATTCGACAAACTTGGTAAAACCACACGCAGAAAAAAAGTATGGTTGGGGTGACAATGTTGGAAGAGCATCAAACTATTGTTGGGTAAATGGTTGTGGCACAAAAATATTATGATCATCACAACAATAGTATTGTGTCACACACAACCATACTATGATCCCCACAACATTATTATAGTCCTCCAAACAATAGAATTATTCACACATAACCATAATATGATCCCCCTAACCATATTGTCCATATCACTCAACCATACTACGATCCCCACAACCATAGTATTATCCTCATAACCATAGTATGTTTGACATACAACCATAGTATGATCCTCACAACCATAGTATGACTCACACACAACCATACTATGATCCCCAAAATTATTTGTAAGGATTTGGTTAAGTTGTTATTCAAAAACAGAGATTATTATTAAGTAAATTATGTAAAAATACATTAAACACTTAATAATAATATTAATAATATTTCAGTTTTACTAATCTAAAGTAGTTTGATTTTAAAAAAATTAATTAACATATAAAATGTACTATTGTTGCGTAAGACTCGAAACAATAACATTGTCATATTAAAAAAAATACGATTTTGCCGTTATGATTGCAATAATCATATTATTGTTTATATTAAAACAAAAAAAAAACAATACTTTTGTTGCACCAACCATATTTATATTGTCGCTACAACCATATTTTCATTTTAAATTTGTCAACAATACTGTTGTTGCATTCCAACAGTATTAATATTGCTGCAATCATACTACTGTCAAAATGAAATTCAACAAACAATACTATTGTTGCGACGACCATACTTTTATTGCAGAGAACATACTATTGTTGCCATATAGTAACCATATTTTTTCTCTGCCTGCAGCCTCGTAATAGTCCATCAATTTGGGGGGAGTTCAGCCATACTCCCGCGTGAGTTTCTTTTGGACGGAAAGCATGCTACCGTTGCTCCAGCCTTATCCAACTTTCGGTAGCCCAAGCATTCATTTTAATAAATCTTAATACAACCTTCCAAATAAAATAAAGAATAAGCCGATTGCTCACACAGAAAAAAGATAATAAGATTTGTTTTTGTAGCTCGATTCGTGCGCCACCCTGTATTGAAATAATAAGTGTTTTTTATACCCTGCCCACATTGCGATGCAGGGTACTAAGACTTAGTGCTGATGTAGTGGTGATGCAATACCTTAAAAAATCTATCTCAATGGAACTTGGTACATTCTTTAAGTATGGCTCAAGGACGAACGCTATTGAATTTGGTCCACATCGGTCCCAACTTTGATATCAAAAAGGATGGCTAAAATGCACGATGTTAATTGTAAATGAAACAAAACGTTTTTTGAGAATTATCCTTAAATTTTGATATGACAGAAGGTCCCATGCCAATTGTGTGTAAAACAAAATATCGGGCAAATGCTCGCCACGGTTTGGCTGGCATACCTTTACCGGATAGTCAATACTCTCAATGACTCTGACACATAATGGGGGTTTAATGTCGTTTATGTACGAATTATCATATTCTTTAGCTTTGAATTGTTCTTGGCTTATTTAAGTACACTTTTTTTAAATATCCCCAGAAAGAAGTCCAACTGTGTCAAATCACATTAAAGAGGCGGTCAATTATCGTCGCCACGACGTGAGATAACACAGCCATAAAATTTCTAGCTCAAAAGAACCATTGTTTCGTTGGCTGTGTGGCAAGTGCCACCATTCTGTTGAAAATTCTGGCCACAACAAATCCGATATCATCTCGCGATATCGAACACTATTCACCCTTAGCCAACCTTGTATTCGAAGAAGTACGACACAAGATGTCCCGAGCGTATAAACCGCACCAAACATTCACTCTTTGTGAATGCATCAGCTTTTTAACAATCACTCGCAGATTCTCATTTGCCCAAATGCGGCAATTCTGTTTGTTAAAGAATCCCTGTGGACGCATTTGGTCGATTATGCTGACCAAACAATCCATTTTGTTTTGAACGCCCATTTCTGAAAAGGCTTTAACAATCTTAACGAGGTTCTCAATTGTGAACCTCTCCATGGTTGCATTTGTCAAACACTGCAACAATTAAATGTCAAATTTAGATGGGCAAAAAAACTTTACGTTAAGGTGTGATTCACGATTAACAACGTCTTTTGGGTTTGGACCACCCTTTACATAGAGTTATTTTCGAGTTTAGTAATAACAGCTTTAAAAGTCACATATTACATTCGATCTATTCGACCCATGTTTTTGAATAGCTCCTATATTAAGGTCCTTAGGTCCTTGAGCTTCAGGAGTCTAAAATCAATCCAATCACGCTAAAATTTTGCATGGCACATTATGGGCGACCAGTATTAAAATGTGGTGAAAATGGACCATATCTTATTTCCTTTAGCCGCCATACAAAGATCTTTCAGGATTTTAGAGTCAACAGCTCTTACAACCACATATTAGATCTGATGTCAACCAAACCACTTACTTCTGGTAAAATGGGAACAAATCATTCTATGTTTTCGAGCCGTTACACAAAAGTCCTCCAGACAGAGGCGCGGTCTCTTCTAAACAATAGAGTGGTGTAGGGTATACCATAGAATGCCCTGCCCGACTATAAATTTCTTTTACTTGTTGTACACGAAATTAGCTTGATGTGGCCTCGTAGTATCAGCCGACATTCTGGCATCCCACAGAAACTTCAGGAAAGTCTCGTTTAGGTCCAAACCATTTTCCAGTTTTGTTGGGACCATCGCTGTTGTTACTGATCACCCAGATTGGTTGATCGTTAGTTGCCTTCCTGCATGATCTTCTTTGTGCCTGCTCAAGCTTTTTCTCCTTTGAAGAGTATTCTCCTCTGACCTTTGCAGTTTAGGCTTTGCGTCGGATAGCAACCGTTTGAGTTGCAATCCCCAGCAGAAGAGCATAATCGATGTGAGGTTTTATTCAAAGGTCGGATTTTGTCCCCAGGTCCGTAAGTTTTGCACCAATCCGATTTATTATTTTGCAGGCAAAACGACTGGTAATAAAGGGTTTTATTTTAAGAATTTGTTGTCTTGGAGGGTGCCGAAATAGAAAGGACAAAAAGGCCGATGGAGATGCTTTAAAGGGCAACGATTCTTTCTTCCTATGCTCTTTTTGCAGAATTTTTAGAAGCGTCAGTTTGGGTCAGGACTGTCGTACCAGCACCTGAGGATTAGGTTCCACAAGATTATATTCTATTAGTACTGTAACTAAGTGCCTTTAAAGTACCCGATTAAGAAAAACCACACTGTTCCAAGCTCATGTTTCGACCGCCCACCGGCTTGGTCGATTTGGTTTGTAGCGCACTAGTAGCATGTAGACGTTTCCAATTCATATGATGAGGCCTAGGTAGCAAGCCTGAAACTGACGCTGCAGTATTTGGTCCCTGAAAATTATAAAACCTTTTACCGGGTACACTATGCGTATACATTGTATTTTTAGCCTTCTGCCCGGCTTAGTAATTCTGCTGCTTAGGAGACAGACGCAGCCACTGTGAGCGCAGACACTGGTGGATTTGTAGCGGGCTGACAGTGGTCCACAGGAGTCATTAGACCTCTTAATCTTAGCATCTTCTTCGAGGATTAAGATAATAATTTGATTCCAGTTAGTCTCACCATCTACAAGATACAGAATAGTTGACTGGTTAAGTAGTTCTAAGTTTATGTTTAGATCCTTCTGGCATGGATGACCCTTAAGTCCTTGCATCTCGGAAAGTCGTGAGGGCAACTGGGTATTTGTCATAGACGCAACCACGATTATATACAGCATGGAGCGCAAAAATTTGCTTTTTCGCACTGCAGGCTGTGGCGTCACTGTTGATCGAAGAGAATGGAGAGTGTGCGTGGCTTATAGCGGCTGAAGGAAGATTTGTATACGTCCGCCTTTCAGTTGCCAACATGCATTGGACACGTGACGAGAGGTCATTTTGTGTTGAAGCGTATTTTTCAAATGCACACTCGATCATTGCAGTGCAGCGTGCTTTTCGTTTACGATTCGCTGTTCCTCCCACGCGGACGTGTTCCTGGTCGGCAATCAATTGTAAATTGGGTAACTTCATTGAGATCAGCAGGGAATGTCATGTGTACGAAGGGGACCTGAGAGACGGATAACAACACCACAAAACATCGAGAGAGTTAGAGCAGCTGTACTGCAATCTCTTCTAGACGTTCTCTCCACCGGATTCTTCATGATGAACTGTATTATCACCCGTATAAAATGTGCGTGGCCCAACAATTGTCAGCACGGGACTATTTGACACGGCGGACCTCGCCAAATGTTTCCTGGACGGCTTATCTCTTTGAGGGGTGATGTGAACTGGCCGGCACACTCACCAGACTTAGCCCCATGCGATTTTTTCCCTTGGCGTTATCTAAAGTCGAAGGTATATATCAACTGTCCCAACACCTTGAAAGACCTAATTAACCATATTGAGGGCGAAATTGGCAGAATACCAGTCGACATGCTTGTTAGAGTTCATGAAAACTTCAGAAAACGTAAGCAGCAGTGTGAGGATAGCGAAGGTCGACATTGGCCAGATACACTATTTAAAACCATGTAATTTAAAAATTCCCTTGCTGTTCAATGTAATTTAAATAGAAACTTAATTTTTGTTAGGTTCTTAATTTTTTTTAATTCATTCCCAAATAAGCAATTTCCGTACTCCACCCTACAGGGTCTTTCTAACTACGTTAAAGTCGGACAACGTTCACCATGCTATAAGGAACAAGTGACGGCAATAAGAGCCACATACTAACGAGTTATCGGGGAAAAGAGAGAATCACAACAGGGTGAAACCCAAATCAATGAAGGGTTCAAGGCAACGATCGCCGAAAAAGTTAAGGCAGAGTTTGCGACCGCGAATCGGCCTTAAAAATGATCCCAAAGCGGTTAAGACTGCGATCAGCAAAGACGATAGAACCGAAACCCGTAGAAGTCTAAACCAAATACGAAACGAAACCAGCAGTTGAAACGAGTTTGGAGAACTAAGGCGAATTCGGGATATTGAACCCATCGACTTTCACATTAAGGAATATCCGCACCACTGCAGTACATACAGTGAACAGTGTGGCCAATGATTTGGAGGTGGATATTTCCAAACTCCTCCCAGTAAAAAAGCGTTCAAAGTCATTAAGCTTACAGTCGATTTTGTAGCTTTTGTCGCCCACTTTAGGTGCTGACGCCCTGATATCAGAGAGTGAGGAATTCTTAAGAGGTAAAGGTTAAACAGCGCAGGAGATATCACCCCGCCCGCCCGGTTTATCTTTGATCGGTTTCGACTTCTTGTCTCTTAATTCTACTGGAGCCCACACACACAGCGTGATGCATTTACAACTGGTCAAATTTCATCAGCGTATTCCTTGACTCATTTCATGAAAATATGTTCATCTACAACCATGCCCGAAAATGCAAGGGGCGCAATGGCAGCGGTTTGAAAATTTTCGGTTTAGTGGTTGGAGGGTACTATGGTAATGTTGCTACGTTCTGAACCAGTGGTCTGATTTATTTGTCCCCTTACCTTTCCGAAAATAACCTAAACGAAGCCCAGAGGTCCCACCGTTCCACAGTTACGACTGTTTGACAGAAATGCAAATTTTTGTTGTTAATTTACAAGAAGAAATAAAAGGGTGCTGTTAATTCGCTCCCAAGAAAAAAAGTCAAATAGTCATAACTTTGGAACGGTAGGACCTCTGGGGTTCGTTTAGGTAATTTTGGAAAACAAAAGCATTCGACCACTGATTCAGAACTAAGAAATTTTACCTTAGTTCCCTTTGACCATCAATCCAAAAATGTTCAAACCGCTGAAATTTCGCCCCTTGCATTTTCGGGCATGATCGTAGATGAACATATTTTCATGAAATGAGCCAAGGTGAAATTTATCCAGTCGTGAATGAATCACCATGTATAGTTGACGAACCAATGTTTCAAGCTAGGCGGAAGAGACGTGTATGCGAAATCCCCTGATAGAGTTTTTGGCTACATGGAACTTATAATAAGAGGTCTTCAATCTACAAATTCAAACACAGCTTGTTCAAGGATTCAGTCTGAAGACTATATCGGCTCCATACTTGTGAGATGAGGCAGAAGGCATTGATTTCCCTATGAGGTAGCTTGAAAATCGTTTGCTATTTTTCAAAGTAAACCATATTCCCAGTATCGTTTCCGCTTTGTACAAGAAATAATACATGGAATGTCACACCATCGAATATCATCTTCCACGGCACAAATACGAGCGTTTTTAAGCGTATGTTTTTTCCATGCTCAAATACTTATTTATCCTAATGCTCAAATAACCGAGTTCGTTTTAGGCCACCCTCTGCTCTGAGCGCTTCATATGAATATGCCAGTATCTGTTCAAATCAGTTTATGTCATTGTAATTGTCTTATTTGCATAAATTCATTAAACATATAGTCATATTTGTGATCCCCTACCTACGAGTATTTGATCTATTCCCAATGGAATATTACATGTCCGTCAATATTGGATTCGCCTCACAATGCCTGCCTGCCTGCACTTATTTGCATTATTATGAGTTTTTGTGGTTTTCGCAATTGTTTTACTTTCGGTGCTGACATGGACATTGATTGAATTTGACCAACACATGCAACACAGAGCACATTTGCTTTCTAAACGTAATAAAAATTTATATTTTACAACATTTCCTATATTTAGCCACAAATTTATTGTCATTTCGTAATATCGAGCATGGTAATGACGAATATGATGCCCTTATTTATTTGTATGGGTCTAGGAAAAATAAATTTGCACAAATACAAATGATATGTACTCGTATGGTGCAGCAGGTAAACATATTTTTAATGGAGCATATTAAAATTTATATTTAGAATGGAATTGCAATTTTAACTACTTTAATAATGAACACTGTGTTACAGCCAACAAAATGTTTTCATATTTTTTGCATGGACCTGGTGGTGTACGAGGGCTGCTATATATATCTCTGGCCTAATAATGAAAATGCGAATATTTATCATCAAAAATGGTTTTATTGCTTTCAAAGTACTCTTCAGCATGATTTAAACACTTTTGCATGCGCTCAAACCAATTATCGAAGCACTTTTTCCACTCCGATTGAGACACCTCCAAAACATGGTTTTTGAAAGCTTCAACAGCATCTTCTGGCGACGAAAATCGTTAACCACGCTTTTTTTCTGGATGTGCGGGAATAAAAAAAGGCATTGGGTGCCAAGTCAGGGCTGTACGGCGCCTGACTCATCAATTCGACGTTTTAGCCAGTCAAAAAGGCGCTGGTTTGAGGCGATGTGTGAGAGGTCGCATTGTCATTTTGCACAATGATTAGTCTTCTCTTGTTTGTTTTTCGAATTTCTCCAAATACTTTAGGCAAACAAATTGTGGTGTACCACTCAGAATTGACCGTCCTACGCTGCTAATGCGGAACAGTCGCTACATGACCAGTTTTGCCGACGAAACAGGCTACCATTTGCTTCGAAGTGCTTCTTCCACGAACGACTTTCGTTGGGTATGGCTCGTCTTCGAAGACCCACACGGTCTATTGCTGTTTTGTTTCGGGCTCATACGCATAGATCCATGATTCGTCACCTGTGGCGATCTTATATACGTCTTTTGAAGCACTGCGAACGTATTTTTTCAAAATTTCTTTGCCCCAATCGACACGAGCCTTTTTTGAGCGATTGTGAAATTGTGCGGGATCCAACGAGAAAAAAACCTTATTTACGGCCAGATGTTCATGCAATATCGAATGTATGCTGGTGGAAGAAATGCCCAAGGATGCCTCTGCCTCACGGTATGTCACATGACAATCTTGCATTATCAGTTCACTTAAGGCATCAATGTTCTCTGGCACACGGCCGTTTTTGGACGACCTTCATCTTTGAGTGAGCATCGGCCACGATTGAATTCATTAAACCAGTTTTTCACAGTGCTATAGAATGGTGCTTCATCGCCATACAAAGATTTAACTTCATCGATGCACTCTTGTCGTGACAATCCACGTCGAAAGTTGTAAAAAATGATCTCACGAATGTTCATGAGTTAATTCCATTTTTTGTTTGCCAAATTAATTTTTCAAGTCACAACACAAATGATGGTCGCACGTCAAAACGTTCTGAGAACTTTTATGCTAAAATATGTCAAACTTTCAAATGGAAATGTTAGATGGCGCCAGGCAACACCATGTGTTGCCAGAAATATATATGGCAGCCCTCGTATTTGTAGATATGTTATTATTTTTATTACTGCGAAGCAGCGCTTCGGCATACTTAGTAGGGACATAAATACTGCTACACACGTTTTATGCTGTAAAATAAAAAATACTGAATGTTTTTGGACCAAATATTTTTTAATATATTTATTGATGTATATTGTATCCAAAAAGAATCTACTTATTTGAAATGTCTGCCTTTTACCTTTACACACGCCGTAAGTCGCACTGGCCAATCGTCAATAGCTGCACGAACCTCATCCATAGGAAAATTGGCCACAGCTCGAACCAAAGCAGTCTTAAGAGATCCAATATTGGGGTATCTTTTGTGACAAACCTTGTCCTCTAAAACCGTCCACAATTTGTAATCCAGAGGGTTGAAATCGGGACTGCTTGAGGGTCATTCTTCGGAGGAAATGAACGCTGGCAAATTGTTTCGAAGCCAGGCCTGGGACGTTTTAGCCTTATGGGCCGGCGCAGAATCCTGCTGTAAAGTCCATGGCTGATTTCGGAACAGGGAATTGTTAAGAGGCTTCACTACAGCTTCCAAAACGGTTTCTTGGTAAACTTTGGCCGATGTTTTGACTCCTTGTTCGCAGAAATGCAGGTCAGTGACCCCATCGTAAGAGACACCCCACCAAACCATGACTGAAGCTGGATGATGACCCTTTTCCACCCTTGGGATCAGTTCAGATGCTTCCTTAGATGACCGCGCATACACTCTATCATTTTGCTTGTTAAATTTTTCCTGAACGGTAAAAATTTTTTCATCGGTGAACTACATTTTTCTGTTCAAGTTATCAGCGTCCTTCACCAAAAGACGTTCGCATTCTTCAATCTTATTTTTTTTAAAGCTGCTGTCAATAAAAATCCGGTACGTCATTTGAAAGCCCCAGTCCCAAGTCTTTTTTAATGATTCGACCAATGGATTTTAGCGTGATATTCATCCCACGGACCATGAGTTTCTGTTTTCGGAGCGGATTTCTATGAATTATTGATTTAACGGCTTTGATGACATGCGGTGTTTGAACAGAGCGTGGGCGGCCCGACCGGAGGTGGTCTTTTACATCTCCAGTCTCCTCAAACAGTTTTATGCATCGGTATACGAACATGCGGCTAATCCCTAGTGGCCGAAGCGTTTTGAAAATATCGCTTTTTTCATTTCACGCTTGAAAAGCGCTATTAGACCACTCCGTGATGAAAGTTGAAACTATTTTAAAATCCCGTTACAGACTAACGCTATTGAGGTTAGCTTTCAAAACCCATATGAAATTAACGGGGTATGTTCAGTTCTACCATTGAAATGGGTGTGTTCAATGTTGTAACAGTATTTATGTCCCTACGAAGTATATGTCTAGATGCGTCTACTTGTCAGAGTAAGTGAATCTGAAACTAACATTATAAATGTCCTACGAAGTCTGCCCGGGATCTTCAATCTAAAACGCTGAGAACTGTTCTTCTAGACTGGTTAAGTACACACAGAGGAAAAGCAAGTTGAAAATTGGTCTGAAGTACAAAATATTTGTTAGACCAGATGATTTTCAGTTGCAATCACCAACTGTCAATAAACTAGTGTGATTGAAATTCGATTTCGATTCTTTTGGTACAGTACAACCTCCCGTTCGGCCATATTAAGCTAATGAAGTTCAGATTATTAGTGGGTAAAACCGCCTGTTGTGGCAACCTATGGTTGTGTGAAGAACTGTTCGATGCAACCATTAATTGGTTATGACATTTAATTATTTCGCTCTAATAACCAAAAACGGTTACATCATAGAAACATTTAAATTGGTATGACAAAACAACAATTAATAAAAAAAATTGTTACAATGAAATCTTAAGGTTTCTCTGATTACATCGTCAGAACGAAAATTGAAATAGCCAAGCGAACCCTTAAAAGTATAGCAAAGTGTTACGAAATTGGACTAGATAATTTTTATCATGCATTGATTACAATTTTTTTATTTGCTCCTTTAGGTCTTTATTTAAGGCTGCAAGTCTTTATAAGATTAGGCATGTTCTTTTGGTATTCGCTTATAAAAGAAGTAAGTGGCTGTCGAGGCGGTAAATTCAAAACTTTTTAAAATATCTTTATATATACAGGGTGACTCATTTTTTTCTGGAAACGAAATAACAGCACACATTTCTTTGTTTTTTGTAAATTAACACAAAAAAAAATTATTCATTCCAGTCAAACAGTCATAACTTTGGAACGGTGGGTTTTGTTTAGGTAATTTTTGAAAGGTAAGAGATAGGGCTATTCTTTAATAAAAAAGAAAAAACAAAAAAATACGCCTCCTGGTTCAGAACTTAGCAATTTTACCCTAGTACCCTCCGACCACCAATCCGAAAATATTCAAACCGCTGTCATTTCGCACCCTTGCATTTGCGGGCATGGTCGTAGATGGACATATTTTCATGAAATGAGCCAGCCGTAAATGAATCACCCTGTGTATATATTTAAAATTTGTAATTTGTAGAAACTCTTATTCCAGAAATACTATATGCGAGTAATAATCGAGCAGGGTGTAGCTCGCTAAAGAATATTCGTGAATAACTTTCTTGCCAAAATATATAGCGTTCAAATTTCTGCAACAATGTTGTCCTTGAGTTGAAGGATTGTCTCGGGCTTGTTCACATATACTCGTTCCTTCAAATAACCTCCAAAAAATAGTCGTGTGCTGACATATCTGGCGATCGCGCTGGCCAGAAATTTTCCGAATTTCTAGCAATTCTTCGCTCTCGAAAAATTTTACTTAAAAGTCCCAATGTGTCTCGGGCGGTGTGGACAGTGGCTCCGTCCTGCTGAAACCACATCTGAGGAGGGTTTTCCAGAGCAGGACGTTAAAAAATTGTCTATCATAAACCGATACCGCTCTCCATTTACGGTTACAGCACTTCCATCTTCATTCTCGAAGAAGTAAGGCCCAATAATATTTGCAGATGTGATCCCACACCATACTGTACACCTAATGGGGTGAAATTGGTGTTGATGAATGCCTCCTGGATTTTCAGAACCCCAGAACCTATAGTTCTGCTTATTAACAAAGTCATTCAAATGAAAAGAATTTCGATCCGAGTTAAATTAATTTACTTTGGTTAGATTGGGACGAAATCATGTGTTCATTTGCGAATTCAAGTCGTTGTTTTTATATGGATACTTCATATTGTAGAAGTATCCATATCAAATTGATATTGCATTTTAAAGTCGGATGACGTCACAAAGATTTCCCGTTTCACGTGACGCATCAGTTTTCGTTTAATAGTCTCAGATATTTTGGTTTTTCTACCTCTTGTTCCATGTTTCTCTTTATACTTTATAACATTTTCTTTGAACATCCAATAATTTCAGCTATTGTTTTTTGAGTTTCTCCGAATAAAGCTTTTTTTTTTTATCAATTATCGGCCCTCCACGCTACAGTGCCTATTTTGTTAACTACACGCAGAGAAAAACATGGTTACGGCAATAATAATCACGGCAATAATAATATGTTCTCCACAATAAAAGTATGTTCGTCGCAACCATAGCATTGTTAACTGAATTTATTTTTGACAATATTATAATTGCTGCAATATTAATATTGTTGAAATGTAACAATAGTATTGTTGCCAAATTTAAAAGTGAAAATATGGTTATAGCAACAATATAAATATGGTTGGTGCGACAAAAGTATTGTTTTCCGTTTTATGTTAACAATAATATGATTACGGCAATCATACTGTATAATTGTACTTTTTCTTCATTTAAATATGCTTTTAAGAACAAATGTTATTGGTACGGATCTAATGCAATAATAGTACTTTTTTTCGAAATTAATTTTTTTAAAGAAGCTGCTTTGGCTTTGTTTAACGGAAATATTTTTAATAAAAACGCTTACGTTCATTTACACTTATTTTTTCTTTTTTTTTCTAATTTAAGGTATTTTTTGAATAATTTTCATAATTCAATTCTATTGTTGCCAACTTAAACCAATTCTAAGAAAATATATTGGGGATCAAAACAATTGTCGACAACTTAAACAAATTCTAATAAATTATATTGGGGATCATAGTATAATTGTGTGTGATCATACTATGGTTGTCTGGATCATAACATGGTTGCATTTGAATCATACTATGGTTGTAAGGATCATACTATGGTTGTAAGGATCATACTATGGTTGTATATGAAACATACTATGGTTGTGAGGATCATAGTATGGTTGAGTGTGAATCATACTTTGGTTGTGGGGATCATAGTATGGTTATATGTAAATCATACTATTGTTGTGAGGATCATAGTATGGTTGTATTTGAATCATACTATTGTTGTGAGGATCATAATATTGTTGTACCACAACCATATACCCAACAATAGTATTATCCTCTTCGAATATTGTCACCACAACCATACTTTTGTTCTGCGTGTAATTTTGCAATATTATTTTTAATCTATAAAAGAATTAAATAGTCTGTCATTTTGATTGAGAAACTTGAGGCAGCTCGGTTCAGATGTAGATATAGCTCCCACGCATTTGTTCAATCGATTTTACCTCAAGCAATGAAATTGTCTCACAAATTTAAATATAAATTAAGTTTTAAAATGTGGACAGTTCAGGGTGGTCCAAAAACCTCTTTGCAGTTGGCTTTTCGGAACATCCAAAAGTGCAGGGTATGATCTAGACCGCCACGCCGGACTTAATCTCTTTTTACTTCCTTTTTTTTGCAATATGCTTGTTTTATCTTGGTATGCGCATAAGAAAACAGTGAATGTCACACCACATTTGAGTACCTTCCACACAAACGGCCCTTACTAGATTTCAATAAAATCGTCAGGCTTCAGGCAATGGAGGATGGAACGAAGAAAAATTGAGTCCATATGTACTTATATATGGTTGAGGAGACATGTAAGTCGGATCAATAGACTGAAACTTGCTTACTAGTTTTATTCCGCCAGATACTGATGTTCTGTCAAGATTTAGAGCGGAAAGGAACTGTTCCTATTAAATTAACATACGATTTAAAGGAAAAACTCTAGATGGACCACATGGTATATTTTCGACTAATAATTTTGATCCTACCCCACTTTAGAAGCATTTCCACTTCACGAGGACAGCAATACCTGTCAATTATTTTCAAATACTCTGTCAATTTGAAACAAAGTTATACCTTTTTCTCGAATTTAAGTGGAACCCTGTCGACACTTGTCATAGGTGGTATCGCTGGTATTGAAATAAATTGCCGTCTGCCCTTGGCGTTATCAATTCAAATGCATGCATGCTGCTCGCTCCTATCTCCACGCAATCAGATAAAGTTGTCACAACTTATGACATTTCTCACTAGCTTAAGACTAAATTTTAATTTTGGCATTACAAGAAAAAGTCGAAAAAATGTGAAAGAAGGTCCTTCTCGGCATCCATGTCAATGTCTCTGATAAGACTTGTTGTCCCTGCTGTTCTGTCGTTTGAATAATTGACAACGAACTAACAATAAAACCTGAATATAAATACGTACTCGTACGTTAGGGTTGGCTGATGAAGCCGCACTTTTTCCACATGCAGAATTCATTTCTGTGTCGTCTTTCCTTTTTGTCCGTTTCGTTCAAAAGTAAATAACTCTGAGGGAAAAACGGAGGTTGTTTCATTTGCCTGCGTTTTTTTCTCTTTTCTTTTCAGGTTTATTTTTTGAAAACGACAACAATATGTCGGTGTAAAAGACTGTAAATATATTATGAGACATTTGTATGGGATGACATGAATTTTATAACATTACAAAACGAAGCTGTTCTCTAGGTTTTCCAGAGTGTTTTTTTTCTTCTTGTCTTCATTCACACCAAATAAACAAAGCGACCGAACAAAAACCTAGAGGGGATTTAAAACAGCGACCGCTATTTCCTGTTGGTGCCCCACATTAGCAACGCAGCTGTTTCGTGCCAAATATGAGTAGCAGCCCGGTAAACAACTTGAAGCATTCGGTCACGGCGACTGTGATTCCGGTGACAATCGACGCACTGAAATTGAAACAAAACTGATAAAAGGATTCATGCAAATGTCCGCGAAATGGCTCAGGTGCTGAGTGTTACAAACATCGTTTCGCTCTGAAGATTCATGTACTTTAATTTGGACCATAAATGCATACATATCATGTCTTGCTCCTTTAACAGCTTTAAAATCAAAAACCAAACTATGCATGTATTCCTGAGTATTTTAATCTGATTAGGGCCACGCATCGCCAAGATATTAGTTATAGAAAAAGTTCTATGTTTTTATTCACTCTTCCCTTCTTTTTACTAAAGTGGGTTTTTCAAATAAAACAGAAAGTGTAATGAGGACTTGTGGACAACAATTAAGCTAAATCATAGCTCGTATGACCAAAGAAAATTTCAGTGCACCTATCGTACAGAGTGGGCGATTGAGCATTTAAAATTTGAATCGGCTGTAAAAAAAAGTACTG
The DNA here is from genome assembly GCA_963513945.1 of Hydrotaea diabolus. Taxonomy (NCBI): domain Eukaryota; kingdom Metazoa; phylum Arthropoda; class Insecta; order Diptera; family Muscidae; genus Hydrotaea; species Hydrotaea diabolus. The sequence continues at coordinate 125,517,226 of OY740717.1, forward strand.
ATAATTTTTATCAACTTTCTGGTTTTATTATTAAGGTTGAACTTTGTCATTTACTAATGGAACACGATGGAACATTCACATGTCTACCACAACTGGATTGGTAGTTTTCAGTACATTTTCGATTATTTCGGGTCGAATCTCTTCAATACCAACTTCGATTTAAGGTTTTAACGCTTCAATTATCTCTGGTATCTTCAGTATCTTTAATTGATCCCCTAGATATAAACCAAAGGGCCAACTGTCATTACAATTTCAGCTGATTATTCGATTTTTAAAAGCAGTGCGTCAAATATCGATGGTTGCGTTGACAGTGTGACATTTGACAGTGTGACATTTGGCCAGCCTACAATCCACACTGAACAGTGGCTCACTGTGGATGCATTGCATAAGAACGTAAGGATTTTCTGATATGGGTGATTCCACGAAAGTTGACCCCTTGCAAGCAAAAAATAAAATTATCAACTTTGACCCATTTTAGCTCTTTTGTTATAGAAAATATACGTATCCATTACATTTGTAAAAAAAATCTACTTTAACTTGGTGCATCATACACTTTTTCCCCCTTTATACTGAGTCTTTTTTTAAATCACTTGACAACACTTTTATAACGGACGGTAGTTAGCAATCAAAACAATTACCAGCTGACAGTTGTTACTTTTGTCTACGTTCAGCAGAAAATTTGCACGTGTAGCTTTCAAATTATAATTTAGAGAAATTTTTCAAAATCAATAATTTGTGTCACGACCGTGACCACGCAAATAAAAAAGTTTAAATTTTGTGAAAACTGTTAAAGCTATAAAAAAACACACTTGCTAAGGGTGACAAGGTAAGTAAGTTAAAGAGTTTCATGTAGCAAAATAAGCGCTCGGAAGTCATTTCAATTTTTTTTTTTAATTTATTGAGAATGTCACGATCGTTACCTTATTGAAAATTGTGTTCAAGTTTTTCTTACTAACTATAGCTTAACAAACCATGGACTCCCAAAGCAAGATGCAAAGATATCGGAAGAGATTGAAGGAAGATCCAGTAAAATACAAAGCTCATTTGAAAAAAGAAAGATAAAGAAATAAAAAACGGCGGCTGGCTGGAAAAGAGTCATTGAGTGAAGAAATGCTTGCTCAGAATCGGAATACTGATCGCGAACGTCAAAGGAAGTGTCGTGAAAAAAAGAACATAGGGAAGGAGAAAGTTGTTGAAGCTGCAGCCTCATCATCAAATATAGGAAGCTTTAAGTCCGATCGTTCACTTAAAAAGGCAGTAACAAAAGATAAGGTCAAACTACCGAGCAGCCCCTCGAAGAAAATTGCAGTTGTGAAGAGACTTGCTTCTGAGCTAGTTGGTCCTGAAATGGATTTGATTTTCACCAAGCGACGTAGCGGAAAAAAGAATCGCCTATCTAATGCCGAGTTAGAAAAAGTCAAAAACTTCTTTTTGAGGGACGATGTAAGCTACCAAACACCAGGACGAAAGGACACAAAACTAATAAACGGAGTACAAATGCAATTGAAGTATATGGTGATGACGGTTGGAGAATGTTATCAGCTTTTTAAGGAAGAAAATGCACAAATAAAAATTGGGAAGTCTTTGTTTTACGGAAGTCGGCCACAACATGTACGCCTCAATTCACAAACTCCATCAAACATGTGCGTCTGTATTTACCACGCCAACTTTGAATTTTTGCTTAAATCAGTTTCTGAAGTGGTCTCTACAGTGCCTAAATCTGCTAAGGATTTGATGAATGAACTTTGCTGTGACACAACAAATGAGGCTTGCATGACTAGCAGTTGCAAGAACTGCGACACAATTTTTGATATATTGCCATTGAATTATAGTTCAGATGCAACTGTGCGTTGGAAACAATGGACCAAAAATGAACATCGTACTCAAATAAGCGAGGAGGAAGGCACTTTTCAAGTTTTACTTCAAACATTCGAAAGCAAACTCCAAAGATTTAAGCAACATTTTTATGTGCACCGAACACAGAGCGATCAATTTCGCGAGGCTAAGGAGCGGATTGAATCAAATGAAGCGGTCGTTCAGATAGATTTCGCTGAAAATTTCACGTTGATTTCGCAGGACGAAGTGCAAAGCGCACACTGGAACCAAGCTCAAGCAACTGTGTTTACAGCCTGTGCTTGGGTGAAAACTGAATTGGCCCTGAAATCATATTCTTATGCAATCATAAGTGATGACTTGACGCACAATAAAGAAAGTGTGTGGTACTTTTTGAAAATGATTGTTGAATACCTCAAAACGAAAACTGAAATTAATACTGCACACGTGTTTTCGGATGGATGTGCTGCTCAATTCAAAAATAGGTTCAATCTATTTAACAAATGTTTTGCAAAGGAAGACTTCGGTGTAAATATGAAATGGTCGTTTTTTGCATCTGGACATGGCAAAGGCGCTGTGGATGGAATTGGAGCCACTATCAAAAGGTCTTTATGGACAGCAATCATGTCTCGCCAAGCTAAAATTAATACTCCAGCAGAAGCTTTCAATTTTTTTGTTCAAAATAAAAAGTTGGATGGAGTGACTGTTTTGTATTGCGATAAGAACCAAATAAAGCAAAATACAGGCTGTTTAAAAAAAAGATGGGAACATCTTAAAGCAATCGAAAACATCCAGAAGATGCACTATTTTCAAAATGCTGGCTTTAACTGTTTGCTTTGTTGAATAACTGGAGTTTCGGCGCTAAAAATGAGCTGCCTGAAAATGAATAAAAACGAAATCGAGCTTTAAAACATTGCTGCCTTCTCTAAGATAACCTAAACTTCCATGTAATCATTTTAAATATACGACTACAAAAACAAATCCGTTTTATTTTTTATGCTGTCACGACCGTTACTTTTTTTTGTCACAACCGTTACCTTTTCAAAGTTATTTCTTTTATTTGGCTACATCATTTTCACACAAAAGTAGAGTTTTCTTACACAAAACACTGCAAAGAATTTAATAAGATTTTTTATTTAACGCATTCCTTGGAAAATTTTACAATCTGAGTTGCTAAGACCAAAAATTCAAAAACAGCTCATTTGTAATGTCACGACCGTTACCTTTTAATTGATCTAAAAAAACCTTAAAATGCAATTTCTATGAAATGATTCTTATTGCTTTTAGGGGTTGAAATTTTATATTTTTAAAATCAACAAATCATTTTGACATTGTATTTCAGGTTAAAGTTTTATTACGAAATTTCGTGTAAACCTGTCACGACCGTTACTATGGAAACACCCATATACATATGCGGCAATTTTGTTTATTGACATAGCCATTTAGATGATAACGGGCTTTATCTGAAAACAAAATTTTCGGTCAAATTCATCATCTCCTGCTAAACAATTTTAAGCCAATTCGGATGAGGTTTCATTATTAAATGACAAAGGTCAACCTTTCCAATAAAAACAGAAATTTGAAAAGTACTTCTTAGTTCATTTTTTACAGCCAATTCAAAGAACCAGTCAGAAATATTCGTTTTAGAATTTGTACCTACTATTCCCAACAACCTATTAACAACTTAACTTATATTTTCTCTGAAATCGTGAAGCTTTCCATTGCCTAAAACGCACCGATTGAATTGAAATCTCGTAAACTGTCGTATGTGTGGGAGCTACTAGAATGGGGAGTGGCATCCACCTTATTTAGGGAAAAGGTTATGTTGGTTATATGGAAGAAGTTTGTATGGAATGTTCAAAAAGGGGTGTGGCAGCGGCTCTAGTAATTTAAATAATTACACAATCTATTTCCATACAAGTACTGAAATTCAGCACAATCGCATGAATAATATTACGATTAAAATACCAAAAGTGGGCGGAATGTTCATATGCACTAGAGGTACAAGAGTGGGGCTTGCGTGTATAAAGTCGATATCAAACTATTATGGAGTTCGCAATTTAAGCGAATTTCATCAACTAGGAGACATCTAATGTGGGCTAAAATCTACACAGCGATAGGGTCATTTGTGTGGTAGATACCAAAAAGGGCGTGGTTATGAATCCAGTTATTTGTCGCCAAGTTAACCGTATAACTCTCTTAATAAGTATTGATTTTGAGTTGGATCGCACGAATATCGTTTAAAGTATTACACGAAAACCAATACATAGGGAGCGGAATGAAGCATTGCATCGGAGGTACAAGAATGGTGCGTGTCTCACATACGAGTACGAATCCGTTATTAAGAAATTTCAGTGTTTACAATAAAGGCGAATTTAATGAACTAGGTGGCACAGGGTCATTTGTGTGTAAGGTACCAGAAAAGGCGTGGCTACGAATCCAATTATTTATCATCAAGTTAAGCTTCGAACTCTGTTCTTAAGTACTGATTTTGGGTTCGTTTGAATGAGTACCAAAAAACATATTTTAGGACCATAAAAGTAGACGGAACTGCGCATTTGTTTGGAAGGTACAGAATTGGGTGAATCAATCGCTTTTTTATACGCAGGTATAAAGACGCTATGAAGATATGTGACAGCGCATAGAGATAGGGACCTAAGGGTAAAAAAATCAATTTTCTTTTTTTCTTTTTCTTTTTTTTGATGTGGACAACATCTGAGCATCGAATGAGACCGATCCCATGCCCCAAAAGTGCTCCCTCCCAGAGATATGCGCGTTTTATGAAAGTGAAGTCGACGATTCTAAGCGCAAATAGAAAGGGACCTAATCTTTAAAATGGCTCTCCTGAACAAAAGTGGTTTTTAACCTTAGGCCCATTTCTATTTTGCGCGTCACATATGGGTTTTGAAAGCTACACTCAATAGCGTTAGTCTGTAACGGGATTTTAAATTGTTCCAACTTTCATTATGGAGTGATCAGATAATGAGAACCGTATCATTGTAATAGCGCTTTTAAAGTGTGAAATGAAAAAAGCCATATTTTCAAAACGTTCCGGCCACTAGAGATTAGCCGCATGTTCGTCTACCGATGCATAAAACTGTTTGAGGAGACTGGAGATGTAAAAGGTCGCAATAGGTCGGGCCGCTCACGCTCTGTTCGAACACCGCACGTCATCAAAGCCGTTAAATCAAGAGTTCACAGAAATTCGCTCCGAAAACAGAAAATCATAGCCCGTGAGATGAATATCACTCAAAAGTCCACGAGTCGAAGCATTAAAAAAGACTTGGTACTTGCGGCTTTCAAACGACGTAACGGATATTTATTGACTGCAGCTTTAACAAAAATATGGTTGAAAAATGCAAACGTCTTTTGGTGAAGCACGCTGATAATTTGCACTGAAAAAATTTGTTCACCGATGAAAACATTTTTACCGTTCAGGAAAAATCTAATAAGCAAAATGATAGAGTGTATGCGCAGTCATGTAAGGAAGCATCTGAACTGATCCGAAGGGTGGAAAGGGGTCATCACCTAGCTTCAGTCATGGTTTGGTGGGTTGTTGTAAAGCCTCTTAACAATTCCATGTTCCAAAACCAGCCATGGACGTCCCAGGTCTGGCTTCGAAACAATTTGCCAGCGTTCATTTCCTCTGAAGAATGGCCCTCAGGCAGTCCAGATTTGAACCAATTGTATTACAAATTGTGGACGTTTTTAGAGGACAAGGTGTGTCACAAAAGATACCCCAACATAGGATATCTTAAGACTGCTTTGGTTCGAGCTGTGGCCAATATTCCAATGGACGAGGTTCGTGCAGCAATTGACGATTGGCCAGTGCAAATTAAGGCGTGTGTAAGGGCAAAAGGCGGACATTTCGAATAAGTAGATTCTTTTTGGATACAATATACATCAATAAATATATTAAAAAATATTTGGTCTAAAAACATTCAGTACTTTTTCTTTTACAGCATAAAACGTGTGTAACAGTATTTATGCCCCTTCTAAGTATACCCTCTTACCTGGTAGGGTGAGGATATACAACTTTATTGGCCGTTCGGGGCGGGCAATAACCGGTAAGTTAGTACCAGCAGTATACCGTTTACAGATCGCTCGTGGACTCAAGAAGAAGGTATGTTTGTTTTAAGTCAGCACAATCTGGCAAAGATTGTCGAGTTGGAGATATTAAAGTTTGAACATCCTACTTCACAATAAAGCTTTAAAATTGAAAAAAAAAAGTTTTGGAAACACTTTTTACTCGTAACAGGCAAACAGAAAGAAAATGAACTTACAGTAGAAAATCAGGTTCGATCTTTCGGCCATATACGACTGCTACTTTCGGACTTATCTCTTTTACGAAACGGCTCAAGTATCTCACTCACAAGTGCACCAGTCGACGTGTGTACACACGTGTTTGAAGATTGGTATGGGCAAATAAAAAGTTACATTTTATTTTAGCCTTTATCCCTTGCCATGTGTAAGTGTGTGAGTAAAAGTGTTATTTAAATAAATATTCATATCAAAGTGTGTCACAGATGACAACAACAACAAGAAAAAGAAAACCCTCGCCGTTTTTCTGGCGTATTTAAAATTCTTCACATACTCGTACGTACATGAGAACCTGTGCATGAGAATGAGTTTTTACACTGCAGCATCATGTTTTTCATTTTCGCCTACTTTTTCTTCTGCACTGTCGTTTTTTCGCTCAGTCGTTGTTGCTGTTGTCAATGTAAAAAATGTGTCACTGGCATAACTTAAGCACGCCTAGACTCGCTGACTCATTCACACACGCATGAACATAGCCTGGTACAGAGTTTTCAGTGAAGGAACTGGAAGGGCCTGACGCCAGAAGGCCATAGATTTTCCTTCGAAAAGAGACAACAAAAGGGCAAGAAGGTTAAAAAAATTAGAGTAATTGAATCACAGCTAAGTGTGGAAGGGCCGTGTTTATAGACCCTCCAACATGGAACCGTTATTGAAATGCCGAACTATAATAGCTGTTGCCTTATTTATATTTCAGGTCCAATACTTGCCAGATGAAAACCGGAATTTTCATTGAAAAGTTTGTCTTTTCTGAGCATAACTATAGGAATTAAAGAAAATCATCGACTCTGGGTCCACCATAAATAAGAACATTAGCATCTATACAGTGTACCACCAATGTCTTCGTACAGCAGCCAATAAAAACTTTATTTAAGAGAAACACTGTCACATAGGGAAATTATTTCAAATGCGTTAATGCAGTTTATAAAACATTTCATACGACATAGCAACTATGACAAACACATTATGGAAATTAAGTTGAAAGTTATTAATTTAATGCTACACAAATTCGCTTACTTGCTCCCAATAAAGTCTTCGACGCTTTTGTTATTCGCTAATTTACTGATTGTTGGCCCATAATGGTTTCTTCTGAATGTTAGTAACGAAAGAGTCTGGCACAGATTTTATTAATTCTGGCAACCACATGTATAAATAGGGAACAACATTTAGTAAAATTGAAATAATTTACATTATAGAAATAAATAAACTTACATATAACCTTCCGTTAATCTACATTTAATTTGTCACTTTTGTTAAAGAAAAAGTAAAAAATTAAAGATGGTTAAATTTTAAGGGCCGATGTTGAATGGGAACCACACCTAAACGTCAAGTTTTTTCCTGCATTTCATTTGATATTTCTCAATTTCAGACTAACTCAATTTGAACCAGGGAAAGATACACAAGCGAGCATCCCGTTAAAGTTATTCAGGCTTATTATAAAAATGAAAAATCAATTTTCGAAGAAAATCATCTTGAGTGATGAGGGACATTTTCACCTCAGTGGATTCGTCAATAAGCAGAATTGACGCATTTGGGCGAATTATAATCCAAGAGTGATTGTCGAAAAAACAATGCATCTACAAAGAGTGACTGTTTGGTGCGGTTTATGGGCTGACGGCATCATCGGGTCGTATTTTCCAAAAAAAGGCCCGTCTGGCAGTTACGAGGGCGGTTCGGAAAGTTCTTAGCCTACCAATGAAAGAGAATAGTTAGTTTTTCAAAAATATTTTTATTTTTCAATATAATCTCCTGAAACTTCAATACACTTAGTCCAACGCTTATCTAGCAAGTCTATCCCTTGATTAAAATAGTTTTCCTCAAGGTCTTCAAAATAGTGGATTACAACTGTAATTGCATCTTCATTTGAGTTAAAACCCTTGCCAGCATGGATTTTTTTTAGATTTGGGAACAGGTAAAAGTCACTAGGAGCTAAATCAGGAGAATAAGGTAGGTGGTCAAGCAACTCGTACTTAAATTCGTTGATTTTAGCCATTGTTAAAACACTCTTGTGCGCTGGTGCGTTGTCTTGATGAAAAATTATTTTTTTGTGTTGTAAGCCAGGACGTTTTTCTCGAATTTGTACATTTAATTAATCTAAAAGGTTGCAATAGTACTCTGAATTTATTGTTTTACCCTTTTGCAGATAGTCAATCAATAAAATACCTTTGAAGTCCCAAAAAACCGTTGCCATAACCTTACCAGCCGATTGAATTGTTTTTGCCTTCTTTGAGGCACTTCCTCCAGCTTCAGTCCATTGTTTGGATTGTTCTTTTGTCTCTGGAGTAGAGTGGTGGATCCATGTCTCATCAACAGTTATGAAACGACGCTTAAAATCCATTTTATTTCGCTGAAAACGATCCAAACAATCTTGAGAAATGTTCATTCTTATGCGTTTTTGGTCGACTGTTAACAAGTGCGGCGGCACCCATCTTGCAGAAAGGTTTTTCATCTGTAGTTCTTCATGCAAAATTAAATGGACTCGATCATTTGAGATGCCCATGATATAAGCTATTTCACGCACTTTTATTTGTCGATCATTTAATACCATATCATGCACTTTGGCTATAATTTCTGTTGTTGTTGCTGTTTTTGGGCGTCCACTACGTGGTTCATCTTCAATGCTTGTACGACCACGTTTAAATTCAGCATCCCAATGTTTTACTGTTGCACATGAAGGAGCACTTTCACCTAACACATTTACCATATCATTGTGAATTTCTTGTCCCGATAAACCTTTTTTATGTAAATATTTAATGACACCACGCATTTCTAATTTTTTCATTGTAAAAAATCGCGGATGCGTCTTTTGTGAACACCTGTTTCTCTATGAAAGAGTTGCCAGATCGAAACAAAATTTAACATGTGTTTATAGCAGAGATGGAAGTTTCCAAAACACTTAACTTTTTTCTGTTTATACCGCGCTTTTTGTGCTAGGCTAAGAAGTTTCCGAACCGCCCTCGTACTGCGAATGGTGTTCGCTATCGTGAGATGATAACGAACTTTATATGGCCCGAGTTGGAACAAATCGATGTGGACTATATGTGGCAGCGCATAGAGAAAGGGACCTAAGGGTAAAACAAATCAATTTTCATTTTTTTTTTCCTTTTTTTGATGTGGACAACATCTGAGCATCGAATGAGACCGATCCCATGCCCCAAAAGTGTTTCCACCCAGAGGTATTCGCGTTTTATGAAAGTGAAGTCGACTATTCTAAGCGCAAATAGAAAGGAAACTTATCTTTAAAATGGCACTCCTGAACAAAACTGGTTTTTAACCTTAGGTCCCTTTCAATTTTGCGCATCACATATGTGGTTTCAACATTACGGTGCCACTTGCCACACAGCGAACAAAACAATGGCTCTTTTGCGCAACAAATTCAATGGCCGTGTTATTACACGTCGTGGCGATGTTAATTGGCCGCCAATATCATGTGATTTGACACCGCTGGACTTCTTTCTTTGGGGTTATTTGAAAGAAAAGCTGTACGTCGATAAGCCAGCAACAATTCAAGAGCTAAAGAATGGGATAATTCGGCACATTAATGTCATAAAACCTCAATTATGCGTCAGCGTCATCGAAAATTTGGATTATTGGATGGAGGTGTGCCGCCGATTTCGGGGCATCCATTTGGCCGATAATTTGTTCCATACATAATTAAACCATACCAATATTATCATAACAAAAAGAAATGACAATAATTTCCTAAATAATTTGTGTTTTATTCAAAATCAACATCGGCCCTTAAAATTTAACCATCCCTTACTAGAAAATGTTTATCAGTGGACTAGCGCAAGATCCTCTTAAATGTCCACGTAAGGGTAAAAATATTCTACGCGGAAATAGCTCAACTGCTATCCCATAACCTTTGTAAAGTCCATACAGTGATCGGACGCTTTAAACCTGGAGGTCATGTTATAAATAATAACAAACGGAGATCTGCTGCAAATCCAGCGTATGACCGAACCGAACACACTTATCCGAACGTAGATTATTAACACAGAACTGCTTGAATCGAACCATCGCAAAAGCCAAAAATTCGAAGCTCCTAACAACTGTAGCCACATAGGATGGGCAGATTTGTCACTTAGAAAAAAAGTATGTTGGGATAACAATATTCGAAGAGCATCATACTATTGTTGGGTATATGGTTGTGGTACAACAATAGTACGATCCTCACAACAATAGTATGATGCAAATACAACCATACTATAATCCTCACAACCATACTATGATACTCACAGCAATAATATGATTCGCACTTAAACATACTATGATAACCACAACCATAGTATAATTCACACTCGATCATTCTATGATCTCCACAACAATATTATGATCCTCACAACCATGGTAGGATCCTCACAACCATAGTATGATTCTCAAAACCATAGTATGATTCACACTCAACCATACTATGATCTCCACAACCATATTATGATCCTCACAACCATAGTATGATCCTCACAACCATAGTATGGTTTACACGCAACCATTTTATGATCTCTACAATTATAGTATGATCACAAATAATTACACTATGATCTCCAAAATTATTAATTAGAATTGTCAATTTGTCAACAATAGATTTTAATTATAAAAATTATTTTAAAATACATTAAATTCCAAATAATATAAGTGATTTATTTAGCAGAAGAAATCAGTTTAAAAAACGTAAGCGTTTTTAATAAAAACATTTCAGTTAAACAAAGCCAAACCAGTTTGTTTGAAAAATTTTAATTTTCATATAAAACATAATATTATTGCATAAGATTTGTAACAATGAAATGTTTCTGAAGGTCATATTCGAATTAAAAACAATTACAATCATACAGTATGATTGTAGTAATAATATTATTGTTAACATTAAACCCAAAAAACAATTCTTTTGTCGCACCAACCATGTTTATATTGTTGCTACAACCATATTTAAATTTTTTAATTTGGCAATAATAAGAATATTGTTACATTTCAACAATATTAATATTGCGGTAATCATACTATTGTCAAAAATCAATACAGAAAACAATACTATGGTTGCGACAAACATACTTTTATTGCGGAGAACAAAGTATTATTGCCGTGACCATATGTGACGCGCAAAATAGAAAGGGACCTAAGGTTAAAAACCAGTTTTGTTTAGGAGAGCCATTTTAAAGATTAGGTCCCTTTCTATTTGCGCTTAGAATCGTCGACTTCACTTTCATAAAACGTGCATATCTCTGGGAGGGAACACTTTTGGGGCATGGGATCGGTCTCATTCGAGGCTCAGATGTTGTCCACATCAAAAAAAAAAGTGAAAAGTTGATGAAAAGTTTTGTTCAGGAGAGCCATTTTAAAGAATAGTTCCCTTTCTATTTGCGCTTAGAATTGTCGACTTCACTTTCATAAAACGCGCATATCTCTGGGAGGGAACGCTTTTGGGGCATGGGATCGGTCTCATTCGATGCTCAGATGTTGTCCACATCAAAAAAAGATAAAAAATGAAAATTGATTTTTTTACCCTTAGGTCCCTTTCTATATGCGCTGTCACATGTAGTAACCATATTTTTTCTCTGCGTGATTGTAAGTACTCGTATGTACAAAAATGTAAAAGTGCTAAAAGGAAAACTACAAAACAGCCATTTTTATAAAAGCAATTCAAAAGAGTTAAATAAATTATAAAAAATAAATATTAAATGCAAGTTTTTTATGCAATGTTCTTAGCTCATTAGGGGAACAACAGACTTAAATTTCAAGTTGGATTAGATTACACTTTTTACACTGGGTTCTAGCAAAATCAAAAATGTTATAAATTTATTTTTAGCAAAAATGTTAGTTGTTCCGCTTTTGCGCTTAACGATTCAATTCAATTGTCCTTCATACCTTATTCACTGTGGAAAGAATCCTGTACCTCTCTTATATGTGTATGTAATATTCCAAATTTTAGTAAATTACCTGTAAAAAATAGAAGAAATATTGTACAATTAGTATATTACATTTAAATTTTATAAAGTTTTTAAAGCATTCGTGTCAACCACTATAGGAAAGTATAAATACAAGCACAATCAGTTATTGAAATGTAACAGACTTTCAAATTTAATCGAGTTTTATACCTTCGAGGATAAATTATGAGGGAATGTACTGGGTCAGAGTAATTTGCGAAGGATAAGCAAGAAGGGGCGTGGTTATGATTGTCAGTCCACTGGTTTTCGTTAAAATTCTATTATTAAGTACTGATTTTTAACTAGATCGTACAAATTGCATTGAAGATATTTCATGAAAGTACAGAGATTATTCAGAGATAAGTACTCGTATATTGCGGAGCTATTGCCTGCTCTAAGGGCAACATATCCATTTACTCTGTCCACGCAATGTGGATTTTTATACAAGATGCAGCAAAAACCAGAAGGATTCAAGCTAGGGCTTTACAATTAAGCTCACATCGTTCATATTGCCCATTAAGATTAAAAAAAAGTTTTGTTCAAATCCGTCCACAATCGAGCCTACCTCCTATCCTCCCTGGTTTCCGTTAAAGTTCTATTATAATTACTGATTTTTAACCAGATTGTACAATTGTATTAAAGATATTACAAGACGGTATACAAGGATATAATGTAGAGCTAATGCATAAATGACCTGCTCTTAGACCAACATATCCAGTCACTTCACCAACACAGTGGGATTTTTACATTAAAGCTGCGGCAAAAAAAAAATTATCGAGAGAGGGTTACACAAGTTTACATAAATCACTCATATTGACAAACTAGATTACGAGGGCGACCGCAAAAGTAACTGGCCTAACATAAAAAGAACCGTTTTTTTGGAATTATTATTATTTATTTTTCAACACAATCTCCTTCCAACTCAATACACGTCATCAAACATTTTTCAAGTTTTTTAATTCCATCCGAAATATAAGATTTTTCAAGACCTTCAAAATATGGACGAACATTTTTTGACACCGAGAATTTTTTTTAAATTTGAAAACACGAAACAATCAGAAGGAGCTTAATCTGGACTATATGGTGGATGCGGAGCAATTTCAAATCGTAATTCGGCCAGTTTTTGTTGAGTTAAAAATGCAGTGTGTGAAGGAGCATTATCTTGATGAAAAAGAACTTTTTTTTTCTAAATGCGGTCGTTTTATCTCGATTTCTTCACTCAACCGATCCTATAATGCACACTAATATTCACTATTTATAGTTTTTCCTTTCTCAAGATAATCAATAATTATTATACCCCTTGCATCCCAAAATACTGTGGCCATTACTTTTCCTGCTGACTTAATAGTTTTCGCCTTCTTGGGACCACTTTTACCAGCTTCTAAATATTGTTTTGACTGTTCTTTGAATTCTGGGATGTAGTGATGGATCCATGTTTCATCAACAGTTATGAATCGGCGCAAGAACTCTATTGGATTACGTTGATAAATCGCTAAAAGCTCCTCGGAATTGGTCCAATGGACGATTTTTTATGGTAAAGCCAACAAAAGCGGCACCCATCTTGTGGATAGCTTTTTCATGTGGAGTTCATCATGTAAAATACTCCAAACTTGTTTTTCGTGTATTTTAACAGTATCAGCAAGTTCTCTGAGCTTTATTCGTCTATCTTTAGTCACTTCATTAAATATTTTTCTAATGTTTTCAATAGTAGTAGCGGTTTTCGGTCTTCCAGAGCATTGTTCATCTTCCGTACTTGAACAACCCATTTTAAATTGAAATTAAAGTTGAAACCAGGATTTCACAGTGGTCATCAGGTGCATTATCACCATGAACAGAATCCAATTCATCTTTGATTAATTGTGGCGTATAACCTTTCATATAAAAGTGTTTAATTACCGCATGAAACTCTTTATTTTCCATTTTTCAAGAATTATAAAACTTGTTTACTTCAATCACCTGTAACAAAGAAAATAATCATTAAATATTTCGGAAATTTTGACAGATGGCTTATAAAAGACTGATTTCAAAAAACAAAACAAAAAAGTTGCTAGTAAAAGAGAAAATGTGCCAGGCTAGTTAGTTTTGAGGTCACCCTCGTAAAAAAAGTTTTTGTTTAAATGAGCCCACAACCAAGCCTACCTCCCATATAAGGTAAAAAAATCGTTGTATTTTTCCAAGTTACGTATTTATGTTAATAAAAATTTCTACCAGTTTTTGCATTTGAGTCCTCAATTTTATTAAAATTGTACAAGTGCCACGTCCAGCGCCTCTATAAGAATTTTAAGTTTTTACGATTTTCGAAAACAGTGATTAAATCCTTTGTAAAGGGTGGTCTAACTAAAGCGCACGATGTTAATTGAAAATAAAACAAAAAGTCTTAAGACTTATTTCGGGTGCTAAATCTAGCGGTATCTTTTTCAATAGAGTTTTTTTTCACAGAATACGCGTGACTTCGTTTAACTTTATTTTTTTCTCTTTACAGTATTGTTTGCCATTTCATCATTATAAGACTTACACCGCAACAACGTCTCCAAACTGTGCAACTGTATTATGGAAATGAGAATGAGATGAGCCCCTTTTTTTAAACAATATTTTGTTCAGTGATGAGACCCATTTCTGTCTCAACGGCAACGTAAATAAACATAATTGCCACATTTGAGCTGAAGAGCAACCAGAAGAGGATTCAAGGGGTGGGTGGCAGTATACCCAGAGAAACCCACGGTTTGGTGCGGTTTATGGACTGGTCGAATTATCGGTCCATTTTTTTTTCCAAAATTATGATTTTTTTCCAAAATGTCATTCGTCAACCGTGAATGATGCTCGCTATCGTGCCATGATAATGAACTTTTTGCTACCTCATATTTAAGAGAGTATTCTTGACGACATTTGGTTTCAACAGGACGGTGCCACTTGTTATACAGCTACTCAAACAATGGATCTATTGAGAGGTCATTTTGAAGAACAGCTTTTTTTACGTTTTGAACCGGTTAGTTGACCGACTAGATCGTGTGATCTTTAGACTTTTTTCTTTGGGGCTACGTAAAGTTTACTATGCTGACAAACCACCTACGATTCAGGTTTTGGAAGCCAACATTATGCGTGTCATTAACGCCATACCGATTAAAATGCTCGACGAGTCATTCAAAATTGGACCCTGCGAATAGACACCCTGAGGCGTAGTGGCGGCTGACATTTAAATGAAATTATATAAAACAAATAAATAAAATAAAATGTCCTTTCGAATGAACAATAAAGATTTGTATTTTGTTTGTGATTTGTTTTATGTTGAAAAAAAACACCTTTCGATTGATCACCCGTTATTTTTCAGCGCGCTAGGGTCAGCGCCTAAAATTTCATCCAATCCTAAAATAATTGCGATATTTAGATTCGTGATTGTTTTTTATAATTGCTTTTAATACCCATATTTCAAAAAGGCATATTTTTGGGCCTAAGGAACATTTATTCAACAAATAAATGGCATAAAATGTCCTTTCGTATGAACAATGAAGATTCCACACTTGATATGAATATTTGTATTTTTTTATTTATTAAAAAAAAAATCTTTTTAATCGATAACCCGATAGATATAAAAACTTCTGAGTTACAAGTGACATCATCCTGTTGGAACCACATATCATGTTGGTCCATATCCTCAATTTCTGGCCACAAGATTTACGGTCGCGATAGCTGACAAAATTCACGCTAACAGCTTGGCTAACCTCATTTTCAAAGAACTACAGCCCGATGACAGAACAATAGCAGAACGAACTGGGAGATCATTCCCAGGAGTATTTAAATTTCCTACAGACCCGGTTTGCTGAAATTTGCGCAAAATTGTCCCGAAACTGATGATCAAAAAATCAAGAAGTGTATTTTGATTTGAATGTCCATTTTTGTAAACCACTTTAACAATTTTAACGCGCTGCTCAATATTATTTTTTTTTGCAACCAAAACACCGAGGTTGACCTAGCTCACTTTTTGTTTTGTCCAAGAAAAACACTAACTTTTATAAAGCCATCATAAAAACCCGAATATTTTCTAAACAATTACAGTTACCCAATTATTTTCAAATCCAAAAAAATTTTGAAATACGTACCATATTTTAAAAATACAGAGTGGCTGATGAATATTGCTACATTAAGAAACTCAAATAACTTTTTGTTTTCAGTGTATGGAATTCATTTTTCTTTCATTCCTGTTAAAGCTCACTCATTCAATTTTATTTTATATAGCTTAATTAGTTTCAAAAATAATGGAATTCAAATGACTCCCCTGCTCGTTAATGTACTCGTATGTGCGGCATTTTTCCAGAGTTGAGATAGGAATAGCCGCAATTGTTTCTCGAACGGATTGATTTATTTCATTCAAATTTGCTGGTTTTGATTTGTAGACTTCCTGTTTGCAATAACCGCACAAGAAAAAGTGAGGTGCAGTAAGGTCAGGCAGCGGATTGTGGAGTTTCTGGATATCAGCTAATTGGGAAATTTTTATCGCAATTCTGTCATAACAGGCCGGACTATGTGAAGAGTTGCACCATCTTGCTGAAACCACACAGATTTAAGAGAAACTCTTATTCGGCGTAATTTTGGATAGAAAACTCTCTCAACAAGCTCAAGGAACGGTCTTCAGTAACCGTAACGGTGTGACCCTTTTCTTCGAAGAAGCAGGGCAGCATGATGAAACTGCACACCACACTGTGACACGAAGTGGATGCAATTTCGTCTCATGGAGTTTCTGTGGGTTGGAAGCACTCCATATTCGACAAGTTTGTTTGTTTAGGTTGCCGTTTAAATCGAAAAGGGCCTCTTCAGACATAAAAAGGTAGCTCAATATGTTTCCGTCCTCTTCGACCATTTGAATAATCTTCTGGCAAAATTCCAAGCGAATCGGGAAGCCTGCTGCATTCAGTTTGCTGGCCGTTTGAATTTTATATGGGAAGTCAAAACTTTTGTGCATTTTTGACTGCATTGACTCTGCTTATAGCCATTTTAGCAGATAAGCTTCTTGTCGAAACTCTTGGATTGTTTTGTATGGCAGCAGCTACAGCAGCGATTGTTTCCTCCCCCCGTCCGAACTGGAGGGTGTCCATGATAAGTTTTTCTGTTAATTGTCCCCTGCTCGGCAAAATTGTTAACAAGCCTCATTATGGTCGATCTGCTCGGAGGATTGCCGCCAAACGTGCGTTGTACTCTCATTGAACCGAAAATACGGACTCCAGTGCGTGATAGCGGCGGACAATCCAAATTCTTGTTTCAGTTTCCCCGTTATACATTTTTATTAAATCTTAAGATTTCTCATTATGATTTTTCATGAAAATCGTGGTTGTCATAGGCGAGCTGTAACATCCTGTTGGCACACGCAGAAAAAAAGTATGGTTGTGGAGACAATATTCGAAGAGGATAATACTATTGTTAGGTATATGGTTGTGGTACAACAATATTATGATCCTCACAACAATAGGATGATTCACACATAACCATACTATGATTCCCACAACCATAGTATGATTCACACTCAACTATACCATGATCTCCACAACCATAGTATGATCCTCACAACCATAGTATGTTTCACATACAACCATAGTATAATCCTCACAACCATAATATGATTCACATGCAACCATGTTATGATCCCTACAACCATAGTATAATCACTATTTAGATTTGAGTTATGAAAATTATTCAAAAATACATTAAGTTCAAAATAATAGGGAGTGATTTAGTTCACAGTAGAAAAAAATAAGTTTAAATAAACGTAAGCGCTTTTATTAAAAATATTTCAGTTAAACAAAGACAAAGCAGCGTGTTTAAAAATGTTAATTTCAATAAAAAAAAGTACTATTATTGCATTAGATCCATACCAATAACATTTGTTCTTAAAAGCATATTTAAATGAATAAAAATTATTGTTAACAAAAAAGCAAAACACAATCACCCTTATTCTGATTGTCGTTGTCAACGTCATCGTCAATTTAATATCAATATCACTTCGTTTCAATATAATATCACATCAACGCATTTTTGGTATTCCGTATCATTATTGTCTTGACGTTGACTGTTTATCGATAACTTCAATAAAAAAAATCACATACCTAACATTTTTGCATCAGATTTTGTATCTATTCATCCAATTGTTGAAAAATGTTTTTTGTTTCTGATTCAAACTCTGATTCAAGTGATGAAAAAAATAAAAAGAAACTTATTTTACAGAGAAAGACACTGCGATATAGGTCTGATGTCATGAAACTACCAGACAACAAGTAAGTTTAAGGTTTAATTAATTTCCATTGGCAATCACAAAGTTTTCTTTCATTCAAGATTTCAGAAATACTTTCGTTTAAACAAAAATGCGTTTAATTATGTGTTGGAGGAAATTGCTCCAGAGATGGAAATTGGAGCCAGGTCAAATTGTGTATCCAACAGCTCTTAAGGGTAGTATATTTGTGGACTTTGACCCGGATGGAGTGGCTCTTGAACTGCTCCCGTTCCTTGATGTTGAAGGCTCCTCCTGTTCCAGTAAAATTTCTTCAGAGTGAACAGTTGTTTCCATCTCTATAACTGGGTCAACACCGAGCACTTCAGTGACAAGTTCCTCATAACTTGCTGCAACACCATGAGCTGATCCTTCAGGATTTATCTGTTTTTGAAACTGCAGCAGGTTTGCAACAGCTTCTTCTAACGGGCTCAGTGTAATATATTTATTTGAACCGCCACCTGTTGCTCTCATCTCCGATTTGTTTTCAACCATTTTCCTTTTGACTTTGAACTTTAAGTCTCTCCAAACCTTAACGAAAATATTTAATTTTATTAATCTACAAAAAACCAGGGATATAAGTTAGTAACCTTCTGCCAGCCATCACCATCTCTACTCGGTGGTCCGGAAGCATTCAAAACACTTGCAATGTTCTCCCATTGCTGGTTAAAATTTGTTGGCACTGTTCCTCTTTTGAAACCTTTTGCTAAGGATGGATTTTTCTCCAACTCTTCAACAAGTTTTTGGAACTGTTCATTATTTGTAATTTTCATATTTGCACTTTTACTTTTGCTTTTGGTTTTTTTTATTTTAACAGCAAACTTCTTAGTCGTTACCAAAAACTGCGATGACAAAAACAGAGTCGTATCAATTCAATAACAACGTCAATATCATTTAGAGAATACCGAGTTGTGTCAATAGTTGTCAATAGTTATCGAAAAACGACTACGCGAATACCAAGTATCAACAGTCGTCGCAAGATGTCATTGTTTTGTCTTGACGACTACAATCAGAATAAGGGTGTAGTAACCATGTTTTTTCTCTGCGTGCATATGTACGGCGGCGTAAATGGTCTTGTGGAAGAAGCTCTTTGTATCAACTGCATCTTAAATGGAAACAAATGCAAATCCTTCTGCAAAATTGTGGCCAAAGTTGTTCTTTGAAGACCAAGCTCCTGAGCATGGCGTCGAATTGAGGTTGAGGGATTGTTTTAAACACTGCCTTGAGCAGCAGTAATGGTTTCAGCCGATCTTGCAGTACGTTGTGGCCCATGCTTGGGCCTATCAGCTACAGACCCTCTTTCATTAAAATCATTCACTACACGATAAATTGTACGATTTGTTGGCACTTTGTTTCTCCGAAAACTTTCACGTAACTTTCGCATCGTCACAGTAATCGATGATTGATTTTTATAAAATGTTTTAATGATTAAAGCACGTAATAAATAAATAAATAAATAAATAAATAAATAAATAAATAAATAAATAAATAAATAAATAAATAAATAAATAAATAAATAAATAAATAAATAAATAAATAAATAAATAAATAAATAAATAAATAAATAAATAAATAAATAAATAAATAAATAAATAAATAAATAAATAAATAAATAAATAAATAAATAAATAAATAAATAAATAAATAAATAAATAAATAAATAAATAAATAAATAAATAAATAAATAAATAAATAAATAAATAAATAAATAAATAAATAAATAAATAAATAAATAAATAAATAAATAAATAAATAAATAAATAAATAAATAAATAAATAAATAAATAAATAAATAAATAAATAAATAAATAAATAAATAAATAAATAAATAAATAAATAAATAAATAAATAAATAAATAAATAAATAAATAAATAAATACATAAATAAATAAATAAATAAATAAATAATAAAGTGGTTCTCTACAAAAATGCAACATTACATTTTTTATATTTTACACTCGGAAAACGGTATTTTTGCCGGCAAAATCCCACTGTGCGCCAAGGAGTTAGACAGATAACTTCATACTCTCGCAACTGCAGCCTTACTGGGCTACATTCCGGAAGTATGCTGCAATTTTCATAAATATTACTTGGAACATTATTCTCTCATACATTCTCTAAAAGTTCTTATTCATGTGGCTGGGTGTGTGGGTAAATATGTGATGAACAGAGAATTTTGACGCCGTTTAGACGCGTCATGAGGTCGCAACTGAAAATTGGTACATATTTATGCAGAGCACAACAGCAACAACTGCCACGCAGACTGGGTGAACTAGAATAAATTCAACTATGATCTAATGTGTCATTAAATGTAAGCAGGATGTGAATAATCTCCACAAGTTTCCCTTTGATGTGCTCGAGCAAAGGAATAACTCTCAAACGAAATCCTTGAAAACTTTCTCTAGTGTAAAATCGAAATCTTTTGGATAAAACGTTTTGGGACTCCAACTTAATGTTCATTTTCTCTAATTGCTTCGTTTTTTTGCTCCCAATGCTTGTTCATTTTTTAAAAGACTTTTTCGAATGTTGTCGGCCGGAGACTCCAAAATTTAGCAACTCGTAAAATGTTGTTGTTTTCAAGTGCAAAACCAGAAACAACACACAAAAAACCGGGGCTAGAAAAATGTCTATAGAAAAAACCTCATTTTGTCGCTACAATGTTGTTTAATTACTGTTCGCCAACAAACACTTTGTGGCCGGAAAATTGTGGCCACACAAAGGCGGCAACACCAGCGCCGGAGCCCCAGCAGCACAGGCAACATCACCAGCAGCAATGGCAGGAACAATACCGCCAACAACATGGATAAATATCAAAGTAATTTAAATTAGTTGGCATAACAAAATCAAGGCTCTCCACTTGGGTTTCTTTTTTGTCGGCATAATTGTTTTAGTTTAAGAATAAAGTTTGTTTTGGAACGGCAGAAATCTGTGGTAGGAATACGAATTAAGAAATTTAAGCCATGAGGGGAGTGCAAATGTATATGCGGGAGGAAATTACATTAATCGGAAAATAGTTTTGTAACGCTAGGGCGATCGAGAAAAGATCCAGATAAAACCAGAAAAATACTTAAGTGGCCCAACTAAAATCAGATTTGTGAACCAACAAGAAAATATAACTGCGAACGGTAAGAACCTTCGTCTCCTTATGTAGATGGTCCTCAGATTGTCCCACCCTGTTGATAGTCTGAGGGCGGCATTCTGGCAAGTCTAAATTTTCTTCCACTGCGTTGGACTCACGGTCATCAGCCACACCAGCGCTGCGTAGTTCGCTACAAGCCGACCTACCGCTTTGTACACGCAGAGAAAATATATGGTTACTTTATAGTCACGGCAATAAAGATATGCTTTCCACAATAAAAGTATGTTCGTAGCAACCATAGTATTTTTTATTTCAGTTTGACAATAGTGTTGAAATGTAACAATTATATTATTGTCAAATTTAAAAAGGGAAATATGGTTGTAGCAACAATATTAAAATGGTAATGAGACAAAGGTATTGTTTTTTGGGTTTTACGTTAACAATAATATGATTACGGCAATCATACACTATGATTGGTGTTTTTCTTCATTTGAATATGCTTTTAAGTACGGATCTTATGCAATAATACAAGTAGTACTATTTATATAGAAATTAAAATTTTTCAAACAAACTGGGCTGCTATATACGAGGGCTGCTATATATATTTCAGGTCTAATAATGAAAATGCTAATATTTATCATAAAAAATGGTTTTATTGTTTTTCAAAGTATTCTCCAACATGATTTATACACTTTTGCATGCGCTCAAACCAATTATCGAAGCACTTTTTCCACTCAGATTGAGACACCTCCAAAACATGGTTTTTGAATGCTTCAACATCATCTTTTGGCGACGAAATCGTTGACCACACATTTTTTTCTTGATGTGCGGGAATAAAAAGAAGTCATTGGGTGCCAATTCAGGGCTGTACGGCGGATTACCCATCAATTCGAAGTTTTGGCCGGTCAAAAGGGCGCTGATATGAGCCGATGTGTGGGAGCTTGCATTGTCATGGTGCACAATGATTCGTCTTCTCTTGTTCGTTTTTCGAATTTCTCCGAAGACTTCAGGCAAACAAAATTTGGTGTACCACTCAGAGTTGACCTTCGTACGTTGCTCAAGCGGAACAGTCGATTCTGCAAAAAATATTTGCAGAATCGTCAAAAAACTCAAAATATATTTAAATAGAAAGTAAGTCGTTTTATTAAAGCCTGTAGTGAATAGAATTTGTTGTTATATTTGAACTCATTTCCGTTGCTCGGTTGGACTATTAAATACTAAATATTAAACTTCGAATTTTACTAAGGGGTTTGCAAAGTAAATGGCATTTTCCTTAAGAGGACAAGACCAGTTAGATTTACTATATACCGGTAGTCAGTCCCCATTTACACGAGGCAACTTTACTTGCGTCAGGCAAACAAAATTTGGTGTACCACTCAGAGTTGACCGTCGCACGTTGCTCAAGCGGAACAGTCGCCACATGTGCTTCTTCCACGAACAACTTTCGTTGGATTTGGCTCGTCTTCGAAGACCCACACGGTCAATTGCTGTTTCGTTTCGGGCTCATAAGCATAGATCCATGATTCGTCACCTGTGACGATCTTATAAACGTCTTTTGAAGCACCGCGATCGTATTTTTTTCAAAATTTCTTTGCACCAATCGACACTAGCCTTTTTTTGAGCGATTGTTAAATTGTGCGGGATCTAACGAGAATAAACCTTATTTACGGCCAAGTGTTCATTCAATATCGAATGTATGCTGGTGGAAGAAATGCCCAAGGATGCATCTATCTTCACGCACGGCATCAATGTTCTCTGGCACAACGGCCGTTTTCGGACGACCTTTACGACCTTCGTCTTTAAGCGAGCGTCGACCACGATTGAAGTCATTAAACCAGTTGTTCACAGTGCTATAGGATGGTGCTTCATCGCCATACAAAGAATTAAGTTCAACGATGCGCTCTTAGTGTTGCCTAGGCCTGAAGTATATATACCAACCCTCGTAAAAAATTATATATTTGTTTAAGCCTTAGCCTAGATGGAGATTGTTACTAGTTAGTTTTCGAGGCTTAGTACTAACATGGCTACAACTTGTAATTTTTTATTTTTTTTTTAAGTCGAGTACTGTGGGATCCATACGATAGTCATGAACAAAATTTCCTCTTTTTGCAAACAAATAGTTAACTAACTCCTTCTGTTTTCTTATCGCGTCATAGCACTTGAGGATTAACCAAAAACACCACTATTCGTACCCAAACTCGGTGGAAACCCAAAAATATAACGTAATCAATTACATAATTCACATTTTATAAAATTCTGCTAAACAAAAACAAAATAGTGATAAAATAAAAATAATATTTATTCCACAAATTTGTTACTTTTTATAAAATCACTTGCAAGCTAAAAAATGATTGGCCATGTTAAATGTTTTTCGTGCAAATAAAATTTTATAAATGTTGCCACATTTGAAAACTAACTAAAAAAAGACAGTCGAGTAAACACAGAAAATACGTATGATTGAAAATAAAAACAAAATTTTTATTCCCACTGAATACATTTTTGTAATGTTTTTTTTTCGTGCCAGGTTTATGTGTTGTCGACAGCAAACCGTTACACAAATGAAATTTTTATTAGAAAACCAACAGCAGCAAATTTATTAAATTCAGTTTGCCGGCGTAAGCAAATATTAAGTTTTTGCTCAGGACTAAATAGGAAAAAAAATATTTCTAGAATCGCCAAAAAACTCAAAATATATTTAAATAGAAAGTAAGTCGTTTTATTAAAGCCTGTAGTGAATAGAATTTGTAGTTATATGTGAACTCATTTCCGTTGCTCGGTTGGACTATTAAATACTAAATATTAAACTTCGAATTTTACTAAGGGGTTTGCAAAGTAAATGGCATTTTCCTTAAGAGGACAAGACCAGTTAGATTTACTATATACCGGTAGTCAGTTCCCATTTACACGAGGCAACTTTACTTGCGTCAATTTTTAAGATCCCCTTTTGAACTTGCCTCTTGTGTTTACACCAGGCAATCCGGTACGGCAATTATTGCCTTTTATGACTTTCCGCGACTTATTCGTTCTGATTTTTGTGCGAAAAAAATATTACATATTAAAATAATCTTAAATTTTTGTGTGAAAAAATATTAAAACAAACTGCAGCCTACGAAAAACACAAAACGAAAAACACAAAAGGAATTGATAGTACGGACAACTTTTTGCCCTTTCCACTCCCCTTAACACAATCTTCAGCAAACTGAGAGTTTCAGCAAGTAAAGTGCCCATTTGAAATATGTATTTTGAAATACCAAATAGAATCGCGTTATCGGAAGAATTCCAAGCAAAAAGCTTTAATGGTAATAAATATATAATTTCATATGAAGACAGGTCAAAGGCAATTAAGCTTTAAAAGTAATAACAGCAGATTTATCGAAAAATGTAACCTCTACAAATATGGCATCAAATAAGTTCAAATAATGAAACCTGGTGTCCGTGCTTAGATAAACTTCACTTTTGAGCCTCTAAAGTTTTTGAAAGGATGAGTGACTTATCGGTCAGAAGTATGTAGCTATTAGGCCAGTTGTTAAACTTACATAACTGCTCAGGTTGGCATTACTTACTTATATTATTACGTATATATATTTATTTTATTATATAAGTTATTATATATTACAAGACCAGTAGTTAAGCTTAAAAAACAGCTCAAGTTAGCATTACCACCTATTGTTAGTCTCGACGTGCATACCATATGTGGTTCAAATATAGGCTGGTCCAACCACAATGCACGATGTCAATTGCGAGTCACACCTTACAAAGGTTTGCCCGCCAATTACAATGGCCAACGTACAGCTAAGGAAATTTCGGAGGCGGCTTTGGCCAAAGCAAAGAAAAAACCGGCAGCAGCGGTGGTGGTAGCAGCTCTTCGGGTAGCGACAGCGGTAGCGGTGACGTCTTTGTATTGACAGATAATAACTTCGATAAATTGCGTTTGCAGTCCGAAGACGATTGGTTTGTTGAAGTCTATGCTCCCTGGTATGGACATTGCAAGAACTTGGCTTCCGCATGGGTAAGTGCCGCTATACATCTTAAAGGCAAATTTAAATTGGATGCCCTGGACGCTACCAACCATCAAAGTAAAGCTGGTGAATATGGCAACAGAGGCTATCCCAGCATCAAATAATTCCCGGCTGGTCAGAAATGTTCTGCATATGCTAAGAAGTACGAGGGTGGCCGTACCTCTTCTGACATTGTCGCCTAAGCTTTGGAAAAGCAAGTAGCTAATGTACCAATTGGAAATTATCGATGACTCTTCGTTCGACTCTGCCTGTCAGGGTAAATCTCTCTGTATCATCTCCGTGCTGCCCCACATTCTTGACTGTGATGCCAAATGTCACAACAAGTTTTTGTCTACTCTTTATGAAATGTGTGAGAAATTCAAACAAAAAGGCTGCGGCCATGCTATGCCCACCTTAATTTGACATTTCCTTGTTTCAGTGTTTGACAAATTCAGCCTTGGAGAGGTATACAATTAAGCAGCGCGTTAAGATTGTTGAAGCCTTTTACGAAAATGGTTGTTCAAATCAAAATACATTTCGTGTACTTCGTGATTTTTTGGTCAGCATAATCGACCAAATGGGTCCACTATTGGGAGAAATATGTGATAATTTCAGCAAACTGAGTCTGTAAAAAATGTGAAAATGCCTGCATACGAGTATGCTCACCCAGTTCGTTCTGGACTGGCGGCGTCATGGAGCCGTACTTCTTTGAAAGTTAGGTCGACCATGTAGTTACCGTGAATGGTATCGCGAGATGACAACGGACTTTTTGTCTGCAGAAATTATGGATATGGACCTGAACGACATGTGGTTCTAACCGAATGGAGCTTTTTGTCACGCAGCCAACGAAACAATGGCTCATTTGCTCAAGAAATTCAAGGGCCGTGTAATCTTACGTCGTGACGATGTTAATTGACCGCCACGATCATGTGATTTCACACCGTTGGACTTCTTTCTTTGGGGATATTTAAAAGAAAAAGTGTACGCCAATAAGCAAAGAACAATTCAAGAGCTAAAGAATGAGATAAATTGGCACATTTACGACATTGAACCTCCATTATGTCTCAAAGTCATTGAAAATATGCACCATCGGAAAAAGGTATGCCACCGTAGCAGTGTCGAGCTTTTGGCTAGTATTTTATTTCACACATAATTACAATAGCTCCTTCTATTATAATAAAAAAATATTTGGATAATTCTCTTTAAACTTTTTGTTTTATTTACAATTAACACCGTGCGTTTCGGTTGGACTACCCTTTACCATGAGGTCACAAGTATGGTTTTCATGACAACCTCCACTGGGTTCTTCTTTTTTTTCTATCCGGTTTGTCTTTCCTACATGCATATTTAAAAGTCCTTACCCCAAAATGCGTATTGTATATTTTCATTTCTTCGACTAAGTCAACCTACACTGAAAAAATTGTGTTTGTGAAAATCGCGCAATATTTCATAAATATTATGAAACTTATGTCTGATTTTTTCAGAAAAAGATACTTTTTGATTTTTATTTTTTTTAAAATTTCTTTCATATTCTTCAAGAATATATTTCAGCAAATTGCGCTTAAATAGCATATGTGTCGCGCAAAATAGAAAGGGACCTAAGGTTAAAAACCAGTTTTGTTCAGCAGAGCCATTTTAAAGATTAGGTCCCTTTCTATTTGCGCTTAGAATCGTCGATTTCACTTTCATAAAACGCGCATATCTCTGGGAGGGAACACTTTTGGGGCATGGGATCGGTCTCATTCGATGCTCAGATGTTGTCCACATCAAAAAAAGAAAATTGATTTTTTTACCCTTAGGTACCTTTCTCTATGCGCAGTCAGATTTTTTCACTCTTAATTATTATTGTCTCGCCACAAAAAGGACTATAAAATTAATCGAAAAAAAACATTTGTTTGATTTGAAATCATCAATTTTTGCTTTAATCATGGTGCTTTAAAGCACAGGGTTGTGGCGACCAGCACTCCTTCTTCCTGGTAGTCCAGTATGATAGGGGCTGAGTTGATGTTTGTCAATATCGGTTTGGGTGAATAAACTAAACTAAATGGCATTGTTACAAGTGTCTTCCGATAAATTATAATGCTAACCTGCCGTAGTGTTCAAGGTTCCTCTAAATGATTGTCTAGCAATATCGAAATTTTAAAACATCGTCGCAATACGATAAATATAGGGTGATTAGTCTAGAGGTATTTTTTTCAATACGGTTTTTTTCACACTGGCTCAACGGCAATGTCAATAAACAAAATTGCCGCATTTGGGTTGAAGAGGAACCAGAAGAGGTTCAAGAGGTGTCATTATACCCAGAGAAAACTACGGTTTGGTGCGGTTTATAGGGTGCTGGAATTATCGGTCTATATTTTTCTAAAAATGATGATGGCCGGAAACGTTACCGCTAATGCTCGCTATCACGCCTTGATATCGGACTTTTTGCTACCTCAAATTAAAGCCCGAAATCTTGACGACATTTGGTTTCAGCAGGACGGTGCCACTTGCCTTACAGCTCCTCCAACAATAGATCTTTTCAGAGGTCATTTCGAAAAGCAGCTAATTTCACTTTTTGAACAGGTGAGTTGGCCGCCTATATCGTGTAATATCACAGCTATAGACTTTTTTATTTAAGGCTACGCAAAGTCCAAATTCTATGCTGGCAAACTAGCCACAATTCAGACTTTGGAAGTCAACTTTACGCGTGTCATTAATGCCATACCGGTCGAAATGCTCGGACGAGTTGTCCAAAATTGGACCCTCCGAATGGAAACCCTGAGGCGTAGTTGCGGCCAACATTTGAAGGAAATTTTATTCAAAAAATAAATTACATATGTGACAGCGCATAGAGAAAGGGACAACATCTGAGCATCGACTGAGACCGATCCCATGCCCCAAAAGTGTTCCCTCCCAGAGATATGCGCGTTTTATGAAAGTGAAGTCGATGATTCTAAGCGCAAATAGAAAGGGAACTAATCTTTAAAGTGGCTCTCCTGAACAAAACTTTTCATTGACTTTTCACTTTTTTTTTGATGAGGACAACATCTGAGCATCGAATGAGACCGATCCCATGCCCCAAAAGTGTTACCTTCCAGAGATATGCGCGTTTTATGAAAGTGAAGTCGACGATTCTAAGCGCAAATAGAAAGGGACCTAATCTTTAAAGTGGCTCTCCAGAACAAAACTGGTTTTTAACCTTAGGTCCCTTTCTATTTTGCGCGTCACATTTAATCTCCTTTCGAATGAACAATAAGGACTCGACACTTGATTTGGAATTGTGTATTTTTTTATTTAAAACAATATTTCTAAATTAATCACGCGATATGTTGATACAATTTTTTGTTTGTTCTTCCAGGCAATTCGATTTTAAATCATTTCTTATTTCTATCTTTACAATGATTGACTACAGTCAGATGTTCCAGTTCGAACGTAGAGGCCACTCTGAATTTTTTGTGCAGTCTCAAGTGGAAGTTAGACACCCCAGTTCGGATCTAAAGACCCTGGTTTAAGCAGTCTTAGGTGGAATTGAATTGAGATAATGTCGACTAAAACCAAACAAAAAAATTTAATTTTATTCCATTAAACATTACAATATCCCAATATAATAACACAAAACACTCGCTAAGGTACATGAAATAGAACACTCCCCTGCATAGGTTCCCAAAAAAAAGGTGTCCACCTTTTCTATTAAAGTTTACCGTGAAAACGTCAAACAAACAAAACACGTTTGTTGCATGTAAAAAGTATCAAAACAAAAAAACAGCGGCTATGTTTTTTAAACAATGTTATTTTTTATGCAAATGACTATGATTGTTTTTTTTTACCCAGTCCATGGACGTGAACGTATTCAAAGTTAACATTTGTGTTTAAGCCCTACTGAGCGTATGTCATTACAGTCACAAACTCATAATGCGCCCTCATGTATCTGATTATGTTTGGCTATGTTTAATCCTTTCCTGTTTGCTTTTTTTTCTCTATGAAAATATAATATTTAAAACATAAGCTGCTTTGGACGGTTTATGTGTTATTTTAACATGAACTTCCTATTTTTTTTCGTGTTCGGTAGGTATGGTAGACTTTCTATTAAATCACTTGACCATAGCAGGTGGCCGGTCATATTTAGTTACGGGCATGGAACAGGTTTAAAGGTGGTTATAGTTAAGTAAAAGGCTCACATTTCATGCATAACACCGACAGGGTTATAGTCCTGTTGGGACAATGAAAGGCACAACGGAAGTGAGACGTACAGAAGTGACAAGAAGCGATTTGAACAATGGACTATGGAACACTTCATAGAAAATCGACCGCATGAGAATAGCAGAAAGCCATAAGCTCAACTGACACAAGCTGAAATGAGTCTTACTCATGTCAATTTCAAAACTAAAAAATAAATAAACAACTGAAGTAAAACACACAGCCTTAGCCAAGATGTCGAACTAAAGTCTAGGCGACCGAAAGCCAGTCACTCACTTTTGTATCAAAACGGTAGTCACTATCTTTTGACTTATCGTTCGCATAGCCTGGGTATAATGGCACCTCTTGAACCTCTTCTGGTTGCTCTTCAGCCCAAATGCGGCAATTTTGTTTATTGACGTTGCCGTTGAGCCAAAAAGGAGTATCATCACTGAACAACATTTTGGTCGAAAACATCGGATCTTCTTCGAGCTTCTGAAGAGCCCAAATACTAAATCGGCAACGGTATAAGTCTTTACATAATGAAATGACAAACAATACTGAAAAGAAAAACACATAAAGTTTAACACAACTCAGGTGTAATCTGTGTAAAAAAACACTATTAAAAAAATACCTTAAGATGGATCACCAGTTATTTTCAAATTTGCCTAGATGCACGCTATACTTTTAGTCAGCTAACAGCAAAAAGTGTCAATTTATCAAGACGTTTATCTATTCTTTTATTTGAGTTCATATGGAATAAATGAATAAAAAATACAGTTGAAAGACATTTTAAACTATTGGTTATTGAAAAAAATATATGCGAATATGTAAATATAATGCAAACATTTAATTGATTATTTAATTTAAGTCAGGGTGTTTCTTGTATGTTTATGAACTCGATACAAAAGAGGCAATAAAGTATCTTGAAACTGAAATGTATTGACTGAAGCAACTGAAAAAAATAAATGTAAACATGCAAATTTTTTGGGATGATTTTTTTTTTATTAAATTTAAATAATCAATTGGAAATGTGCAGAAACGGAATTTAAAGAACTAAAAAAAAACATTTCTATTGTATTTCTGTCATTAAATTTCAGCTTGTAGAAGGGCTGCTATATATATTTCTGGCCTAATAATGAAAAGGCGAATATTTACCATCAAAAATGGTTTCATTGTTTTTTAAAGTATTCTCCAGCATGGTTTATACCCTTTTGCATGCGCTCAAACCAATTGTCGAAGCACTTTATCCACTCCGATTGAGAAACGTCCAAAACATGGTTTTTGAACGCTTCAACAGCATCTTCTGGTGGCGAAAATCGTTGACCACGCATTTTTTCTTAATGTGCGGGAATAAAAAGAAGTCATTGGGTGCCAAGGCAGGGCTGTACGTCGGATGATCCATCAATTCGACGTTTTGGTCGGTCAAAAAGGCGCTAGTTTGAGCCGATGTGAGAGAGCTCGCACAATGATTCATCTTCTCTTGTTCGTTTTTCGAATTTCTTCGATGACTTCAGGCAAACAAATTGTGGTGTACCACCCAGAATTAACCTTCTACGTTGTTCAAGCGGAACAGTCGCCACATGACCAGTTTTGCCGAAGAAACAGGCGACCATTTGCTTCGAAGTGCTTCTACCACGAACAACTTTCGTTAGATTTGGCTCGTCTTCGAAGACCCACATGGTCGATTGCTGTTTTGTTTCGGGCTCATACGCATAGATATATAATTCGTCACCTGTGAAGATCTTATAAACGTCTTTTGAAGCACCGCGATCGTATTTTTTAAACATTTCTTTGCACCAATCGACACGAGCCGTTTTTTGAGCGATTGTCCAATTGTGCGGGCTCCAACGAGAACAAACCTTTTTTTACGGCCAGGTGTTCATGCAATATCAAATGTATGCTGGTGGAAGAAATGCCCAAGAATGCCTCTAATACACGGTATGTCACATAACGATCTTGCATTATCAGTTCACGCACGGCATCAATGTTCTCTAGCACAACGGCCGTTTTTGGACGACCTTCGTCTTTGAGCGAGCGTCGGCCATGATTGAATTCATAAAACCAATTTTTCCTAGTGCTATAGGATGGTGCTTCATCGCCATACAATGTTTTAAGTTTATTGATGCACTCTTGTCGTGATAATCCACGTCGAAAGTTGTGAAAAATGATCGCACGAAAATGTTCACGAGGTTTATCCATTATTTTGCCAAATTGATTTTTTCAAGTCATTGTAAACAACACAAATGATGGTCGTATCTCAAAACGTTCTGAGTACGTTTATGCTAAAACATTTCAAACATTCCGATGGAAATGTCAGATGGCGCCAGGCATCACTTAGTGTTACATAGGTCAGAAATGTGTGACAGTGCACCTAGGGGTATAAAAATCAATTTTCTTTTTGATGTGGACAACATCTGAGCATCGAATGAGACCGAACCCATGCCCCAAATGTGTTCCCTACCAGAGATATGCGCGTTTTATGAAAGTGATGGTACATCAAAGATACACGTATTTAAATCTTTAAAATGGCTCTCCTGAACAAAACTGGTTTTTACCTTAGGTCCCTTTCTAGTTTGCGCGTCACATATACTTTATATACCAACCCTCGCAAAGATTGCACATTTTAGAGCGACTGGACAGAAAATCGAGGGGGGAGGGCGGTTATTGTATGGAGATAGGGTCCTACTTCAACAAAGTTGGTAGGTTGGTCACCTATGACGTTCTTTGCCAAATTTCTGCGAAATTTGATTTAAGATGTACCTTTTAATGCAGCCAGGTTTAAATAGAGGGAAAAAACTTTGTAATTTATAAAAACATTGGGCCATATAGACCAATTTTGAAAGGGTTAATCTTTAGCCAAATGCTAAAGTTGGCAACATTAGCAGAAGGTCAGGTGAACCTGGCTTAATAAATCGATTGGTATAATAATTATGTAAGTTGTGTAAATAAGTGTGGTTAAGGGCATCATTCAAATCATATTTTAATGCAAATCCTTTTTACATCTCACCTCTTCGAGCAAGCAACTTATAAATTAGCCAAAACGCATGTAAATGTTAGTTGTTCGCACTTTCTTAATTCAATCAAAAGTTCTTAATTTATTTCGAAAGTTGCTGCTGCTATTGCTTTTTTCGTGCTGCCGTAATTAAATAAAAGTCAAATCCTTGTGGAAATAGAAACTTTGTTTTTTTTTGTTGTCAGGAAAAGATACACTTCCTAATTAGTTATATCAACCAACAATTATCACTACCGCAGAGTACGTACATACTGACACGTGCGTATATGTACGTACAAACTGGTACGAGTATCCAGCACTACGTTCTCGTATAGTCACTCAATGGAGTGCCGTGACCAACCGGGTTCGAATACGTTGAAAGTTTATGTGGAACATGTGCACGGACATAGTTTCTCGACTAGTTTATGGGGAGGGGAGGGTTAAGTTGATTGTGACACCAGAGATACTACATTTATGTGATAATGGATGATAATTAAAATAAAGTACTGTGTTATACGTACAGGGTGCTCCGAAGCGGCATGTGTTTGAGATGAGAGCTATTTTCTTTACAAATCGTGATTATTAGGAAAAAAAAATTAAAATCTCAAAACCATAAAAATAATAAGTGAGATTTTATTTATGTATACCCTCTTATCAAAAGATGTAGCGTATATCCGCTTTCTCATTTTTTTTGCAACACCTTAAATATATTGATTGGTAACCCAATATATTTGAAAAATTTTGAATCGTGGCAAAAATCTAAGACGTTCTATGTGAGTCTGTAAAATGGAAACTACACAGAGAGAACAAATTCGTTACCACAAGAGAATTGTTTGGCCAACCGAATGATTGAGTTTGCATGCCCCTCGAGTATTCCATCTGTATAACCCAATGTACTCGTAAGTTGGTGCTCTGTAACGTTCAATAATTGCAACTGAAGTATCGAGTAAAAATTGAAAAAAAAACATTCAGAAAACAATTTTTAAATCCTAAAATCCACTGGTCGCACTTTTTAACGCAAAAAATATAAATTTTCACTAGAGGGCAAAAACTGACTCCTTATACGAGTATTTTGAAGTACTCTTAAACATATGGAGGATCATGTCAGGAAAAAGATAATAGAGGATTTTTACTAAATACATTAGATTAAACGAATTGCTTAAAGCAGTAATAATTACAACATTTTCGCTTTTGGTTATGACGAAAGTTTAGAAATCATCACTAATATTCGGTTACAACAGCAAAAAGTTCGCAAAACTTTTGGTTGCCACCAGTTTTGACAGGTAAATACATTTTATACGTTCCATTGGTGTGACCGATCAGTAAGTTGCTTCTACAATACGATGGTCATATTTATCGTCTTGTGGTAAGTTGAACCGAATATCTATTACGAACATACACATTTGGTGATTGCAACCGAAATTCTTTGTTTGCAATGGAATTTTAGTAGTGCCAACCATTTTCGAACTAGTTTCTTTCTGTATGTATAGTTCGTAATATTAAAGTTAGGCGGCTGTAATTTTGGGGATATCTGCGCTGATGCTCAAACCGGTTGGTATTGATATATTATTATGTTACAATCAGCCAGGAAATATTTGTCGAGTACATTAGGGTATGGTAGGATAAAGGGCGTGGAATCGACTGCACGGCTTTGAACTAAAAGAGACCAATTCAAACGAACTATTGAAGATATAATGATAATATTATTTATATGTGATATTGGTATATATATAACGCAACAGACCCTGGTGAACAGAAGGTGCCACGCCTACTGAAAAATAGTCTTATTCGTATATAACAATTTAACAGAACTTAATCAACAGTGATTGATTATACCCATAATATAAGTTGGACAGAAGCCTTGTTCGGCTATATTAACTGTGAACTTTAAAGACCATACGAGTATTACCTGATCTAATACAACAAAACAGAACATTTTTGTTGCCACAATCGAATTTTTAGGCAACTAAATGTTAATGGTTACGCGTACTATTTGTGTTTTCCAACGCTACACCCGAATATTGTTTGTGTACATGGTATTATTACGAAGAGGAAACTGACAGTAACTGTTGAAGAGAGTAAGTATTGGTAGCCTCAAATAATAAGAATGTTTATTGGAAGTGAATTTGTACATGTATTGTTGGGTAAAACACATAAATTAACTATCAGTTGGTCCAGCCAACAAATATCTGTGGTAAATACAACTGAATTCAGAAGGTTGTAATTACCATGAATATTTATTAACGCGTCCAACTGATGGTTAAATTTTATGTGTTCGATTATTTGACTTTTTATATTAAAATATTTCTAAAATGAGCAGTTATTTTTAAAACTTTTAAATAAAATTGATCAGAATTCGAAAATATCCAATAGTTCTCCGAGAATTTTGTTGTAACCAATTATTAGTGTTAATAACTAAAACTTCATCATTACCACCAAACGGATTGTTTAATAATAATTCGATTATTACTGACTTTAAAACAATGGATTACCCAAATTTATTTTTAGAAAAAATAATCCATCATCTTTTTTACATCTTCCCCGTCATTACCTTCCCTATGAGTAGTTCAAGTACTTCAACAGTACGGTAATTTGCTTATTTGGGAATGAAATAAAAAAATTTTAAACCTTATAAAAATGTATTTTATATTTTAATTATATTGAACAGTAAGGGAATATTTAAATTAAATGGTTTTAAAAAGTGTATCTGGAAAATGTCGACCTTCGCTATCCAAACAGTGCTACTTTAGTTTTCTGAAGATTTCAGGAACTCTAACAAGCATGTCGACTGGTATTCTGCCAATTTCAACCTCAATATTGTTAATTAGGTCTACCATGGTGTTGGGACGGTTGATATACACCAACACCTTCAAGTCTGGTGAGCGTGCCGGCTAGTTCACATCACCCTTCAAAGAGATAAGCCGTCCAGGAAACATTTGCCTCAAACAGTTCATGGTAACCCTCCCTGTGTATGCAGTGGCACCATCCTGTTGGAACCATGCCTCCTCTAATTGCATTGCCTCAAGACCCGGCAGAAAAAAAGTCTGGAAATACCAAGAGCAAGTGATTGCTTCCGAGCAGAGCTTTTTGGAGATTGCAGTACTGCTGCTCTAACTCGCTCGATGTTTTGTGGTAATGTATTCCTTTTCTCAGTTCCCCCTCGTACACATGACACATTCCCTGTTGCTCTCAATGAAGTTACCAATTGGCAATTGATTTCCGTCCAGGAACATGTTCCCATGGGGGAACAGCGAATAGTAAACGAAAAGCACGCTGCACTGCAATGATCGAGTGTGCGTTCAAAAAATACGCTTTAACACAAAATGACCTTTCCTCATGTGTCCAATGCATGATGGCAACTGAAGGACAGACGAATACAAATCTCCCGTCAGCCACTAAAAGCCACGTACACTCTCCACTCTTTTTGCCCAACATTGCCGCCACATTCTGCAGTGCAAAAAAGCAAATTACCGCGCTTCACCCTTATAAGCAAACAGTTTATTGCCTTTGACTAAAATTTTAATTTTTTCGTTGGACAAGTGCGGCGTATGGATTTTTAGATCCCAAAGGGTCTAAAAATCCTGAAGGGTGGGATATATGACATGTCGGATACATTGCATGTTGGACCGATGTCGATACTGAAACTTACAGAACACCAAGTAACATTCGGTTGTACTTATGGCAGATTTGAGGTGGCATTTTTTTGGTATAACCATTAATTGGATGTGAGTATCCTAATAATATTGCAGCTACCGTCTAATCATATGTCAATCCAAGTGACCATCAATATTATGGAAAGTGGATGATTGCAACAAAAAGATGCTGTTCATCCAACCGAGTTTTTGTAGTTCGAACCGAACTCCAACTGATTGTTTCCCCGTATGTAAGTACAACGACAATATTACGAGGTGTAAACGAGCCGCTACAAATTTTTTTGATGCTCGTACCCTGAGATGAATTTGGGTTTACAAAATAAATTAATAATCAACCGAAAACAATAATTACACAGTGTAACAAAAAGGAATGAAGTCAAAATACCTGGGAAGTAATATTATTTTTCTTGTAGATCTTGCTGATTACAACAAGAAACCGGTTTTGAAATTTCCCAAACACCTCTAAAATCTAGAGTTACGGGTAAAAAATCCGGTTTTTCGGATCTTACAGATTTATATGCCAGTAACTTGCTTGAATATCAACCAATTTTAAGTGTTTCTGATTTGGAAAGAAGAAACTGCTGTCTTTCGAATGGTGTATACACTTTTAAAATCACACTGATAAAATCTGTGTATTTTTCCTGTAAACTCGTTTTTTTTTTTAAAAATTTCTGTAATTTTTTAACTTTGGATGCGTTTTTACACAGAATTTTCTAAAAGGAGGCGAACAATTTTTGAACTGATAATAAAGAGAGTGTTCTTACAAATACAATATGATGTCATTTTTAAAAATCCATTAGAACCTGATTGAGTTATTCAACTTTTATTAAAGCAACATTTTTTGAAAAAAGACAATTATTGGCAATACTACGAGGGCAACCGCAAAACTAACTGACCTGGCACATTTTCTGTTCTACTAGCAACTTTTTTTTTGTTTTTTAAAATCAATCTTTTATAAGCCATCTGTCAAAATTTCCGAAATATTTAATGATCATTTTCTTTGTTACAGGTGATTGAAGTACGTAAACAAGTTTTATAATTTTCGAAAAACGGAAAATAAAGAGTTTCGTGCGGTAATTAAACACTTTTATATGAAAGGTTATACGCCACAATTAATCAAAGATGAATTGGATTCTGGTCATGGTGATAATGCACCATCATACTCCACCGTGAAATCCTGGGTTCAACAATTTAAAATTGGTCGTTCAAGTACGGAAGATGAACAATACTCTGGAAGACCGAAAACTGCTACTACTATTGAAAACATAAGAAAAATATTTAATGAAGTGACTAAAGATAGACGAATAAAGCTCAGAGAACTTGCTGATATTGTTTAAATACACGAAAAACAAGTTTGGAGTATTTTTCATGATGAACTCCACATGAAAAAGTTATCCGCAAGTAGGGTGCCGCGTTTGTTGACTTTGCCCCAAAAAAATCGTCCGTTGGAACAATTCCGAAGAGCTTTTAGCGATTTACCAGCGTAATCCAATAGAGTTCTGGAGCCGATTCATAACTGTTGATGAAACATGGATCCATCACTACATCCCAGAATGCCAAGAACAGTCAAAACAATGGATAGAACCTGGTAAAAGTGGTCCCAAGAAGGCGAAAACTGTTGAGTCAGCAGGAAAAGTAATGGCCACAGTATTTTGGGATGCAAGGGGTAAAATATATATTTATCTTGAGAAAGGAAAAACTATAAATAGTGAATATTATTGTGCATTATTGGATCGGTTGAGTGAAGAAATCAAGATAAAACGACCGCATTTAGAAAAAAAAGTTATTTTTCATCAAGATAATGCTCCTTCACACACTGCATTTTTAACTCAACAAAAACTGGCCGAATTACGATTTGAAATTGCTCCGCATCCACCATATAGTCCAGATTTAGCTCCTTCTGATTATTTCTTGTTTCCAAATTTAAAAAAATTTCTCGGTCCAATAGCGAGGTTATTGCTGAAACTAAGGCATATTTTGAAGGTCTTGAAAAATCTTATTTTTCGGATGGAATTAAAAAACTTGAAAAACGTTTGATGAAGTGTATTGAGTTGGAAGGAGATTATGTTGAAAAATAAATAATATTAATTCCAAAGAAACGGTTCTTTTTATTTTAGGCCAGTTAGGCCCTCGTACTTAAAAATGTTTGTTTGACCGTTTTCTTTTTAATTGAACATCATCAGTATCCCGTTTTTCTCTGTCACACTGTGATATTGCCCAATTTGTTGCATTTTTGAGATTTAGATCAACCTTTATATAATTTTTGTTATAGAAATCGAATAGCTACCGTTTTACCAGCCTACAAGTGAGTTCTATTACAAATTCAGGTTCGTTTAAAATAAGTCATAACTTCTACCATATCGGAATCCTGCAATAATATTGAAATAGACCAATTTTGTATCCTCAGGCCATTCAGCTGAAAAACTCACTAACAATTCGCAACAACAATTCTATAATCCATGTTTTCGCAACGTCTGCCGGCACGTGAACATATCAGTCAGTCACTCACTTACTTATCGACCGAGTGGCTGCCTTTTGGTGCTGATACGCTCGCAGTCGTATTTAAAATGCAACTCATATTTCATTTGGTTGCAGCGAGCATAGTTGAGCCTTAATTAAAAATGAAGTTTGCACTTTTTGCACGTACTCAACCGTCCCTTGCATGCTGCTGCTCCTCCTCTTTCCTATCCACCTCCTTACTATTCCTTGCAATTTGTTTGTTTCAGCAATGTTTTGTTGTGGCTGTTGCCGTCGTTTTTTCGTACGTTTTTTGCTTTTTCAAAAACTTGAAATGACAGCTGTCGGAAGGTCTGAATGTTTGAAAAAAATAAAAAAAAAATAAAACTGGAAACTGGCAAAGTGTCGGCAACGCTTTTCAACTATGTCTGAGGATAATTTAAGTGCATTATTAAATTAAAAACGTCGAGAAATGGGGAAAAGGGCATGATAAGGAAAGAGCATTTGGTAAAAAAAGGGCTAGAAGTTGCCATTGAGCATGACCAAAGGGTACAGTAGAACTTTAATTCGAATTAAGCGGCCAAATCAAATGTGTCCTCTTTGAGGTAAAATGCAGCCAGGACGAATACAATTTTTTTATTGCAAAATATGAGTTTGAAATACTAAAGGGAGTTTACGATGGTCTTTGTTATTGTTTTCAGCAACTGTCACAGTGGTCCTGCTGTATCAAACCTTCTTATCGAAGGACTTCCCGGACCATCAGTGTGATGTCTAATAGTATCACAGGTATGGCTACGTCGAACAATTGTGTTAGTACGAGGATTGCTTTAAGCAAACTTCCTTTCCCTAGAAATCTTTAATGGCAATCTCAAAGAATTAAATTAAAAAACAGACCACCCTAAAAGTTGACGACTACCGCAATTATTTAAAGGATATCATGGATCTGCGGTCATTACCCTGGCATGATTGAAACCGCTTACTAGCAAGGTGCATCCATAGGAGCTCGGAAAAAATATGGTTGACAACACTGCCTATTTCTAGATCTGCTAGAACGTGTATGAATAAATATCCTTGGAAACATTGTCGGCAGTTTCGGTTAAGGATAGTTCAGGATAAACAGTTGGGATAAATTCCAGCATTTGACGCCAGCCTTAATTTGTATAACCTAAACCACTCTGTGGAATAGGATATTATAAGTTAGTTTCATGGCAAATATAGGGTGATCCATCTAGAGGTATTTTTTCAGATCAAAAATCAAATATAAAAATTCAAATCAAGTGTGGAAACTTTATAGGGCATTTATTTTTTGAAAATATTTCCCTTCAAATGTTGGCAACTGTATTATGGAAATGAGCGTTCGGTGAGAAACGGGAAGCTCCGCTGCTTTCGACCAAAATTTTGTTTAGTGATGAGGCCCATTTCTGAAAAAAATAGACGCATTTGGGCTGAAGAGCAACAAGAAGAAGGTTCAAGAGGTGCCATTATACCCAGAGAAAACCACGGTTTGGTGCGGTTTATAAGCTGGTGAAATCATCGGTGCATATTTTTTCAAAAATGATGATGGCCGGAACGTAATCGTGAGTAGTGCTCGCTATCGCGCCATGACATCGATCTTTATGCTACCTGAAATTGAAGCCCGTAATCTTGACGACACTTGGTTTCAACAGGACGATGCCACTTGCCATACAGCTGCTCAAACAATGGATCTATTAATAGGTCATTTCTAAAAGCTACTAATTTCACGTTTTGGACAGGTGAGTTGGCCGCCTAGATCGAGTGTTATCACATCTTTAGACATTTTTCTTTGGGGTACGTAATGTCCTAAGTCTTTGCTGACAAACCAGCTACGATTCAGGTTTTGGATGCCAACATTAGGCGTGTCATTAAAGCCATACCGCTCGAACGAGTCATCCAAAATTTGACCCTGAGGCGTAGCTGTGGCCAACGTTTGAAGGAAGTTATATTCAAAAAATAAATGCCATAAAATGATTTGAATTTTTATATTTTTTTGTTTTGAAAAAATACTTCTAGATGGATAATCCATTGAAGTTTATGAGTTAGACCCACCTAGAAATGTATCAAACGACTCAAAATCACTAACTGCTTTGGTTTAACGATGTCTGACTGTCCGT
Source organism: Hydrotaea diabolus (assembly GCA_963513945.1). Lineage (NCBI taxonomy): Eukaryota > Metazoa > Arthropoda > Insecta > Diptera > Muscidae > Hydrotaea > Hydrotaea diabolus. The sequence goes on from OY740717.1 coordinate 125,558,022, forward strand.
CCATCTATCTATTGTTGTAGTAAAATTAAAATAAAATAAAAAAGTACAGGTCGCAATTATGAACCGATTATTCAAGGTTTGGCCACTGACGAATTGAATTAAAATAAGTCCACAGCGGTCCATATTTTGACATCAGAGATAGGTTTTTCCCGATTTGAGAACTTACGGCTCTAACACCCCATTTTATATCCGATTCCGAGGGAGAGAAATTTGCCATATCGTTCCATGTTTTCAAAATGCTCCTACACAAAGGTTACTATTGAATTGAGTTCCTGCAGCTCTAGAAGCAACAAATTACACCCGATCATGACCATATTTTGACTGTAGTAAAACTGGTCCACTAAGGTCCATACGAGGGCTGCTATATATATATAAAATAATAATGATAATGCGAATATATATCATCAAAAATAGTTTTATTGTTTTTCAAAGTATTCTCCAGCATGATTTATACACTTTTGCATGCGCTCAAACCAATTGTCGAAGTACTTTTTCCACTCCGATTGAGACAACTTCAAAAAATGGTTTTTGAACGCTTTAACAGCATCTTCTGGCGACGTAAATCGTTGACCACGCATTTTTTCTTGATATGCGGGAATAAAAAGAAGTCATTGTGTGCCAAGTCAGGGCTGTACGGCGGATGACCTATGATTTCGACGTTTTGGCCGGTCAAAAAGGCGCTGGTTTGAGCCCATGTGTGTGTGCTCGCATTGTCATGGTGCACAATGATTCGTCTGCTCTTGTTCGTTTTTCGAATTTTTCCGAAGATTTCAGGCAAATAAGTTGTGGTGTACCACTCAGAATTGACCTCCTACGCTGCTCAAGCAAAACAGTCCCTACATGACAAGTTTTGCCGAAGAAACATGCTATTTGCTCCGAAGTGCTTCTTCCACAAACAACTTTCGTTGGATTTGGCTCGTCTTCGAAGACCCACACGGTCGATTGCTGTTTTGTTTCGGGCTCATTCGCATAGACCCATGATTCGTCACCTGTGACGATCCTATAAACGTCTTTTGAAGCACCGCGATCGTATTTTTTCAAAATTTCTTTGCACCAATCAACACGAGCCTTTTTTTTGAGCGATTGTCAAATTGTGCGGGAACCAACGAGAACAAACCTTTTTTACGGCCAGGTTTTCATGCAATATCGAATGTATTCAGGTGGAAGAAATGCCCAAGGATGCCTCTATCTCACGATATGTCACATGACGATCTTGCATTATCAGTTTACGCACGGCATCAATGTTTTCTGGCACAATAGACGTTTATGGACGACCTTCACGACCGTCGTCTTTGAGCGAGCGTCGGCCACGGTTGAATTCATTAAACCAGTTTTTTTACAGTGCTATAGGATGGCGCTTCATCGCCATACAAAGATTTAAGTTCATCGATGCACTCTTGTCGTGATAGTCCACGTCGAAAGTTGTGAAACAAATCAGTTGGAAATCGGTCCGAACTACATAAATTCGGTTGGATAAACTGAATTTCTGTTGCAATAATTAACATTTTATAGTACTGAAGGTAACGTGGTTCGAGATTTCACATCAAGGTTGCTACAACCATATCACGGAATTCACAGCCAATAACACAGTTATACGAATCGAACTATTGGTTGCGACAACTGGCGGCTTTGGCAACCAAATTATTGTGATGTACATGTTACTTTGGTACCAATAATTGGCGGTGGCAACAGATTAGTTCTTTTTAGTGACCAACCCCTGTTTATTACAACATATCCGACGCGCAAAATAGAAAGGGACCTAAGGGTAAAAACCTGTTTTGTTCAGGAGAGCAATTTTATATATTTAAATACGTGTACTATTTGGTGTAGCATCACTTTCATAAAACGCGCATATCTCTGGGAGGAAACACTTTTGGGGCATGGGATCGGTCTCATTTGATGCTTAGATGTTGTCCACATCAAAAAAAAAGTGAAAATTATTTTTTTTTTACCCTTAGGTCCCTTTCTCTATGCGCTGTCTGTACTGTTACACACGTTTTATGCTGTAAAATAAAAAGTACTGAATGTTTTTTGACCAACTTTTTTTTAATATATTTATTGATGTATATTGTATCCAATAAAAACCTACTTAATCGAAATGTTCGTCTTTTGCCTTATCGTCAATAGCTGCACGAACCTCGTCCATTGTAAAATTGGCCACAGTTCAAACTAAAGCAGTCTTAAAAGATCCAATGTTTCGGTATCTTTTGTGACAAACGAATTCTGAACTGTAGTCTTGGGAAATTCGAAAGGAAATTTCGATTTGTCGTATCGAATTCTGAACTAATTCTGAACGACTTCGGTCAGAATTCTGGCATTAAGTCGTCTTATTAAATTCTGATGTTTTTGCCGACATTACGAACCGAATTCTGAACGAATTCTGAGCTCATGTCATGGTAAATTCTGAATGTAAACAATCAAAAAGAAGAAAATATTTTTGTTCTACAAAAAAAGTTGTAAAACATTTTCAAAAAGCGTTCGGAAAGACTTTAAGTTACAAGCAGGAGTGTCTGCAGTTTCGCCAGCAATAATTGTGCTGTAACTATGTTTAGTGGCTATACACTTAAGGGTAACCAGTTTTGCATTTAACGAGAACTGCCGGCAGTAGAGTTTTCCTCCGAACACAATAAAAATCCCACATCTAAGCTAACCAAACGTTCAGAATTTGAATTTGAAATATAAAACTACCTCAGAAAAACAGCTAAGAATTCGTTCAGAATTAGTTCCGACTTGTCTGAACACAAAAACAACAACTGTAATATATGAAGCAAATAACAAAAATTTTAAACGAATAGACAACCTCAGATAAATAGTTCAGAATTGATAAGAGAAGTCTGAACAAAAAAATCCCACAGACAAGTCTACCAGAATTCGGGCCGAATTCGGGTAGATATTTCTTAACATAATAAATAAAAAATCCTCAGACAAATCGAACAGCATTTGTAATGATTTCGGTAAGAAAACTCGATAGAGTTCAGATATTGTTCAGAATTGTCTGATATCAGACATTGTCGGCAAATTTGGTTTACTGGGCAGTTCTACTATAGCAATGGGAGTGTTCAATGTTGTAACACTATTTATGTCCCTACTAAGTATAAACCCTATTATATTTTTTTCGGTTCTAGTCACAACAAAGTCTTTGCTTACGAAAAAACATATTGCGAAATCTCCAAAATTTTATTTATAAAAACAAAGAAAATGGTCAGACAGTTTCAAGTTTCTTCAATCAAACGGTTAATGCTGCCGTATAAATAAACGAACTATAAAAAACAATATTTTCCAAAATATAGAAACAGGCTTAAGTTTAATTTATCGACATTACTCAGACTTGATTTGAATTTTCGCCATAGGTAGACTTCCTTATTATTCAAAGCAACAGCCAACTTATTTGGTAGCGACGCTTTTTTTTACGAATTACGACCTCCCAATGCTTAACAATAAAGATTGTTATATGCCTTAGTTAAATCTTTTCTGATTATGACATCACTGCAAAGCTTATCAAAACATCTATCAAAAGACGTCTTTATTTTACTGATCAGTTGACCCATTATGAGGCGGTAAAATGTTAATTTTTTTCAAAACGTACTTATAACCAGCAATCTATAGCAACAACTAATACATGTTCAAATTCAGTCGCAATAATCATCTTAGTCTGTTAGGTCATTAAAGTCCTGTTTGCCACTAAATGAAAAGCTACTGGCACAGCATCCTGGTTACCCCCCCCTTAAAATAATACCTATCAAAATAATACATTTCAAAATGAAGAATACGCATTGTTTTTAGTTAAGAGCAGGCATTTTAATTTAGCATTTCTCTGCCATGTTGCTATACTTTAACTTGATTTGTGGCAGTTTCATTTCACCGAGTTGCTCGACGCATTCACGTCTTTCGGCGATGTTCTTAATTTTTAGTTTCCCCTCCTCCAGTGTCCGCCCTTTTCCACTTCATTCCCATTCATTCGTTCGGCAAATCCCCGTAATGTTTGCTTACTTTTACTCGTACCGCGCAGTGCGGTTGCACGCTTTGCACAGAATTAAATGCGTTAATTGCGGTAGCAAAAGTTATTCATTCGCTATGCTGTGAATGCATTTGAAAAAATGAGAGACGAACAAACGCGAAAACCCCCAAATGAACTCCATTCAATTCAAGTGAATTGCAAAAGGCGAATGGAAACAAACGAGTAGGAATTAAATTAGTTTTAATTAAATTTAAAACAAACACTAACTTCTTGATTTTTAGCAGCGAATCAGTCAAATGTGCTGTATTGCTGCTCGAGATTAATGCCGAAGCAAAATCTTGATTACGCGATAGTAGCTGTAATACTGTAATACACTTCAATGCCGTGGTTAAATCCATCAGGGCGTAAAAGAACTTTAGATTGCAACATTATTGTAGCTACCGGTCAATGGGCACAGCTAAATTATGTGATGCCAAGCTCAGATATTTAAAGGATGTTTTTGGACAGTTTCCTAAAGAGTAAATACATTTGCCACAATTCGCGAAAATATTCAGAGACTCCATTGACTTTGACAAGTTAAAGTCTGGTGGGGCCGACATTGAAATGTCCCGCACCACTCGGTTGTTCAGAAAATTTGGGTCCTGGGCGATCTCAACCCTACATGCAAAATTTGGTTGGAGTCCGCAGTAATGTGTACCTACTAGAGTTCCAGATTCTGAAATCGGAATGACCTTCGTGCAGGGGCTATACGAAAATATACGACTTAAGGGTGGTCCAACTAAGACCCTGTTCAATGTGTAAACTCACTTTGTCAATTGTAAAAGTAACAAAATATTTTCAGAGAATTATTTTAATATTTTTTATTACTATAGAAGGAACTAAGACAATTATGTGAGAAACAAAATATCGCCACGGCTTCGGTGGCATTCCTCTATCCGAGGGTCCATATTTTCAATGACTCTAAGAATTAATAAAAGTTCAATGTCGTTTATGTGCCGAATTACCCCATCCTTTAGCCCTTGCATTGTTCTTGGCTAATTGACGTAAACTATTCTTTTAAATATCCCCAAAAAAAGAAGTCCAACGGAATCAAATAACATGATCGTGGCCAATTAATATCGCCCAGACTTGAGTGAGCTCGGCCATTGAATTTCTCGCGCAAAAGAGTAATTGTTCGTTGGCGGTATGGCAAGTGGCCCCATCCTGTTGGAACAACACATCGTATAGGTCCATATCCTCAATTTCTGGCCACAAGAAATCCGTTATCATCTACCGATAGCGAACACCACTCACTGATTGGTCTACTTACTTTTCAAAAAAGTACGGCCCGATGGCAGAACGAACTGGGCGAGGTGTTTTACATTTGCTACAGACTCGGATGGCTTAAACTCTTCCTATTGTGGACACATTTGTTCGATTATGCTGACCTAAACAAACGAAATGCTTTTTGATGTGAAAATCCATTTTTGTAAAAGGCTTCAACAATCTTAACGCTCTGATTAATTGAGCACTTAGTAGGGACATAAATACTGTTACACACGTTTTATGCTGTAAAATAAAAAGTACTGAATGTTTTTGGACCAAATATTTTTTAATATATTTTTTGATGTTATTCGAAATGTCCGCCTTTTGTCTTTACGCACGCCTTAAGTCGCACTGGCCAATCGTCAATAGCTGCACGCAGAGAAAATATATGAATACTATATGGTCACCTCATTTGTCTTGGCAACCATATAGTTTTGTTTGCTGAATTTTATTTTGACAACAGTATGATTGCGGCAATAATAATATTGTTGAAATGTAACAATACTATTTTTGCTAAATTTAGAAATGAAAATATGGTTGAAGCAACCATGCAAATATTCTTTTTGCGACAAAAGTATTGTTGATAAAGATTTACTTTAACAATAATATAATTACGGCACTCATACTGTGTGGTTGAGACTATGCACAAAGCATAACAGGTTTTGAAGACTATGTGTGTGTTTTTTTGGTATAACAAAAAAACATACATACATACATAACTTACTTGATAAAAATCTCTATTTTTGAATAAGAACATGACCCAATCTTAATAAATAATTTTGGAGATCATAGTATGGTTGAGTTTAAATCATACTATGGTTGTGACCATCATACTATGTTTGTTTTTGAAATTCCAAGTCAGGGTGATGGTACTAGGTCAGTATATTAAAACCCTCAAAGGGTTTTGCGTTCGTATGTGCCAGTTTTTTTATGACCTTTTACATTTTTTCCTTATCTTAATGTTTTTCGCTTAGTTGTAAAATGTTGGCAAAAACGTAGTTTGACATAACTCGAGAACGACTAGTTCGATTTTGCTGAAATAAATTGAGAAAAATTAATAATTACATTTTCTTTAATCCATTAATATACTGTTTCTCTACCAAATCAACATTTTTGCAATTAGAAATAAATTTATGAAGAAAATTTTGCCAATTTTTTTTTTTTTTTTTTTTTTTTTTTATTATTTTTTATGGCCAGAAATCTGGAGTTATTGGGGAAAATTTATAAAAAAAGGCGATAAATGACACTTTTTTGAATAAAAACATATATCAATATTCTTGTCAAAATGGGATACCTTCACTTAATTGTAAATAAAAGCAGAACACGTTAATCGATTTCTATGATCTATGTCGCATTTTGTTTATAGGATATGTGACTTTACGTGAAAGTTATAAGACTCTACACGTTTTTCCGTTTGGGATTTATATGTTTTAAAAAAAAAAAAAAATTTTTTTTGGCAAAATTTTCTTCATAAATTTATTTCTAATTGCAAAAATGTTGATTTGGTAGAGAAACAGTATATTAATGGATTAAAGAAAATGTAATTATTAATTTTTCTCAATTTATTTCAGCAAAATCGAACTAGTCGTTCTCGAGTTATGTCAAACTACGTTTTTGCCAACATTTTACAACTAAGCGAAAAAACATCAAGATAAGGAAAAAATGTAAAAGGTCATAAAAAAAAAACTGGCACATACGAACGCAAAACCCTTAGAAGGTTTTAATATACTGACCTAGTACCATCACCCTGACTTGGAATTTCTCACCCCCCAGACAATAACCCCAAAAATGTTCCACAGTGCTATCAGCGTGCTTCACCAAGAGACGTTGGCATTTTTCAATCCTATTTTTTTTTTAAAGCTGCAGTCAATAAATGTCCGATACGTCGTTTAAGTGCCTTAAGTCCCAAGTCTTTTTTAATGATTCGACTCATGGACTTTTCCGTGATGTTCATCTCACGGGCCATGATTTTCGGTTTTCGGAGCGGATTTCGGTGAATTCTTGATTTAACGGCTTTGATGATATGCGGTGTTCGAACAGAGCGTGGGCGGCCTGACCGGTGGCGGTCTTTTACATCTCCAGTCTCCTCAAACAGTTGTATGCATCGGTAGACGAACATGCAGCTTGAAGCGTTTTGAAATCCCGTTGCAGACTAACGCTATTGAGGTTAGCTTTCAAACCCCATATGACATTAACGGGGTATGTTCAGTTCTACTATTAAAATGGGTGTGTTCAGTATTGTAACAGTATTTGTATCCCTACTAAGTATAGGGTCTCCGTTTTATATATTGTGGTGATGCAAACAGAATGACAAATTTGGTATACCATACACACATTTATACCTTTACGGTAAGGGTCACAAGGTTTTCTATGCCGATTCATCATACACTGAAAAAATAACTGTACATCAAATCAATGAAAAAGATTCTTCAATAGTTCTACATCAAATTGATGAACAAATTCATTGATTTAATGAATAAATTCTTCAGTTTGAAGTATGACGTTTCTATGCCATTTTTGTGCGTTCCTCAAATTGAAGTATTATTTTTCATCAATCTTTCACATTGTACATCAATATTTCAGAAGGGACAGCCAGAGTAAAAAAAAATTGCACACACAAATATACATACAAACATATAAAAATAAGGGTGGGTGACATAAATAAGATTCCCAAAAATTATTCAAAAAAAAGTTTCGTTCTGGGTTGACGGTTTGTGAGCTAAACTGGTAAAAATCCATTGAATACATAATTACTTGCTTGCATATTTCGTTTCTTCTTTAAAAAGCAAGTGTACAGTAAGCAGAATGCTTATAGGCATATAAGCATATATATATGCCTACCACCAAACAAATGAAAGCACACACTTTCATACCCTCTCTTTTTGTCTATACAATGCATTTGCAATGATTAGCCACTCCACCACAGACGTAGAAAAACAATTAAAAACAACAAACAAACACGAACAAACAAGTTGGGCAAAATCACAACTCGGTTGGATTTTTACTAGGGATGCCAATGATCTTGATTTGAAGAAAGGGCGAATAAAATATTTTGTGTATCTCAAAAAAATTAATAATTTCAACAAATATTTCACTAAAAAATTAGTATCTTAATTTTAGTCATAAATGCATCCATCTATAAATTAAGGTAATGTAAATTGTATATGTAGTGCATTGTTTTCAGGGTCTAGCAAATTTCTTCTAATCAGCGTATGACAACATTGTCGGGTAGCAATAACAGAAGAAATCAAAGAACGAAAACGGAGTAGCTGTTGTTTCTTCTTGCGTTTTCATTCTAGTTTGTCATTTCATTGATTAAGTGATCGTTGAATAGAACGTGTGTTATAAGTGAGCGTAAACATCGGAAATAATATTAAAAGTGTGAAAGTGAAACTAAATTGAACTAAACTAAATTAACAGTGTAACAAAAACAGTTTTAAAAAGTGTAAGTGTAAAAATGGAGTGTTTTTGTGCAATGAACAGTTTCATCAGATTGAAACTTACATAGTTCATTTGAAAATTACGATTTGAAACATAACTAGTTTACTTCTTAATTTAAGAGTTGCTTTATGTTTTTATTAAATGAAATACATTTTTTTTTGATCTCTTTTGTTCCTCAACTCAGTGAATTCAGTATAAACTGTTATTGTATTAACTTTTTTATATATCAATAAAATGTTAAAAATATTTATAATGTCTTTTCTTGTACATATGTATTATAGTAATATGAGTACATACATATATATATTTAAGGAACTTGTCTTGATATTACTATAACTACATGCAATTGAGTTAGAATGTTCGAGCTTTAATGTATAATGTCTATCAAATTGATCTTCATTGTTGCACAATTTTTAACAAATCGATGTAAAATTTTCATCAAATTGATGTAAATTTTAATCAAATAAATGTAGATTTTTTACCAAATTGATGTACAATTTTCATCAAATTGATGTACAATTTTCATCAAATTGATGTACAATTTTCATCAAATTGATGTAAAATTTTCATCAAATTGATGTAAAATTTTCATCAAATTGATGTACAATTTTCATCAAATTGATGTACAATTTTCATCAAATTGATGTACAATTTTCATCAAATTGATGTATAACTTTCATCAAGTTGATGAACAATTTTCATTAAATTGATGTATGGAATTGAAGAAATATTGATGGAAAGTTCTACATCAAATTGATGAAAAGTGTTGTAGGTTGGAAAATGAAGTACAAATTCATCAAAATGATGTAAAAATTCATCAATTTGATGAACCTTTTCTTTTCAGTGTATGAATGTGGAAAGAAGGAAATACTGACCGCCCATCTAAAATGACCACCCCTCTTAAATTACTACCCCTCTAAAATGACGACCCATCTAAAATGACCACCCCTTTGAAATGACCACCATGTGTAGAGTTTAAAAAGCGGATAAACGTGTATGCTTTGTTTACCTGCTCTATCACTTTACCTGTTTGTTATTGTCACATTTTGTTCCTCGGTGTAATCAATTCTGATGAAATTGCAACTTATCGGCCTAGATTCTTCGATAATCCATGCCAAAATCTTTCCAAGTTAAGGGTCCTACTACTCTTGCAGCTGCAACTTAACGCAAATAACCAAAATCTAAGCAAGCAGTATAACCAAAACACTTCAATAACAACTTTTTAATGACCTCTGTTCACTGTAAGTCATAATACTAAGAATTTAAAATCTTTTAAAATTTTAAAAATGATGAGTATGTAGGTTGTACTCCCATAAGTTGTACAATTTGCTTCTTCATAAATAATGTGTAGCTTTGCAGTCATTCCATTATTTGTTTCGTGGACTTTTTAAAGAAACAACGACTAACCGCTGGTCCAAATAACTTTGAGCTTTTCATAATTTGCAAAGAATTCACAAGAAGAAAAAAAGCACAGAACCTTTCAAAGAAATACCCAAATTTCGTCCTTAATCATATTACCAAGTTCTACCGAGGCAAAGGAAAAAAAACAAATACACACATACACCCACAACAAAAAGGAACATAATGCTGCAACTTCTTAGCCACAATCTCAGTCACTCATTCTACTCTTCCTCCCCCCTTTGTCTCCACTTTGGTGGCACTTAATTTCCATACACAACAAAAAGGTAATCTCATCAATTACATAGAACGCAACAGTAGCAGCTGTAAAGCCGGGCCGGATCGGGAGCTGGAGAACTCATTTACCTTGAACTGAAATACAAAGGAAACGAAACAAACAGCAGGTACATCAGCACAACCGGCGCAAGTAAGGGTAATGTATGACTTTGGTTAACAAATTACAACACTTATACATTTTTCGTTGAGGGAGTAGAGACGGGGGAGTCCTTACAAAGAGAGGGACCAAAAAAAGTGAAAGAAGAGGATACTACGTTAGGCGACCTTTTACACCGTTCTAAGCTAACTCACACGCAGACATGTGTGGGTTTATGAGAGATACCGGAAACAAGGTAAGTGTGAATGTATGTGTGTTGGTATGCAAATAAACAACAAAATATGTTTATCATGTGTGTACAGTACACATACCAACACACACACGCACACTTGCATACTCATGGCCCCGTACACTTGCCAACACTATTGTGTATTCATGGCAGGAAAAGATGTACTCGGATGAATATCTTCATTTTTTTCAGGAACTACAATATCAACATCCCTCACATATGTACACCTACACGTATGAGTGTGTTTAGGTGTGTGTGTGTATTAGCACACATGCATACTTTGTAAAGAATAGTTGGAGGAATATATCACAAAAATTAACATCTTTATACACATGAAAATGTAAAATCTTTTTTGTGGCTGAAACGACATCAACATCAGCACCATCAGAGCCACTGCGCCAACAAAGAGCCAGAGCTTGGAGATAAAAACTACACATTGAAATTCCTTCCCAGGAGTGCCTGTTTGTAAATGGAAACGTATAGCAACAGTACAAAAAATGGTCATTACATCTGGATTTACTTGCGTAAGGAAAGGGTGTCCTAGTTTAGTTGGATAGAATTGTGCTCGGAGTGTCTAAGGCAAAAGATGTCAAACCTCTAAGCTTGCCTTACGATAGTCCCGAAAAAGCTTAATATAAGCTCAAAATATTAGAACCAGGTAATGAGCTCTCATTTCCCTCTGCATTATTTTAAAACCAAAAAAGTGCTTGATGTAATTATAATAGGTTGAATTATTACATATCAGTAAGATTAGTGCACACAGAGAAAAGATTTGTTTTTGGTTGGTGGTTGCATTTACTGTACTACATGTATAACATCATTTTAACCGAATATTGATTGGGTACACGGTAATTTTCAGTGGAGGGAACTGACACTATATAGGAATATCGGTATTCCTATATTTGGAATTTGGTTCGAGTCCCAATTTAGAATGAAAGAAACCACCCTTTAAGTTTAGCGATCGACTCAGCACAACAATTTAATTTTTATGAGAGCTACAACTTGCAATTCTTTTCCAATCTTAATCGATTTGAAGCAGTCAAATGCCTAACATTCAATAAAATTTCTTCGTTAATTTACATATAAAGGGTGGAGCGCCAAAATTTGCTTTTTTGCACTGCAGGCTGTGGCAGCACTGTTGGTCGAAGAGAGTGGAGAGTGTGCGTACCTTATAGTGGCTGACGGGAGATTTGCATTCGTCTGCCCTTTAGTTGCCATCGTGCATTGGACACGTGAGGAGAGGTCATTTTGTGTTAAAGAGTATTTTGCAAATGCGAATTCGATCATTGCAGTGCAGCGTGCTATTTGTTTACGATTCGCTGTTCCCCCACGCGGACGTGCTCCTGGACGGCAAGCAATTGTAAATTGGGAAACTTCATTGAGAACAGGAGGGAATGTGTACGAAGGGGACCTTAGAGAAGGATTACATCCGCACAAAACATCGAGAGAGTTAGAGAAGCAGTACTGCAATCTCCTAAAAGCTCTGCGCGGAAGCAATCACTTGCTCTTGGCATTTCCAGACGTTCTCTCCACCGGATTATTCATGATGAACTGAATTTTCACCCGTATAATATGTGCGTGGTCCAACAATTGTCAGCACGGGACTATTTGACATGGCAGACCTCTTGTAAACCCATTCTTGCAACTACTTAGTAGGGATATAAATACTGATACAACATTGAACACACCCATTGCAATAGTAGAACCGAACATACCCCGTTAATGCTAACCTCAATAGCGTTAGTCTGTAACAGGATTTTAAAATTATTTCAACTTTCATTATGGAGTGGTCAGATAATGAGAACCGTATCGCTGTAATAGTGCTTTTCAAGTGTGAAATGAAAACAAGCGATATTTTCAAAATGCTCCGGCCTCTAGGAATTAGCCGCATGTTCGTCTACCGATGCACAAAACTGTTTGAGGAGACTGGATATGTAAAAGACCGCCACATGGTCACGGCAATAATAATATGTCGTCGCAACCATAGCATTGTTAACTGAATTTAGTTTTGACAATAGTATAATTGCTGCAATATTGATATTGTTGAAATGTAACAATAATATTATTGCCAAATTTAAAAATGAAAATATGGTTACAGCAACAATATAAATATGGTTGGTGCGACAAAAGTATTGTGTTTTGCGTTTTATGTTAACAATGATATGATTACGGCAATCATACTGTATGTTTGTAATTTTTCTTCATTTAAATATGCTTTTTAGAACAAATGTTATTGGTACGGATCTAATGCAATAATAGTACTTTTTTATCGAAATTAAATTTTTTTAAACAAGCTGCTTTGGCTTTGTTTAACTGAAATATTTTTAACAAAAACGCTTACGTTTATTCAAACTTAATTTTTCTACTTTGAAATAAATCACTCCTATTATTTTGAATTTAATGTATTTTTGAATAATTTTCATAATTGAAATCCATTGTTGACAACTTTAACCAATTCTAATAAACACTAATGGGGATCAAATCTATTGTCGACAACATAAACAAATTCTAATAAATTACATTTTGGATCATAGTATAATTGTGTGTGATCATACTATGGTTGTTGGGATCATAACATGGTCGCATACTATGGCTGTGAGGATCATACTATGGTTGTATGTGAAACATACTATGGTTGGGAGAATCATACTATGGTTGTAGAGATTATAGTATGGTACTATGATTGTGGGGATCATAGTATGGTTATGTGTGAATCATGCTATTGTTGTGAGGATCATGGTACGGTTGTATTTGGATCATACTATTGTTGTGAAGATCATAATATTGTTGTACCACAACCATATACCCAAAAATAGTATTATCCTCTTCGAATATTGTCACCACAACCATATTTTTTTTTCTGCGTGCACGCTCTGTTAGAACACCGCATGTCATCAAAGCCGTTAAATCTAGCATTTACAGAAATCCGCTTCGAAAACAGAAAATCATGGCCCGTGGGATGATTGTCATGCAAAAGTCCATGAGTCGAATCATTAAAAAAGACTTGGGACTTGGAGCTTTTAAACGACGAACCGGACATTTATTGACTGCAGCTTTAATAAAAATAGTATTGAAAAATGCAAACGTCTTTTGGTGAAGCACGCTGATAACGTGCACAGAAAAATGTTGTTCACAGATGCAAAAATTTTTACCTTTCAGGAAAAATTTAACAAGCAAAATGATAGAGTGTATACGCGGTCATCTAAGGAAGCATCTGAACTGATCCCAATGGTGGAAAGGGTCATCACCCAGCTTCAGTCATTGTTTGGTGGGGTGTCTCTTACGATGGGGTCACTGACTCGCATTTCTGCGAACAAGGAGTCAAAACATCGGCCAAAGTTTACCAAGAAGCCGTTTTTGGAAGCTGTTGTGAAGTCTCTTAACAATTCCCTGTTCCAAAACCAGCCATGGACTTTCCTGCAGGATTCAGCGCCGACCCATAAGACTGAAACGTCCGAGGTCTGGCTTTGAAACAATTTGCCAGCGTTCAGTTCCTCTGAAGAATGACATTCGGCAGTCCAGATTTGAACCCATTGGATTACCAATTATGGACGGTTTAAGAGGACATGGTTTGTTACAAACGATACCCCAACATTGGATCTTTTAAGACTGCTTTGGTTCAAACTGTGGCCAATTTTCCAATGGTCGAGGTTCGTGCAGCTATTGACGATTGACCAGTGCGACTTAAGGCGTGTGTAAAGGCAAAAGGCGGACATTTCGAATAAGCAGATTCTTTTTGGATACAATATACATCAATAAATATATTACAAAATATTTGGTCCAAAACATTTAGTACTTTTTTATTTTACGGCATAAAACGTGTGTAACAGTATCTAAGTCCCTACTAAGTTGATGTTAAATTCAGTTAAAACCGTTTCCGACGTATTGATTTTTTTTATTGTGAACCTAACTGCACCATTTTTTGTGGTTTTTGGTTTGGTTCGAAAACTTTTTTCTAACAACGATTTGGTTAAGAGCTTGGTTGATGGTCAAAAAAGTGACATGGTTCGGATAAAACCGGTTCGGGTTCGGTTTGCATCACTACAAGAAACGCGATTCGAATCTTTATTAAACATCTTAGATCTTTCAGTGTTGATTTTTCAAATGTCAATTTGTTCTCTAAGACACATTACGATCTTCACTTCCAGTTACTTATGCGACCAGTCAACCCTAGTTTTTTAGGCAAACTTAAGTGAATTCGGAATGGAGTTTCTCAAGCACATTCACAAACAAGTCTAATGACTATAATTTTCATGTTTCGCTTTAAATAAACAAATGTTCCGAAATTTTTTGAAGATATCCAAATTCAAAAGTTATCAACTCCAAAACTGAGAACACCCTTTACACTTGTGTACACCAAATAACATTAATACAAGATACTTGAAATATCTCCCCCTCTTGGTATCTAAATAATGCATATTCGCATAGCTTTAATAGACTACAATGTTTTCCTTTCACCGACAAACGATTTTGGGCAAGAAACGAAAAAATGGGAAAACCCCAAAAAAGGAAACCTCTCAAAATGAAAAGAAAAAAAAACAAAACTTAAAAGTATTTTCATAATTTAATCCAATCATTGTTTGTGATGTAGCAAATGCATGTACACATAAACAAATACAAAGGAACGAGGGTTGCTATTGAAGTTATGCGATGCGACAAAACCAAGGATAATTCAAAGTTATTTGTACACGCGTCCAAGTGAAAAAATAAAAAGTGAAAAAATGAATTGGTTACATTAAAAATAGATCAGTTGGTTATATGGACAAAGCACTAAACAGCAATGCTGGAAATACCGACTTTCGCTAGCACTATCAGATACACACATTAAAGCCCATTTCTAGGGATTGTTAAAAACGCTTTAAAGGCACACACGAACAACAGATTCATTGACACATCCGGATTTTTTGCCAACCGTATGATTGTGTTGCCTTGAGTATTCCATCAGAGCAACTGATTGGTAGTTGCTGATCTTCAATTTTAAAACTAAAATATCGGTAAAATATACAAAGTATCCGAACCTTCAGAAGAGGATTTATGAATATAAAAATCCACATGCCGCAAATGTCCAACGCAAAAATTATAATTTAATCACTGAAACAAAGATGAAAATAGTGATGGGTGGAATATTTTCATTAAGAAACCTTGCACTAAGGTAACTTAAGGTAACTGACCTATTACAATTGTATTTTTTATAACAATGCCTATTCAAACCAAAATACAACACAAATTGTTTGCAAAACTATTGGTTGCCACGACAACCAGTTGTTGCAACTAAACATCTTTTCTGCGATTCTGTGGTATGACCGATCAATTAGTTGTGTGTACAATACTCGTACGGTGATCATTTGTATCATCACCGTATGCAAATTCTCTAACATACAGGTGGTGCTATTAATATTTCGGGTCCGACAATACGATTGCTGCTATATATATGTCTGGCCTTATTATAAAAATGCGAATATTTATCATCAAAAATGGTTTTATTGTTTTTCAAAGTATTCTCCAGCATGATTTATACACTTTTGCATGCTCTCAATTGTCGAAGCACTTTTTCCACTCAGATTGAGACACCTCCGAAAGATGGTTTTTGAACGCTTCAACAGCATCTTCTTGCAACGATAATCGTTGACCACTCATTTTTTTCTTGTTGCTAGGAAATAAGAAGTCATGGGGTGCAAAATCTGTGCGATGGATAGTCCATCAATTCTTCATCTTGAGTGGTCAAATAGCTCATCGTTTCAGCTGATGTGTGAGAGCTCGCATTGTCGTGATGCAAAATGATCTGTCTTCTCTTATTATCTTTTCTCATTTCTTCGAACACTGCAGATATTTGTATACCACTCAGAATTGACCGCCCTACGTTCCACTAAAGGCACTGTGGCAACATGGCCGGTTATATCGAAAAAAAACGCAATCAGTTGCTTCGAAGTACTTCTACCACGAACAACTTTTGTTGAATTTGTCTCGTCTTGAAAGACTCATTCCATTGCTGTTTTTCGGGTTCATATGCATAGATCCATGATTCGTCATTTGCTTCGATGTACTTCTTCCACGAACAACTTTTATTGGATTTGGCTCGTCTTGAAAGACCCATCCGGTCGATTGCTGTTTTGTTTCGGGATCATATGCATAGATCCATGATTCGTCACCTGTGACAATGTTATACACTGCCTTAGAGCTACCACAGTTATACTTTTTCAACATCTCTTTGCACCAATCCATACGAGCCTTTTTTAAGCATTCGTCAAATTATGTGGGATCCAACGAACTTACTGATGCTTGTCATACTAATGCCCATGGATGCCTCAATCGAATGGTATGGCACATGTCGGTCTTGCTTGGTCAGTTCACGCACAGCATCGATGGTTTCTGGCAAAGTATCCGAAGCTGGACGTCCTTCACGAAATTCATCCTGGAGCGAACGGCGTGCGAGACTGAACTCTTGGTACCAGCGAATAACAGTGGTTTTTGATGGTGCTTCATCGCCATAAGTCGAAACAAGCTGATTAAAACACTCTTGTCTCGATAAACCACGCCGAAATCGTAAAAAATCATCGCACGAAAATGTTTACGGTATAATTCCATTTTTTGACTGAGATGAATTTTTCAACACACTGTAAACAAAACAATTCGCCCTCAAATGACAAAACGTTTTGAGCGAAGCTGTGCTAAAAATGTCAAAGTTTTCAATGGAACATTCAGTTTGCATCTGGAAACACTAGTATTGTCAGCACCCGAAATATAAATAGCAACCCTCCTATCCAGTAAAACCAAACCTCAAATATTTAACTCTAACGAGAAGTCTACTGTAGGGATGTGAGACATGGAATGCAGCAGTTCGTGATATTAATAACTTGCAAGTCCGGAGATTTCGTTTTTTAACTTTGGCGGCCGATTTAAAGCCAATTTGTATGACAACGGCCTAAATTAAAAAAAAAAATCGCCAAGCATATCTTGAAAAACCAGATCAAGTACCCGCTTGGCTTGTAGGTCTCAAAACGCAAAAGCCTACCCCTCGTACTTACCCTACACGTACAACTTTAAGTACATACACATGTTTGTACGACTATATGCGTTATGAATAAGTGCGTACTCTTATGCAGCCTTAATCTTCTTTTCTTTGTTTTCCCTAGGATAAGTACTCCAACAACAACAACAACAGCAAAAATGAAAAACAAAAGCAAAATTGTTTAGAATTCATTTAATTTGAGGTATCAACTCATTTGTTTAGAGATTCTTCTCTGGAGTAGATTTATTTCAAAAAGTTCATAAAGTTTTTTTTTATTCTTTTTGTTGCTGTTGCTCTTGTTGTTGTGTAGGAAATATCTGGCAATCCCTGTCAGTTATTTTGTATAGCATTTATTTGGCTACGTCTGTAAAATTGACTTGCTTCTCTTATTTGCGTAATATTTTATTCTTCTTTTTATAATTGCCTTTTTGGAGCAGATTTTTTTTTTAAAAACATTAGAGTAGGAAGCAAATTAAATTACTTCAATGATTTTCGTAAAAAGATGCATCGTAATGGGGGAATTATTACAGAAGCAAAAATGTATGCTAGGATGGATTGTGGGGGCAACAATTTAAAGATAACTGAGAGTTTTTGTAAAGACCCACCTAAAAAAATGTCTAAAAATACAAAACATGTAAACAACTTACAGACGATTGATTCGACATGATGTACCCGCAACCATGGATGGTTTATTGTTAGAACCTATTTGTTTGAAAAGGGGCGTGGTTAGCTTCTTAATATTCATTCATTAGGTGATCTTACGTTAATATTCATAACAACATATATTTACTACCATTGGCTTATTGTACTGATTTTAATGAAAGGGTTTTGCAGAAATACAAAATACGCCTTAAATTTTTCTTTTAAGGCTTAAATTTTTGACTGTTAGTCTATTTTATAATCATTTTGCTACATACTATTACTAATAACACGGTGAAACTACCAAAATGTGAATGGGATGACACCAATTTCAAATGAAAGTCGACATTATCCATTACAAAACCTTCATAGGTTTTCCTAGTTCAGTGCGAAATTTTTTTTACACGCTTTTGAAGTTGGTGATTTTGGAACGAAAGGGTCGTTGAAAATTTGATAAAATAATGCGTATTTACTTAGTAGGGACATCCATACTGTTACAACATTGAACACACCCATTTCAATAGTAGAACTGAACATACCCCGTTAATGTCATTTGGGTTTTGAAAGCTAACCTCAATAGCGTTAGTCTGTAACGGAATTTTAAAATTGTTTCAACTTTCAACATGGAGTGGTCAGATAATGAGAACCGTATCGCTGTAAAAGCGCTTTCAAGTGTGAAATGAAAAAGCGATATTTTCAAAACGCTCCGGCCACTAGGGATTAGCCGCATGTTTGTCTACCGATGCATAAAACAGTTTGAGGAGACTGGAGATGTAAAAGACCGCCACCGGTCGGGCCGCCCACGCTCTGTTCGAACACCGCATGCCATCAAAGCCGTTAAATCAAGAATTCACAGGAATCCGCTCCGAAAACAGAAAATCATGGTCCGTGAGATGAATATCACGCAAAAGTTCATGAGTCGAATCATTAAAAACCACTCGGGCCTTGGGGCTTTTAAACGACGTACTGGACATTTGTTGACGGCACCTTTAAAAATATAGGATTGAACAATGAAAACGTCTTTTGGTGAAGCACGCTAATTCATTTGTTCAATTTTGTTCACCGATGAAAAAAATTTTACCGTTCAGGATATGATAGAGTGTATTCGCGGTCATTTAAGTAAGCATCTGAACTGATCCCAAGGGTGGAAAAGGGTCATCACCCAGCTTCAGTCATGGTTTGGTGGGGTGTCACTTACGGTTGTATCACTGACCTGCATATCTGCGAACAAGGAGTCAAAACATCGGCCAAAGTTTACCAAGAAACCTTTTTGGAAGCTGTTGTGAAGCCTCTTAACAATTCCCTGTTCCAAAACCAGCCATGGACATTCCAGCCCATAAGGCTAAAACGTCCCAGGCCTGGCTTTGAAACAATTTGCCAGCGTTCATTTCTTCTGAAGAATGGTCCACGGGCAGTCCAGATTTGAACCCATTGGATTACATTGGATCTTTTAAGACTGTTTTGGTTCGAGCTGTGGCCAATTTTCTAATGGACGAGGTTCGTGCAGCTATTGACGATTGGCCAGTGGGACTTCAGGCGTGTGTAAAGGCAAAGGGCGGACATTTCGAATAAGTAGATTCTTGTTGGATACAATATACATCAGTAAATAAAGTATATTAAAAAATAGTTGGTCAAAAAGCATTCAGTACGTTTTATTTTACAGCATAAAACGTGTGTAACAGTACTTATGTCCCTACTAAGTATTTAATAAGTTCGAAAAAGGTATTCCGAGGAGTCACAAACAAAATAGTCCCATCCTATGGTGGAGAGTTTAAAAACGTGTTTTAAAAATGCGTAAGCCATTCGGCGCGGGCGTTAAAAAGAAGTTCCTGGTCATTGAGTATAAGAACTATTACGGACATACCTCACTGATTTGAAATGGACCAAGGCTTAATGGAATGTTGTAGAATTTAAGTAAGTTTATTGAGCATCTCAAAAGTTACAAAGCAAAAGGGATTGAAATGCGCCATATTCGCGAACTTTAAGTCGACGAGGTACCACCACCGAATTGTTTCTCGCTCAATAAAAAGTTGTCGTTACAAAAACAATTTGTATTATTATTAATGAACGTCTCGAACGTATATTCGGGAGTAGGCTTATTGACCTAAGATTATTTGGATTACTACAATCTTTATCCTTCTCTGGTAATAGAACGACTTTTCCAATTTTTTATTTTTTTTTGGAAAATGTGAGTTATTTAGCGAGAGCAAATTTCCAAAATTACTAGCTCAGGTAAATTCTTGACAATTATTGGAATTTAATCTTCTTCTGTAGATAATGTGTTAGAGAAATTTATTTATATTGTTCGTTCGTACTTTGCTATTTTGTACTTTGTTAAAGAAAAGAAAGACTGATCAAATGTTCATTGAAAAATATATTGTATACGTATATGATAATCAATAAAATATTTTTCAGTCTTCGAGAATTGTTCCAACGAAACATCAACCGGGTTTTTTCTTAACACAATTTCGGTCTTAGTCTTGAAAATATCTAAAGGGTGTTTTTGTCAGAGGTGTGGTGTTCAAGAAGAAATAAAACGCATAGCATTTAATGTTATGGCCAAGAATTTAGCCTAATTATAAACATAACAGTTTGTCATTATGTTTTAACAATGATTTCAAGCAAGTGGCCGCCGCGGCTGGCTCGTATAAATTCCATCCGAGAGGCCCAATTTTCGACCACTTTGCCGCATTTGGGGCCGTATGTCAGCAATAACGCGCCAAATATTCTCTTCGAAGGCCTTTTTAGCGTCGGGCTTGTCTGCAGAGGCAAGCGACTTGACATAACCCCACAAAAAGGCCAAGCCACAGGCCAACGACGCGAGATAATGCGTTCACCAAAAGTTTTCTTCAATAAATTGACTGTTTCGTTGGCTGTATGGCATGTAGCGCCGTCTTCTTGGACCAAAGGTCGTCCACATCAACATCCTCCAGTTAAGGCACGAATAAGTCATTAATCATGACTCTACGAGTATAGCGTTCCTTATTGACTGTAACATTATGGCCGGCTTCATTTTTGAAGAAATATGGATCAATGATTCCCTCTGCTCATAGAGCACACCAAACAGTGACTTTTTGAGGATGTAACGGCTTCCCAACAATGGCTTGTGGATTTTCATTACTCCAAATGTAACAATTTTGGTTACTAACGTACCCATTCAACCACAAGTGTGCTCCATCGCTGAACAAAATGTTCTTGTAAAAATCAGGATGGGCCCATTCACGAGGTTTTACCGGAGTCAGTCTACTTAGTAGGGACATAAATACTGTTACACACGTTTTTTGCTGTAAAATAAAAAGTACTGAATGTTTTTGGACGAAATATTTTTAATATATTTATTGATGTATATTGTATCCAAAAAGAATCTGCTTATTCGAAATGTCCGCCTTTTGCCTTTACACACGCCTTAAGTCGCACTGGCCTATCGTCAATAGCTGCACGAACCTCGTCCATTGGAAAAATGACCACAGCTCGAACCAAAGGAGTTTTAAGAGATCCAATGTTAGGGTATCTTTTGTGACAAAACCTTGTCCTCTAAAACCGTCCACAATTTGTAATCCAATGGGTTCAAATCTGGACTGTCTGAGGGCCATTCTTCAGAGGAAATGAACGCTGACAAATTGTTTCGAAGCCAGGCCTGGGACGTTTCAGCCTTATGGGCCGGCGCAGAATCCTGCTGGAAAGTCCAAGGCTGGTTTTTGAATAGGGAATTGTTAAGAGACTTCACAACAGATTCTAAAATGGTTTCTTGGTAAACTTTGGCCGATGTTTTGACTCCTTGTTCGCAGAAATGCAGGTCAGTGGCCCTGTCGTAAGAGACACCCCACCAAACCATGACTGAAGCTGGGTGATGACCCTTTTCCACCTTGGGATCAGTTCAGATGCTTTCTTAGATGACCGCGCATACACTCTCATTTTGCTTGTTAATTTTTTTTTTTGAATGGTAAAAATGTTTTCATCGGTAAACAAAATTTTTCTGTGCAAGTTATCAGTGCTTCACCAAAAGACGTTTGCATTCTTCAATCCTATTTTTATTAAAGCTGCAGTCAATAAATGTCTGGTACGTCGTTTGAAAGCCCCAAGTCCCGTCTTTTTTAATGATTCGACTCATGCTCTTTGGCGTGATATTCATCTCACGGGCCATGATTTTCTGCTTTCAGAGCGGATTTCTGTGAATTCTTGATTTAACGGCTTTGATGACATGCGGTGTTTGAACAGAGCGTGGGCGGCCCGACCGGTGGCGGTCTTTTACATCTCCAGTCTTCTCAAAGTTCTCCTTTAAGTTTTAAGCAAACTGAGCATAAACCAAGTGACAGCTGTCGAAAAGACCAACTCCGGAAAAAGTGTGGCCAGATTAAAAACTATACGCCTAAAAAAACACCCTGTATATTAGTTTGTCTCTCTTTATGAAGTTGTCTCAAGTCTGTGTCTCATCCAGTGAGCCAGCCTTCCTTTCGTTTTTAGAATGTATTACAGTATTCCGATTTTTTTTCGAAAGTAACCGTCATTTCCTCAAATCTCACAAAGAAATTATTAATCTGAACCTGCAAATTGTTTCTTTTATCTATATTCTTATGAACCGTCTAAAAATAAACCTTCTGTATCAGACATTTGCACCGCTTCCCCGGAGGGTGCTGGGTATAAAAATCTGGCGATGAAGAAGACGACCCAGTAGCGTAGAATTTCCATAACATCTTCTACAAGTCAATATGGCAATTAATAAGGATGCTGGCTGTTTTATTGAAGGCCAGAGTAATTGATATGGTCAAGGGCATTTATCAAAATTTCTAGACTATTTCGTTAAACAAAGTTACGCCTGCTGATTTGAGTAGCAGCTCGACTTTCAAACCCGTTTCGATTTTCTTATACTTTACGATACGAATTCGAATTATGTTCTTCCATATGTTCTTTAAAGGAATATTAAGGCAATTCAAGTATACAGGATGATATATTGCGAAAGATATTCAGGGCAATTTTGTGTAGTGACAATGATATGATCAGTAATTGGATTCGAAGGGGTTTTAAAGTATATATATTCCAGTTTTAAGAAGCAAATAGTCATTTAATGTGTTCAATCAAGCAATGAACGATTTGATTTTTTCCATTACAACAAGAAAAATCAATGATCCTTTATGTAAGTCGCAATTAATGTCGATTGTCAAAAGAACAATGCAACAATTTCTCATCGTAAAAGGACTTGTCGTTTTTCCATTTTTTTATTTTTTGATTTACAATTCGCACGTTCATTGAGCTCTCATGAATTATGACGTGTTATATCGACGATTTTCAATTGAATCTTTTATTCAATTCTAAATTTATTTTTTCACTCTCTCGCTCTCTCTCTTGTATTCTTCCTTTTTATACTGACATCGCTGACTTTTGGTTTGTAGCATTTTGATTTGGTTACAATGTAGTCGAAATCATATTAATTTTAAATCAGCTTTCAATTAAAATGCTTTTGTTAGACATTAATAGAGTTTCAATGACTGTGAATGTGTGTGTGTGTACTTTGTGGGCGTGTGTGTGTGTGAGTGAGTGCAAATGTGGCAAGATAATTGTTACAAAACATATACACTCTCGTTCACACCGATACACATACATCGCATACAAATCCACCTGCAGACACAAAGGAAATTAATGTCCCTGCCAACAGACGTTCACGTACCAATGCTTGTGTGTGTGTGCGCGCGTGTGTCTATGTGCCCAAGAACCCACCCAGTTACGCAGATGTAGAGGCCATCACTAAAGAGGCATAAAACAGGCCTTACGAGGGTAGCTTTAGGCATTTCGTAAACGAACAAAGCCTTGGACTTTTTATGAAGCAGACCTTGTCAAAAGAATTCTTAACTTTTGCTTCTAAATACGATCAATAATTACGTGACTTTTTGAACAAAACACAGTTTGTTTTTGCAAAAGAAATAATTATTTTTCAACATAATCTCCTTTTAGATCAATACACTTAGTCCAATCTTTGTAACCCCCCCACAAAAAAGGATTGTTTAAGGTGCATAAAATAGACATTTGTTTGATCAATAATTTTATCGTTGGAGCTGAATCTATTTCAACCGAGCCATTTCTTTAGGTTTGGGAATAGGAAATATTCACTGGGGGCTAAATCCGCAGAATATAGCAGATGAGGTACCAATTCGTAACCCAATTTATGCAATTTTGACATTGAGACTGCACGAAGGGGCACCCGTGCATTATCTTGATGACAAAGAACATTTTTCTTGGCCATATGGAGTCGTTTTTTTAAATCCTCGTTAATTCGGTCCAATAAGTTGGCATACTATTCCTGTTTATTGTTTTTCCCTTGTGAAGTTAATCGAGATGGATTATCCCGCGTGCATCCCAAAAAACTGTTGCCATCACCTTATTGGCCGACAAAGTCACTTTGAACTTCTTCGGAGTCGGTTCACCCAGAGAAACCCATTGTTTAGACTGCTGCTTGGCTTCCGGAGTGTTGGAATGGATCCCTGTTTCTTCCACAGTTACAAAACGCAGCTCATTTGAATTGCGGTTAAACAGCTCCAAAAAATCCTTTGAAGATGTCACAAGATAACGTTTATGGTCAATTGAGAGCAAACGCGGCACCCATATTGTAAACAGCTTTCTTAGACCCAACTGATCATGTAAAATCGAAACCACACTGTCATATGACATGCTTATGGCATCAACGATCTCACGCACTTTTGCTCTTCGATCGGCCAACGCCATATCTTGGATTTTTTCGACATTTTCGGGTGTATTGACCTCAATTGGACGTCCAAAACGTTCAGCGTCTTTTTTCAACAGCTGTTGCGAATAGTGCGCTCAGTAGGCCGATTATGCTGACCATAAGTTGAACGAAGTGCACGAAACACATTCCTCACAGAACGTGCATTTTCGTAATAAAGTTGAACGATTTGTCAACGTTGTTCAGGCGTAAATTTTTCCATGATGAAATGGCAAACAATACTAAACAGAAATAACATAACAGCATGACACGACTCAGACGTGATCTGTCAAAAAAGGCTATTGAAAAAAGTATCTATACTTGGATCACCCTATAGGTGCATCATTGAGCATTTAATACCAATTCTTATGCGGCGAACAGCTGGTCACAACCTGCACCAAAGCTATTTTTTTAATATCTACCTAATTTGCGTACATACGCCTACAGCAGATAAGAACGAGGAGTCAAAAGATACTTTTTATGAGCGCCTTAAAAAACATACGACCTGGCCAAGACATTAAAATAGTTTTAGGAGATTTTAATGCCTAAGTCATTTAAGTTATCTTTGGTAAGTTATTATTGGCCCGACTGAGAGTTCGGCCTCCATGGTAGCACCTCTGACAATGGCATGAGGCTGATTGGTGTTGCTGTTGTAACAACAATATATTTTGTTGGGTAAGTCCTGTTCGTCTATAGGGGAAACGCTCCACTTGAACTTTATGCGTCCAAAGAGACCTGGGGGTTAGTTGAGTAGGCCTAGCTGGACAATTGAAGAGATGCAGCACGTCATATGGAAGCGTCATTTTTATTGGCCTGAAGCCACAAATGAGGTCGGCCAAGCAGATACCGTGAAAAGTTTTTTGCTATTGCGAGATGATAACCGACTTATTGTGGCCGGAAATTGAGGATATGGAACTGAACTATATGTGGTTTTAACAGGATTGTGCTACTTACTATACAGGCAAGGTAACAATGACTCTTTTAAGAACGAAATGCACTGAAAATGAGTTGACACCGTTGGACTTTTTTCTTTGAAGATATTTTAAAGAAAAAGTTTTCTTACCACAATTGGAGTTTTTTACTCAGGCCCTTCTAAAACTAATATTTTATAGGCAATTCTTTGCCACCAAAATAGGATTTTTAGCAAACACATACCATGACATAGTGTGCTGACTTAAACCTCCTTTATATCATTTGAAGAGTGGGCCTTTCAATTAACTTAAAAGGCATATCAGAAGGCCCACTTCTCGCTGCTATGGAATAACACACAAATTTATACTTACATAAAATAACATGGAATTGATGTTTACTTAAGACGACGAAGACGACGAATAATTTAATAGGTTTATTTACCTGCAAAGAGAAATGAAGAAGAGACGAAGAGAACAAAATCGCATTAATTTAAGGATATTAATTATTTAATATAAAAAAGAAACATTAGCAGAATTAACCTGCAGTCGTTATTCATACAATGGAGAAGTGATTTAGACTGACAAGAATAACATGGATTAATTCCAACGAAATGTATATATACAAGTATTTAAATAAATAGTACTACGTCCAAATTTATCTATTACAGTTTAAGAAAACGATGTAATCAAAAATGTAATTTATTTCAACACAAATTATGTAGATCTATGCAGGCGTAGTAAATCAATAAAAATACTGGACTCTGGCAGTTTCTGACCTTGACATTAACAATTAAAATAATTATTTGGGAATATCTTAAAACTTCTATTTTTGTACCCTCCACCATACAATGGAGGGTATATTAGTTTTGTCATTCTGTCTGTAACATCTTGAAATAATCATAGGAGGAGTATATATTCTTGATCCTCGTAAAATTCTAAGACGATCTAGCCATGTTGTCCGACTGTCCGTCTGTCCGTCTGTTGAAAACAAGATAGAGCCTGCATGAAAAGAGCTAGGGAGCTGAAATTTGGCACAAACATGTGCAGTTAACCTAGCATGATTGGTATTGAAAATGGGCTATATAGCTTTACGGGAAGTTGGTGTTGGAGACCCTCAACCGACACTACCTCATAAAAATGAGTTCTTTATTTGGAAATATCCGTCCAGTTTCTTAAGCAAAATCACTGAAATTTTGCAAATAATAATCTCTATATAGGCGCAATGATCTATGTAAAAATGGTTTAGATTGGGCCACCATTTCTTGTACCTCCCATACAAACGGCCTTATGGGCCTTGAGAAATAATATGACGATAACTCACCACAAACTTGACCTATCGAAATGAAATTTTACAAATCAAGATTTCTATATACAACACACTTCTACGCTGAATTCGGTTGAGATCGGAAAAGTCCTACTGGTACCTCCCACACTAACGGTCTCATTGGCCTTGAAAAATAATATGACAATAACTCACTACAAACTTGACCTATCGAGATGAAATTTTCTACATATTTGGGAATCTGGTGGAGGAAGAAAAAATATTCAAATTTTATGTACAGTGTCCCTATATTATAAAGGTACACTCACAAACTCGAAAGTCAAGATAAAAAATTAACTTCATATTTTAATGTTGATGCGATAAGTTTATTAACAAACAAATACAGGGTGGGCCAAAGGTTTTCATGGGGTTTTTAAATGTAATTACTTTTTCGTGTTTATATTTTTTTATTTTTTTTTTAGATTATGTAAATAGCACTTGAAAAATAAATAATGGAGAGATGCACATTTAAACGATGAACCAGAATAATAGAATGTTGTTTTTTAAATCAGCGATCAATTATTTTCACGCAAACGCATGAGTGGCGAAGCTTATTTTCATTTAAATGACTATGTTAATAAGCATAACTGTAGGTTCTGGGGTTCTGAAAATCCAAGAGCCTTTCATCAACGCCAATTGCACCCCATTAGGTTCTAAGTATGGTATAGGATCACATCTGCCAATATTATTGAGCCTTACTTCTTCGAGAATTAAGATCGAAGCACTGTAACCGTAAATGAAGAGCGGTATCGGTATATGATAGAAAATTTTGTACGTCCTGCTCTTGAAAAGAGACCTGAGACGTGAATTCAGCAGGATGGAGCCACCGCCCACACTGCCCGAGACACAATGGCAGTTCTAAGTCAAATTTTTGGAGAGCGATTAATTTCCAGAAATTCGGAAATTATTTGGCCAGCACGATCGCTAGATTTGTCAGCACCCCACTATATCCTTTGAGGTTATTTGAAGAAGCGAGTATATGTGAACAAGCCCGAGGCAATCCTTCAACTCAAGGCCAACATTGTTGCAGAAATTCGAGCGCTGCAGCCACATATTGTGAAAGATGTTCTGAAAAATGCTCTAAAACGAGCCCATCATTGCGAAGCTGAAAACGGGGGTCATTTAAGTGAATTTTTTTCATACTTAGTGTAAAAATATTTTCATTTTTAAATTAAATCATCTGAGCAAAAAAAAAAAAAAAAAAATTAACAAACGAAAAAATGATTACCTTTTGGTCCACCCTGTATAATAAACAACAACAAAATTTAAAGATTGGAAAGTGCTTAGGTCAAAGTAATAATAGGATACAAAACGAAAGTATAAAAAGTATTTTAACTTTAGTTTTATTTTTAAAAATTCAATATTTAGTTGGAAGGTCCTTTTGCTGTATTACCGCTTACAAGCGATCCGGCTTTCTACAGAAATTGGGCGATATTTTTCGCCATTCGTCCTTAAGAGCTTTAATAAGGTCGATTTATTAATACATAATTGGTAATTTTTTTAGTTTTTCATCCAGTTGACTCCACAAATGCACTATCGGATTCAGATCCGGTAATTGTAATGGATTTTCAAATACATGAATACATCTAGAGGTATTTTTTCAGAACAAAAAAAATATAAAAATTCAAATAAAGTGTTGAATCTTTATTGGTAATTTGAAAGGCCATTTTATGGAATAAATTTTTTGAATAAATTTTCTTAAAATGTTGGCCGCAACTACGCATTTTGAGGGTCCAATTCAGATGACTCGTTCGAGCATTTCGACCGGTAATGACTTTAATGACACGCGTAATGTTGGCTTCCAAAACCTGAATCGTAGCTGGTTTGTCAGCATAGACTTTGCACTTTACGTAGCCCCAAAGAAAAATGTCGAAATGTGTAATATCACTCGATCTAGGCGGCCAACTCACCTGTCCAAAACGTGAAATTAGCTGCTTTTCGAAAAGACCTCTCAATAGATCCCTTGTTTGAGCAGCTGTATGGCAAGTGACATTGTTCCGTTGAAACCAAGTGTCGTCAAGATTACGGGCTTCAATTACAGGTAGCATAAAAATCTTTATTATGGCGTGATAGCGAGCACCATTCACGGTTACGTTTAGGCCATCATCATTTTTAATGCGGCAATTTTGTTTATTGACTTTGCCGTTGAGCCAGATATGGGCCTCGTCACTGAACAAAATTTTGGTCGAAAACAGCGGAGCTTTCCGTTTCTCACCGAATGCTTATTTCCATAATACAGTTGCCAACATTTGAAGGTAATTATTTTAAAAAAATAAATGCCAAAAAATGTCCTCTTAAAAATAACCACTTAAGATTCCACACTTGATTTGAATTTTTATATTTTTTTTGTTCTGAAAAAATACCTCTAGATGGATAACCCTATACATGTTAACTAGAGCAAATTTTGTAGCTATTTCTGCGAGATTGGCTCTCAAGATATTGAAATAATATTTGTTGTCCATAATTCGTGCAAGATTTCGGTAAAGATTTTCAGAACAAGTCGCCGATATTTTGCCCCTTTACCATTACTGAACCTGAACCTTTGTCTAGTGTCTTAAATTTCGTTCCCGTAGCTCTTCATTTGCAGACTTATGAAAGCCAGTTTGGCCGAAAACCGATAGTATTTATTTTCGTCAGAAAAAAATACTTTGTTCCAAAACATAACATTTTTGCTTTTATACTCTTAGGCTAAGTCTTTGCATTTTAACTTATTTACCCGCACAGATAAAAGGTTCTTTCCTAGCTTCTCGATCATTGTACTGGTGCTTTCTTAAAAGAATTCTAATGGTTTCGTTAAGCATTTTCCCAATTATATTTCTGCTTCAGCAGCAAGTTTTAGATGCCCAAAGGTGCTGTTTTTTTTTGATTTGTCGTAAGAGTCGTTGCTTATCTGAATTGTAAAATATGTTTTGCATGCAACATATGTGACACGCAAAATAGAAAGGCACCTACGGTTAAAAGCCAGATTTGTTCAGGAGAGCCATTTTAAATAGTAGGTCCCTTTCTATTTGCGCTTAGAATCGTCGACTTCACTTTCATAAAACGCGCATATCTCTAGAAGGGAACACTTTTGGGGCATGGGATCGGTCTCATTCGATGCTCAGATGTTGTCCACATCAAAAAAATGAAAACAAATGAAAATTGATTTTTTTACCCTTAGGTACCTTTCTCTATGCGCTGTCACATATTCAAAACATGGTTTGAAACACTTTTTTCACATATTTTTTCTCCGTGTATGTAAACAGCTCAAAAGTAGGACTCTCTATCGATGGACGCAGAGTACGTACACTTTACAATAAACTAATACTACCTATGCAAGGCGAATGAGGGTGATTGGCAATCGAAAAATCTAGGGATATAAATACTGCAGTCAGAAAAGCCTAAGAAGATAACCACCTCGGAAAGCGCAGATAGAAGCGATCAACACTCCAGTGGAGAGTTCAAATAAAGGAGGATGCGCAAAGAGTCATTGTTGGCTGAGTGGCATCATCCTGTTAGAACCATATGTGACAGCGCATAGAGAAAGGGACCTAAGGGTAAAAAAATCAATTTTCATTTTTTATCTTTTTTTGATGTGGACAACATCTGAGCATCGAATGAGACCGATCCCATGTCCCAAAAAAGTTTCCTCCCAGAGATATGCGCTTTTAATAAAAGTGAAGTCGACGATTCAAAGCGCAAATAGAAAGGGATCTAATCTTTAAAATGGCTCTCCTAAACAAAACTAGTTTTTAACCTTAGGTCCCTTTCTATTTTGCGCGTCACATATATCATACAGGTCCATATCCTCAATTTCTGGCCACAAAAAGTCCGTTATCGTGTAGCAATAGCCCATTTTCGTAAAAGGTTTCAGCAATCTTAAAGCGCTGCTTAATTGTGTACCTCTCTGCGGTTGAATATGTCAAACAGTCAAACAAAGAAATGTCAAATTAAGTAGGGCAAAAAACTAGACGTTAAGGTGTGACTCACAAAAAACATCGTACATTATTCTTGGACCACCCTTTACGTAAGGACTTGCTTGTATGGTGTCTGCACTGTCTTCATTACACTTAAGTCCCATCCTTGTGTATACTCGTAGTGACATTTTTTTGTGGATGAGTAAACTTGTCCGTCCCTTTGTTTCCAATTAAATTTGGAGGGATTTAATTATACTCGTATCAACCGTTTTCGTACATTTCATATAATTATGTGCCAACAACTTATTTACTTTGGGCAACAGAAGGCACCCTATCCTCACCCACATTTTGGAGGGGACATTTTAATATTTATCCGCCGGTGGACACCCGTATATTAATATCACCGGTAACGCATACAATGGCGGGGTATGTGTGTGTGAGTGTGCCTGAGAGTTTCTGGAAAATTGGTCCACCCCGAGAAAAAGGTCAACTTATTATTTTCACATTAATTTCATTTTCAATTATCTCGCCCAGTTTTTCGCGTTATTTGTTAATAAACTTTTTCTTTCTTAATTTGAACTGAGCCTTTTTCGTGCTGTTTGTTTGTTCGGTCGTGGATATCAGCCTTCATGCACAGAAGTGTTTAACGTCCGAAAACGTTGCCACTAACAATGAAACAAATTTCGTTATTGCTGAGATTAAAATAACATAAAAACCAACAAAAGCGGGAAACAATCAATTCATTACCCCTCGACGACGGGGCACAGAAAAAAAGGTCCAATTTAATTTGTCACAAACAGTGCAATCACGAACAATTGTTTATGTGTGGGAGGGGGAAAACACTTTTTTTTATAGATTTTTTTCCGCAGATTTACGTTTTTTCTTTTTCCGTCCACAGTTAACATAATTTTTGTTGTCTTTTTGTATGTCGTGCACACATACCCTGTCACATGCAACCACTACATTCACATTAAGTTGTAGCCAGCATTGTGTGGTTTAGAGTATTGCAGATTAAATAAAAACTAGTATGAAAAAAATTACCAAGGGAGATAAGTTCAGTCAGGTCGACTTTGCGGTACACTTCGCCATGAATGGCTCGGCCAGGCACGGTAGCAGTTGAAAAAAGTTGAAGAGCCCAACGGAGTTGACATTCGAGTGATATAAAGTAAGTGATCTTCAAGGACAATGTGGCATAACTGATATAATCTTAGTAGTGACATAAATAATGTTACACACGTTTTATGCTGTAAAATAAAAAGTACTGAATGTTTTTGACCCAAATATATTTTAATATATTATTTGATGTATATTCTATCCAAAAAGAATCTACTTATTCGAAATGTCCGCCTTTTGCCTTTACACACGCCTTAAGTCGCACTGGCCAATCGGCAACAGCTGCACGAACCTCCTCCATTGGAAAATTGGCCACAGCTCGAACCAAGGCAGTCTTAAGAGATCCAATGTTGGGGTAACTTTTTGTGACAAACCTTGTCCTCTAACACCGTCCACAATCTGTAATCCAATGGGTTTAAATCTGGACTGCCTGAGGGCCATTCTTCATAGGAAATGAACGCTGGCAAATTGTTTCGAAGCCAGCCCTGGGACGTTTTAGCCTTATGGGACGGCGCAGAATCCTGCTTGGAAGTCCATGGCTGGTTTTGGAACAGGGAATTGTAAAGAGACTTCACAACAGCTTCCAAAACGGTTTCTCGGTAAACTTTGGCCGATGTTTTGACTCCTTTTTTAGCAGAAATGCAGGTCAGTGACCCCATCGTAAGAGACACCCCACCAAACCATGACTGAAGCTGGGTGATGGCCCTTTTCCACACTTGGGATCAGTTCAGATGCTTCCTTGAATGACCGCGCATATAAGTACACTCTATCATTTTGCTTGTTTAATTTTACTGAAGGGTAAAAATTTGTTAATCGATGAACAAAATTTGTCTGTGCAGTTATCAGCAAGCTTCACCAAAAGAAGTTTCCATTTTTCAGTCCTATTTTTTTTTAAAGCTGCAGTCAATAAATGTCCTGTACGTCGTTTGAAAGCCCCAAGTCCCAAGTATTTTTTAATGATTCGACTCATGGACTTTTGCGTGATTTTCGTGTCACGGGCCATGATTTTCTGTTTTCGAAGCGGATTTCTGTGAATTCTTCATTTAACGGCTTTGATGACATGCGGTGTTCGAACAGAGCGTGGGCGGCCCGACCGGTGGTGGTCTTTTACATCTCCAGTCTCCTCAAACAGTTTTATGCATCGGTAGACGATCATGCGGCTAATCCCTAATAGCCGGAGCGTTTTCAAAATATCGCTTTTATCATTTCACACTTGGAAAGGCGCTATTACAGCGATACGCATTATCTGACTACTCCATAATGAAAGTTGAAACAAATTTAAAATCCCGTTACAGACTAACGCTTTTGAAGTTAGCTTTCAAAACCCAAATGACATTAACGGGGTATGTTCAGTTCTACTATTGAAATGGGTGTATTCAATGTTGTAACAGTATTTATGTCCTTACTACAGGCCCAATTAGTCTTGACAGTGGGCGGTTGATTCTGCAACTTGCAGAAGTCTACCGTCGTCAAACTGTAGTTATCTAGCTCTAACACATGCAAAATGCAACCGCTAACTGAAATAGCTGATTGCTACCGTCAACCGTCCACCGTCAAGACTAATTGGGCCTTAAGTACTTACTTTAGTCCCACAACATCCCATTAATGCAGTATTCATTTATTGTACTCACTGATTGGGTTCTACTGTTTAACGCCGGCTCCGAACGGCTAATGAAATTTAGAGACGACATACTTGTTTTCTCTAAAGCTTTTGGTTGTTGGCTAAATTTTCTTGGTTGTGCCTTATGATGCCATATTTGTCAAATCGTGGTTGCTCTAAACGCAGGACTTGTTAAGCGTACCGATCGACTCAGAAACATTATCCGAGCGATGTTCGTTTATCTACTGTACACAAAGAAAACAGATTTGCTGCCACAGCCGAATTTTTTTTTTTTTGCCCACCGAATGTTGGTGGTTGCACGTACATGGCAATTGACAGTAGAGGGAGCTGAAGGCGTATACAGTCACGGAAAAAAATAGGGTCACTAATAATCTACATGTGACAGCGCATAGGGAAAGAGACCTAAGGGTAAAAAAATCAATTTTCACTTTTTTTTTGATGTGGACAACATCTGAACATCGAATGAGACCGATACCATGCCCCAAAAGTGTTCCCTGCCAGAGATATGCGCGTTTTATGAAAGTGATGGTACACCAAAGATACACGTATTTAAATCTTTAAAATGGCTCTCCTGAACAAAACTAGTTTTTAACCTTAGGTTCCTTTCTATTTTGCGCGTCACACATACACTTTTAGAAATTTCGGACAAATTTGAAATGTTTTTTTTAATACTTTTGCTTGGATTTTTTGTATATGGGAAGTTTTTCTTAAAGTTTAAACCTGGCAACTCTTTCCAATTTAAGAAAAGCAAATACATCGTTAAAATGAGAAATTTTAAGGAAAATTTCATTAACAACAGATTATTATTTATACTCGTAAGAATTACACATACAAAAAATGAAATCCATCGCTTCAACCGAATTTTGATTGGGTACACGGAAATTTTATATAGTGGGATCAAACATTATCAGTTAAAGAGACATAGTATCGGTAAACCTACCTAATTAGGATGTTGTTATTATAGGTTATCGACTATAACAACACTTTGAATTAGGTTTAATTACCACGAGCATTTGTTAACTGCACCAACAAATCCTAGATTTTATGTATTTAGTTATCCAAGAAAAGGACACGTCCCAACTGAAATTAAGTGGACAAAATTCTTTCGCTTTTCTTCACTTTTTCCAAAAAAGAACGAAAAAAGGACATGGCTTTACCGAATTTGGTTTGTATAAGGCGATCCATCTAGAGGTATTGTTTCAGATAGAAAAAAATATAAAAATTCAAATCAAATGTGTGGAATCTTTATTGGTAATGTGAAAGGAAATTTTATGGCATTTATTTTTTGAATATAATTTCCTTCAAATGTTGGCCGCAACTATCCGATTTTTTTGCTGTAAGAATAACTCGAACCTATTGGGGCCTTCCTTTTGGGAATTTTGTATAATCACCTAAGTCTCTCATTTCTAGAAGAAATAATTCATTCCCTAAGAAAGTCTAAACTTTTGAGGCATAGGTAATATTTTGCAGAAGCGAACTAATCGAGATTAATTTATTGTCACCACAAGTTTTTGCTACCAAAGTAACATGTACTTCATAATTTTATGGTTGTCATAACCACCTGTTGTGAAAACCACAACCTTAACTGATTTCGGGTGGTATAACAGACTTATTGGCTGCAAGAATCATAATACTAATGTAGCTACCATAATATGGTACGTCGAACGACGTAACCATCAATACTATGAAATGTTGGTGATTTCAACAGAAAATATGTTTATCCAAGCGAATATTTGTTGCTCGGACCGATTTCCAACTGATTGTTTTTCTTTGTGTGCAGTTTTTAGCCGTAAGTGCTAATAGAACACTGATTTATAAGTGCTAGTAGAACACTATAAAGGAATTCTTCTTAAAATATCTCACTTCAAAAATATCTAATACCAAAAGCATGGTCCGAGCTATTAACTGTAGGACAGTTCGAGTTTCATCTTTCAAGATTTAAAAGATCAAGTTCAGATTGCCAATAAAAAAACATTAGAATTAGTAAAATTTATTTTTACAATGCTTACAAGACAAAAGTTATTTTGAAACATAGACCGCTAAAAAACTCGGCTAAAGAAACTAACCACATGAAGCTTTTGTCAAGCTTGAACCCGTCAAGGTCTTTTGGAGCGATTAAAACTAAACTAGGAGTTGAATTTTCAGCTTCAACTGTGAGACTCCGAAAAACAGTGATTTCGGTAGATTTTTCCGAAAAGTGCCAAAGGTAAAATTAGCGACAAATCACAAATTATTCGAAAATACATATGTGACGCGCAAAATAGAAAGGGACCTAAGGGTAAAACCAGTTTTGTTCAGGAGACCCATTTTAAAGATTTAAATACGTGTATCTTTGGTGTACCATCACTTTCATAACAATTTAATTAGAAGTGATATTAAGGGTAATTCAACCATAATACTCCATAATAATTGTGAGTGACATTTTTTTGTTTTAGTGTTTGACTTTTTCGACCATGGAGAGGTACATTATTGAGCAGCGCGTTTAATTTGTTGAAGCCTTTAACGAAAATGGGCATTCAAATCAAAATTCATTTCGTGCACTTCGTGATTTTTTTTGGTCAGCATAATCGACCAAATGTGCCCACAATGGATTCGTTAAAAAGCGAATGGATTTGTTCAAATAAGAAGCCAAGAGTGAATGTCGAAAAGCCAATGCATCCACAAATAGTGACTGTTTATTTCGGCCCAGCCCATAAGGTTAAGCCGTACTTCGTCGAAAATGAGGTCGGCCAAGCAGTTACCGTGAATGGTGTTCGCTCCCCTTGTGACTCAGAGTCATTGAAAATATGTACCATTTAATCTAGCAATGTCAGTTTATCTACTTTACACATAGAAAACAGATTTGTTGCCGCAACCGAATTTTCTGCAAATTTTCGGCAAGCAAGCGAATTTCCGATATCTAGTTTCACACATAATTGTCATTGATCCTTCTATTAATGGGTGTTCCAAGTAGAGGTACTTTTTTCAATAGCCTTTTTTTGAAAGATCTCGTGTGAGTCGTGTCATGCTGTCATATTTTTTTTGTTTAGTATTGTTTGGCATTTCATCATGAAAAGACTTACGCATGAACAACGTTTACCAATCGTTCAACTTTATTACGAAAATTCACGTTCTGTAAGAAATGAGTTTCGTGCACTTCGTTTCAACTTATGGTCAACATAATCGGCCTACAACATACGGCCATCACCCATCTTTAGACCCAACATTCATTATTGGATAATATTCGACCGAATAGACCACGTCCAGCTCGCAGTAAAGAAAATGTAGAGGCCGTAGCTGAGAGTGTACACCAACACCTTGGAAAGTTGATTCGGCGCCGTTCACAGCAAGTCGCAGTGACGTCTGGAACGACTTGGCGCATTTTACGTCGAGATCTTAAATTGAAAGCGTACAAAATACAGCTTGTGCAAGAACTGAAGCGCAGCGCTCGACGTTCCCAAGCGCCATTGCTTCGCTCTATGGGCTCTTGAAAAATTCCAAGAAGGTCCGACGTTTTCGAGCCAAATTTTGTTCAGCGATGATTGGCCCATTTTTGGACCAATGGGTATGTAAACAAACAAAATTGCCGCATTTAGGATGAAGAGCAACCAGAAGAGGTTCAAGAGCTGCCACTTCACCCAGAAAAAATAACGGTTTGGTGTGGTTTGTGGGCCGGTGGAATCATCGTTCCATATTTCTTCAAAAATAATGCCAGTGAGAACGTAACCGTCAATGGCGACCGTTATCGTGGCATTATAGCCGACTATCTGATGCCTGAAATTAAAGCTCGTCATCTCGGCGACATTTGGTTTCAGCAAGACGGCGCCACTTCCGACACATCGCATCAATCAATGGATTTATAGAGAGACCACTTCGGTGAGCAGATAATTTCACGTTTTGGGCCGGTCGATTGGCCACCAAGATCGTTAGACTTTTTATCTGTGGCGATATTTAAAGCCTAAAGTTTATGCGGACAAACCCGCTTCGATTCAGGCCTTAGAGCAAAACAATACGCGTGTCATTCGCCAGTTACCAGTCGAAATGCTCGAACGAGTCATCGAAAATTGGACCATCTGAGACGTAGCCGAAAAAAGGACATAGTCTTACAGAATTTGGTTTATATATCCGACCTATTGGCTATAAGAATAACTCGGATCTATGAGGGCCGTCCTTTTGGGAATTTTCTATAGTCACTTAAGTCTCTCGTTTCTAGAAGAAATCTTTCATTCCCTAAGAAAGTCTGAACTTTTGTTGCATAGGTAATATTTTGCAATAGCGAACTAATTGGGATTTGGTTACTGCAAAAAGTTAATTTTTTGTGACCACCAGTTTTTGCCTCCAAAGGAACATGTACTTCATAATTTTATGGTTGTCATAACCACTAGTTGTGGAAACCCCAACCTTTACTGGTCGAAATGTTTACAGTCGAAATGCTCGAATGAGTCATCGATAATTGGACCATCTGAGACGTAGCTGCGGCCAACATTTGATAGACATAATCCTCAAAAAAGAAATGCCAATGAAAGTTCTTTCAATAATAAAAATTCCCCATTTAATTTGAATTTTCTGTGATTTTTTTCTTTAAGTCGAAATGGATCACACGTTATAAAAAAAAATATTAAAATAATTCTCTGAAAACTTTTTGTAGATTGGTTGGTATTTAATTAAAATGGCTCAAAACTAAAAAAGTCAGGATTGACCTTGGGACTTGGAATTTGAACCGCCCCATAAGGGCCCTAAAGATTAACACTATAGACATAAGATTATTAAAAAAATAAATGAAATATTTTATATATACAAAAAAAACATAAATTCTAAGATTCGTATTAACTTGAGGGTTGATCCATGGATCTAAAGTCTTAGGGCATTTAAAAATATGCCCTTTCGAACATGGGCTTGTGGAAATTCAGAAACAGGGAACTACCTTAACTAATCGTCGCACTAACTTTTAAGATTCGTCAAAATTTTAGGTTTGGATCTACCTAAGGATCTAAAAATCGGCAACCACTAACAACTAACATATCGCATTCAAAAACAATCAAATTTTCCCAAATACTTGTGAAAAAAAGGGAAAATTAGGTTTGTAATAGGTCCGGACTACAATTATTCAGTTATGCGAGAGGTCTATCTGTTGCAATCACTAAATGCTAATAGTCATGAAGGAAATTCAGTTATAATTTCTATTAGATGACAACTGGATAAACTGGTTGTCTATCCCATCTGTCATTGAAGCTAAGAATTTAGCTTAGAATTGTTCGTTGGAACCAACAATTAGCAATGACAACATAAATTTTGTTCTAACAACTATCTTCTCAGTGCTTTCCCCAACATCATAACCAGAAATATAAAAAACAAATTAAAAATGTTTAAATTTGTTTTTATTTGTTTAGAGATATTTGAAAAATATATATTTGTCGGAAGAGCAATTTAAATATATGTGACGCGCAAATTAGAAAGGGACCTTAGGTTAAAAACCAGTTTTGTTCAGGAGAGCCATTTTAAAGATTAGGTCCCTTTCAATTTCACTTTCATAAAACGCGAATATCTCTGAATATCAAAAGAAAGTGAAAAGTTGATGAAAAGTTTTGTTCAGGAGAGCCATTTTAAAGATTAGGTCCCTTTCTATTTGCGCTTAGAATCGTCGACTTCATTTTCATAAAACGCGCATATGTCTGGGAGGGAACACTTTTGGGGCATGGGATCGGTCTCATTCGATGCTCAGATGTTGTCCACATCAAAAAAAGAAAAAAAAATGCAAATTGATTTTTTTACCCCTTAGGTCCCTTTCTCTATGCGCTGTCACATACATTTTATATTACCAAAGGGACATGTTAAAGTAAACCAAATGCCGAAACTGAACAATTTAAGTTGTATCTTCATTTCAGTACGAATAATTTTAATCCCTTTATATAACATTCCAGTGCATGCGCTAACATTCGGTTATACTAAGGGTGTTTTTGAAATACAGCAAGCCACATTCATTTGATTGTCCAAAAGCAAACGGTTGTGACAACAAATCTGTGCTCTGTTTGTTGGAGTTACTTGTGAAACAGAATTTGTGACCTTTACAGTGTCTACGAGATTAAGAGATTAAGATAAAGCAAGCGAGATGAATAAACACACGGTGAAAATACTAGCTGGGATCGACACAAAGGCATCTTTACTTTACGCAACCCTAAGCGACAGGTTGGCGTAGGGCCAAAGAAGCCAAAAATTTGCAAAGATCCCAAATTTTATTGAATTTTAATTACGAGTATTCATCCTACACTTAATTAGTGCTCCTTCACTTATAAGCTTCAAAAGGAATAAACAAAAAATACCACCAAATAAACAGCAATCCTAGGACCACAATCTTTTAATCTCTTTAGCCTCGCCGCTATCAAGCCAAATGTCAAGCGTTCTACCAAACACAAGGTTGTGACTAACTTCACATGGCATTTTTTAGGATTCACTTGAATTAAAGTCTTTAAACGTTTCAAGGTTACATGCATAGCCATACCAAATCTAACCCAAACTCCTCCGCAAAAGTGTAGGGTATAGAAAAAGACAGAAAAACCAAATCCCGACCCAAAACCGACAAACCGAAGCAATAAAAAAATTTTACAAATTACATAAAAATGAATGAACATATAAAATAA
Source organism: Hydrotaea diabolus (assembly GCA_963513945.1). Classification (NCBI taxonomy): domain Eukaryota; kingdom Metazoa; phylum Arthropoda; class Insecta; order Diptera; family Muscidae; genus Hydrotaea; species Hydrotaea diabolus. The sequence continues at coordinate 125,598,589 of OY740717.1, forward strand.
TATGTATGTACGTACGTTCGTACGAACGTTTGTTTCGTGTTCCTCTTTGCGCTACTGTTTCTGGTCGAGACAAAAAAGCTACAAAAATAAATCCAAGCGAACGAACAACGCGTCCATAAGAGGGAATCATGGCTTACAATTGCTAACGACATCATGGTTTATTACAACATACACAAGTCATTTGTATTTATCAGTGTGTGTGTGTGTGTGAACCAAGTACGAATATGTGTGTGTGTGAGTGTATGTAGTATTTGCAGCTATACCACCAATCATGCAACCTCGACTCTACCAAAGAGCACAATTTAACGGTTTCTTTCGCAATGAACCACACACACACACAGATACTGGAGAATCTGAAGTTGTTTCCGTTTCCCTTTTTGCTTCCACATTTTTTTTACAAATTAATAGTCTAACTAGGTACGTGGGTATGTGTGGCAAGCTTAAAATATCTCCATTGACATACAATTTTAAGAGATCTGTCATCTTTTAATTTTAGGTTGACATCCGCCCAGACGTCCATAAACATGAGAACAATCAAAATGTGTCACTTTTGAATTGTTCAAATCAATTATGGCATTTTAATTGAAGCAATAAAAAGTTTGTTCGAAGAAGACTTGTTAATGTTTTATGGCTTTTCATATTCAAATGAAACAATTTGATGAATGCATTTAGGAAATACATCTAGGCTGGGTTGGAGACGGAAGCGAGCACAAGAAGAAATAGTATGTATGACCTTAACGTGGCTCTAAGGGATAAACATTATTTTAAGCGCTTTAAAGAAGGCGAACTACATTTGAAAACGTAAGCCGATGACGTCATCATATTTGACGCGCAAAATAGAAAGGGACCTAAGGCTGAAAACCTGTTTTGTTCAGGAGAGCCATTTTAAAGATAAGGTCCCTTTCTATTTGCGCTTAGAATCGTCGACTTCACTTTCATAAAACGCGCATATCTCTGGGAGGGAACACTTTTGGGCATGGAGTTGGTCTACTTCAATGCTCAGATGTTTTCCATATCAAAAACAAAAAAAAAAGTAAAATTGATTTTTTTTTACCCTTAGGTCCCTTTCTCTATGCGCTGTCACATATAATGAAATTACTTTAACAATAATATGATTACGGCAATTATACTGTATGGCATACTATTGTTGTGAGGATCATAGTATGGCTGTAGAGTGTGAATCATAGTATGGTTGTGGGGATCATGGTATGGTTATGTGTGAATCATACTATAGTTATGAGGATCATAATATTGTTGTGTCACAAGCATTTACCCAACAATAGTATGATCCTGTTCGAATATTGTCACTCCAACCATAATTTTTTCTGCGTGTATATGTGACAGCGCATAGAGAAAGGGAACTAAGGATAAAAAAATCAATTTTCATTTTTTTTTGATGTGGAAAACATCTGAGCATCGAATGAAACCGATCCCATGCCCCAAAAGTGTTCCCTCCCAGAGATATGCGCGTTTTATAAAAGTGAAGTCGACGTTTCTAAGCGCAAATAGAAAGGGACCTAATCTTTAAAATGGCTCTCCTGAACAAAACTTTTCGTCAACTGTTCACTTTATTTTTTTTTTTTTTGTTGCGGACAACATCTGATCATCGAATGAGACCGATCCCATGCCCCAAAAGTGTTCTCTCCCAGAGATATGCGCGTTTTATGAAAGTGAAATCGACGATTCTAAGCGCAAATAGAAAGGGACCTAATCTTTAAAATGGCTCTCCTGAACAAAACTCGTTTTTAACCTTAGGTCCCTTTCTATTTTGCGCGTCACATATAGTCATTGATCAGAGTTTAATCACGTTCATCGCTTGGGGTCTACGGAAGGTAAATAAATATTCATATCCTGCAGTCAGCACTGCTTGCAACTAATAGTCTTTTCGACTGCCTGATTAATATAGTTTTGTTTCTTAAACAAAATATTCAATAGAAACATTGTCTCAAATCTGGCTATGAACTTATTTAAAAAAATGCTTAATAATAATCTCTAATGTTGAATAATAACAAACCCCAATCATAAAAAATACATTTGGGGATCCTAGTATGGTTGAGTGAAATCATGTTATGGTTGTAGGGATCATATTTTTGTTGCGTGTGAATGAAAGATAATAATATGGTTGTGGGGATCATAGTATGGATTGTGAGGATCACATTATTGTTGTGCCACAACCATATAGCCAACAATGGTATGATCCTCTTCGAATATTGTCACCACAGCCATACTTTTTTCTGCGTGTGAATACCAGACCTAACTGAACTAACAAAGCCGACATTTTCCCTCTCATCACTTTTAACATCTCCCCCCATAGACATTTATTAAAAGAAAGTCACCTCGATTATTCTAAAAGAAACTAAAACCCAATGCAAACACTTTATTTTGATTTTAATTGAATACAATTTATTTATCTAGAATAATCGGAATAGATTTTTAAGATACACACTTGCCACAAGATGTGATAATCTTTGCGTAAATGTTTAACCACACAATCATTTTACCAAACATAAACAATAAGAAGAGAATGAAAGACGAAGGAAATGTGAAAGTAAAAAAAGGACACTCAAAAGAATAATTTTCAATAAGGATATCCTTTGCAGGAGTTACACATACGCACACACTCGGTCACAAGCATGTTAGCAATTTAGTCATGTGGTATGTACGAGTCAAAGGGTACTGTACCCGCAGTGGAATTGCCAAAGGCCTTTTTAAAAGACACAAATTAAGAGGACTTCGTTCTAAATATGACGACACATATTGGAGTAAAAAAGGCTTCACATTATGTGACAAGGAGGTTACAGACAAGATTTTCTGCAGTAAAATAATCACAATTAATGTATGTGAAATGAAGTTTTTAAAAACGCTCATCGCATTTAAAGAAAAGCTCAACCGATGAGATTGAGGCTGATTTGAAGTTTAGTTTTACGATCAATTTTCTGCTTTTGTCGATCGTGTTTTAAATTTCCCATGCTGTCATTACTTATCGGACAAGCCTACAATCTAATGCCCCTCAGCGCCGTATTGCGCTTGACTTCCACTAAAGCAATGACAAAACTTGAGGGCCTACTGAGACTGACACGAACCATATCGAGCCATAAGCGCTAACCTATCGTAAGTCAAATTTTTGGAAAAAAAATTTTATTGCTGAAAAATAATCGTTAGGACAAGCCTCATCGTTTTGTATTTTTAAAATGACAAAATTGTTAGTAAAACATCAAAAAAAAAGCTTTTGCATTTTATCGTAAATGATTGTTTAAATTTTATTGTGTAGCAATTTTATCGTAAGTCACACATCAAATTGCTGCAGCAATCGCAAATGTGTTCAGATTTTTTTTTTTGTTTTTTGATACAGTTATATGAGTAGGTAGAAATCTTAAATTTTTGCATTAAAACATTTGCATTTTTAATAAAGTTGTTTGAAATAAGTAATAAAAACCGTCTCCTGTAAAATTTGCTTTTTTTCACTTACGATAGGTTAGCGCTTATGGCTCGATATGTTCGTTAGGACTTTTCACTATACAAATCGGACAAATGGTTGTTAACTCGTAACTTCTAGCTTAATCTATCTGAAAAGGCTGTAAAAACATGTTGAGGCTAAAAGTATCGTACAACACTTACTAACAGTTTAAGCGCTTTTGGCTATTTCAACTAGAAAATCTGTATCATCTTAAAGTCGTGCAGTCCCCACATGATCATCGAGCAGCAAAGGCACACGCAGAGAGTGAAAGCTTGGTAAGGATTATGAGCGTTCTCATCACTGGCCCATTAATGCTTCGAAACAGCTGCTGGAATCGGCATTTTTGTAACGGTGAGCGCTACACTTTTGCTGGCCGAAATTTTAAGAAATGTACTTAGACAGTCTTTGGTTTCAGATGGTACGCCCATCTACACAGACTACAATAAATCGATATTTTGTGCATCATGTTCGGTAGTCATTTTATTAGATGTCCCGATAACATCAAGTGGCTACTGTGGAGCAGCGAATGTATGTCATTAGATTTTTTGTGGAGTACAGTGAAGGTAAAAACTACTCTGTAGAAATGCATTAGCTGGTCGCAATCTCGGTCAATAAGTAAAGGGTGTTTTTTATTGAGGTATAGAACTTCGAATTGAAATAAAACACAAGAAAATCGTTTTAATGTCCATCGATTTGGCTTTATTGGAAGGATAATTTTATGCCATTAATGTTTAAATATGATTTCGGGCATGTGGCCGCCGCGGCTGGCTCGAATAAAGCCAATTCTACAGGTCCAATTTTCAACCACTTTTTCGAGCATATGGGGCCGTATGTTGGCAATAACGCCACGAATGTTGGCTTCCAAGTCCCCTAACGTTTCTGGTTTGTTGGCGTAGACGAGCGACTTCACATATCCCCAAAGAAAATAATCCAATGGTGTCAAATCACACGATCTTGGTGGCCAATTGACAGGTCCATTCCGCGAAATTATGCGCTCATCGAATGTTTCCTTCAATAATTCGATTGTGACGTGCGCTGTGTGGCATGTAGCGCCGTCTTGTTGGAACCACAACTCATCCACATTCATGCCATTCAAAATAGTCGGTTATCATGGCTCTATACCGGTCTCCATTAACGGTAACTGACTCTCCAGCGTTATTTCGGAAGAAGTATGGCTCAATGACTCCACCAGCCCATAGAGCACACCAAACAGTCAGTTTTTGTGGATGTAATGGCGTCTCAAGGGTCTCATGTGGATTCTCTTCACTCCAAATGCGGCAATTTTGCTTGTTGACGTAGCCATTCAACCAAAAATGAGCCTCATCACTGAACAAAATTTTGTGATGAAAATCAGCATCGAGATGAATCTCATTTTCGGCCCATTTTGCAAGCGTTGTTCTTTTGTCAACCTGTTCATGATGAAATGGCAAACCAAACTAAATATTAATCACTTGACAGCTGACAAAATGGCCGCCAGTTAAAAAAGTGATGCCAACTTAAAGTTCTATACCCCAATAAAAAACACCCTTTACAAGGGTTGCTATATAAGTATATGTGACGCGCAAAATAGAAAGGGACCTAAAGGTAAAAACCAGTTTTGTTCAGGAGAGCCATTTTAATGATTTAAATACGTGTATCATTGGTGTACCACCACTTTCATAAAACGCGCATATCTCTGGGAGGAAACACTTTTGGGGCGTGGGATCGGTCTCATTCGATGCTCAGATGTTGTTCACATCAAAAAAAAATGATTTTTTTTATCCTGACGTCCCTTTCTCTATGCGCTGTCACATATATTTCTGGCCTAGGAAACACTAAGTGTTGCCTGGCGCAATCGGACAATTCCATTGAAAAGTTTGACATTTTTTAGCATAAACGTACTTAGAACATTTTGAAGTACGACCATCATTTGTGTTGTTTACAGTGACTTGAAAAATCAGTTTGGAAAAATGGAATTAACTCGTGAACATTTTCGTGCGATCAATTTTCAGACCTTTCGAAGTGGATCATCACGACAAGAGTGCATCGATGAACTTAAATCTTTGTATAGTGATGAAGCACCGTCCTATAGCACTGTGTAAAACTGGTTTAATGAATTCAATCGTGGCCGACGCTCGCTCAAAGACGAAGGTCGTCCAGAAACGGCCGTTGTGCCAGAGAACATTGATGCCGTGCGTAAACTGATAATGCAAGATCTTCATGAGACATATCTTGAGATAGAGGCATCCTTGGACATTTCTTCCACCGGCATATATTCAATATTGCATGAACACCTGGCCGTAAAAAAAAAGGTTTGTTCTCGTTGGATCCCGCACAATTTGACCATCGCTCAAAAAAAGGCTCGTGTCGATTGGTGCAAAGAAATTTTGAAAAAAATACGATCGCGGTGCTTCAAAAGACGTTTATAAGATCGTCACAGGTGACGATTCATGGATCTATGCGTATAAGCCCGAAACAAAAAAGCAATCAACCGTGTGGATCTTCGAAGACGATCCAAATCCAATGAAATTTGTTCGAGGAAGAAGCACTTCGAAGCAAATGGTCGCCTGTTTCTTAGGCAAAACTGGCCAAGTGGCGAATGTTCCGCTTGGGCAACGTAGGACAGTCAATTCTGAGTGGTACACCACAATTTGTTTGCCGGAAGTCTTCGGAGAAAGTCGATAAACGAACAAGAGAAGACGAATCGTTATTCACCATGACAAGTCGAGCTCTCACACATCGGCAATTTTTTGACCGACCAAAACGTCGTATTGATGGGTCATCCGCCGTACAGCAATGACTTGCTGCCCATTTTTTTATTCCCGAACATCAAGAAAAAATGCGTGGTCAATGATTTTCGTCGCCCGAAGATGCTGTTGAAGCGTTCAAAAACCATGTTTTGGAGGTGGCTCAAACGGAGTGGAGGAAAGTGCTTCGACAATTGGTTTGAGCGCATGCAAACGTATATAAATCATGCTAGAGAATACTTTGAAAAACAATAAGATCATTTTTGATGATAAATATTCGCACTTTCATTATTAGGCCAGAAATATATATAGCAGCCCTCGTTGAAGAATTATATCGTGCACAGCTCAATGACTTGAGAGAAGTTCCATGTGTGTTCATCCATGGAATGTTGAGGTAACGGGAAAAGTTAGTGAAGGACTGGTGTTATGCGAACAATCCATTAACGATGTTGACCTTTAATGAGAATATCATGTAAGTCGTTCGTGAGATAGAGTCTTGATTGATATTGTGCACAATTTAGGTAAAGTGTGGTCCAAGTTAAACGCATGACATGTAAATAAAACAAACGGTTTTAAGAGGTTTATGTTAATGTTTTTTTTTATTTTGATAGAAGGATCAGGACAATTATCTTTGAAACCAAATATCAGACAAATGATAGCCACAGCATCGATGGCTTTATCAAATGGCCCATATGTGCAATGTCTCGAAGACATCGTGGCAGCCAATTAACAGCGCCGCGAAGTGAGATAAGGCGGTCCTTTCTCTCGTTGGCTGTGTGGCAAGTCGCATCCTATTGGAAGTATATAAGTATAATGTCCAGGTACATATCCTCAACTTCTTGCCACAAGAAGTACGTGATAACTGCTTTGTCGACCTCATTTTCGAAGAAGTACGGCCCAAAGGCAACGCCATCCCATAAGCCGTATTAAACAGTCACTCTTTGTGGATGCATCGACTTTTCAACAATCACTCGTGGATTCTTTAATGCGGCAATTCTGCTTGTGACCGAATCCACTGAGACGAAAGTGTGCCTTCGCTGAAGATGCAATTTTATTTTTAAAGTCGGCGTATTGACAACGCTTGAAATTGTCAGTAGATTTTTGCTCTTGAGTCAGTTAAGTCAGTCAGTCGTGTTAATTCAAATCTTTTTTCGGAATTCGCCTCAGTGATCTTCGTAAAACGATCAATTGTTAGGCTTTTCTGCCACACTGTCGCGAAGAACACCAATGCCTTCCGCGCAAGGAACTGACGAGCATACACAGGAGTTTTCACATTTCTTACAGACACGGTCTGCAGAAATTTGCGCACAATTTTCCGGAATGGCGTCATTTTCGTAAATGGCGTCAACAATCTTATGCCCTGCTCAATTGTGGTGAATTGAATTTGTCAAACACTGAAACAAAGAAATGTTAAATTAAGGTGGGAAAAAACCATGAAGTTAAGGTGTGGCTTACAATTTACGAGTACATCGTGTTTTACGGTTGGACCTCCCCTTATATATTCCCATCCTATGGTGGAGATTATATAATGAGTTTAAAGAAAGCTATTGTAGTTACCTATCCGACATACAACTTTCATTCCGTTCCAAAAGTTAGTAAGGATTAAAAAAAATTAAATTCCGTCCCAATCAATTATTTTTTTTTTTTTTTTTTATATACTTCGGGCTTTTTTGTTAGAGTTAGTTGGCATTTCCAATTGCTGGCACTACCAATCATAATGCAATTATTTGCATCAAAAAAAAATAACCATGTATCTCCAATTGCTGAAAAATCCTTGTGATAAACCTTAAACATCGGCACCATTTCTTATGGAAGATTTAAATTTATACTTTGGATTAATAAATAATTAAAAAAACAATTAATGGTTATAACGAACAAACCAAAAGCCTAAATTGCCATTATAGGCGGTTCTGACAAACGATTATTTACACTTAATTCCGTTAGCACAAACGAAGAGTTAGAAACATGTTACGTCAAACGGAATTTCGATCAAGATTATGAACATTTGGGGATTGCAACAGAAAGTCTTTCCAGCCAACAGAATTTCTGCAGTCCTAACCGACTTTTTCTCTGTGTGTACAGATAGGATACTAGTGATTCTTTTAGCAATCCTAACGTGAGAGTGTAAATTTAAGCGGTATTTTGACTCTGATTCAAACTGTGTGTTTTGAGCTGCTATTGTCAAATATCGCTGCCTGTGTGAAGGCCTTTTGGATCCATAACTCCGCCCCTAACACATACACATACACATACACACAGTACATTCGTGGTTACTCATACAAAGCCATATTTCACAGTTTTAAACTTTTAATAGAATGAAGACCACAAATATGAGCAAAATTCGTATGATTACCATTACTTCACTTCCTTTTACTTCCTCCTCTCGCAAGGCCAGAAGTGGGTTTCATTTTCCGCAAATCGTTTTGCCCTGAAATATGCATGTGCAATCTTTATGTGAATTAAACATTCCTGTGTTTAATTTCCCAAATACTTTGGCTCGAAACCATTTGAGTTTTCACAACTGGAGAAAATCTAGACTTTAGTTATGCTTCAATTATTAGTATTGTGGTTGAGGCTTTCGTTTCTTTTTTTGGTTTTGTGCTGCTTTGGCATTGCCAGGATTGCCCCTCGCTTTCAAAAACGGCAACAGCATCTTTCATTCTATTCTATAATAGATATTTTGGGAATGTCATAACATTCCCTGCATGGCAGGGCATAGCATTGCAGTGCTACAGCGCCAGCAATTTTCAAATCATAATCAACTTTATAGAATTCATAAGGCATGTTGCAACTGCTCAGAGATTTTCAAATATTACATTCTCTGGGGTTTTGCGGGCACAACGAATTGAAATAAATTCTTGTCCATTTGGACTGACAAAAAATAAAACAACACAAAAGCATTGACATTGGCCTCAATGAATTTTGTGTAGTTTGTCAAAAAATTGGAAAAGATTATTTAAATTATTTCCAAACGAATCGAAGTGAGATTACTGTGACTAAGTGTCACTGGTGGTGACAAAAAGAAAAGTTTGTTACCAACTATAAGCTTAGTTCATATTGAACATTTCATTAAATTGTTACAATCATTAGATGGTATTTATTTAGTCTGACTATTGCTGGGATATCTTTAAAAAAAAAACATTTTAAACCTTTGCCGTAGCATAGACAAAAAATTATTAATAACGGGTGATCAGTCTAGAGGTATTTTTACAGTAGCGTTTTTTACATATTAAGCGTGAGTTGTGTTAAATTTTTTTTTTTTTTCAATATTGTTTGCTATTTCATCATGGAAAGACTTACACCGCGAAAACCACGGTTTGGTGCGGTTTATGGGCTGATGGAATTATCGGTCCATATTTGTTTCAAAAATGATGATGGCCGGAACGTAACCGAGAATGGTACTCGATATGACATGACAACATTTGGTTTCAACAGAACTGTGTCAATTGCCATACAGCTGCTCAAACAATGGATATATTGTGGGGTGATTTCGAAGAGCTGATTTTTTCACGTTTTAGACCGGTGAATTGGCCGCCTATCGTGTGATATCACACCTTTAGACTTTTTTCTTTGGGGCTACGTAAAGTTCAAAGTCTACGCTGACAAACCAGCTTCGATTCAGTCTTTGGAAGCCAACAGTACGCGAGTCATTAACGCCATACCGGTCGAAATGCTCGAACGAGTCATCCAAAATGGGACCCTCAGAATGGAAACTCCCTGAGGCGTAGTTGCGGCCAACATTTGAAGGAAATTATATTCAAAAAATAAATCCCATAAAATGTCCATTTATATTACCAATAAAGATTCCACGCTTGATTTGAAATTTTGTATTTTTTTATTTTGAAAAAAATATCTTTAGATTGATACGCAAAGGGTAATTCTAATTAATAAAAATGAGTCTCCCGTATAAGTCATTTGATTTGTGGCCGAAGTAATCGTTGCCAAAGACTGCTGAAGAAAAACCTTGGCGGGTTTAGAAACTGCTGTACAGTCTGCTTGGCAAATTTCTTCTTTGATTCTGAAAACGAAACAACATAAAGGTATCGAACCAGAATAAAAAACTGTTCAAGTCATATGTTTGATCATCTTGAAAGAGGATTTTACTCGGTAGTTCTATTGAGGTACCCTTTAAAGGCACAAAAAACTTGGGAAGGAGAAAGAAAAAAAAGGTAAGCGAATATTCCTAAAACTTTAGAAACAGCAAGCTTAAGAACGTAAACGAAGGAAAAGACAAAAAAGTGACATTTCAGATAGAAACAATAAAATCTTATATAGCGTACACCGTCCCTACGCCTATAGAGCGCAAAAACTGATTCCTGCTTTGGTTCCTTTCGGCCTATTCGTCCGTCTCTTATCTCAGACAAAACATCCTTTTGACCATAAGGCAGTATCATGCAAAATTAAGGATCCTAGAATGGACGAACGATTGGGTGAACAGGATTAGAACGTCTTAGAATTTTATGATAATTCATAATATAAAAACTATATAAGTAAAGGGTCTGTGATCAATATTTTGCGGTATTACAAACGAATTAACAAATTTAGTACACCATCCACTCTTCGGTACAGGGTGTTTGCCATAACAATATAAACGGAATTGGAAAAAAGTACTTTACTTAGTAGGGACATAAAAACTGTAACAGCATTGAACAGAGCCATTTCAATAGTAGAACTGAACATACCCCGTTAATGTCATATGGGGTTTGAAAGCTAACCTCAATAGCGTTAGTCTGTAACGGGATTTTAAAATTGTTTCAAGTTTCATCATGGAGTGGTCAGATAATGAGAACCGTATCGCTGTAATAGCGCTTTTCAAGTGTAAAATGAAAAAACCGATATTTTCAAAACGCTGCGGCCATTAGGGATTTGCCGCATGTTCGTCTACCGATGCAGAAAACTGTTTGAGGAAGACGTTAAATCAGGAATTCACAGAAATCTGCTCCAAAAACAGAAAATCATGGCCCGTGAGGTGAATATTACGCAAAAGTCCATGAGTCGAATCATTAAAAAAGACTTAAGACTTGGGGCTTTCAAACGACGTACCGGATATTTATTGACTGCAGCTTTAAAAAAAATAGGATTGTAAAATGCAAACGTCTTTTGGTGAAGCACGCAGATGACTTGCACAGAATTTTTTTTTTTACCGATGAAAACATTTTTACCGTTCAGGAAAAATTTAACAAGCAAAATGATAGAGTGTATGCGCGGTCATCTAAGGAAACATCTGAGCTGATCCCAAGAGTGGAAAAGGGTCATCACCCAGCTTCAGTCATGGTTTGGTGGGGTGTCTCTTACGGTGGGGTCACTGACCTGCATTTCTGCGAACAAGGAGTCAAAACATCGGCCAAAGTTAACCAAGAAACCGTTTTGGAAGCTGTTGTGAAGCCTCTTAACAATTCCCTGTTCCAAAACCAGCCAATGACTTTCCAGCCGGATTCTGCGCCGGCCCATAAGGCTAAAACGTCCCAGGCCTGGCTTCGAAATAATTTGCCAGCGTTTATTTCCTCTGAAGAATGGCCCTCAGGCAGTCCAGATTTGAACCCATTGGATTACAAATTGTGGACGGTTTTAGAGGACAAGGTTTGTCACAAAAGATAACCCAACATTGGATCTCTTAAGACTGCTTTGGTTCGAGCTGTGGCCAATTTTCCAATGGACGAGATTCTTGCAGCTATTGACGATTGGCCAGTGCTACTTAAGGCGTGTGTAAAGGCAAAAGGCGGACACTTCGTATAAGTAGATTATTTTTGGATACAATATACATCAATAAATATATTTAAAAATACAAAACACTCAGTACTTTTTATTTTACAGCATAAAACGTGTGTAACAGTATTTATGCCCCTACAAAGTACATAGGTTTCCGGACTTCAGAACCTATGGCTCTAAAAGCCACATATAACATACGATTTTGACCAAGTTTCGCATGAAGCCTAACGAGCGATCACAACCCATTTCTAGTGGAAAGTCGACATATCGTACCATAAGTTGAAATGGCCGCCAAACGAATGATCTTCTGACAAAGGCGCCGAATCCTTTTTTGCACAACAGAGACGTGTAGGAGTCCGAAAGTCGCCCTCCAGATCTTAGCTTTTTTTGCTATGGTTTAAATAGTATTTTAGCTGGAATCCAAAATGTTTAGCTGGAGTTCAAAGTCGAAACGAAAGTTACAATCGGAACGGTATCGTTCGTTTTTAGTTAAACTCCACCAGGCCTGTAAACCACTCCCTTTTGATAGCCCTTGGGACATTGAACGATTGCATTTGTTTGCCCATTGTCAATTCCTCTGAAGCCCATGAGTGATGTATGCAACACTTGAATTCAATTCCAGCAATCTCTCTTACGGTACATTTTTGTTAATTGTGCAAAGCAATTAATGAAATGTCTAAAGATGTGTACAGGCAAAAATTCTCCTAAATTATCTCCGATCTTTAGAACTGAAATTTAAATGAAAACTTTTGTCTGAAAATAAAAACGCAGTAATTGGTCCTGCTGTTGTAAAAGCGGCAGCAATCATTTGGGAAATGAAACACAAAAAGTAGTAGACCAGGAAAAATTAACTTCATATCGTACCCATCATAAGGGTTCAACATAATGATATGACTGTGTTGTTGTTGTTGCTGTTGCTGCTGCTATAGCTGATGTTGCTATTGCAGTTGTAATGTTTACATGACCAACTTATGCTGACATGTCTTTTCCAAGTCCATTGTATCAAGGATGATGACAATGATGCCCCAGCAATGATGTTGCTCTTGATGCTAGGATGGCTGGCTGGCGGCTTGTTGCCTCCTGCTTGCTTGCATGTTGCACATACAATTGTGTGCCTAATGTTAAGGACGACAAAGATAGTGCCTGTGTGTCAATGTGTATGTGTGTGCGCGCATATGTGTGATAATAGTAAACAAAAACATCAACTATGATACGGCAGCAGCAGCACCACCACCACCTCGAACAATTGTCTGCTGCTCTTGTCTAGAGCCATTCGTTTGGAGTACCCAAAGTCCTTGGTACAAGAGCAACACGAAACTGCACAGGACCACTAGAGCTACACACCAACACACACAAACACACAAAAAACATAAAGGATACACTTGAAGATACGTGACAAGTGCAAGTACAGAAAGCGCTCACGTCATACTCTTGAATGTTGTTTGTTGTCTTCGTCAACTTCTTTGCCTTTCCTCTCCTGTTTTCTTATCCTGTCCCTAGAATAGGCCACACACATCATCTTACATTTCGTATTTCTGTCGCAAGAAAGGAAGGTGATTTTTTTCTTTATTAAATTCATCATAAAAATGTATTCTTTTGTAAGAAATTCTCTACACGTAATTGAAATGTTTGATAAACTTACTTTAAAATAGACTGACTTTTGTTTTTAACGAATGGCAGGGGGAAGGATAACCACTTGCTGTCATTGATTTCTTCATATAACCTAATGGACATAAATACTGGTGTTGAGAATTTTTGATTAAAATTATTTGAATCGATAGAGAATTAAAAAGTGAAATTCAGGAATTTCCTAGGTATGGCTCGTACGTTGGTCTTTCGATACTGGCAATCGACTAGGTCAAGTACTTGAGAGTGAATTTGGACCGGAACTCGTGCTAAATTTTATCAAGATTGGATGCAATAAGTGTATTCAAGAGCTTAAGACATAAAATGGGATAAATATTGATGTGGAAGCTATATGTGACGCGCAAAATAGAAAGGGACCTAAGGCTAAAAACCAGTTTTGTTCAGAAGAGCCATTTTAAAGATTAGGTCCCTTTCTATTTGCGCTTAGAATCGTCGACTTCCCTTTATAAAACGCGCATATATCTGGGAGGGAACTCTTTTGGGGCTTGGGATTGGTCTCATTCGATGCTCAGATGTTGTCCACATCAAAGAAAAATTTTAAATTGATTTTTTTATCCTTAGGTCCCTTTCTCTATGCGCTGTCATATATATTAATCTGAACCGATTTTTTTAAATTTTTATAGCATCCTTCTGTAGTCTTAGAAACTAACATATGCCAAATTTGATCAAGATTGGGCGTAATATGTGGCTTCTAGAACTAAGAATATGTGTGTGGAAGCTATATAAAAACCAGGCCCGATTTTCTTCAATTTCAATAGCGGCCTTCCTTGATCTAAAAAACTGAATTTTGCCAATTTTTAGGATAATCGGAAAACAAGTGTAGTTTCATAACAAACTTTAGATGGACTGACTGACGGACTGGCAGATATCGTTAAATCGAATCTGCTTGTGATTTTGAGGCGATCGGTACACTTCAAGGTGGGTCTCGCTCAAAAATGTTGGGTAGTTACATACATTTACCATGAAACTAACTTATAATACCCTGCTCCAAAGAGTGGTGCAGAGTATAACATGTGAAATCATCGTTTAGTTCGGCCAGGCCGAATCATAAAGTCCCTCCACCGTCACTACGCTACTAAAGTCAAAGAAGATAAAGTTGGTTCTTATTTGGGTCCTTTCTCATGCGTTTTGGTCTGACAAAATTTTAAAATTAGTCTTTATTTAGTTTTGTAGCTAAATTTGCATTAATTTAAGTACCCCTCCAGTCCATATTGACTAGTGGTGATCAGTCGTTCTAACCATGCGATGGTGAGCCATGGGCCAGGTGAGCCAAAATGCCCAATGCGTCCCAACTTACAATAACCATTTTTATCATTGATTGTCCATTAAAAATTATGATTTGTGAAGCAAATACGCAAAAAAGTGTTACTTTTTTCGAGGCTTTCAAGCCATTTAAGAGGAATTTTTTCCCATAACAATCCTAAACAGCTTATGCTCATAAGCCAACATATACAAAATTTCAGGATCTTACGTTGATTCGTTTGACTGCTATCAAGCTTTCAGTCGAAATACGGACGGCCATAGCTAACTCGTCTTTGCATTTAACGACGATTAATAATATACATACTTTATGAAGTCGTCCTGCACCTACACGCCCTACACTTCTTTATTGTTCAGATGGTTTCGCGCATTTGTCTGGACGATCTTTAGTTGGCAGGGCTGTGAATATTGCACAAAAACGCACGGCTCCGTTACGTACATTTTTAATTATTTCGGGTCGAATCTCTTCAATGGCAACTTTGATTTCATATTTCAACGCTTTAATTGTCTCTGGATGCTTTGCGTTACATTTATCCTTAATGGCTCCCCACATTAAATAATCCAAAGGGCTCAAAACACAGCTCCAAGGCGGCTGACTTTTCCATTTTCAAGAACAGTGCGTAAAATATCGATGGTTCCGCTGGCTCTGTGACATGTGGCCCCGGAAAACAAAAATTCGTTGAGCATGGCGCGGTAGGGCGTACCGTTGACATTAACGGTGGCTTCTTGCTCATTTTCAAAGAAAAATGGCCAATAATGAGCTTCATCTGAAAACACGATTTTTCTGTAAAATTCTTCATTTCCTGCCAAACAATCTTCAGCTCGCTGGGCGAAATCAGAGCTACATACAAATTAAAAATATTTCTATACACAGAAAAGGCTTGGTGCCGTTAGCTGCACGTTATTGGTAATTTAGACAACACATTTTAGTCATGAGGAATTTCTTGTTCATAGATCATTGTTTTTGAAAAAAATCTCAATAAAATAAACTAAACTAAACTCGTTGGCCGAAGCAAAAACGCATCGGGTGGTGTTCCATAATTAAATGACAAAGATCAACCTTTCAAATAAAACTGTGAACTGAAAAAATGTGAGAAAATTACGAGGGTTGCTATATATATTTCAGGCCTAACACTTAGTGTTGCCTGGCGCCATCTGACATTTTTATTGGAAAGTTTGACAGTTTTTAACATAAACATACTCAGAACGTTTTGACGTACGACCAACATTAGTGTTGTTCACAGTGACTTGAAAAAATCAATTTGGCAAAAACGAAAGTTGTTCGTGGAAAAAGCAATTCGAAGCAAATGGTCGCCTGTTTCTTCGGCAAAACTGGTCATGTGGCGGCTGTTCCCCTTAAGCAACGTAGGACGGTCAAGTCTGAGTGGTACACCATAATTTGTTTGTCAGAAATCTTCGGAAAAATTCGAAAAACGAACAAGAGAAGACGAATCAATGTGCACCACGAAAATGCGAGCTCTCACACATCGGCTCAAACCAGCGCCTTTTTGACCGGCCACAACGTCGAGTTAATGGGTCATTCGCCGTACAGCCCTGACTTGGCACCCGATGACTACTTTTTATTCCCGCACATCAAAAAAAAATAAGTGGTCAACGATTTTCGTCGCCAGAAGATGCTGTTTAAGCGTTTAAAAACCAGGTTTAGGAGGTGTCTCAATTGGTTTAAGCGCATACAAAAGTGCTGCTTGCGAATACTTCGAAAAACAATAAAACCATTTTTGATGATAAATATTCGCATTTTCATTATTAGGCCAGAGATATATATAGCAGCCCTCATAGCTGCTCAATTTAAATTTATAATTAAGCAATTTCAATTTGCTTTTCTCAAGTTCAATTTGTATTTTCTCAATTTCAATTTGGGCGTCTCGATTTTAATTTCTCTTTTTTAAGTTCGTATTTTTTCAATTTTATTAAGTATTTTGCCATATTCAATTTAAATTTTGTCAATTTTAATTTATATTTCTCGTATTTAATTTCGGATTTGCACAATTTTATTGGAAATGGTGTAGATGGCATTGTGACTTAGATCGAAAATAATTGCCACGTGCTTAGAAATTACTGCACACGCCCTTTGTAGGAAAAAACCCACATTTGACTTAAAACGTCTGACCCTTTGAAGGCCATTTGACAAGGTAAATGAAATAGCCGACAAACTGTCACCGTTGTAAATAGCGGCATTAAGAAGGTCAGACGTTTGAGCTACCATTCAATGCAGAACCCTATTGAAAGTGGAAGGTAAATATAAATTTAACAGTCTATAATCTTCCTCAAATATGAGTTAGTATTTGTGGTACAGGGTGGCTGATAAAAGCCGCTACCAAAAAAAATGTAATAACTTTTATCTATTTAATGAATCTGTTTAAATTTATTTTTAACAAAAATGGATAATGGGACACTGAAACAATAATTTGGATTGTCCGCCGCTATCACGCACTGGAGTCCGTAGTCTCCGACCAAAGAGGGTATAGGCGCACGTTTGGCGGCAATCCTCCGATAGACCATAATGAGACATGTTAACAATTTTGCCGAGAATGGGACAGTTAACAGAAGACCTAACCATCAAACCCTTCAGTTCGACAGAGAAACCAATCGCTGCTGTAGCTGCTGCCATACAAAACAATCCAAGAGTTTCGACAAGAAGCTCATCTGCTCAAATGGGTATAAGCAAACAGTCATTGCAGTCAATTATGCACAAAGATTTGGTCTTATTACCATATACAATTCAAACAGCCGGCAAACTGAACGGAGCAGACTTCCCGATTCGCTTGAAATGTTGCCATAAGATGCTTAAACTGTTGGAAGAGGGCGGAAACATGTTGAACTGTCTTTTCATGTCTGACGAGGCCCATTTAAATTTAAACGGCAGCATAAACAAACAAAATTGTCAAATATGGAGTGCTTCCATCCCACAGATACACCAGAAGACGTAATTGCATCCACTTCGTGTCACAGTTTGGTGTGCAGTTTCATCAGGCTGCATTGTCGGGCCCGACTTATTCGATTGCAGTGCATTTAAAATCCATTATTTTTAAAACTTATTAAGCTTTATTAATAAAATTGAATGGGCTGTAACATGAATACAAAAATGAATTTTATAAGGTTAAAGAAATTATTTGAGTTTCTAAACGTAGCAATATTCACCCACTCTGTAGCTCCAACATACTTAGTAGGGACATAAATACTGTTACAACATTGAACACACCCATTTCAATAGAAGAACTGAACATACCCCATTAATGTCCTATGGGTTTTGAAATCTAACCTCAATAGCGTTAGCCTGTAACGGGATTTTAAAATTGTTTCAACTTTCATCATGGAGTGGTCAGATAATGAGAACCGTATCGCTGTAATAGCGCTTTTCAAGTGTGAAATGAAAAAAGCGATATTTTCAAAACGCTTCGGCCACAAGGGATTAGCCGCATGTTCGTCTACCGATGCATAAAACTGTTTGAGGAGACTGGAGATGTAAGACACCGCCACCGGTCGGGCCGCCCACGCTCTGTTCGAACACCGCATGTCATCAAAGCCGTTAAATCAAGAATTAACAGAAATCCGCTCCGAAAACATAAAATCATGACCTGGGAGATGAATATCACTCAAAAGTCCATGAGTCGAATCATTAAAAAAGACTTGGGACTTGGGGATTTCAAACGACGTACCGGAAATTTATTGACTGCAGCTTTAAAAAAATATGATTGAAAAATGCAAACGTCTTTGATCACCGATGAACAAATTTTTACCGCTCAGGACAAATTTAACAAGCAACATGATAGTGTATGCGCGGTCATCTAAGGAAGCATCTGAACTGATCCCAAGGGTGGAAAAGGGTCATCACCCAGCTTCAGTCATGGTTTGGTGGGGTGTCTCTTACGATGGGGTCACCGACCTGCATTTCTGCGAACAAGGAGTCAAAACTTTGGCCAAAGTTTACCAAGAAACCGCAATGAAAGCTGTTGTGAAGCCTCTTAACAATTCCCTTTTCCAAAACCAGCCATGGACTTTCCAGCAGGATTCTGCGCCGGTCCATAAGGCTAAAACGTCCCAGGCCTGGCTTCGAAACAGTTTGCCAGCGTTCATTTCCTCTGAAGAATGGACCTCTGGCAGTTCAGATTTGAACCCATTGGATTACAAATTGTGGACAGTTTAAGAGGACAAGGTTTGTCACAAAAGATACCCCAACATTGGACCTCTTAAGCCTGCTTTGGTTCGAGCTGTGGCCAATTTTCCAATGGACGAGGTTCGTGCAGCTATTGACGATTGGCCAGTGCGACTTAAGGCGTGTGTAAAGGCAAAAGGAGGACATTTTGTATAAGTAAATTTACATCAATAAATATATTAAAAAATATTTGGTCCAAAAAAAAATCATCACTTTTTATTTTACAACATAAAACGTGTGTAACAGTATTTATGTCCCTACTTAGTATTTGCTCCATCGATTGTATGTGTTTAGCTCTAGAAGCCAAGTAATGCTTCCAACATTGATGTCATTTGGCACAGTTCATTATGATCAGATTAAAATAGGTTATAGGACCGCGTTTTTATAAAGCCCTGGCTCAAAGATCTCTACTGACTAACAAACAACCGCTCTAGAACATTCATATTAATTCCGATTTCAAACAAATTTGATATGGTATATTAAGACCGACAAAGATCTAGTTTTGTACCGATTTGAGTCATCTAGGCATATTTTTTGTTATAGTTCCCGTAAAGTTGTCTAGGAGCCAAAAAAATACTTCTCATTTACATAGATATATGGCTTTAAAATAACTATAACATTTTCTCACGAAGCCGAAGTTACAATTTTGTTTGCCTTTTAACTAAATTTGGGTAATTATATTTCGGAAAATCTGATCTATTTAAACGTAGCCATATGGGTTCAAAAACCATACAATTTTTACACAAATTTATGAATGACTTTATAGATAAAATCAAGGTTCTAGGGCACAATTACTTTACTTCTGATTCGGAGAATATCGGAATGTCAGTAAATGTCTGGTTTTTACTTTTAAAAAACCCGACAGTCGGGTTTTTCTAAACACGGTTTTGAAACCCGGAAATGCCGGTTCTCTGGAAACCCCTAGTTTTTTGAGACTCCTATCCCTATACTGTGCGACCACATCAAAGTCATCAGTAATGACTTAACAACCTAGTCGGTTCTACGTTATTCCTTCCATACGTATACAAACATATTAATAGCACACATATAAATAAACTTAAAATAGTACTACACTAACAACTATGACAACATATGCGACGACGTTAGAGTGGGTTGCTAGAATACATTTGACGAAATGCTAAAAACCTTTGCCTTAATCAAGATGATTTAAAATATGCATGTATAGGTACACTCCAGTCAATTAAAATCCTTTTTCGAAAACTCTAAGCAACAATTGTGTTTTGAGCGATTTTTTTGCTAATCGATATAACTCGATTTATACAGAAGCTTGTTAGTTGGCCTAAAGATTACTCTCTTTCTCGCAAAGCCGCCAACATTTGCGAGGTGGGGCTACTAACGCGGTTATAGATTATATATGAAACAGGCGAAATATATTTTCAAAGATGCCATGACCCCCTCTAATGTACGCATTAACAAATATATATACTGTGGAAGTTGATTGCTTCGTTTCGTTGCCATCGAAGAAATCACTTAAAGTATTTCTACATGTCAACACAAATAAGATGTGACGTGAAAAACAATGAACACAAATACACATGTGAAATCAGACACTCACATACGGAGATACATCAAAACATAAAACACAACCAATCACTTCACAATTCCCAACAATTTTATGAGAAATCCCCCGTCTTATCCCACCAGCACGAAGAGAAAGAGACACAATTCCTCGGACGTAAAATATCTATAAACAAAATTAAAACGAAAACATGCTTTTCAAAATTAAATCGAACATGGTGAAAGGACAAGAACAAAATGTCTAGAGTTTCGAAATAAAACGTTTAAGTTCTTTGGAAATAACTGAAGAAGCATACGAGTTTCAAATAAAAATAGATGTCAAGTCGTATTCTCCATGTATGTATGAGTAGGTGAGTATGTGTGAGCGGCTTTTGTTTGCTAAATGGACAGGAGTCGGTTCACATGTGTGTCCCCTTAATTTTCCTTAATACTCCTGTTTCATAGACGAGCCATTGTTATTGGGATTTAAGACACATGTTTGCAAACAAGTCGTTGAAAACTTCTGCACTTTAAAATTACATCAAATAAATGTCAATCAATAAAATATATATATCTTATATACACACACACGTGTGTATATACTTTACCTCCTTTAGTTGTTTTTATCTGCTCTTTCTTGTATCGTTTAGCAAATATGGGTTATCTTCAATAGAACAAAAAACCAACGCAAAACGATGGTCCGGTATAAACACAACATGTCATAGAAAAAATAATTTTGAAATCCAAAATGGCCTGCAGCTTTAAACTGAAGAAATTGAATTGAAGAAAGGTCACCTCTGGAATTGTTTGTCAATCCAAAAAAATATTGCCGCGCCATGTGGCGTATGATTGTTGTTAGATTTATTGTTGCATATTACTCATACGTAACGGTGCACAGTGCTTTGAAGCTAGTATTTAGACGAATATTCGCAATCGCATCGTACTGAACATTCGCTATTGCATCCAATTTTGAAATATTAACGTTCGGAAAAAAATATTTCAGTATAAGCTTACGCATTTGAAAAATATCTAAATATTTGGTTGAATCGCAACAAGTCGCAAAACTTGTTTTTGTTTAGGCTGGCTCCACAACCTCTCCTTGGTCCGGGCCAGCTCAATAAATGATTTAAAAGTGCTTTGGTCTTGGGTATGTTTTCTACAGTTTCTTAGCCCAAGGATCTTTGCATCATCCCCTACTTGGTCTGTCTACCAGAGCCTTGGTATTTACTGTCTGCCCTTCTGGCAAAAGCGGTTGTTTTTATTCGACCAACATAACATGCTCAATCAAACGAAATGGTTGTAGTTTGATGCGCTTAACTACAGGGTGGCTGATGAATATTGCTACATTAAGAAACTCAAATATTTTGTTTCTTTTATTCATATTAAAGCTCATTCAATTTTATAAAATAAAGCTTAATTAGTACAGGGTTGCCCATATTCGACGGACCCATGTTTTTTTTAAAAAAATCAAAGAAAAAAATAAAAATTTGGCGGTTGGCAATCTTAATCATTTAATTTGTTCCAAGTAGATTTGTATACATCAATTTTTGAATATGATATCTCTCAAATGGCCGCCTCTGGCGTTGATGGCGTATTGTGCCCTTTTTGCAGCATTTTCCATCGTTTTCGCCAACATTTCGGCCGGAATAGCGGCTATTTCTTCACGAATGTTGTCCTTGAGCTCTTCTACGGTCCTTGGCTTGTTAACGTAAACCTTTGACTTCAAATATCCCCACAAGAAGAAGTCAGGCGGCGTCAAATCGGGCGAACGTGGTGGCCAGTCCAAATCACCACTTTTCGACATCAAACGGCCCGGAAACAAATTCTTCAGAAAATCGATTGTTATGCGACTTGTGTGCGGTGGAGCGCCGTCTTGTTGAAACCAGAACTGCCTCATACGCTTTCGACGAATAATTGGCATCACAAAATTGGTCATCATGTCGCGATAACGCTTTTGGTTGATGGTAACAGCATGGCCATTTTCATTTTGGAAGAAAAACGGCCCAATGACCGTTTTCGCACTAACGCCGCACCAAACTGTGACTTTTTCATCATGAAGAGGCACTTCTTGAATCTCCTGAGGATTTTCAGTGGCGTAAATACGGCAATTTTGCTTATTTACGGCCCCATTCAATGTGAAATGGGCTTCATCGGACATGATAATTTTGTTCCAAAATTGCTCGTCATCTTCGGCCATTTCGATGACTCTTTGGGCCCATTCCAATCGACGAGGCTTGTCCACAGGCAACAATATTTGCGTCAATTGAATTTTGTACGGGAATAAATGCAAATCAATGCGAATAATCCGTTGTAAAGTGGACCGAGCCATGCCCAACTGCTGAGAACGGCGTTTTTGGGATGTTCTTGGGGACCTCTCAACACTGGCTCGTACGGCAGCGATATTCTCGGCCGATCGCCTTGGTCGACTTTTATTTGGCCTCTTCGGATTAGAAAGAGCCTCACCAGTCGAAAATTTTTCGTATAAACGCTTAATGGTGTTCTTAGAAGGCGCACTTCTCACATTTTTTAATATTTTAAAAGCACGTTGAGTTTTCACAATTGACTTGTTCTGTTGAATGTAAATTTCAACTAATTCAGAGCGCTCGCGTGGCGTGTATTGTTGCATGGTCAAAATCTGCTTGGACTGACGCTTCAAACGCGGTATGTCATTAAGCGATCTGACATCTCTGTCAAAAGTTATGGCGTTGCCAGATGGGTCCGTCGAATATGGGCAACCCGGTATTATACATAATGAAATTCAATGTGGAATTTCTGAATATCAGCTTATTGGGAAATTTTCGTCGTAATTCTGTCATAACAGGCCAGCCTATGTAAGGAGTTGCACCATCTTGATGAAACCACATAGAGTTAAAATTCTTATTCGGCGTAACTCAACATGCCCAAATTGGCCACAGCTCGAACCAAAGCAGTCTAAAGAGATCCAATGTTGGGGTATCTTTTGGACAAACCTTGTCCTCTAAAACCGTCCGCAATTTGCAATCCAATGGGTTCAAATCTGGACTGCCTGACTGCCTGAGGGCCATTCTTCAGATGAAATAAACGCTGGCAAATTGTTTCGAAGCCAGGCTTGGGACGTTTTAGTCATATGGGCCGGCACAAAATCCTGCTGGAAAGCCCATGGCTGGTTGTGGAACAGGGAATTGTTAAGAGGCTTCACAACAGCTTCAAAACGGTTTCTTGGTAAACTTTGGCCGATGTTTTGACTCCTTGTTCGCAGAAATGCAGGTCAGTGACTCCATCGTAAGAGACACCCCACCCAACCATGACTGAAGCTGGGTGATGACCCTTTTCCACCCTTGAGATCAGTTCAGATGCTTCCTTAGATGACCGCGCATACACTCATTATTTTGCTTGTTAAATTTTCCTTCCTGCACGGTAACAATTTTTTTCATCAGTGAACAAAACTTTCCTGTGCAAGTTATCAGCGTGCTTCACCAAAACACGTTTGCATTTTGCTGCAGTCAATAAATGTCCGGTACGTCGTTTGAAAGCCCCAAGTCCCAAGTCTTTTTTAATGATTCGACTCATGGACTTTTGCGTGATATTTATCTCACGGGCCATGATTTTCTGTTTTCGGAGCGGATTTCTGTGAATTCTTGATTTAACGGCTTTGATGACATGCGGTGTTCGAACAGAGCGTAGGCGGCCCGACCGGTGGCGGTATTTTACATCTCCAGTCTCCTCAAACAGTTTTATGCATCGGTAGACGAACATGCGGCTCATCCCTTGTGGCCGGAGCGTTTTGAAAATGTCGCTTTTTTTCATTTCATACTTGAAAAGCGCTATTACAGCGATACGGTTCTTATTATCTGACCACTCCATGATGAAAGTTGAAACAATTTTAAAATCCCGTTACAGACTAACGCTATTGAGGTTAGCTTTCAAAACCCATATGACATTAACGGGGTATGTTCAGTTCTACTATTGAAATGGGTGTGTTCAAGTTGTAACAGTATTTATGTCCCTACTTAGTAATATAATCCTGGGCCATAGATTTGACGAAGGATGTTTCTCTCAAAGATCGCCAATACTCATTCATCCATTTCGGAGAGCACCCAGGATATATCAGTTTTTTGTATAAGTATAGTTGATAGTATTTTATGCGCAACGGATAGAAGATTTATTCCGCTGTAGTTAGCGCAAAAGGTTTTATTTCCATATTTTTTTTGAATTGGGCAGAGTACGCTAAGTTTCCAATAATCTGGCATGCGTTCGGTACTCCAGATAGTGCAGACTAACTGATGTATGTAGCTCGTCTCCTCTGGACTCATACAGGTGCGCCGGAATTCCGTCCGCTCCTTCGGCTTTATTGTTCTTGTTGTGGGGAGCCATAAAGGATAAATGATACGCAAAGTATCTAGAGATAATTGAAGCGTTGAGACATGAAATCGAAGTTGCCGTGAAAGAGATTCGAAAAGAAACAATCGAATTTGTGCTGAAAAATTGGGTTGATTCAATACGAGAGCTGCTATATATATTTCTGGCCTACTAATGAAAATGCGAATATTTATCATCAAAAATGGTTTTATTGTTTTTCAAAATATTCTCCAGCTTGATTTATACACTTTTGCTTGCGCTCAAACCAATTGTCGAAGCACTTTTTCCACTCCGATTGAGACACCTCCAAAACATGGTTTTTGATCGCTTAAACCGTTCTATGTTGCTCAAGCGGAACAGTCTCCACATGACCAGTTTTGCCGAAGAATCAGGAGACCATTTGCTTCGAAGTGTTTTTTCCACGAACAACTTTCGTTGGATTTTGCTCGTCTTCGAAGACCCATGCATAGATCCATGATTCGTCACCTGTGACGATCTTATAAACGTCTTTTGAAGCACCGCGATCGTATTTTTTCGAAATCGACACGAGCCTTTTTTTGAGCGATTGTCAAATTGTCCCAGATCCAACGAGAACAAACCTTTTTACGCCCAGATGTTCATGCAATATCGAATGTATGCTGGTGGAAGAAATGCCCAAGGATGGCTCTATCTCACGGTATGTCACATGACGATCTTGCATTATCAGTTCACGTACGGCATCAATGTTCTCTGGCACAACGGCCGTTTTTGGCTTACTTCACGACCTTCGTCTTTGAGCGAGCGTCGGCCACGATTGAATTCATTAAATCAGTTTTTCACAGTGATATAGGATGGTGATTCATCGCCATACAAAGATTTAAGTTCATCAATGCACTCTTTTCGTGATAATCCACGTCGAAAGTTGTGAAAAATGATCGCACGAAAGTGTTCACCAATTAATTCCATTTTTTTGCCAAATGGATTTTTTCAAGTCACTGTAAACAACAAAAAAGATGGTCATACGTCAAAACTTCTGAGTACGTTTATGCTAAAAAAATGCCAAACTTTCGAATGAAAATGTCAGATGCCGGCAGGCAACACGTAGTGTTGCCTATGCCACAAATTTATATAGCAACCCCCGTATGAATAATACTGTGATCCATTATTAAATGACAAAGGTTCAACATTTTCAATTAAACCAGAAATAAATAAAAAAAATAAATAAAAAATTATCTGTACTTTTTTTACATCCGATTTAATTTTAAAATGTTAAATCGCCCACCCGTTACCTCATAGGAATCTTGAAGTTTCGGCGACAAGTGACCAGAATAAATACTTTTATATTGGTCATAATCTAAGTTTTTAAAAAATGGGTGGAATATAATTAATTTAATAAATCGGCCCTCTGGGTATATTTATAGGTTTCCATTTTGAACCTAACTTATTCATTTTTTTTATTTTGAAAAATAACAATAAAGAACTGTAATAAAAATAAGAGTAATTTAAAAAAAAAATTATAAAGGTTTTTGAAAAATTTCTCCTCCCCTTTAAACATTATATCATAAATACTCATTCAATAATTATTTTCACTATTTAAGCAGAAAAAGGACATAACTTAAACTCTTTGAATTGTATCTAGTATAGATTTCGAACAATTTATAAATAATATGAATCAACAAATGAAATTAAAGAAGTACTTTAGTGGAACATTTTAATCCAAAAACGACCATTTTTAAAAACACTTATACAATCTTATAAAAAAACGACATGTCCTTACTGAAATTAATTAAACTAACATTTTTGTAGACAATAAAAACACTCAAACTCTGGCTAAAGAATCATTTTTTCAAAAAAAGGACGAACAGGAAATTCAAATCTTAGCAATAGGATAATAAAATACTCGTAAATGTTGTACGCAAATAAACTCCTTACGCTAAAGACAGCTTATTACGAAACTTCGCTAACACAATGAACGATTTTCTAAAGGGTGGTCCATAATGCCTCATGTTAATTGTAAGTCAAGTTTTTGCCCAACTAAATTTATCATTTCTTTGCTTTGTTAAGTGTCTGACAATTCATTCATAGAAAGGTACACAATTAAGCAGCGCGTTAATATTGTGAAGGCCTTTTACAAAAAATTGGAGGATTAATCAAAATGCATTTCGTGGACTTGGTGGTTTTTTAATGATTTTTTCATAATAAAAAATATTAAGATAATTCTCTGCAAACTTTTGTTTTACTTACAATTAACATCGTGCGTTTTATTTGGACCACCGGTAACTTTTTAACGGTAAAGCGTTGCTAAATAAAATTATCCATGGCCCATAAAAAACTCGGCTGTACGAGTTTCGTTCCTTTGTGAATTAACTATAATCGCCTAAGGCTTTTATTTCTAGAAGAAATAAATAACCCCCTAAAAAGTACAAAATGTTGTTGCACAGTGTACCATGTAATAACAGCGAACTAAAAGGGATTTGTTGTCGCTACCAATTATAGGTATTAAAATAAAATGTACCTCAGAGTTGCTTGGTTGTTATAACCACCATTTTTGGCAACCAATAGTTTTTCTGAATTCGGTTGGTATAACCGAATTGTTCGATATAAGTTTCATAATATTATTGTAACTACCCTCTAATAAACAGTCGAATCAGGCAACCATTAATACCATGGAATGTTGGTGATTTCAACATAAAGTATGTTTATTCAAACGAATATTTGTAGTACGAACCAATTTCCAATGCAAGCGTAACGTGATAATTTTTAAAATTGAACAGGGATTAACCGGCTAAACCCCTCTTGCTTCTATATTTAAATAGAAGACAAGTTTTTAACAAAATTGCAAAGTCTCATTGATTTTCGTGACTGCACACTGCTTTTATAATGATTTCGGGTCCGTGACAACCCTCTTCAGAAAGCTTTGCTGCAATTGTTGAAAGTAAAACCGAACTCTATAAGGCCAGGCTCTCCCCAAACGAATGAGAACTACTGTTGTAAACCTTACTTTTCAAGTTTTCTTCACACAATTGCCCACCAAAATACAACTCACTCTATTAAAATTGTAGCCAACGGTGCTTTATAGAACTTTGCTTTTAGTGTAAAATAAAAGTGTTGCTGAAAAGTAAATTACCTCTTCACATATCCGGTCTTAAAATACCAATAGTAATTAAAATTGTGGGCGATATGTACCTGAAAAGAGAACAAAATAAGTACAAATTAATAATTTTACTAAGCAAGCTTTAAAATTTTAATAAATGTTTTTTTATAATTTTTTTTACTAAATTCAGGTAAAAAATTATGTTAATGGGCTTAGATCTGTTTTTTTTCGTAGTCTATTTTACACTGCTGAAGAAAGAAATATCTCCTTAATGCTTAGTGTGATCCCTAAGTCAATCAATAACAAATGGATGTGAACTTCTATTCAAGCGGGTGTAACGAGCAAACATTATAACCTCTGGTATGAGGTCACTTATCTTAGAAAACCACATCCTATTCAGGTATGTATAAATATTTAAGAATATTTGTCCTCGCTCGAGAAAAACAAAAGAGTTTGCCACTAAGTAATCCTCGACAAGCCTCAGTTCCATCCTATAGAGTCGCTTGTAGCCTCTGTAACCCTAACCTGCTAATTCTCTGTAACAAAAAAAGTAGAATAAAAAATATATTTTTAAAAAAAATATATTCTGAAAGCTTTCCGAGTAGTGAAAGGTCTAGAGTTTGATACGGCAGCAATCGAGCAACAGACATGCATCGTGCCGGGGCTCTTATATTATGTTTGTTAGTAAACATGGTTTTCTGATTCGGTCGATAAGGCGGTACTATGTTTAGTTAAGAGTTTTTTTTTGGTTTTTCTACCCGATTGAGTGGGTGGTTGTTGTTGTTGTTGTAGCGGCACACGCAGTGCCGAGGTGACAGCCCTTGGCCGAAGAATTACTACTTCGGGTCAATCCGGTGCATAGAACCGACTGTCGTGGGACTGAGTGGGTGGTAATATGTGGTGGTGTGGAAGTTAGTTGAACTTTACGAAAAATTGTTCAAAACTTCATCGAATTAACATAACCATTCCATGTAAACTACCTATATAAATAGCCCCTGATTTAGTTAGAGAAGGCTCTCATTTTCTATATATTTTTTGGTGCTGCAAATTGATAGTTACCTTTTTCCCAACTACATCGAGTTTTTTTTTGTACTTAGTAGGGACATAAATACTGTTACAACATTGAACACACCCATTTCAATAGTAGAACTGAACATACCCCATTAATGTCATATGGGTTTTGAAAGCAACGCTCAATAGCGTTAGTCTGTAACGGGATTCTAAAATTGTTTCAACTTTCATCATGGATTGGTCAGATAATGAGAACCGTATCGCTGTAATAGCGCTTTTCAAGTGTGAAATGAAAAAAGCGTTATTTTCAAAACG
Organism: Hydrotaea diabolus; assembly: GCA_963513945.1. Lineage (NCBI taxonomy): Eukaryota > Metazoa > Arthropoda > Insecta > Diptera > Muscidae > Hydrotaea > Hydrotaea diabolus. Next base: position 125,627,820 of record OY740717.1, read on the forward strand.
CTGCGGCCACTTGGGATTAGCCGCATGTTCGGCTACCGATACATAAAACTGTTTGAGGACAATGGAGATATGACAGACCGCCACCGGTGGGCCACCCACGCTCTGTTCGAACACCGTTAAATCAAGAATTCACAGAAATCCGCTCCGCAAACAGAAAATCATGGCCCGTGAGATGAACATCACGCAAAAGTCCACGAGTCGAATCATTTAAAAAGACTTGGGACTTAGGAGTTTCAATCGACGTACCGGACATTTATTAATTGCAGCTTTAAAAAAAATATGATGGAAAAATGCAAACGTCTTTTGGTGAAGCACGCTGATAACTTGCACAGAAAAATTTTGTTCACCGATGAAAAAATTTTTACCGTTCAGGAAAAAATTTAACAAGCAAAATGATAGAGTGTATGTGCGCTCATCTAAGGAAGCATCTGAACTGATCCCAAGGGTGGAAAAGGGTCATCACCCACCTTCAGTCATGGTTTGGTGGGGTGTCTCTTACGATGGGGTCACTGACCTGCATTTCTGCGAAGAAGGAGTCAAAACATCGGCCAAAGTTTACCAAGAAACCGTTTTGGAAGCTGTTGTGAAGCCTCTTAACAATTCCCTGTTCCAAACCAGCCATGGACTTTCCAGCAGGATTCTGCGCCGGCCCATAAGGATAAAACGTCCCAGGCCTGGCTTCGAAACAATTTGCCAGCGTTCATTTCCTCTGAAGAAAGGCCCTTAGGCAGTCCAGATTTGAACCCATTTCATTACAAATTGTGGACTGCTTTAGAGGACAAGGTTTGTCACAAGAGATACCCCAACATTGGATCTCTTAAGACTGATTTGGTTCGAGCTGTGGCCAATTTTCCAATGGACGAGGTTCGTGCAGCTATTGACGATTGGCCAGTGCGACTTAAGGCGTGTGTAAAGGCAGAAGGCGGACATTTCGAATAAGTAGATTCTTTTTGGATACAATATACATCAGTAAATATATTAAAAAATATTTGGTCCAAAAACATTCAGTACTTTTTATTTTACAGCATAAAACGTGTGTAACAGTATTTATGTCCCTACTAAGTATATACACGCAAAACAAAACATGGTTACTACATGGTCACGACAATAATAATATGTTCTCCACAATAAAAGTATGTTCGTCGCAACCATAGCATTGTTAACCGAATTTAGTTTTGACAACAGTATAATTGCTACAATATTAATATTGGTTAAATGTAACAATAGTATTATTGCCAAATTTAAAAATATGGTTATAGCAACAATATAAATATGGTTGGTGCGACAAAAGTATTGTGTTTTGCGTTTTATGTTAACAATAACATGATTGCGGCAATCATACAGACAAAATCATAATTTATTTTTAATTTGACAATGTTATTTTTACGAATCTGACGCAATAATAGTAATTTCTATATTTACGTAAATTAAATTTTTTCAAAACAAACTACGGATTAGTATAACTGAAATATTTTTAATAAATGAATTTTTGTAACTGTTTAATAAATCACTCCTATTATTAAGAGTTTAATGTATTTTTACAAAACTTAATAGAAATCTCTATTGTTGAATAACAACTTCACAAAAAATTTTGAGGATTATAGTATGGTTGTATGTAAGTCATACAATGGTTGTGGGGATCATACTATGGTTGAGTGTGAATAATAATATGGTTGTGGGGATCATAGTATGGTTGAGTGTGAATAATACTATGGTTGTGGGGATCATAGTATGGTTGAGTGTGATTAATACTATGGTTGTGGGGAGCATAGTATGGTTGTGCGTGAATATTTTTATTGTTGCGAGAACCATAATATTGTTGTGGGGATCAAAGTATGGTTATGTGTGAACCATACTATTGTTGTGATGATCATAATATTGTTGTGGCACAACCATATAACCAACAATAGTATGATGCTCTTCGAATATTGTTACCACAACCATAATTTTTTTCTGCGTGTACGAAAAAAATAGGAAATGTCATTTTTTTAACTCATCCTATTTGCCTATTATTGTAAAATATAAGTAGATTGCAAGAAAAAAAATAAACGATTCGATTTCAAGCAAGTCAAGCACATTTTAGTCGATTAAAATCGAACCGATTGCCTCGTTCTCGTCCTTCTGTGAATTATTGATGACCATTTGGACTAAGAAATCATCTGAATGTATTCGTACATCCTGCTAATAATTTTAAATGACTATGACACACATCTTCACACAATACATTTCCTTGTTGTATTATTTATTTATCAACATTGACGATTAATCTAGTGAAACACTCTGTTTCCCAGTATTTAATGGAATTTATGATGAATCTACTTTCTCTTGGCCATGGTATGAAGTCAATATGTCTTAGGACACATTTCAAGCAGGAGGCTTGAAATATTCATAAAAGAAAAATGACTCAATACGGGACTATGACAAATTATGGTGGGCACGAACAGAAAAAATATGACACTTTTCGGAGGAAAAAAAGGAAGAGAAAAACAAAAAAAAACGGAAATTCACATTCCAGCACATGAACCCGTAACACAAAACAACATATGGGCTGTCCCAAAACTAATTCACTTCAATCCATGGCAAGAACACGCTTACACTTACATACAGCAACAACAAAAGTAATTTCGATAATATATCGAAAAGACTATCGACAGTTTAACAGTCTTACTTGCGTCGGTGATATATCATTTGTTGCAAAAGCGAAAAACGGAAGCGAAAACAAAAACATGTTTTATTCCCCCCCCCCCCCCCCCCCCCCATAAGCCCCGAACGGCTTCACTGGAAATGCCCCATTGAGGACTAAAAGTGCCTGTCCGGCGTGTGTGAGTGATCCAGTAACATACATTGGACATGCGTGTACTTTATTAAGTTAAACATTCTTATACTGTTCCATTTCTTCTTGTTATTGTTGTTTATTAGAGGCGTCTAATAACAATGACGCCATTCATCTGTATCTGTGTTCAAATACTGTCCGTTCGTCTGTCCTTCTGTTGGTACATGCACAGTGTTCTGAAACAGAAAATGCCGAAATGATCTGGAAGTCCACACGAAACTAATTTCCCATCAAAGTTAATTGGGATCTGGAAAAGACAGGTATATCCTTACTGGGAAGCCATAATGTGATGGTTAAGTGTAGAACTGTAATGCATGAATGTACGCCCAGGTTCAAATATGGAAAAGAACATCTTACAATTTGTCAGCCGTAGGTTTACTCCCCGTAAATTCCTGCGACTTTACGAGCTATATGTTCTCTAAGCCATGTACCAACTTTTCACAAACAGCAAACAGTATATCAATGAGTTTAAAAATTATCGTGAACCGCTTACTTACTCAAGAGATGGTTTACCTGTTTACTAAATCGGATAATGAGGGGCTAAAGCAATTATTTTCTTATTGCAATACGTCCTGCTAGCTGGATAGTTCTGTCACCCTATTAAAACTTTGATACATAGCAAAAAATATGCATGAAGAAATTTTCAGCTACAAAGTAAACCCAGGCGTCTGTCCTTACCAAAACAGGCGTCTGTCCTTACCCTAAATATCGGGTGATCAATTTAGAGGATTTTTTTTTTTAAAAAAAAACTTCCAAATTTGAAATCAACTGTGGAATCTTTTTTGTTTATTTGAAAGAATATTTTATGCCAAAAATGTTTTGAATATAACTTCCTACGAGGGCTGCTGTATATATTTCTGCCCTAATAATAAAAATGCTACTATCTATCATCAAAAATGGTTTTATTGTTTTTCAAAGTATTCTCCAGCATGATTTATACACTTTTGCATGCGCTCAAACCAATTGTCGAAGCACTTTTTCCACTCCGATTGAGACACCTCCAAAACATTTTTTGGAACGCTTCTACAGCATCTTCGTTGAACACACATTTTTTCTTGATATGCGGGAATAAAAAAAGTCATTGGCTGCCATGTCAGGGCTGTACGGCGGATGAACCATCAATTCGACGTTTGGGCCGGTCAAAAAGGCGCTGCTTTGAGCCAATGTGTGAGAGTGCACAATGATTCGTCTTCTCTTCTTCGTTTTTCGAATTTCTCCGAAGACTTTAGGCAAACAAGTTGTGGTGTACCACTCAGAATTGACCGTCCTACATTGCTCAAGCGGAACAGTCGCCACATGACCAGTTGTGCCGAAGATTCAGGCGATCATTTGCTTCGAAGTGCTTCTTCCACGAACAACTTTCGTTGGATTTGGATCGTCTTCGAAGACCCATACGCATCTTACGCATAGATTCATGATTCGTCACCTGTAACGATCTTATAAACGTCATTTGGTACATGCACAGTGTTCTGAAACAGAAAATGCCGAAATGATCTGGAAGTCCACACGAAACTAATTTCCCATCAAAGTTAATTGGGATCTGGAAAAGACAGGTATATCCTTACTGGGAAGCCATAATGTGATGGTTAAGTGTAGAACTGTAATGCATGAATGTACGCCCAGGTTCAAATATGGAAAAGAACATCTTACAATTTGTCAGCCGTAGGTTTACTCCCCGTAAATTCCTGCGACTTTACGAGCTATATGTTCTCTAAGCCATGTACCAACTTTTCACAAACAGCAAACAGTATATCAATGAGTTTAAAAATTATCGTGAACCGCTTACTTACTCAAGAGATGGTTTACCTGTTTACTAAATCGGATAATGAGGGGCTAAAGCAATTATTTTCTTATTGCAATACGTCCTGCTAGCTGGATAGTTCTGTCACCCTATTAAAACTTTGATACATAGCAAAAAATATGCATGAAGAAATTTTCAGCTACAAAGTAAACCCAGGCGTCTGTCCTTACCAAAACAGGCGTCTGTCCTTACCCTAAATATCGGGTGATCAATTTAGAGGATTTTTTTTTTTAAAAAAAAACTTCCAAATTTGAAATCAACTGTGGAATCTTTTTTGTTTATTTGAAAGAATATTTTATGCCAAAAATGTTTTGAATATAACTTCCTACGAGGGCTGCTGTATATATTTCTGCCCTAATAATAAAAATGCTACTATCTATCATCAAAAATGGTTTTATTGTTTTTCAAAGTATTCTCCAGCATGATTTATACACTTTTGCATGCGCTCAAACCAATTGTCGAAGCACTTTTTCCACTCCGATTGAGACACCTCCAAAACATTTTTTGGAACGCTTCTACAGCATCTTCGTTGAACACACATTTTTTCTTGATATGCGGGAATAAAAAAAGTCATTGGCTGCCATGTCAGGGCTGTACGGCGGATGAACCATCAATTCGACGTTTGGGCCGGTCAAAAAGGCGCTGCTTTGAGCCAATGTGTGAGAGTGCACAATGATTCGTCTTCTCTTCTTCGTTTTTCGAATTTCTCCGAAGACTTTAGGCAAACAAGTTGTGGTGTACCACTCAGAATTGACCGTCCTACATTGCTCAAGCGGAACAGTCGCCACATGACCAGTTGTGCCGAAGATTCAGGCGATCATTTGCTTCGAAGTGCTTCTTCCACGAACAACTTTCGTTGGATTTGGATCGTCTTCGAAGACCCATACGCATCTTACGCATAGATTCATGATTCGTCACCTGTAACGATCTTATAAACGTCATTTGGAGCACCGCGATCGTATTTTTTCAAAATGTCTTTGCACCAGTCGACACGAGCCTTTTTTTGAGCTTTTGTGAAATTGTGCAGGATCCAACGATAACAAACCTTTTTTACGGCCAGGTGTTCTGCAAGATCGAATGTATGCTGGTGGAAGAAATGCCCAAGGATGGCTCTATCTCACGGTATGTCACATGACGATCTTGCATTATCAGTTCACGTACGGCATCAATGTTCTCTGGCACAACGGCCGTTTTTGGCTTACTTCACGACCTTCGTCTTTGAGCGAGCGTCGGCCACGATTGAATTCATTAAACCAGTTTTCCACAGTGCTATAGGATGGTGCTTCATCGCCATACAAAGATTTAAGTTTATTGATGCACTCTTGTCATGATAATCCATGTCGAAAGTTGTAAAAAATGATCGCACGGAAATGTTCACGAGTTAATTCCATTTTTTTGCCAAATTGATTTTTTTCACTGTAAACAACACAAATGACGGTCGTCCGTCAAAACGTTCTGAGTACGTTTATGCTAAAAAAAATTTTAAACTTTCCAATGGAAATGTCAGATGGCGCAGACGAACACTTAGTGTTTCCTAGGCCAGAAATATATACAGCAGTATTGCCCACTGATCACGCAGAGAAAAAATATGGTTATGCTATGGTCACCGCAACAATAGTATGTTCTCTACAAAAAAAGCATGTTCGTCGCAACCATAGTATTGTTTTATGAAGTTCATTTTCACAACAGTATGATTGCGACAATATAACTATTGTTGAAATGTAACAATAGTATTATTGCCAAATTTAGAAATGAAAATATGGTTGTAGCAACCATATAAACATGGTTGGTGCTACAAAAGTATTGTTGTTTAAAATTTACGTTAACAATAATATGATTACGGCAATCATACAGTATGGTTGAGACTATGAACATAACAAAACAGGTTTTATAAAGCATACATGTATGTGTGTGCGTATGTTTTTTTGATATACAAAAAAACACATACACACGATGCAGTGAATGGTTGTTGTCCATTAAAAAAACAACAACAATCGGAAGGTAGTTCGAGGGAATTTTATTGTGTTTACTTTGTTCGGCGAAATACTCTACTACCGACTGGTTCTCGTTTATTTAAAATCTGCCTGCACTTAAGTATATAGCCATTGATAATGGTAAAATCACATTCGTTACTTGGTGTCTACGGATGGTGAAGTAGCATTCACCCCTGCTGGCAACTAAAAGTATTTTTGACCGTTGGAATATATATTTTTGTTTCTTTTTCATTCAAGTTTAATAAAAACATGGCCTCAAATCTGGCTATGAACTAATGGTAATGCAATTTAAAATAACATACTTAATAAAAATCTCTATTTTTGAATAACAACAATAACCAATCCTAATAAATAATTTTGGGGATTATAGTATGGTTGAGTGTGAATCATACTATGGTTGTGGGGATCATAGTGTGGTTGCGTGTGAATCATACTATGGTTGTGAGGATCATACTATGGTTGTATGAGAAACATACTATGGTTGTGAGGATCATAATATGGTTGTGGAGATAATAGTATGGTTGAGTGTGAATCATACTATTGTTGTGATGATCATAGTATGGTTGTGGAGATCATAGTATGGTTAAGTGTGAATCATACTATAGTTGTGTTGATCATAGTTTGGATATGTGTGAATCATACTATTGTTGTGAGGATCATAATATTGTTATGCCACAACCATATACCCAACAATAGTATGATCCTCTTCGAATATTGTCACCCCAACCATACTTTTTTTCTGCGTGATTGCAAACAATAATGCACTTTTTATCCTTTCGTCTGGTCAAAGAAACCCTGATTTAAAAGAAATGTTTTCTAATTAAATTCAGGACCAACAAGAGATTGAAGCGCCAGTCTTTAACTCCTTCAGGTCAGTTAAAATTTTTAGTCGTGTTACATTCACTGTGCATTCATACATCCGTATAATGGTGCGTTAGTGTGCGTAAGAGAGAGTTTATAAGAAATCTCTACGGGCTACGGGATTGGAACACCGATACACATGCAAACAACAATAAACCAAAATATTTCTCATTACAATGGCCTCACCATATCCCATTCATCCGGTTCCTTTTGTTAGTCCGCTGAGTCACCAAGGATATCGCTGCGTGTTAGTGTATGTGTGTGCATGCGTGCGTGCGTGTCCCTGTGACCGTATGAATGGCGCAAAGAAAAGAAAATAAGAAGTAAACATCTCCTTTTTGTCGGTAATAGAGCAATAAATTTAACGAAAATGAAGGATAACAAGGACACATCTTGTAACAGTTTAACTTTTTTGCCTTGTTAACCGACCGGCAAAGCGCCCGGCATCCAATATCCAGCACCCAGTGTCCTGTGCCCCAAAGTGGGACACAATGAAAGGGACTTGGCTTTATTACCATGAATATTTATGTGCTGCAAAAGGACATCGACAACGACAACAAATAAACAACAAAACGCTCTTCTCACGATATTTTTATAATTTGTATATAAAATTAAGTCCACGAAGGAGAGGCGAGCCGAGCAAAAAAGAAAAAGAAACACCCAGAAAAAAGACTAACAAGAAGAATTATGTGCTAAAAATGCAAAGATTTATAACTTTGTTAGGGAAATTTATATTTTCTCTTTTTGTCTGTTTGCGCGTTTTTTTGCTAGCAACAGAGTTTAACCACAGATTCAACACCATCAACTTATTTATGTAATGACAGATTAGGCTAAAGTTTTCCTATTCTTGGGCAATGAAGCATAAAAGGCATCTTATTATGCGCCTGAGAAAAAAAAGACGCAAATAATTAGGAATGCCATCGTATATTTTAGGGCGCAAAGAAGCAAACGCAACGGAAATTCATGAGATCATCGGCATGCAAGCGGAATCGGGTGAATTATAATATAAACTAAGATAAATGGCAGTATCCGCATGATTGAAATGGTCCAATTGCGGTATAATTAATTATATGTGGTAAACCATTCATTGGGTTATTTGTTTTTACTAGGAGACCCTGGTGGTATTTAGAAGCTGATTAACACACAGGCATTTGATGGAATCATATTTTATGTTGACAGTTTTCCCGCATAGCATTTTGACTAAAATAATACCCACTCCTTCTGGAAATATAGACCACTAACCCGAGGTTTATATTGATTAATCTCTAAAAAATGTAAAAGATTCTCTAGGAAATACATTAGCTTTTTGAGGCCAGCACAACACACTAGGCCTCAGTCCTACCGGAGTAATGGGTGACGGCGCTAGCTCGGCAAACGTCACAATTTGCAGCGCTAGTCTGATAAGTAACGGGGTTTCCAATACACGCAGAGAAAATACATGGTTACTATATGGTCACGGCAACAATAATATGTTCTCTACAATAAAAGCATGTTCGTCGCAACCAAAGTATAGTTTTCTGAATTTTAATTTGACAACAGTATGATTGCGGCAATAATAATATTGTTGAAATGTAACAATACTATTATTGCAACCATGTTAATATTATTGGAGCGACAAAAGTATTGTCGCTAAAGATTTACGTTAACAAAAATATGATTACGGCAATCATACCGTATAGTTGAGCATAACAGGTTTAAAGATGAGGCATTCGTGAAGCTTTCATCCCCTGCTGTCACCATCGCTTGCAACTTAAAGTCTTTTTGACTGCCTTTTGAATACATATATTTTTGTTTTTTAAATAAAATGTTCAATAGAAACAATATGGTTGCGTGTGAATCATACTATTGTTGTGAGGATCATACTATGGTTTTATGTGAAAGATAATATTGTTGTGAGGATCATAGTATGGTTGTGGAGATAATAGTATGGTTGAGTGTGAATCATACTATGGTTGTGGGGATCATAGTATGGTTGCGTGTGAATCATACTATGGTTGTGAGGATCATACTATGGTTGTATAAGAAACATACTATGGTTGTGAAGATCATAGTATGGTTATGGAGATCATAGTATGGTTGAGTGTGAATCATACTATGGTTGTGGGATCACAGTATGGTTGTGTGTGAATCATACTATTGTTGTGAATATCATAATATTGTTGTACCACAACCATACTATTTTCTGCGCACTATTTTCAAAGCACTCTCAAATATTTTTAATGATCTTTCAGTGTCAAAACGTTAGTCGAAGTCAACATTCACACCATGGTAAAGTTCACTTACGTTCAACGTTTGGAAATCATTTAAAATTACTAACGAAATTCTTAGTCGGTGGGTCCGGCAAAGTTTCACGAACTAAGATTCGTTGCCACAACTGAAGTTTTTGCCAACCGAATGATTGAGGTTGCATAACTATCGAGTATTCCATCAGAACAACCGTATATTAGTTGGTTCTCTGTAATGTGCAGTAAATGTAACTGAAGTATCGGTAATTAATACAAAGTATCCGAACCTCCAGAAAAAAAACTTTAGAATGTAAAATTCCACATGCCGCCCTTGTTCAAAGAAAAATTTATAATTTTTGGTTGAGGCGCCAAAACTGTACCTTATATATAAGTACAGGGTGGAGCGCGAAAAATTGCTTTTTTGCACTACAGGCTGTGGCGGCACTATTGGTCGAAGAGCGTGGAGAGTGCGTGGCTTATAGTGGGGGATGGGAGATTTGTATTCGCCTGCCTTTCAGTTGCCATCATGCATGGGACACGTAAGGAGAGGTCATTTTGTGCTAAAGCTTATTTTTCAATACCCCGTGAAGCTATTGTGTTCTTTTCTGATGAGGCACATTTTCACCTCAGGGGGTGTGTAAACAAACAAACTATGCGGTACTGGAGTGAAGCAAACCCCGAAAACTTCACCAGATACCTCTACATTCGGAACGCGTCACTGTGTGGTGCGCCATATCAAGATTAGGCGTCATCGTCCCTTACTTTTTCAGGATGACCGTCTTGCCGTAACTGTGAAGTCCAAACGATACTTGACAATGATACAGGATTTTTTTCAGCCGGCTCTTGAGGCAATGCAATTAGAGCATACATGGTTCCAACACACAGTAAGGACGGCTGATCTCCTTGAGGGGTGATGTGAACTGGCCGGCACGTTCACCAGACTTAGCCCCATGTGCTTTTTTCCTTTGGGGTTACCTAAAGTCGAAGGTGTATATCAACCGTCCCAACACTTTGGAAGGCCTAATTAACAATCTTGAGGCTGAAATTGTTAGAATACCAGTCGACATGCTTGTGAGAGTTCATGAAAGCTTTAGAAAACGTATGCAGCAGTGTGTGGATAGCGAATGTCGACATTTGCCAGATACACTATTTAAACTATAAAATTTAAAAATTCCCTTACTGTTCAATATACTTTAAAATATAAAATAAATTTTTCTAAGGTTCACAATTTTTTTATTTCTCTGTACTTGAAGTACTCTTAAGCATAGGTTGAATGTCAAGAAAAGGAGGAAAAGATAACGAAAGATTCTACGGAATATATTAGATTAAACGATTAGTAATAGAAAAATCATTACTAATATTTGGTTCAAACAACAAAATGTTGGCAAACATTTTGGTTGCCACAACACCAGTTATGGCAACTAAATAGATTTTATGGATTTCACTAGTATGACCGATCAATTAGTTGTGTCTACACTACAATGATCATATTTATCAAATCGTGGTATATTAAACGGAATATCTATTACGATTATAAATGGGTTTTAAAATTTTAATTACTTTTTTATTTATATATTTATTTTTTTTAGATTATAAAAATAACACTTGGAGAATAAATAATAGAAGGGTTCACAACTGAACATAGAACCAGAATAATAGAATTTTATTATTTAAATCAGCGATCAATAAATTTAACGGAAAGTGATGAGTAATAAAGCTCATTTTTATTTGAATGGCTTTGTTAATAAAACCAATCTGGACTTATGGAATACCTATATGGGGATGAGCGAAGCTGTCCGTAACAAAAAACAATTCAAATATCCCAGAAAAAAATCCGAAGGAGTATACTTACGAGTAGTAGGGACATAAATACTGTTACAACATTGAACACACCCATTTCAATAGTAGAACCGAACATACCCCGTTAATGTCAAATGGGTTTTGAAAGCTAACCTCAATAGCGTTAGTCTGTAACGGGATTTTAAAATTGTTTCATATTTCATGATGGAGTGGTCACATAATGAGAACCGTATCGCTGTAATAGCGCTTTTCAAGTGTGAAATGAAAAAAAGCGATATTTTCAAAACGCTCCGGCCGATGCATAAAACTGTTTGAGGAGACTGGAGATGTAAAAGACCGCCACCGGTCGGGCCGCCCACGCTCTGTTCGAACACCGCATGTTATCAAAGCCGTTAAATCAAGAATTCACAGACATCCCCTCCGAAAACAGAAAATCATGGCCCGTGAGATGAATATCACGCAAAAGTCCATGAGTCGAATCATAAAAGAAAGACTTGGGGCTTTCAAACGACGTACCGGACATTTATTGACTGCACTTTAAAAAAATAGGATTGAAAAATGCAAACGTCTTTTGGTGTAGTACGCTTATAACTTGCACAGAAAAATTTTGTTCACCGATGAAATTTTTTTTACCGTTCAGGAAAAATTTAACAAGCAAATGATAGAGTATATGTGCGGTCATCTAAGGGAGCATCTGAACTGATCCCAAGGGTGGAAAAGGGTCATCACCCAGCTTCACGCGCAAAATAGAAAGGGACCTAAGGTTAAAAACCAGTTTTGTTCAGGAGAGCCATTTTAAAGATTAGGTCCCTTTATATTTGCGCTTAGAATCGTCGACTTCACTTTCATAAAAAGCGCATATCTCTGGGAGGGAACACTTTTGGGGCATGGGATCGGTCTCATTCGATGCTCAGATGTTGTCCACATCAAAAAAGAAAAAAAAATGAAAATTGATTTGTTTACCCTTAGTTCCCTTTCTCTATGCGCTGTCACATATATAATATGCTCGATAACCTAACATGGACTAGTTAAATATTTATTTAAAACTGCTGTAATAAAAACGTTTTAAATAAATAAGAAAACAAACTTAAATGAATTTTTCTCGCTTGGTGACAATTTATGTGGGTTCTAATCTGCACTGAAACAGTGCCACTTGTGTGGGAGGTACCAAAATGGGCGTGGCTAGGAATCTAATTATTTGTCACTAAGTTTACCTTATTATGGTGGACTAACTTATTGATTATGGGTTAGTGGCTGCTACCAGAAGGGGTGGGCGGCATGGTCCATTTTCAATCTCATAGTCAGTTTTGGAAAAATATTGCGACATGCAAATTCAATAACGGTTGGTGGCTCCTTTCGAGAATTATCGTGCGAACCAGACGCACACACGGACATGGCCAAAATGACTTAAAAAGTCATGAAACTGGTTTGGTCAAAACATATGTAGAGTCTTAAATGTTTTTTTTGATACTTCACATGATTTACCTTACAAAATGAACCCCATACACTGTACGTAGGGTGGGGTACAAAAATATTCTGCATGCATCACGTTGAACACCATTTATATGTAAAATATCTAATATTTAAAATAAATTATTTAGTAAATAAGAAAGAAACAACAAGTAAAAAATGTTAAGTTTGGCTGTGTCGAACTTTGGAAACCCTCCACCAGATTTCCAAATAAAACCAAATTTGGTGCGGAAGTGTGTTCTATATAGAAATCTTTATGTGCAAAATTTCATTTCGATAGGACAAGCTTGTGGTGAGTTATCGTCATATTATTTCTCAAAGCCCATGAGACCGTTTGTGTGGGAGGTACCAGTAGGACTTTTCCGATCTCAACAGAATTTGGCGCAGAGGTGTGTTCTATACAAAAATCTTTATGTAGAAAATTTCATCTCGATAGGTCAAGTTTGTAGTGAGTTATTGTCATATTATTTTTCAAGGCCCATAAGGCCGTTTGTATGGGAGGTACAAGAAATGGTGGTCCAATCTAAACCATTTTTACATAGATGATTGCGCTTATATAGGGATAATTATTTGAAAAATTTCAGTGATTTTGCTCAAGAAACTGGACGGATATTTTCAAATAAAAAACTAATTTTTATGAGGTAGTGTCGGTTGAGGGTCTCCAACACCAACTTTACGTAGATCAATATAGCCCATTTTCAATACCAACCATGCTAGGTTAACTACACATGTGTGTCCCAAGTTTCAGCTCACTAGCTGTTTTCATACAGGCTCTATCTTGTACGGACAGCCGGACAACATGGCTAGAACGTCTTAGAATTTTACGAGGATCAAGAATACATATACTTTGTTGGGTCTCCGATGATTATTTCAAGGTGTTACAGACAGAATGACAAAACTAATATACCCTCCATTGTATGGTGGAGGGTATAAAAAAAAGTGAAAATTGATTTTTTTTAACCCTCAGGTCCCTTTCTCTATGCGCTGTCACATATTTGTATACATGCATTTAGCCATTGTACCTGCTTGGGTACGGCCTCAAAAACCTTCAAAGTAAACTGTTTTTTTTCATTTTTTCATATTTTGTGAGTTCTGTATGTGCCTTTCATTAATACTTAATAAAAAAAACGAATGATTTTTAATTTTAAAGACTGTTGGCTTTTAGTGGCTTAATGGAGAATATTTTGAAAAATTATAAAACCATTTCCAATAATAAATTATTGTGTTTTTATTGGTAGACTCGAATATAATTAGCAACCCTCGTATAATTAAGAGCGTGATTCAAATCCAAATGATGTTGAGCACTGCTTTTGGCATAGCAGCAAGTTTTTCTATTGAGTTAAGTTTTTTCTTTAGTTGTTCAATACGATAAAGTACGAGGGCGACCGCAAAACTAACTGGCCTAACACATTTTCTGTTTTACTAGCAACTTTTTTGTTTGTTTTTTAAAAGCAATCTTTTATAAGCCATCTGTCAAAATTTCCGAAATATTTAATGATTTTTTCTTTGCTAGAAGTTTTATAATTTTTGAAAAATGGAAAATAAAGAGTTTCGAGCGGTAATTAAACACTTATTTTATATGAAAGGTTATACGCCACAATTAATCAAAGATGAATTGGATTCTGTTCATGGTGATAATGCACCATCATACTCCACCGTGAAGTCCTGGGTTCAACAATTTAAAATGGGTCGTTCGGAAGTACGGAAGATGAACAATGCTCTGGAAGACCGAAAACTGCTAGTACTATTGAAAACATTAGAAAAATATTAAATGAAGTGACTAAAGATAGACGAATAAAGCTCAGAGAACTTGCTGATATTGTTTAAATACACGAAAAACAAGTTTGGAGTATTCTACATGATGAACTCCACATGAAAAAGATATCCGCAAGATGGGTGCCGCGTTTGTTGACGTTGCCCCATTGGTCCGTTGGACCAATACCGAGGAGCTTTTAGCGATTTATCAGCGTAATCTAATAGAGTTCTTGCGCCGATTCATAACTGTTGATGAAACACGGGTCCATCACTACATCCCAGAATGCAAAGAACAGTCAAAACAATGGATAGAAGCTGGTAAAAGTGGTCCCAAGAAGGCGAAAACTGTTAAGTCAGCAGGAAAAGTAATGGCCACAGTATTTTGGGATGCAAGGGGTATAATAAAGGGTGTTTTTTATTGGGGTATAGAACTTTAAGTTGGCATCACTTTTTTAACTGGCGGCCATTTTGTCAGCTGTCAAGTGATTAATATTTAGTTTGGTTTGCCATTTCATCATGAACAGGTTGACAAAAGAACAACGCTTGCAAATCGTGCAAATTTATTTCGAAAGTAATGGTTCAGTTCGCGAAGTTCACCGCAAGCTCCGTCCATTTTATGGTCGACATAATCGTCCACCAGAGCAATTAATTCGGTTAACCATGGATCGGTTAACATGGACCATTGGATTATTTTCTTTGGGGATATGTGAAGTCGCTCGTCTACGCCAACAAACCAGAAACACATTAGGGGACTTGGAAGCCAACATTCGTGGCGTTATTGCCAACATACGGCCCCATATGCTCGAAAAAGTGGTTGAAAATTGGACCTGTAGAATTGGCCACATGCCCAAAATCATATTTAAACATTAATGGCATAAAATTATCCTTCCAATAAAGCCAAATTGATGGACATTAAAATGATTTTCTTGTGTTTTATTTCAATTCGAAGTTCTATACCTCAATAAAAAACACCCCTTATTTATTGATTATCTTGAGAAAGGAAAAACTATAAATAGTGAATATTATTGTGCACTATTGGATCGGTTGAGTGAAGAAATTAAGATAAAACGACCGCATTTAAAAAAAAAAAAAGTTATTTTTCATCAAGATAATGCTCCTTCACACACTGCATTTTTAACTCAACAAAAACTGGCCGAATTACGTTTTGAAATTGCCTCGCATACACCATTTAGTCCAGATTTAGCTCCTTCTGATTATTCCTTGTTTCCAAATTTAAATTTTCGTCCAATAGCGAGGTTATTGCTGAAACTGAGGCATATTTTGAAGGTCTTGAATAATCTTATTTTTCGGATGGAATTAAAAAAAAACTTGAAAAACGTTTGACGAAGTGTATTGAGTTGGAAGGAGATTATGTTGAAAAATAAATAATAATAATTCCAAAAAAACGGTTCTTTTTATGTTAGGCCAGTTACGTTTGCGGTCGCCCTCGTATATAACAATCTTAATTAGTTTCTTAAAATTTAAACAGCCTATCCAATTTTTTCAACAATTTTTGAAAATTTCAACATGTTGCTGTTTCTAGACAGATTTTTTTTTCAATCTCACACAACACCTCAGAACAAACACTGAATTTCATCTGTTAACATTTCTTTCGTTTAGAATTCAAGCATCAATTTTCAGTTTTGCTGAAACAAACCAAAAAAAATTGCTTTCATTCAATAATTAAATTTCGACTGAACCAATATGAACACCACAATATCATGTACATGGTCCGGGCCGGCTTTAGCCCGGCCCCTCTGGATTTGTTAATAACATTTCATGTTACAAAAGATCCTGTCATTACCAGCATGTTTTCTAACCGCAAAAAAACGTTACCATCGTTTTTTTGCCGCTTCCTCTCTCTCCCTATCTAACCTTTAAACGCAAATTGTTCTTTTGTGTTCAGGGTTTCCTTTTTTTTGCTTTTTGCGGAGTTACAACACACAAAAACCTGTTTTCAGGTTTAAGCCATTATCTGGTGAATACAATAACAACTTTCTAGCTTTAAGCCAAATAAGAAAAGAGCACACACACACACGCAGGCATACTGGGGCTTGGGATGTGAGGTACGTACCATCATCTGAAGCATTTTCCCTAACGCAAATTGTGCTATGTCGTAGATGCTGTTGTTCCTGTAATTATGAACGTTGTTGTAAGCGCTACATGTGGTATGCTACATGTAGCATTTCCACACGTTGTCACTGGTGGCTGGCAGTGTAGTAGTTTTACTCCTTTTTTTGTTTGCTCAGTTCCATCTTCAGGACCAGGCATCGGCACCAAAGCTTGCCCCCTCCCCCCGAGTTGTTTACTCTATTCCAAAGGAGTCGTGTCTTAATGCCAACGTGAGAGTGAATGTACGTGTGTGCGTCGTAATATCAGCTTGCTCGTGTGAATGAGCTTGTCTGTGTGCCTGAGTGTGTGTTTGTATTAAAGTGAATCCTTCCTTCAAGTCCTGCTGTGAAATCTTTAAGTGTTTGTCACGTCGCTACGTGTTCTTCGTTTGTGTCACTCTTTCACATCCTAAGCTTCGAGTAAAAATTCCCCCCAAGAAGTGCATTTTCATGGGAGGTGTAGGTTTAGAGGACTCCATCCTATATTGTACACATGTTCGGCTGCGCCGGGGCAAAGTGCGAGCCAACACATGACCATAAACCACGTTCGTACACAACATTTCGGCCATGCCATTAAGGCTATTTTCTGACTATTTCCCAAATTAGAGTCTTAACATGTTTAGCCGCAAATGATTTGCCGGAACAAATGTCTAAACAAAATTGTATTGCCGACTTTGACGAAGGATGTTGGCGTTGGCATGCGGCGGGGAGTCGTGCAGCAGATGAGTGATGCGACCAGTGATGATGTATCTTTTGAGGTGGCAGCAACAAAAACTTAAGAGCATTTGGAGAATTTCGTAACGATTCGCACGTATCAGATGATGATGTCCTTTGGCGAGAGGTTCTAGGCAATACAAACAAATTAAATGGCGTCATATTCGTATGGGCATGGTATACGTCTGACGTACTAAACATCTTTTAATGATTAAATAATAGTGAATATCAAAGAGGCTAGAGAAGTTTGCTCGAATTTTCAGCTCAAAGGTAATTTAGCCAAATTTTTTCCTTCGATTCGTGAGAATATTTTATACTAATTTGGTAACCCTATGTTTATGAAAGCCGTGTTTGGGCCCAAAACCATTTAAGGACCCAAATATCAAAATATGGGCCCATATTGCCAAAATGTGACCATAATTGGTAGTTTATCCATCATTATATGCGACAGAGCATAGAGAAAGGGACCTAAGGGTAAAAAAAATCGATTTTCACTTTTTTTTTGATGTGGACAACATCTGAGCGTCGAATGAGACCGATCCCATGCCCCAAAAGTGTTTCCTCCCAGAGATATGCGCGTTTTTTGAAAGTGATGGTACACCAAAGATACACGTATTTAAATATTTAAAACGTCTTATGCTGTAAAACAATTTTTTTGGCCCAAATATTTTTTTTTTTGGACCAAATATTTTTTTACCAGTCTTAAGAGATCCAATGTTGGACCATCTTTTGTGACAAACCTTGTTCTCTAATACCGTCCACAATTTGTTATCCAATGGGTTCAAATCTGGACTGCCTGAGGGCCATTCTTCAGAGGAAATGAACGCTGGCAAATTGTTTCGAAGCCAGGCCTGGGACGTTTTAGCCTTACGGGCCGGCGCAGAATCCTGCTGGAAAGTCCATGGCTGGGAATTGTTAAGAGGCTTCACAACAGCTTCCAAAACGGTTTCTTGGTAAACTTTGGCAGATGTTTTGACTCCTTGTTCGCAGAAATGCGGGTCAGTGACCCCATCGTAAGATACACCCCACCAAACCATGACTGAAGCTGGGTGATGACCCTTTTCCACCCTTGGGATCAGTTCAAATGCTTCCTTAGATGACCGCGCATACACTGTATCATTTTGCTTGTTAAATTTTTCCTGAACGGTTAAAATTGTTTCATCAGTAAACAAAATTTTTCTTTGCAAGTTTTCAGCGTGCTTCGCCAAAAGACGTTTGCATTTTTCAATCCTATTTTTTTTAAAGCTGCAGTCATTAAATGTCCGGTACGTCGCACAGTGGGAAAATTACGAAAAAAATTGGAAATAATTCGGCCATTTCGTTTGTAATGGTCCGATTTAAATGAAAATTTACATTGACCTTCTTGAAGTGTTACTGAGCTTAAGTTTTGAATTTCATGCATCTGTGTTTAACAGGTGCTGCACAGTGGGCCCTCAAAGTTGGTCACCTCGAGTTAAAATTTTCTTTTTCAAGCCGCCAAAAGCGTATTTGTGGTCCGATCGTAATAATTTTTTCTTTAGTGGACAAACCCAACCAAAAATGTTATTACAAATTTTTTCATATCTCGTACAATAAAAAAGATATCGGGACTTAAAGTTTTTTTTTCGAAAAATTTGCTTTGGATTTTCTGGGATTATTTTATTTTTGGGAATCAGTTTTAGGTGAATCGGGGAAAATTTAATCCTGGTTTAAAGAAAACACTTTGGTTAATGTTTTAAAAAAAGAATTGTAGCAAAATCACCAATAATATGAAAATGCCAGCTGTTCAAAGTCAACTATTGCGAAAAAAGTGGGATTTTGAGTGTTTTACGGCGAAAAGGTACCTTTACTCTTATGTCAATAACTTTAATGTTTCTTAAGTAACATACAAAAAATTTGCATTTATTTCAAAGAAAACTTTATGCTTAATACAAATAATAAGCAATTGTGACCCTAGTCGGTACTTTTCTTGCTCCAGGCGTCTCCAAATATGGGCATTTTTTTCAAAAAAAATTGAGTTTGAGCTCAAATAAAAAAAATCGCCACACTGCTGGCCCAATTTGGTGCTATAAGTCAGTTAACTACATATGTTTTCTAAAATCCCAAGCAAAGAAATTTTGCGGGAGGCCATTTCTAGGACAAAAAAAATGAGTTTTTGTTAAAAAATCCCATTTCTGGGATTTTGTTTTCACCTGTGTCAAATTTTAGAAAAGTGGCAACTCCTTTTTTTTCGAATAAGTTTTTCATTTTGTCACAAAAATATTGATACTACGTAAAAAAATCAGGTTTATATCTCCAACCAGCAAAATTTTACAGTGGTCTGAAATATTGACTATTTTTGCTACCTTCACAAAAAAAAATTTTTTTCTCGTTTTTATCAATTATTATTCAACATATTGAGTTAATTGCATTCTTTTTTATAATCTGTTAAAACTAGAGGTAATTACCTTTCCATTGGTATATAAAAAGTATATCCTTTTACCTACACTTATAACAGCACGTGCGCTGGAATAAGACCCCTTTGAGTAAAGTATGAATTTTATAGGTAAGAATACCAATTTTAAAAATTCTCGTACCTATCCATAAATAGCAAAAATATATATTTTTACCATTATTGTTTACCTATTGTGTAAAAACGGAAAATGGGTAGTATTGTATAGTATGGATCTAGGAACCTAAACATTCATTCTTATATGTTTTGGGGGAATACCTGTCCCCTATGTCCGGAATATTGTGCAACATTTTAGGCGAATGTACCTGGGTACATAAAAATTCATTGTTATAAATGTATTTTTGGGGAATACCTGGTATTTTAGTCAAGTATTAATTGCGGATATTATTGTGATTACCTGTAAGTATTACTCATTGATATAAGAACCGCCGATTTTGTATGGGTTTATCATAACAAATTAATCCGCCATGACGATAACACTCCTTGTTCAAGAACTTGTTGAATTTTTAAAAAACACCAAACTTCGGAAAATGGAGAACAGAGTAGCATATTTAATAGAGTGCATAGAGTCAACATATAGCGAGATAACACAATCTAACGAAAGCAGCAAAGTATTAAATTTTTTGAAAAAATTTGACCGGCTCATGGAGAAGTATCACAGGAATTATTCAAGATTACCAACTGAGTGGCTCGACAGTATAATTGAATTTAAAACTGTCCCTGCTTTAGTGGGTGCTCCTACTAAGGAATACGACGATCTATGTCCAAAGGCAAAGAAACAACGGTTGTCGGCTGAGATGGCAAATCATTCACCTTCAAAGATTTGTGATACATTCAAGGAATTACTGACGGTGGAAAATCGGCCATCTAGCGCAAAAAGAATTGCAGACGTGTTAACGGAAGCATCACCAAGGCGGCTCCAACGCATTGAAAGAAGTATTGCAACACCATGTCCTGGTTTTAGCGAGGAAGAAGCATTAGCTTTAATCATCGAATTGGGATTGAGTAAGAACAAGTACACTCATTTAAGAAGAATGCTGCTTGATAAAGGATGTGACATGTTTCCCGCATACAAACGAATAAAGGAACGAAAAATGGAAATTTTGCCAAACCCAGTGATAATTACAGAAAAGGCCGGCAGCGTTAGTTTGGAACTACTTCTCCAAAATACTGCCAGTAGGATAATAACAACATTGAATGAGGAACAACTAAAAAAAATCAACAACAGCCATCTTCAATTAATATGCAAGTGGGGATGTGATGGTTTGTCAGCACTTTCGGAATACAAACAATGCTCTGATAGCCAATCTACCCAGATCGAATTCAAGAGCGTATTCATGGCATCTTTGGTTCCTCTGAGGTTAAATTTAGACTCTACCTTACCTTCAACTTCGCGCAGAAAATCAAACCCTACTGAAGCAATATGGCGTAATCCAACACCTGGCTCCAAAATTTATTGCAGACCAATCTCCTTCGTATATCATAAAGAAACGAGTGATTTAACTAAAGCCATCACAGACAAATTAAAAGATGATATTTCGAGATTAGAAGATTTTGCATTTAAATTCGACAGGTATTCTATTACAATATCTTTTAAAATGTTCCTGACAATGGTAGATGGAAAAGCCGCAAACGATATTACAGGAAACAAATCTAGCTGGAAGTGTTTCATTTGCAATAAAAGCAAAGTTAATTTTTCAAACGCTTCGAATAATTCAGTAGTCAATGAAGATACCCTTGAGTTTGGAATAGCACCGTTACATGCTCGAATCAGGTTTCTAGAACACTTTCTAAACCTTGCTTATGACATTAAGTATAAATCTATACCAGGAAATGAAAGGAAAAACATTCGAGCTAACAAAGAAATGCATGAAATGAGAGCAAGTGAAAAAAAAAAGAATTCAAGATGCATTTAAACAACAAACTGGCCTAAATATTTCTAAACCACGCTCGAACTTTGGGAATACAAATGATGGAAACACTGCCAGAAGATTCTTCGCAGACTATAATACAGCTGCAGAAATAACTGGAATCAATAAGGAGTTGATTCGAATGGTTAATATATTGCTTTTAGCTCTGAATTCCAAACAAAAGATTAATTCCGATAAATTTGGAGTTTACGCCGAACGAATTTTAAAAATGCTTGCTGATCTCTATCCCTGGAAAGATCTAACGCCAACTATACACAGAGTCCTGTTCCATGGGAAACAA
Organism: Hydrotaea diabolus; assembly: GCA_963513945.1. Taxonomy (NCBI): domain Eukaryota; kingdom Metazoa; phylum Arthropoda; class Insecta; order Diptera; family Muscidae; genus Hydrotaea; species Hydrotaea diabolus. Next base: position 125,650,026 of record OY740717.1, read on the forward strand.
ATAATCGAGTCTCACCTTCTCCCTATAGGCGAGTTAACTGAAGAACCACAAGAAGCTAGAAATCGAGACTTCAGATATGTTCAACAATTTTCCACAAGAAAATGCTCAAGAATAGCACAAAACGAAGACTTACTTAATAGTTTATTATTATCTTCAGATCCTTTTTTATCCTCCATGAGAAGTAAGTTGACTTCGTACCACGAAATGACGCATGGAGACGAAGAAGAATTTTCTGATTTATTAGATATGCTGGACGTGGAATAAAATCATTTAAGTTTAATGTTTTTTAATTATAAGATTTATTTAAATGTTAATTTATTTAAAAAAAAAGTTTTTCACAAAAAATGAAGTCAATAGCATCTTTTTATTCAAATTTTCTATCTGCAACAATTAAATTACTTTTTGCGATTGGAAATGTGTAAATTTGATTTTTTTAAATGCAACAACATTGATCTCTCACAAAATGAAATTGCTATTTACCAAAAAAATTAATATTTTACTCAAAGGGGTCTTATTCCAGCGCACGTGCTGTTATAAGTGTAGGTAAAAGGATATACTTTTTATATACCAATGGAAAGGTAATTACCTCTAGTTTTAACAGATTATAAAAAAGAATGCAATTAACTCAATATGTTGAATAATAATTGATAAAAACGAGAAAAAAAATTTTTTTTGTGAAGGTAGCAAAAAAAGTCAATATTTCAGACCACTGTAAAATTTTGCTGGTTGGAGATATAAACCTGATTTTTTTACGTAGTATCAATATTTTTGTGACAAAATGAAAAACTTATTCAAAAAAAAAATTGCAGTTGCCACTTTTCTAAAATTTGACACAGGGGAAAACAAAATCCCAGAAATGGGATTTTTTAACAAAAACTCATTTTTTTTGTCCTAGAAATGGCCTCCCGCAAAATTTCTTTGCTTGGGATTTTAGAAAACATATGTAGTTAACTGACTTATAGCACCAAATTGGGCCAGCAGTGTGGCGATTTTTTTTATTTGAGCTCAAACTCAATTTTTTTTGAAAAAAATGCCCATATTTGGAGACGCCTGGAGCAAGAAAAGTACCGACTAGGGTCACAATTGCTTATTATTTGTATTAAGCATAAAGTTTTCTTTGAAATAAATGCAAATTTTTTGTATGTTACTTAAGAAACATTAAAGTTATTGACATAAGAGTAAAGGTACCTTTTCGCCGTAAAACACTCAAAATCCCACTTTTTTCGCAATAGTTGACTTTGAACAGCTGGCATTTTCATATTATTGGTGATTTTGCTACAATTCTTTTTTTAAAACATTAACCAAAGTGTTTTCTTTAAACCAGGATTAAATTTTCCCCGATTCACCTAAAACTAATTCCCAAAAATAAAATAATCCCAGAAAATCCAAAGCAAATTTTTCGAAAAAAAAACTTTAAGTCCCGATATCTTTTTTATTGTACGAGATATGAAAAAATTTGTAATAACATTTTTGGTTGGGTTTGTCCAGCAGATTTCACTAAAGAAAAAATTATTACGATCGGACCACAAATACGCTTTTGGCGGCTAGAAAAAAAAAATTTTAACTCGAGGTGACCAACTTTGAGGGCCCACTGTGCAGCACCTGTTAAACACAGATGCATGAAATTCAAAACTTAAGCTCAGTAACACTTCAAGAAGGTCAATGTAAATTTTCATTTAAATCGGACCATTACAAACGAAATGGCCGAATTATTTCCAATTTTTTTCGTAATTTTCCCACTGTGCGTCGCTTGAAAGCCCCAAGTCCCAAGCCTTTTTTAATGATTCGACTCATGGACTTTTGCGTGATATTTAGCTCATGGGCCATGATTTTCTGTTTTTGGAGCGGATTTCTGTGAATTCTTGACCCAAACTAACGAATGTGATTAAATCATGATCAATGGCTATAAAGTGTACTTAAGCGCAGGATGATTTTAAATAAACGAGAACCAGTCGGTAGTGAGTATTTCACCGTACAAAGTTAACGCAATAAAAATCCCTCGAACTACCTTCCGATTGTTGTTTTTTTATAATGGACAACATTCAAGCACTGTATCGCGAGTATGTGTTTTTGGTATATAAAAAAACATACGCATACACATACATGTATGCTCTATAAAACCTGTTTTGTTATGTTCATAGTCGCAACCATACGTTATGATTGCCGTAATCATATTATTGTTAGCATAAATTTTAAACAACAATAGTTTTATTGCTCCAATCATGTTTATATAGTTGCCACAACCATACTTTCATTTCCAAATTTGGCAATAATATTATTGTTACATTTCAACAATATTAATATTGCCCCAAAGACACTGTTGTCAAAATGAAATTCAAAAAACAATACAATGGTTACGAAGAACATGCTTTTATTGTAGAGAACATATTATTGTTGCGGTGACCATATAGTAACCATATTCTTTCTCTGCATGTGGCCGACCTCATTTTTGAAGAAATACGGCCCGATGACTCCGCCAGCCCATAAACCTCAACAATCAGTCACTCTTTGTGAATGCATCGGCTTTTCAACAATACTTGTAGAATCTTATTTGCCCATATGTGGCGCGCAAAATAGAAAGGGACCTAAGGTTAAAACCCCGTCTTGTTCAGGAGAGCCATTTTTATGATAAGCCATCATCATGAAAATATCTAAATCCTGGGTGGGTTTGTTTGTAGTATCCAAAACCGACATTACGGTTTTTTATCCAAAACCGACATTACGGTTTTTTATCCAAAACCGACATTACGGTTTTTTATCCAAAACCGACATTACGGTTTTTTATCCAAAACCGACATTACGGTTTTTTATCCAAAACCGACATTACGGTTTTTTAAGCAAAACCGACAGTCGGTAGCTAAAACCCGGCATGTCAGTTCAACCGGTTTTTTGGTTTGCCATATTATTTAAGCTGGACCAATCTCTATGGCTTCCGCTACCGATCTTTACGAAAATTGCAAAAGTAAGTGTTTTTGGATGAAGGCTGTTGACTTTTATGAAAATCGGTTAAATATAGCTCTTCACAATTATTTTATGTCTTTAGCTTTAAAAACCATATGTGACGCGCAAAATAGAAAGGGATCGAAGGTTAAAACCCAGTTTTGTTCAGGAGAGCCATTTTAAAGATTAGGTCCCTTTCTCTTTGCGCTTAGAATCGTCGACTTCACTTTCATAAAACGCGCATATCTCTGGGAGGGAACACTTTTGGGGCATGGGATCGGTCTCATTCGAAGCTCAGATGTTGTCCTCATCAAAAAAAAAAAAATGAAAAGTTAATGAAAAGTTTTGTTCAGAAGAGCCATTTTAAAGATTAGGTCGCTTTCTTTTTGCGCTTAGAATCGTCGACTTCACTTTCATAAAACGCGCATATCTCTGGGAGGGAACACTTTTGTGGCATGGGATCGGTCTCATTCGATGCTCAGATGTTGTCCTCACCAAAAAATGAAAAGTTAATGAAAAGTTTTGTTCAGGAGAGCCATTTTAAAGATTAGGTCCCTTTCTATTTGCGCTTAGAATCGTCGACTTCACTTTCATAAAACGCGCATATCTCTGGGAGGGAACACTTTTGGGGCATGGGATCGGTCTCATTCGATGCTCAGATGTTGTCCTCATCAAAAAAAGAAAAAAAATGAAAATTGAATTTTTTTACCCTTAGGTCCCTTTCTCTATGCGCTGTTGTCAAATATGCAGCTATTCTGCTTGTTAACGATGGACATATTTGGTCGATTATGCTAACCAATTAGTCAAATACTAAAACAAAGAAATGTGAAATTAAGTCGTGCATTATGGTTGGACACCCCTGTATATATTGTATAGCTCACTTATTTCGCGAAAGAAGTTTTCAGTTTGTTCCTTAACGCAATGTTGAGGGAATTTATGAAATATGTGCAAATACTAGTAATTCTTCTTCGGAGACCATTTGTTCTACTCTTCTGGAAAGTTCACTTTGTTTATTATAAGCAAAATTCTTGGGGCACATCTGAAGCATTCAGAGACGTTTCTTATCTCAATGAATTTCTAAACACGGACATCGTGTGCTGCAAGGATATAATTTTTTGTTTTCGTTAAATTACCAAAAAAGAAATGCCAAAACATTTCTAATTGTTTACGTTCATCGATTGATGACAATTATCATGATTTGCCATTTATTTTTATGGTTCCACCAACAAGTTAAGAGTCATTGACCTGCCCAACACCGAATGTGATATCGCCTCCAGGTGCTCACAATGACAACGAAGGAAAGAAAACACCTCCCGCCTTTCACTTTGAGAGAGTTGAATTTATTCGATTATCCTGCAACATCAGCAGTTGGTGAATTTAGTTAATGGCCCTGTTTTGTCCTTGATTATATTTCATACATCATTGAATACCCGTGCCATACGCAAGATTTGGAAATGCGATAAACGTATCTGCCGGTTCATAAGTTTTATTTGATATCTCTCAGTGAATTTTTCTGCCATAAATGTCCTTCGTTTTTTTTTCTTCTTCCCTTCACATGGCATTAACTGTCCCTTCCATTCTTTTTTTTCTTAACAATAAAAGAGTCCTTCAATACCGTTTGCCGAGAACTTGATATTGTTTTGCCATTTCATGTGCGATTATATTTTTGTTGCGGGGCTGCCAAACTGGTTAAAGTGCTCGGCGGCAGCCATGCTATGCTGGTCGTGGTGGGCGTTATTTGTTTATTGGGGCTCGTAAAAAGTATGTGGCTGTGGGTCAAGTGGCGTTATGGTCACCCAGTAAGGTTTTGAACTGAAGATACTATGTATCCTTGACAAAGGACGTCACCTTGGCTTACCCCTCGTAAGCAAATAATTTGTCTACTAAAAGGACAACAAATATATTACGATTGTTTTCCTTTTTTTTTAGGATTCATGTTTACAATTGAAGTGTCATTTTTGGCTTTTCTTTTGCTCTGTTTTGTTCTTTTGTATCATTATTTTGTGGTCCTTCTTTACTAGGAATCCCCCTACATAAGAGTGCCATCGCTGGCAGGCGACAACTGGCAAAGAAGGTTAACGAAATGCACGCGCCAACAGTTGGAGTCTAGACGGCGCCATGACCAAAAAAAAAGACGGAGAAAATCATTATTTCACCCTCTCCCCCTTCCCAAAGGAGACAACGCAGTAGATACCCAATACTAGTGACGCTGATGCTTGCCTTGGCATAATGTTACTTTGCGTTTGGTAGTTGCTGCTAGCAGGCCTCTTGTCCTCTCCATGGCTCTAGAAGTTTCCTTGGGGGTTGTTGTGTTTTTTCCTCCCTGTTTTTGGCCATATCAGCAAAATTGGTGCTGTCATCAGTTGGTCTGTTGTTTTTGGCAAACATAAAAGTGCGGAAAAATCAATAGTTTCAAATGTTACGAGCTAAACTTGAATTTAAGGAATTTCGACTAGTCGTAAATGCCAGCATAAAAAGGTCCTGACATTATAAATCATGATGGGCTATGGCCAACCCCCCCTTAAGTCAGCAGCTTTACTTGTTGGCCCTAAAATACTGGCAAATAAAGCATATTTTATGCATTCTCCTCAGCATTATTGTTACTGCTCGAGACAAAAAGAAAAGAAAGGAGGGTCATTGTAATGGGGCTAAGCTAAGCATACCGGTGCCAATTTCGTTGCAACCGCATCTACATTAGCATCGTCAACACCATCATCATGATCATAGTCGGCGTCAGCGTCATCATTATCAAGACCATCGTTGTCCTTCTCGTTATGTTCGGTCTCTGGAGTCCATTAGCCAAAAGGTTGCTGGTTGCATAAATCAAATGCAAGTAGAAGAAGCGCCCGGAATACCTGAGTAAAGTACTTAAATTCCTTTTCCCGTACCCTTATTCGAATTCTGTTCAATTTTACATGACCGCTATGCATTCGTGAATGTGTTTGTAGGGTACTTACAGGTTTGGGGTTAATGGCTATGCCGCATAGCTGGTCAGAATATAACTTCTTTTTTTGTTAAATGGGTTATTTATTTTATGGCTAAGACTTTTAAATGGATGCTCAAGTGCAGTGTGATGGAGAGCAAAAAGAGTATGTAAAGATTCTACTTATGATTGCTATTTGGAAACGCTTTGCTAGAAATGGTGGGGAGCAGAAGATCAAATACCTCAAACGCTTTAAGGTTACATTAATAATATTTCTATCTGGGCGATAAAAAGTAACACTTTAAAAAAGTATTTCCTCTCTGAAACAAGTAAAGACAATAGCGTTTTTTACAACAGTCGTTTCAGAAAAACACACTGCTTAAAAGTCTCATATTCGATATGGCAACAAAAATACAGAAATCCTTGTTAGTAGAGACATTTAGAAAAATAAGTAGATATGTTTTTTTAATTGCAATAAATACAAAGCTGCTCGTCTTTAATATTACGAAAGACATAGAACTTCGTGCAAATATTGTAATAATCGGTCAATACACGCAGAGAAAAAATATGGTTACCTCGCCAAATATATGTTCTCCACAATAAATGTACTTTCTTCACAACCATTGTATTGTTTATTGAATTTTATTTTGACAAAAGTATGATTGCCACAATATAAATATAGACTGATTTTTTCAACTGTTAATTAAATTCTCCTATCATTTTGAACTTGATGTATTTTTAAATAATTTTCATAGTTCAAAACTGTTGCTGAATTAACCCAATTGTAAAAAATAATTTTGGGGATCATAGTTTAATTGTGTGTGATCATACTATGTTTATAGGGATCATAATATGGTTGTGGAGATCATAGTATGGTTAAGTGTGAATCAAACTATGCTTGTGGAGATCATAGTATGGTTGAGTGTGAATCAAACTATGCTTGTGGAGTTCATAGTATTCTTGTGAGGTTCATAGTATGGTTGTGATGATCATAGTTTAGTTTAGTTTATTTTATTGAGACTTTTTTCAAAAACAATGAGAGACATATACTAGATCTATGAATAAGAAATTGCTTATGACTATAATGTATTGTCTAAATTACCAATGACGTGCAGCTAACGGCACCAAGCCTTTTCTGTGTATAGAAATATTTTTAATTTGTATGTAGCTCTGATAAGTGTGTTTGCCCTTGCTCCCGAGGCTAAAGTGGCCTTAGGAGTGAAATATCCTAGAATTTAGCTTAAAAGTGAACTTACAACTAGGGGGTGAAGGGGAGGGGTTGATTACAAAAAAGGAGAGGATAGGGAAAACAAAAAAAAAGAAAAATAAGTAGAAAAAATAAGAGATTTAAACAAATGCTGTTCAAGAGCCTTAACAATATTTCAATCATAAAGATGCTATCCTCTATGTGCACCCGGAACCACTTTTTTGTAGAATTCGGGACGAAAAGAAACCGAGGTATCATAATCTGCTCGACTTTCATTTAAAAATCCAATCGGAGATAAATAGCAAACATCTGACCAGCGAATGTCCTTCTGGGCATTGTAAATATCAGTTATAATGGAATTCTCGTGAAGGGAAATCCTTGTAATAAATTTATTAATTATGTCACAAATATATAGACCAATAGGAGTAACATCTGACTCCTTATATATACTCTTATTCGAATATCGCTTGGAGAACGACTCAAAATTTTTACCAATACAATATCTTAATATCTTTCTCTCAAATATCTCAAATTCCTTTATAACTGTCGGGGATACATTAAACCATATTGGGAACCCATATAAAATGACCGGGCGTATACTAGTCTTGTACAGTAATAGTTTCGTCTCTACCGGTAATCTCCTATTCCACAGAATTTTCGAAAAAGATCCCATAATCCTATAGCCCTTCTGGAGAACAGACCTAGCATGTCTATTAAATTTCAAAAGTTTATTGAAGTGAATGCCTAAATATTTCATGTCATTCCTGAAAGGGACTTCCTCGCCATTAATAACAATTCTCAACCGTTTACTCACAGGAACCACAAACCTTCTACACTTGCCTGAGGCGTTTCGAATGCAAATAGCCTCACTCTTGGACGCGTTGATCGTTATACCCCAATAATCATAGAACTCCCTGACAGTGACAAGGCGATCCGCAACTTTCATCAACGCCATATTTGGATCATAATATTGTTGTACCACAACCGTGTACCCAACAACAGCATGATGCTCTTCGATTATTATTATCCCAACCATACTATTTTTCTACTAGTATCGTCAAATCTTTAAGCAGCACTTCTTAGAATATTGAAAAGATGTCGTCTTATTTAAACCCGAGTTCTTTTGAAATCTGTCAAGCCCAAAGGATGACTCTATCAATACTTAGTAGGGACATAAATACTGTTACACACGTTTTATGCTGTAAAATAAAAAGTACTGAATGTTTTTAGAACAAATATTTTTGATATATTTATTGATGTACGTATATTGTATCCAAAAAGAATCTACTTATACGAAATGTCCGCCTTTTGCCTTTACCCCATTGAATAATTGGCCACAGCTCGAACCAAAGCAGTCTTAAGAGATCCAATGTTGGGGTATCTTTTGTGACAATCCTTGTCCTCTAAAACCGTCCACAAATTGTAATCCATTGGGTTCAAATCTGGACTGCCTGAGGACCATTCTTCAGAGGAAATGAATGCTGGCAAATTGTTTCGAAGCCAGGCCTGGCACGTTTTAGCCTTATGGGCCGGCGCAGAATCCTGCTGGAAAGTCCATGGCCATGGCTGATTTTGGAACAGGGAATTGTTAAGAGGCTTCACAACAGCTTCTAAAACGGTTTCTTCGTAAACTTTGGCCGATGTCTTGACTCCTTGTTCGCAGAAATGCAGATTAGTGACCCCATCGTAAGAGACACCCCACCAAACCATGACTGAAGCTGGGTGATGACCCTTTTCTACCCTTGGGATCGGTTCAGATACTTCCTTAGATGACCGCGCATACACTCTATGATTTTGCTTGTTAAATTTTTCCTGAACGGTAAACATTTTTTCATTGGTGAACAAAATGTTTCTGTGCAAGTTATCAGCGTGCTTCGCCAAAAGACGTTTGCATTTTTCAATCCTTTTTTGTTTAAAGCTGCAGTCAATAAATGTACGGGACGTCGTTTGAAGGTCCCAAGTCTTTTTTAATGATTCGACTCATGGACTTTTGAGTGATATTAATCTCACAGGCCATGATTTTCTGTTTTCGGAGCGGATTTCTGTGAATTCTTGATTTAACGGCTATGATGACGCGGTGTTCGAACAGAGCGTGGATGGCCCGACCTGTGGCGGTATTTTACATCTCCAGTCTCCTCAAACAGTTTTATGCATCGGTAGACGAACATGCGGCTAATCCCTAGTGGCCGAAGCGTTTTGAAAATATCGCTTTCTTTCATTTCACACTTGAAAAGCGCCATTACAGCGATACGGTTCTCATTATCTGACCACTCCATGATGAAAGTTCAAACTATTTTAAATACAGACTAACGCTATTGAGGTTAGCTTTCAAAACCCATATGACATTAACGGGGTATGTTCAGTTCTACTATTGAAATGGGTGTGTTCAATGTTGTAACAGTATTTATGTCCCTACTAAGTACACACGCACTGAAAACGCAATGGATAAAGTTGGAACCCAGTGTCAAAATATTCCAACAGGCAATTTAGGACAACTATTTGTCGGTAATTGCTACCCTACTGCATACCGTACAAAGCCAATCAATATAAATGGCAGCATTTTTAAATGAATGTCACATTTCAAAGATCCTAGTACAAACATTCTAATATTTGTCAAATTTAATTAATGTAGCACCAAAAAAGTTATTCAAATTAAATTCCAAAACGTCTATTCAACTTCAAACAAATCCTTCCAATATGTCGTTGGTGTTGTGTGTCACATGATTCAAAGTGTTTGAGTAACCGGTTGTAAAAGCGTTTAAAGGATTTTCTTAAGCAGCGAAGATCTGGTAAAAAAGCTAAACCCGACTATTTATAACCTACACTTCTGGGTAACTTATAATAGGTTTTTGGACTCAATTTATCCTTGTTTTAAAACTAATGCCATATTTGAATTTGTAAGTAAATTTAATAGTTTTTAGTAAAATCGGTTGAACATATATTCAAGAGCAATATCCAAATCTTAACCGATTTTCTTTAATATTATTAACTTCTTTCCTTGATTCAAAAAACTAGTGCGTGCCAAATTGTATCAGTATTGCATGTTATATGTGACTTCTAGTGCTAAAACAATAAACAAATCGGAAGAACATACATACAGGGTGGAGCGTGAAAAAATTGTTTTTTTCCACTGCAGGCTGTGGCGGCACTGTTGGTCGAAGACAGTGGAGAGTACGCATGGCTTATAGTGGCTGACGGGAGATTGTATTCGCCTGCCTTTCAGTTGTCATCATGCATTGGACACGTGACAAGAGGTCACTCTATGTTGAAGCGTATTTTTCAAATGCGCTGTCGATCATTGCAGTGCAGCGTGCTTTTCGTTTACGATTCGCTGTTCCCCTAAGCGGACGTGTTCCTGGACGACAATCAATTGTAAATTGGGTAACTTCATTTAGAACAGTCACGTGTACGAAGGGGTCCTGAGAGAAGGATTGCAACACTACAAAACATCGAGGGAGTTAGAGCAGTAGTACTACAATCTCCAAAACGCTCTGCTCGGAAGCAATCACTTGCTCTTGGCATTTCCAGGCTATTTTCAGCCGGCTCTCGAAGCAATGTAATTAGAGGAGGATGGTGCCACTGCATACTCAGCGAGGGTTACCATGAATTGTCTGAGGCAAATTTTTCGTGGACGGCTTATCTTTTTGAGGGGTGATGCGTTTTTTTTCCTTTGCGGTTATATAGAAACGCAGTGACCGCTGGTCGCTGTTTGGCATGGCAGAAACTACAAAATATAATAGTTTATCGCAACTCTGTTGCGATCACCTTAAACCTATTGAGGTTAGCTTTCAAAACCCATATGACAATAACGGGGTATGTTCAGTTCTACTATTGAAATGGATGTGTTCAATGTTATAACAGTATTTATGTCCCTACTAAGTAAGTTTGATGATGCCTTATGGCAAATTTATTTCTGACCCGCATAATGGTTTGCGGTCCATAGTATAAAAGAATGGAAATAGGAAATGAAATGCAACATAGCAGATAGCTTAAAAAACTATTGCCGGCGGAAAATTGCCAATTAGGAGCAATATATTTTATGTTGCTGCCAAAACTGTTCGCAAAAGCCTAAACGTCAATGTGTTAGTAGATAAAAAGAAACATAAATACCCGCTTTTGAATGGAAACAACCGAAAAGACGTCTAGAAATTGCAAAAAAGTATAAAAAAATATTTTTGTGCTAAAACTGTTGGCAGAAACTTGAAAGCCAGTGGGTTTCGTGCGCAAAACGAAACCTAATAACCCATTTTGAGTGGAAAAAGTAGAAAACGATCTCTCGAATTTGCAAAAATGTACACAAATTTCACTATAGTAAATTAAATGCAAGTAACTTGATTATGTGGGACAAACATCAATCGAATTGGATCAGATGGACAGATAGAATAGTTAAAGAACGAAATTTTTGCCGATTATTAAAATTTGAAGGTGTCTCATTGAAGGCACGGGGTTGTTTTCAGCGAAACCAGCTTGGAGTACTATGCAGAATAACTGCAGACTATATCAACATTCTTGAAGACTAATATTTTCCAAGTTTGGACATTTTCGCCTTGGAACCGGGACAAAATTACATCTCTATGTTCTTATACTAGGATAATTATTTTAAGTATAAGAATACAGCAAAAAAAGGAAAAAAATTAAAATAAAATAAAAACAAGCTCCCCCCTCAGTGCCTGATTTAAGCCCGATCGAACACTTCTGGTCCGTTTTTAAACGGAAGATTTTTGCGTAAAAAATAACCTACCTTAGACTTTGGGAGCGCTTTGTTGAAGCTTGGTTAAATATTGATTCAGTAGTGCTAACTTATCTCGTGAAAAGTATGCCAAGAAAAATTAAAGCAGTTAAGAACACACAAAATACTGAGACCACAAAAGGGCGAAATAGGGTCATACTTGTTCACATTTAAGCCTTTAATTAAAATTTGTAAACACAAAATTAACACTGATTTATTTAAGGTGTTCATAGTTTTGTTTTTAGTAGCAATATTTAAAATTTAGTTTAAATTTTAGGTGACAACGTTCCCACTATTTAAAGTTATAGCGGAGGGAGAGGAATGCATACAGACGCTTGAAGATAGAGAACAACAGGACATTGCAAGAACTAAACTCACATCATTAATAGACGACCACTTGCACAAAAATAAACTCAGTAGGAAAGATAAACAAATAATTGACACAGTGGGACAGACAAGAAAATATCTGAAGGAAAATGATGACATTGGATACTGAGTGCGGATAAAGGAGGGAAAACAGTTGCCATATTTAAAAATGACTACAAAGAGAAAATGACGGTACTACTTAGAGACTTGTGCACCTATAAGAGACTGAAAAGGGATCCAACGTCCACCTTACTCAACAAAAACAACAGATTAGTGGACAAATTATACAACTTGGGAATAATAGACATGAACAGCAAAAACTACTTGACAAATAAGACAACGAATGCCCCCAGAATTTACGGACTCCCAAAGATACACAAAGATGGTACTCCTCTAAGGCCCATATGCTCTTCAATAAACTCCCCTGGATATGGGCTCTGTAAATATTTAGTTGGGATTTTAAAAAACTTGACGAAGGAATCGAAATACAACGTAAGGGATTCCAAGCATTTCAAGAGTAAAATTGACGAAATATGTATTAATGATGATGAGGTTTTAGTTTCTTTTGACGTTATTTCTTTATTTCCAAGCATCCCAGTAAATTTCGCAATTAAGACAATTGAACAGAAATGGGACACTATAAGGGAATTTACAAATATTACAAAGGACCTTTTTTTAGAATTGGTGAAATTTTGCATAAAGGAGACTAGGTATTTTAAATATGATGAAAAGATATACGAGCAGCGAAAAGGGATACTATGGTAATAGCCGACATAGTTGTGGAAGAGCTTCTAGACACCTCACTAGACAAGATGACATACAAACCAAAATTATTAACGAAATATGTGGACGATCTCTTTGGAATTTTTAAGAAAAAAGAAATTAAGAACACTCTGGATGTACTCAACTCATTTAACAGACAAATACAGTTTACAATGGAGATGGAACAGGACGGAAAATTACCATATTTAGATTCAATAGTTTGTCGACAAGGTCAGTTACTAAAATTAGATTGGTACCAAAAACCTACAGCTTCTGGCAGACTTATTAACTTTAGTTCAAAGCATCCTAGACGAGTAATTATTAATACAGCGACTAACTTCATCAATAGAATTTTAGATATTAGCGACATAGAGTTTCACAAACATAATTTAGTAAAAATTAGAACCATTTTAAGGCAAAATGACTTTCCACACAAAACCATCACAGACCTACTAAACAAATGGAAATCAAAATCTAATTCCTCAGCTGTCATCGCAGAACCTGTAACAAAAATATATAAACCAACAACATATATACCGGGTTTTTCAGAAAGGCTTAGCCATTCCAACATTTATAACAAAGACAAATATCAACTTGCACTAAAGACACACAGTACAGTAAACAGTTTATTTAGCAGGACAAAATCTCGAATAAATAACAAAGATAAATCAGACGTTGTATACCAAATAAAGTGCAATGGTGACAAGTCCAACATATGCCAAAAGGTATATGTCGGCACTACTAAAACTAAACTGAAGGCAGAATTTCGTCCCACAAATCTGACCTAAAAGCCGTAAAAAGGCCCATAGAACAAAAGACCGCACTTGCGGCCCACTGTACATTGACTGGACATAAGCCTGACTTTACCGATGTAAAAATTGTAGCGCAAGAGAGAAATTATAGAAGAAGATACACTCTCGAAATGCTTAACATTATTGACGTACCTAATGAGAGGAGAATTAATTACAAAACGGACACAGATGGGATCGCACACATATATAGAAATGTGGTGCATAAGCACAGACGCAAGCTGAAGAGTAACACAAAAATCAGTTGACATCGATAATCAGACGGACGACATTGTTTTGTTAATGTAATTATTTTTCAAATATTGTGTTAATGTTTTGTTTATTAAATGTAATCATGTTTTGTATTTTGTTAGTGACAATGATTGACGAAGTCAATCGAAATATTGGGATAAATAAAAATTAAACAACACATAGAACAACGAGTTTAAATAAATGACCTCAAGCCGAAAAATAATTTTATAAAAAAAAAAAAAAAATAAAAAAAAAAATTATCAAAACTATTTTCTTTGTTATACAGGGTGGCCGCTACCAAAAAAAAATTTAATAACTTTTTTTCTATTTAATGAATCTGGTTAATTTTTTTTATTTTGTAGATTGATTTTTAGATTTAACAAAAATTGATAACTGGGACACTGAAACAAGAATTTGGATTGTCCGCCGCTATAACGTACTGGAGTCCGTAGTTTCGGTGCAAAGAGTGTATAGACGCATGTTTGGCGGCAATCTTCCGAGCAGATGGACCATAATGAGACTTGCTAACAATTTTGCCGAGCATGGGACAGTCAACAACCATCGTTGTCCTTCAGTTCGTACGGAGGAAACAATCGCTGCTGTACCAGCTGACATACAAAACAATCCAAGAGTTTCGACAAGAAGCTTATCTGCTCAAATGGGTATAAGCAGACAGTCATTGCAGTCACTTATGCACAAAGATTTGGTCTTATTCCCATATAAAATTCAAATGGCCAGCAAACTGAATTCAGCAGATTTCCCGATTCGAATTTTGCCAGAAGATGCTTCATCAAATGGCGGTAGAGGGCGGAAACATTTTGAACTGTCTTTTCACGTCTGACGTGGCCCATATCGATTTAAACGGCAACATTAACAAACAAAATTGTCGAATATGGAGTTCTTCCAACCCACAGATTCTCCATGAGACGAAATTGCATCCACTTCGTGTCACAGTGTGGTGTGCAGTTTCAACACGCTGCATTGTCACACCGTTACGGTTACTGGAGACCGTTACTTGAGCATGTTCAGAGAGTTTTTCTATCCAGAATTATGCTGAATGAGAATTTCTTTCAACTCTGTGTGGTTTCAGCAAGATGTCGAAACTCCTCATATAGCCCGGCCTGTTATGACAGAATTGCGATGAAAATTTCCCAATAAGCTGATATCCAGAAACTCCACATTCATTTGGCCCCCCAGGTCGCCTGACCTTATTCCCTTTATTCCCTCAGGTCGCCTGACCTTATTCCCCCTTATTCCCATATAAAATTCAAATGGCCAGCAAACTGAATTCAGCAGACTTCCCGATTCGCTTGGAATTTTGCCAGAAGATGCTTCAAATGGCGGAAGAGGACGGAAACATGTTGAACTGTCTTTTCATGTCTGACGTGGCCCATATCGATTTAAACGGCAACCTAAACAAACAAAATTGTCGAATATGGAGTACTTCCAACCCACAGATACTCCATGAGACGGAATTGCATCCACTTCGTGTCACAGAGTGGTGTGCAGTTTCATCAGGCTGCATTGTCGGACCCAACTTCTTCGAAGAAAACGGCCACACCGTTGCGGTTAATGGAGGCAGTTACTTGAGCACGTTGAGAGAGTTTTTCTATCCAGAATTACACCAAATGAGAATTTCTTTCAACTTTGTGTGGTTTCAGCAAGATGGTGCAACTCCTCACACAGCCCGGCCTGTTATGACAGAATTGGCCTGTATTCCCAGAAAAAAAATCCAGAAACTCCACATTCCGAGGGCCCCCAGATCGCATAACCTTACTGCACCTTACTTTTTCTTATGGGGTTTGTTGCAAACAGGAAGTCTTCGAAGCAAAACCAACAAATTTGAATGAACTAAAGCAGTCAATTCGAGAAACAATTGCGGCTATTCCTGTCTCAACTCTCCAAGTGGTAATGAACCACTTTTTTAATAAGATGTCGCAGATGCATCAACGAGCAGGGCGGGCATTTATATTCCATTATTTTGAAACTACATTCAGTACTTTTTATTTTACAGCATAAAACGTGTGCAACAGTATTTATGTCCCTACTAAGTATTTAAGCAATTTTTAATAAAAATATTGAGCTTTAACGTGAATAAAAGAAAAATTAATTTCAAACACTGAAAAAAAGTTATTTGAGTTTCTTATTTATCAACCACCCAGTATTCTCTCTAAAATGCTTGTTTTGTAAACAATTTCGTCCCCTACTGTATACCACAGATGAACTACCGACAATCAAAGATGCGATATGGTTGAATTACCAGCTCCCAATTAGGCGAAACACTTATTTTTCTTAACTACCCTAGGCGCGTTTTCGCTATATTAGAGAAGATGCGTAGAAAACAGGTGCCATTACGATTCGATTCCTAATCATTTTGACCAAAATACGTTGACAACCTTTACCGTCTATAAAAATAAATCTTGTGAAATTAAATTGCCGGCGTTGTGAAGACATTGCCAACCACATCCTACAACCAATTATGGCAACTAAGAAAACAGCAAAAACCAACCCAAAAACTACTTTTTCGCAACAAACTCCACAATATTGTGATATTCTCCATTAAGCCACGCCACATCCTAGAAGCTTTAGCCTTCCCCTGCTTAATGAAGAACATCCGGAAAATCGCTTCTCTGTTCTATTTCCGAAAGACAATCAAAACAATTTCACAGTATTAAAGACTTGCTGCCATAACAAAATAAATACTTTCCAAGAAGACTTTGGCCAAAAGGACGAGAGCCACGCTCGAACCAACCAACCAAACCGAACGGAACGGAACAATAAGAAATGCTGTTCTCTAAATGTTCAACACGCAATTTTTTGGAAAGTATAAAACTATCAAAACTTTTGTATTTTTTCGGTTACAAAGTATTATTATGTTTCTTTTACTTGTACTTGTATTATTTTTTAAATTCTTTAAAACTTTTTTCTGGTCTCTTTGTGGGTGGCCGCACTGGGGAGGGGTAAGGGTCGGGGAAAGTTGCAAGTATTTCTATGCAGTTGTTATCAACTATTTTTTTCCTGGTGCTACTGTGGTAAAGTTTTTCCAAAATGGTTATTCTGTATTTGATAACTTTGACTTTGCTATGGGTATATGCATATTTAGGGAGCTGCAATTCGTACAGGTAGCAGTCGTTTAATGCGGCAAGGAAAACAGGAATCAATCAATAGCTTGATGGCACCAATCGAAATGTGTTAAAATTATTTTCTTATACAAGTTTAAAAGAAAATTATACCGCCTTTATGGATATTTCTCGTATCTGTTAATCAGGACACGCTTTTGTAGAAGGGGATGTAAAAAACGTAGAAAGTGTCTTGTTAATTTATGCTGGCAGTATGATAAGTAGATCCTATTTTGAATACATTTCTCATTTCCTAACTAATTTTAAGAAACAGATTATTTTTATAAAATTTAAATATAAAAGTGAAACGGACTTTGGGTAGGTTGAAAGAGTAGCTCGCCAGGAGGAAATGGCGTGCTCACACGGAGGCCTTAGAAACCGAACACAACCATGTCGTTATGCTTTGCCGAACAGCCTTTTGTCATGTATTTCATATGGAGTTCAGAGTTCAAATTTTCTTCAAGCCACAGCAGTAAAACTGAAGAGCAGCGAAGGTGATATTTTGCTATCATCAATATACTTTCTGCCTAGACACAATATCAAAAGCCAAGATTACGAGGATTCTTTAAAACACTAGGTGGACGTTCCCTTGTTGGCGGCGACTTCAATGCTAAATTCCCCTGGTGGGGTTCCAGGCTAATAAATCCAAAAGGAAGAGAATTGTATAGGTGCATTACTCAAAAAATTACACTACCCTACTCGTATCTACAGGTTCTCCAACATATTAGCCCAGCGATCCCCGTAAAATTCCTGATTTACTGGACTTTTTTGTGTATTACGGAACACCTTGTAATCGACTGGAAATACGAGGGCGGTTCGGAAACTTCTTAGCCTAGCACAAAAAGCGCGGTATAAACAGAAAAAAGTTAAGTGTTTTGGAGTTTCTGCTATGAACACATGTTAAATTTTGTTTCGATCTGGCAACTCATTCATATAGAAACAGGTGTTCACAAAAGACGCATCCGCGATTTTTTTACAATGGAAACATTAGAAATGCGTGGTGTCATTAAATATTTACATAAAAAAGGTTTATCGGTACAAGAAATTCATAATGATATGGTGAATGTGTTAGGTGAAAGTGCTCCTTCATATGCAACAGTAAAAAATTGGGTTGCTGAATTTAAACATGGCCGTACAAGCATTGAAGATGAACCACGTAGTGGACGTCCAAAAACAGCAACAACAACAGAAATTGTAGAAAAAGTGCATGATATGGTATTAAATGATCGACGAATAAAAGTGCGTGAAATAGCTAATATCATGGGCATCTCAAATGATCGAGTCCATTTAATTTTGCATGAAGAACTACAGATGAAAAAGCTTTCTGCAAGATGGGTGCCGCACTTGTTAACAGTCGACCAAAAACGCAAAAGAATGAACATTTCTCAAACTAGTTTGGATCGTTTTCAGCGAAATAAAATGGATTTTAAGCGTCGTTTCATAACTGTTGATGAGACATGGATCCACCACTATACTCCAGAGACAAAAGAACAATCCAAACAATGGACTGAAGCTGGAGGAAGTGCCCCAAAGAAGGTAAAAACAATTCAATCGGCTGATAAGGTTATGGCAACGGTTTTTTGGGACTTCAAAGGTATTTTATTGATTGACTATCTGCAAAAGGGTAAAACAATAAATTCAGAGTACTATTGCAACCTTTTAGATCAATTAAATGTACAAATTCGAGAAAAACGTCCTGGCTTACAACACAAAAAAATAATTTTTCATCAAGACAAGGCACCAGCGCACAAGAGTGTTTTAACAATGGCTAAAATCAACGAATTAAAGTACGAGTTGCTTGACCACCCACCTTATTCTCCTGATTTAGCTCCCAGTGACTTTTACCTGTTCCCAAATCTAAAAAAATTCCTTGCTGGCAAGCGTTTTGTCCTCAAATGAAGATGCAATTTCAGTTGTAAACCACTATTTTGAAGACCTTGAGGAAAACTATTTTAATCAAGGGATAGAATTGCTAGATAAGCGTTGGACTAAGTGTATTAAAGTTTCAGGAGATTATATTGAAAAATAAAAATATTTTTGAAAAACTAACTATTCTCTATCATTGATAGGCTAAGAACTTTCCGAACCGCCCTCGTATGTTCATAAAATTTGCTTATTATCCTCGGATAGATTGTTAATAAAAGAATGTTAAAAAAACAACCTATCAATAATTCCGTGACTTTTCCAACTTCCCTCGTAGTTATATGAAATGCAACACTGCTCCCATTGAGTACCACCCGTTAATAGACTACTGCCAAATTTTGAGAGAGTTCCGTCATTTAGTTTGTGTTTAACAGCTGTTCAAAACATACAACCTCGTGGATTGTGTTAAAAATGGAAAAAAAGTGAATTGTGAGAGTTCAATTAACATTATTTTTTTGCGAAAAACTTACCTAATCAAACCAAGGAATGGTTTCCATCAATGGAAATTGATTCTGGACCAGTGTCCATGCTGTATTAGCTAGATTTTTGCATAACCATTCGTTCGTGATGCAAATAAACAAAAAATTGTTCACTCAAAATAAAAAAAAAAAAATTAGAGGATATATTGAAGAGTTCTTCTAACGATAACCATGCATTATTATACCGCCTCATTTTCAATTGCAGATATTTAAATATGTACTAATATGTGCGAGTTTGTACTAGAAATATCTTTGAAATGTTATGAAATCTTTTATGAATCCATAAATTTTACATTGCACAAAAAAGGAAAGTTTCTCTACTTTCACACAGACGCATACTCATGCAATTGCGTATTATTACACATACATATACGATTTTTTGTGAGAACAAAGTGTGTGAAGAGATTGCAATCGGTAGAACTGAACTACGATTACTCTACGGCATGCAATATTTGTCCCTGTTTGGACGTGGGTCAAATGGGGAGAATGTCCATTTAAGTTTAGGGCAATTTCTTTCCTCTGTGTTTGACGTGGGTAAGACCTTTGAATTACATTGCACTGATCACTCCTAATTTGTAAAAATAACCCATGTAAAACCATCCAAATCAAATGGGTTGGCTTAAAATCTTCACTCCAACTTAACATTATTAAACTAGAATTTTTTAAATATTCAACAGAAGCATATGTAAAATTATTAACGCCGTTCAACGCTAGACAATCTATAATTTCTGCCCAAAATAAAGTAGACACACACCATAGGGTGTGTATATAACGCGTTACAACCGCAACAGCTACAACAGTATACCTCCACGATAAGGTGTAGTTTACAAAAATCAATACAAAGTCCTCTGCAGATAGAAACACTTTTAAATCTCAATGGTTGAAGAAAGTCAAAACTTTATTCAAATCGAAATATTTTGCAACAGAAATTGAAAGTTTTTCTTTTATTTTGTAGCTGTTCTTTTGGACAAAAAAGAATGATCAATTACAGTTAAACCCAAACTAAGAGTAATCTTGATTATGCTTTTTTTAAGATAAAATTTTAAAGTTTTTCGCAACACAGAAGGGTAAAATGTGATGTGATTTACTTTGAAGGGACGAAATCTTCAAAACTTTAGCGAGTTTTTGGATAATCTAAAGCCAATTTATTTTTCTAACAACGAAGTTAAATTCAATCAAGAATACCAGAGCAAAATGCGTACTTGCAATGATAGTTTGAAGAAGCGGTGACCCATTTAGTGGTTTCCTTTATAATCCTTTATAATATTATTTTGCCAGAGATGGCTCTTTGCCACTTGAAGTCCTAACAGAAATTGAACAGACCAAAATAAATCGCTTTACGCTTGAAAAACGATGGAAATAGAGTGCCCAAAAAACTCGGGGTTCTCTGAAAATTGGCATTTTGGTATTTTTTTTTTAAAACCATGTTTTAAGTAAAAACCTACCGGCATTAACCGACATTCCGGTTTTACTATAGGATTATGGTACTGTGCTCACAACTCCAATGTCTTAGACCTGCTGGAGAGATGTGTAAAAACATCTGGAAGGTCATTCCTAAATACTTAAAGGCCTTGCTTGGGAAATGTGTACAGCAGGGTACGTTTCCACGGGATTGGAAGACTGCCAGGGTCGTAGTCCTCCGGAAGTCGCCAGATAGAGTGCGGAGCAATCCTCGCTCCTATAAGGGTCTTCTACCGGTACTTGACAAACTACTGGAGAGGATTATGTCACCAGACTTCAGGAGAGGTTGAATTAGACTGAATGCGAACGGAAGTTCGGATTCAAGCGAGGTCGGAGTGTAGAGAATGCCTGGTTGCAGGTGAAGGAGAGCGTTAGGTCGTCGTCAGCTAAATACGTGTTAGGGGTGTTTGTTGATTTTAAAGGTGCCTTTGATTATAAGAGCTGAAACAGTGCCCTGGCTCGGCTGAAAGAGGTAGCCTACCTAATTGAACTCTGGTCGATTTATTTTTCTGGCAGACGGGCGTGTGCGGTTGGTGCTTGCGATCAAGTTTGGATTAATGTTGTCCGGGGTCGTCCGCAGAGTTCCATTTGTGGTCCATTTATTTGTCCATTTATTGTTGCGGCCACTCAGTCAAGAGTGCAAGCTTTGTGCCTATTCCGATGACTTACTCATTCTGGTTGGATCTCGGTCTCGTTCTACAATAAAACAGCTGAGCTCCAGGATGATGGGCATAGTTAGTGCTTGGGGTCCACGTGTTGGTGTTGAGGTGGCAAGGGACAAGTTTGTGACAATGTTGCTTAAAGGCATTTAACAGAACCGGCATCCTATTGTTAGGTTGTACGTACAAAACGCCAGTCAAGTACCTGTGCATAACGATGGGAGAAAGAATGAGTTTTCTACCACATCAAGTCTGTTCCGAGAGAAGTTGACCAGCGTGGTGGTGTAGGTACGCCGTATTCTGAGTATATAAATGAGTTTTAGTGGACGTGCGGTGGTTTGATAGTTGCCTGTGCAACTTATGGATCATCGGTTTTGTATGAGAATGTCAGATCGGCTGTCGGGTTTCGCAAGAAACTCTCTTGTCAGAGGGTTGTCTTGTTGGCGTGTCAAGGTAGGCAATGCTGCTAAACAATTGGGCGATAGAGGGGGTGGTGAGTATCACCGAGCGGGATAGCAAAGCGCTTTTGCGTAAGTGTGTCATATCATCCGTGATGTTATTGTGGCGATATATTTGTCGCGAGTAATCCTAATTTTTGGTTCGGCCTCTTTGTTGGTTTCTTGTTGACCGGCCACAGTTCTCTTAATGCATTCTTGCTCAAGAGGGCTCTCAGCCCTAGTCAGTGGGGCACTAGTCAGGGACTGGCTGCATGTTCTGTGCGAATGCCCTCTCTGTGAGGACATACGTGACCTGGAACGACGTCAGTGGAGTGCTCTCCACTAGAAAATGTCAATTTAGAATTAGTCAGTTCGCCTGTCAGGCCTTCTCTAGGCTTCGTGTTATCGTTGAGTGATCTCGTTTCCGCTGTAACGGGCGGTTGGGTTTCTTTTGTCCTTCTGCACCTGTTGCTACCGGTTACATGGGACTAAAACTGGGAGTAACTTTGCTTACGAAACCTGACCGGAGGTTGTCCGGTACCACTGGAAGTAATGGGGTTTTATCAAGACTTACCCTAGTCATTATAGGAACTCGGGCCTTGTTGGGGGGTCGATTGGGCCTAGCCTTAAAACATGTTTGCCGTTTTACGTCGTCGAGCGGAAGAGGTAGAGATAGACCTCGCTCTGATCGGTGAGGAAGCCATGTCCAGCATGGTTTTAGACCGTAACATCTATATGAAGGCACTTTGTGTCTGCATATATACTAATTCACGACCGATGTCTTTAACTTTGGGTGACCAGTTCCGCGAAGTATGGTTCGCAAACTGGTAGTAGCTCGGCTACGAGGTCTGACCGGAGACTAAAATCTGGTACCACGGGTGGTTAGGAGCCCCCAGAACTGTTGTTCTGGCCTGAAGAGCAGAAGCGGACCTTCGGGAAGTATCGTGGTGGCTGTGGTTTAAACACAAATCGGGGGAAGAGCTTCGGCTCGGTGTGCATTGCAACCGGATGTTGCGACCCATAGAACAGCAGAGGTTTTAGATAGGCCTCAGCCCCTTAACAAAAGGGAAACTGTGCCCATTTAACACGCTTCGAATTGGAACCGACGGGATTGGCCTTAAGGGGCACTGGCTTTCGTTTAGTAATAGCTCCTGTGCGATGACACATCATGGTTGAAGCTATCGCAGCGAAAACAATGTAAAACATTTGGACGATGTCTCACAACTTGGTGATCGGTCATACTAATGAAACGCAAAAAAGGTATAAAGTGACCACAACTGGTGGCAAATGTTTTGCAAACATTTTGTTGTGGTAACCATTTGTAAGTGATGATAACTACAACTTTATCAAATCCAAAAAATGGGGTTGTTTAATTATATATTTTTCAGAAAATAAAATAATTCAAATGTTGACCTTAAGCCAAACGATTAACCAAATTTATTTCCAGTAAAAATCATCCATCTTCTTTTCGACTTGTTCCTCGTCATGACCTTCGCTATGAGTATTTTTTGCCTCTGACTAACATTTTTATTTTTTCCGTTACACATGATATCTAAAAATATCTTTTGAAGGTTCGGGTACTTGTGGCAAAGAATCCGTTCTCTGGTGACATCGCATAGAGAAAGGGACTTAAGGGTAAAAAAATCAATTTTCATTTTTTTTTTCTTTTTTTGATGTGGACAACATCTGAGCATCGAATGAGACCGATCCCATGCCCCAAAAGTGTTTCCTTCCAGAGATATGCGCGTTTTAGGAAAGTGAAGTCGACTATTCTAAGCGCAAATAGAAAGGGCGTAATCTTTAAATGGCTCTCCTGAACAAAACTGGTTTTTAACCTTAGGCCCCTTTCTGTTTTGCGCGTCACAGATATAGAACTCACTTGGTGATTGCTTTAACCTTTATATTTTGGTGCTCTGAATTGCAGCCTACACGTATTTTCCTATTTAATCTAGACCCATCCCGGAGTACCATTGATCAGCGATCGCTGATCTGGGATAACTAATGTACAATTTATCCATAAGGACATTTACAGGATACGGTATAATACTTGTTGAAAAAAGGAAAGTTTCCCATTTTTAAAATATTTGTCTAGATTTGTTTTAGAATAGGACCCGAGCGCAAGCATGAGTAGAGGTAAAGTTAAACCGGCCGAACTTATCGTGCTTTGCGTTGCATAGAAAGCAAAAGTTCCTTTTTTAAAATTAGTCTTGCGTGTCTAAAGCTAAAGTGTTGCGTGGCCGGCTATATTATACCCTACACTTTTGGATGTTCCGAAAAGACATCTAAAAATACATTTTTGGCCCACCTTGGACGGGCTATAAATTTACCCAGATTTTAGCTTTAAGATCATTTTTCATGTAATGAGAGAATGTCATTGTTTAAGGTAACATCGGTTGAACATACGAGTATACGTGGGAGCTATATCTTAATCTGAACCGATGTTCTCAAATTTCAACAGCGTCCGCCCATGCCCCAAATAACTTTTCATTAAGATAGGATATACTATATATATATATATATGTCTCTTCTAAAGCTAAAACAAAAAAAAATCGGATAATCATATATGTGGGAGCTATAACTAAATCTGAGCCGATTTTAATAATTTTCAATAGCGTCCTTAGTTGGTACAAACAACTACCGTGGTGCCAAATTTGATCAAGATCGCATGTAAGGTGTGGCTTCTATGACCAAAAACAAAAAATCTGATATGTATGTATAAGTATGTGGGATCTATATCTTTATCTAAACCGATGCTCTCCAATTTCAACAGCGTCCGACATTAGCCCAAATAACTTACTAGTGCTATTAAACATCAACATTGAATATTAGATCTGGCTTCTGGAGCAAAAGCAAAAAAAAACGTATGAACTTATATATGGGAGCCGAACCGATTTCCTTCAATTTCAATAGCGTTCTTCTTTGACACAAAAAAGTTACTCGTGCTCAATTGCATCAAGATTGGATAAAAAATCTTATGAACATACATATACGAGAGCTAACTCTAAATATGAACCGAATTTCTTCTATTTTAGATACGCCCTTCCTTGGTCAAAAAAGTAATGTGAGCCAAATTTCATTATGATTGTCCGTTAAATATGGCAATAATAACAAAAAATTGGATGAACATGTGTGTGGGAGCTATCGACAGTCGACTTCAGAATCGTCCGTCTTCGGTCCAAAAAACTTACTTCTGCAAAATTTCATGAAGATCAGACAACACTGACAACCTGTAGTTTAATTACAAGCTTAAGATATACAGACGGGCAGACAGACATCTTTAAATCGCCGCTAGTGATTCCGAGTCGATCGGTACACTTCAAGTTTGGTCTAGCTCAAATCATTCTGGTAGTTACAAACATTTGCCATTAAACCAACTTATAATATCCTGGTCCAAACAGCGCTGCAGGGTATACAAATCATTTTCTTAAAACGATGTTTTCGATGAGAGAAAAACAATATGCTTGTACATGTGTGTATTTTAACCTCTTAACCCTCTTGTCATCATTATTATCATTTTCATCATCATTATCATCCCGGACACACTCACACATACTCTTGTACTCATTCTTCGTTTAATGTTGTCATAATTTATGAAGTTTGTATCTTTGTTTGTTTATCATTCTCCTTTTGTTAATTTCATATTAAAATTAAAAAGAATTCCATAAATAATATATACATACGCACACACACACACACACTCAGGCTCACACTTTGTTCATTTATGCGAACACAATTTATGGTAGTACTCACAAACACACACACACCCAAGCCCATGCACCAAGAGAAATGGCCACAAACACATCAGCGGACCCACATACAAACATGTACGCACGTACATACATTGTATGCACAAACAGACAGACAGACGGACAGATACAAACTGACAACTCCGACTGCCATAAATCATGTCAGACAATAAGTAATGAAAACTTGTAATGCACAAACACAGCCAGACGCAGAGCATTGCAAGTCTCGTCCTTCTCTTACTCTGGCAAACACATCCACACACACACATATATGTATACAAACAGTTCGATATGCACTGCATTGCAACGTGCAACTACCGAACAATGCAAGTCAAAAACTCATTTCCCAGCACTCACACACACACTCTAGTGCACACATTCTTCCACGTCGACGACAACTTGCGTTCTTTCGTGTACACGTTAGTGAGAGGAAGTGAAAGAAAGAGAGGTTGCGAATGAGTGCTGCTGGTTCTGCAATTGTTGTGTGCATTGACGTAGTGTTGCCGTTTTAGTGCTAAAAGCACTGTTTTCGTTGCTTTCTTAAGACATTTTTTGGTCTTTGCGCTCTTTTAAATTTGGGTATTTTATACTGCTTTTTCTTATAATTAGCAGTGCTATTAGTGGTGGGAAGAAAATATTTTGGAAAAAAGTATCTACTTATATCCTGCGCCTTTCTGTGAAACAGGGTATTATAAGTCAGTTTCATGGCAAATGTCTTTAACGACAAAAAAATATTTGAGCAACATTATAATCATCTGCTGATTTCATTTAACGATGTCTGTCTGTCTGTCTGTCCGCCGTTCGTCCACCGTCCATCTACGAGGGCGGCCGCAAAACTAACTGGCCTGGCACATTTTCTGTTTTAATAGCAACTTTTTTTTTGTTTTTTAAAAGCAATCTTTTATAAGCCATCTGTCAAAATTTCCGAAATATTTAATGATTATTTTCTTTGTTACAGGTGATTGAAGTAAACAAGTTTTATAATTTTTGAAAAATGGAAAATAAAGAGTTTCGTGCTGTAATTAAACACTTTTATATGAAAGGTTATACGCCACAATTAATCAAAGATGAATTGGATTCTGTTCATGGTGATAATGCACCATCATACTCCACCGTGAAGTCCCGGGTTCAACAATTTAAAATGGGTCGTTCAAGTATGGAAGATGAACAACGCTCTGGAAGACCGAAAACTGCTACTACTATTGAAAACATTAGAAAAATATTTAATGAAGTGACTAAAAATAGACGAATAAAGCTCAGAGAACTTGCTGATATTGTTAAAATACACGAAAAACAAGTTTGGAGTAGTTTACATGATGAAATCCACATGAAAAAGCTATCCGCAAGAACGCTGCCGCGTTTGTTGACTTTGCCCCAAAAAATCGTCCGTTGGACCAATTCCGAGGAGCTTTTAGCAATCTGTCAGCGTAATCCAATAGAGTTCTTGCGCCGATTCATAACTGTTGATGAAACATGGATCCATCACTACATCCCAGAATGCAAAGAACAGTCAAAACAATGGATAGAAGCTGGTAAAAGTGGTCCCAAGAAGGCGAAAACTGTCAAGTCAGCAGGAAAAGTAATGGCCACAGTATTTTGGGATGCACGGGGTATAATATTTATTGATTATCTTGAGAAAGGAAAAACTATAAATAGTGAATATTATTGTGCATTATTGGATCGGTTGAGTGAAGAAATCAAGATAAAACGACCGCATTTAGAAAAAAAGTTGTTTTTCATCAAAATAATGCTCCTTCACACACTGCATTTTTAACTCAACAAAAACTGGCCGAATTACGATTTGAAATTGCTCCGCATCCACCATATAGTCCAGATTTAGCTTCTTCTGATCATTTCTTGTTTCCAAATTTAAAAAAAATTCGCGGTCTAATAGCAAGGTTATTGCTGAAACTGAGGCATATTTTGAAGGTCTTGAAAAATCTTATTTTTCGGATGGAATTAAAAAACTTGAAAAACGTTTGATGAAGTGTATTGGAAGTTGGAAGGAGATTATGTTGAAAAATATACAATAATAATTCCAAAAAAAACGGTCCTTTTTATGTTAGGCCAGTTACTTTTGCGGTCGCCCTCGTAAAGCTTGTATTCAAAATACAGGTCCCAATTGTTGTCCGACATTTCATGAAATATGGCAGAAGTAAGTTTTTTTTGACCAAGGACAGAAGCTATAGAGATCGAAGAAATCGGTTCAGATTAAGATATAGCTTGCACCTATATGGTCATCCGGTTTTTATATTTTTAGTTCTAGAAAACACATGTTACATCCAATATTAATGAAATTTGGCACACGTTAGTTTTCCTGGCCAAGGATGGACGTTATTAAAATAAAAGAAAATCGCCTATGCTTTAGATATACGAAGTTATATCAATTATTCCGTGACTTTTCCAACTTCGCTCGTAGTTATATCCAATGCGACACTTCTTCCATCAAGTACTACCTGTTAGTAGACTACTGTCAAATTTTGAGAGAGTTTCGTCATTTTCTTAGTAGGGACATAAATACTGTTACAACATTGAACACACCCATTTCAATAGTAGAACTGAACATACCCCGTTAATGCCATATGGGTTTTGAAATCTAACCTAAATAGCGTTAGTCTGTAACGGGATTTTAAAATTGTTTCAACTTTCATCACGGAGTGGTCAGATAATGAGAACCGTATCGCTGTAATAGTGCTTGTCAAGTGTGAAATGTTAAAAAGCGATATTTTCAAAACGCTCCGGTCACTAGGGATTAGCCGCATGTTCGTCTACCGATGCATAAAACTGTTTGAGGAGACTGGAGATGTAAAAGACCGCCACCGGTCGGGCCGCCCACGCTCTGTTCGAACACCGCATGTCATCAAAGCCGTTAAATCAAGAATTCACAGAAATCCGCTCCGAAAACAGAAAATCATGGCACGTGAGATGAATATCACACAAAAGTCCATGAGTCGAATCATTAAAAAACACTTGGGACTTGGGGCTTTCAAACGACGTACCGGACATTTATTGACTGCAGCTTTAAAAAAAAATAGGATTGAAAAATGCAAACGTCGTCTGTTGGTGAAGCACGCTGATAACTTGCACAGAAAAATTTTGTTCGCCGATGAAAAAATGTTTACCATTCAGGAAAAATTTAACAAGCAAAATGATAGAGTGTATGCGCAGTCATCCAAGGAAGCATCTGAACTGATCCCAAGGGAAAAAAGTCATCACCTAGCTTCAGTCATTGTTTGGTGGGGTGTCTCTTACGAACAAAAAGTCAAAACATCGGCCAAAGTTAACCAAGAAACCGTTTTGGAAGCTGTTGTGAAGCAGCCTCTTAACAATGCCCTGTTCCAAAACCAGCCATGGACTTTCCAGCAGGATTCTGCGCCGGTCCATAAGGCTAAAACGTCCTAGGCCTGGCTTCGAAACAATTTGCCTGCGTTCATTTCCTCTGAAGAATGGCCCTCAGGCAGTCCAGGTGTGAACCCATTGGGTTACAAATTGTGGACGGTTTTAGAGGACAAGGTTTGTCACAGAAGATACCCCAACATTGGATCTCTTAAGACTGCCTTGGTTCAAGCTGTGGCCAATTTTCCAATGGACGAGGTTTGTGCAGCTATTGACGATTGGCCAGTGCGACTTAAGGCGTGTATAAAGGCAAAAGGCGGACATTTCGAATAAGTAGATTCTTTTTGGATACAATATACATCAGTAAATATATTAAAAAATATTTGGTCCTAAAACATTTAGTACTTTTTATTGTACAGCATAAAACGTGTGTAACAGTATTTATGTCCCTACTACTCGTAAGTAGTTTGTGTTTAACAGCTGTTCAAAACATACAACCTCGTGAAGTTTGTTAAAAATGGAAAAAAGTGAATTTCGAGTTCGCATTAAACATTAGTTTTTGCGGAAAACACCGTCAATCAAACCAAGGAAAAGCTTGAAAAATATAATGGGGACTCTGCACCATCGATTACAATGGTAAAATAAATGTTTATTGAGTTTC
The DNA here is from genome assembly GCA_963513945.1 of Hydrotaea diabolus. Classification (NCBI taxonomy): domain Eukaryota; kingdom Metazoa; phylum Arthropoda; class Insecta; order Diptera; family Muscidae; genus Hydrotaea; species Hydrotaea diabolus. The sequence continues at coordinate 125,679,814 of OY740717.1, forward strand.
GTTGTGGCCGCACAAGTACAAATGACGCTGAACGTTCTAGACGGCCAACTGAGGTCAATACACTCGAAAATGTCGAAAAAATCCACGATAGGGTGATGGCCTATCGAAGAGTAAAAGTGCGTGAGATTGTTGATGCCATACGCACTTCATATGGCAGTGTGGTTTCGATTTTACATGATCACTTGGGTTAAAGAAAGCTGTCTGCAAGATGTCTGCCGCGTTTGCTTGCAATTGACCATAAACGTAATCGTGTGACAACTTCAAAGGATTGTTTGGAGTTGTTAAAAGGCAAATCGATTGCGTTTTTGAGGCGTTTTGTAACTGTGGACTAATCATGGATCCATTACAACACTCCGCAAGCAGCAGTCTAAACAATGGGTTTCTCCGGGTAAACCGGCTGAGAAGAAGGCCAAGCTGACTTTGTCGGCCAATAATGGATGGCAACAGTTTTTTAGGATGCTCGCGGGATAATCCACATAGATAACCTTAAAAAGGGAAAACCAATAAATGGCGAATATTTTGCGAACCTATTGGACCAATTTAAAGAGGATTTTTAAATAAAATGACAATATATGTCCAAGAAAAAAGTTCTTTTTTATCAAGATAATGCATGGGTGTACAGTAGAGCGTACCAGGTTACAAGTAAAAAAAAAAAGTTCGCCGTACACCTTCGAATATGAAGTATTATTGAAAGGTAGTTTCAAAAAAAAAATTTTATTTTTTTATGCCGAACGTAGGGGTCGCGCTTTTACATTTTTCTATATAACTTCTGCATTTATAAACGGATTTTAAAGTGTGATACATCGATGTTTTTGTCTCGACGAGGCCGATTTTTTTGTCTTTGAAGTCATTGAGCTCAAGCACCCCGCGCGAGCTTTAATTTTCTGATATTAGAGTGGTACATTAGGGTAGTAGCAACTGAGATATGATGGGTAAGTACCAGAAGGGGGTGCTTGAGCTCAATGACTTCAAAGACAAAAAAATCGGCCTCGTCGAGACAAAAACATCGATGTATCACACTTTAAAATCCGTTTATAAATGCAGAAGTTATATAGAAAAATGTAAAAGCGCGACCCCTACGTTCGGCATAAAAAAATAAAAAAAAATTTTTGAAACTACCTTTCAATAATACTTCATATTCGAAGGTGTACGGCGAACTTTTTTTTTTAGGTACGCCCTAGTGTACAGTCCCAATGGTAAAATTGCATGAATTGGGTTTCGAATTGGTACCTCATCCGCCATATTCTCCAGATTTGGCCCTCAGTGACTTTTTCTAAACCTTAAGAAATGGCTCGCTGAAAAGAGATTCAGCTCCAACGATGAAATTATTAATCAAACAATAGCCTATCTTAGGGATCTGAAAAAATCCTATTTTTTGAAGGGATACAAAAATTGGAAACGCGTTGGACTAAGTGTATTGAGATAAAAGAAGATTATGTTGAAAAATAATTTTTTTCTTCCAAAAAAAACTGTGTTTTATTTGATAAGTCATGGAATTATTGATCGCCCTCCTACAATCTTGAAAAATTTTGCAAGAGTAAATTTGTTAGGTCAAGAAAGAACGCTATTAAAATTGAGGAAAATCTACTCAGATTTAGATATAGCTCCCACACATATATTTGATTTTGATTTTATGTCTAAGCCTTTTAAAGCCGCAAGTTCTATGGGCCAAAGAAGGACGATGTGTAAATCGAAGAAAATAGGTTCAGATATAGCCGATTTTAAGTATGTCAATCTTGATAAAATTATTTACAAGTGAATTCGTTGTGCAAAAGACAGACGCTGTTAAAACTTAAGGAAAATCGGTTCAAATTAAGATATACATTGCTCCCTAATATAGGTTCAACTGATTTTACCGAAAAATTCAGTTTTTTCACAAATTTTAATATGAAATTAGTTTTAACGTCTGGGTTAATTTAGAGCTCGTCCAAGATGGTCCTTAAATTTATTTTCAGTTGGCTTTTCTGAACATCCAGAAGTGCAGGTTATAATAGAGTCGGCCACGCCTTTAAATTTTTTACTAGTATTAAGTAAAGAAAGGTCAGCAAAAAGGAAATTGTTTTGTATGTACGAGGACGACCGCAAAACTTACTGGCCTGGCACATTTTCTGTTTTACTAGCAACTTTTTTTTTGTTTTTCAAAAGCAATCTTTTATAAGCCATCTGTCAAAATTTCCGAAATATTTAATGATTATTTTCTTTGTTACAGGTGATTGAAGTAAACAAGTTTTATAATTTTTGAAAAATGGAAAATTAAGAGTTTCGTGCGGTAATTAAACACTTTTATATGAAAGGTTATACGCCACAATTAATCAAAGATGAATTGGATTCTGTTCATGGTGATAATGCACCATCATACTCCACCGTGATATCCTGGGTTCAACAATTTAAAATGGGTCGTTCAAGTACGGAAGATGAACAACGCTCTGGAAGACCGAAAACTGCTACTACTATTGAAAACATTAGAAAAATATTTAATGAAGTGACTAAAAATAGACGAATAAAGCTCAGAGAACTTGCTGATATTGTTAAAATACACGAAAAACAAGTTGGGAGTATTTTACATGATGAACTCCACATGAAAAAGCTATCCGCAACATGGGTGCCGCGTTTGTGGAATTTGCCCTAAAAAATCGTCCGTTGGACCAATTCCAAGGAGCTTTTAGTGGTTTATCAGCGTAATCCAATAGAGTTCTTGCGCCGATTCATAACTGTTGATGAAACATGGATCCATCACTACATCCCAGAATGCAAAGAACAGTCAGAACAATGGATAGAAGCTGGTAAAAGTGGTCCCAAGAAGGCGAAAACTGTTAAGTCAGCAGGAAAAGTAATGGCCACAGTATTTTGGGATGCAAGGGGTATAATATTTATTGATTATCTTGAGAAAGAAAAAACTATTAATAGTGAATATTATTGTGCATTATTGTATCGGTTGAGTGAAGACATCAAGATAAAACGACCGCATTTAGAAAAAAAAAGTTCTTTTTCATCAAGATAATGCTCCTTTACACACTGCATTTTTAACTCAACAAAAACTGGCCGAATTACGATTTGAAATTGCTCCGCATCCATCATATAGTCCAGATTTAGCTCATTCTGATTATTTCTTGTTCCCAAATTTAAAAAAATTTCTCGGTAGCAAAAATTTTCGTCCAATAGCGATTTTATTACTGAAACTGAGGCATATTTTGAAGGTCTTGAAAAATCTTATTTTTCGGATGGAATAAAAAAACTTGAAAAACGTTTGATGAAGTGTATTTAGTTGGAAGGCGATTATGTTGAAAAATAAATAATAATTCCAAAAAAAACGGTTCTTTTTATATTACGCCAGTTACTTTTGCGGTCGCCCTCGTATGTGGTGCTTTTAAACCTTTATTGGTCGATAACTTATTGTTGTGGTAGCGACAAATTGTGCCGGTTGACAACCCATGACCGCTTAAAAAAACAGTCTTGGGATTGTGGACAAGTTCTGAGCTTTTTAGGAAGCTGTTGGTGCTTTTCGCTCTCCTTAAAAATGGCAACACTGCTTGTGTGTTAAGTGATGTGAGTCCTGTACTTAATACTCATGTAAGCGAAAGTAATGCAAAAATTAACAGGATAACAAAAAACGGAATCATGAAATTTCATTTATTATCATTTTTAATTTTTTGATTTAACCCCTCCGCAAGGATTGGCCAGCCTCTAAATGCTTTTATTACATTTTACGTGTAATTTTTGCTGACAGAACAAACATTTTTTCCACCATCACCGGGGTAAATGAAACAAATGCATTGAAGTGTTGTAATTTCAATGCACTTGGAATGAGATATCATAAATTGATAAACGAAAATTGATTTAATGGACTTTGGATGATGATGAGGGGCATCATGATTGAATCCTGTGAATAATCTTAGAAATATAATCTTGGAAATATCAAAATCTCATACATAATATTTTTCTACTTTAATCTCAGGAATAGATTTTGTAATGTATTAAAATTTCAGGTTTTGCTTCCTATTCGAAAAACATGCTTCAATTGCTATGAAGACTCAAACTGACGGCGCTTGTGATACGAGTATTAAACTCAAATGTGTATTTCACTTTTAACCAGCCCGTGAATTTATCGATAACTTTTAAGCTGAAAATTTATAACGCTGCGAGTAGAAAAATACGCCATTTATCTATACTTATAAGATTGATTTAATTTTAAAGAAATTTTTGTAATTTATTTAAACTCTAACATACAGAAGACTTTTTGCATCTGTCCGAAATGGAAGCCAGATCGAATTAAATAAGTAACATTCATAGCGGCAGGACCCCAAATCAAGAAGGTTCTTCTTAAATCGGGATGGAAATTTTTCTATACTTATAAGATTGATTTAATTTTAAAGAAATTTTTGTAATTTATTTAAACTCTGACATACAGAAGACTTTTTGCATCTGTCCGAAATGGGAGCCAGATCGAATTAATTAAGTGACATTTAAAGCGGCAGGACCCCAAATCAAGAAGGTTCTTCTAAAATCGGGGTGGCATTATAATCCGTATCGGGCCTTCGATGCTAGTGCCCTTTAACTTAGTTCAGTATAATTTTGAATAATAACAACTAAAGATGAAAAAAGTGGTACGTTTTTTGGGCCCTATTGGTCCATTCGTCCGTTCCTAATCTAAGCCAAAACTTTAAATTTACTCTAACCAAATTTTATTTAACTTAAGTACACATAAGTCCATCTTGATTTCAAAACGCCCGATTTGATCATAAGGAACGTTTTTTGGGTCACATGAGCCAAAAAGTCCAGCTACTATGTCCCTTTTTGGAGATATTTATTACGTCTCAACTAACAGTACCCATTTTAGCCCATTGCCCGTCCACAACAAATTATTTTGTGCTAAGCAAATACTCAAAAAACTGTAATTTTTACCAAGGAAACTTTAGTCTCGAAAAATAAAACTAAGGCAGATGTCTTCCATTCAGATTCATAAACAGCGTGTAACCATAAGCCATCTTCAAGCAACATTTAAGGATCTCAGGTTAAATCGTTAAACCGCTATGGGACTTTCAACAGACACACGGACGTACGGACGGACGAACAAGCAGACAGAGAACAGATTCGTTGCCTTAACCGAAGTTATTTGCCAATCGAATGATTGAGGTTTCATGTACCTTGAGTATTCCATTTATACAACCGAATGTTAGTTAGAGCTCTGTAACTTTCAGTAATTGGATCTGTAGTATTGATGCAACATACCAAGTATCCGAGCCTTAAGAAGATAACTTTTGAATCAAAAAATTGATACGTTTTTTTTATTTTTTATACCCACTATTTTTCGACGCCCTAGACACCTTTAATTTCTTCGAAGCGTAAAATCAATGTGATTTTCTGATTTGTGAAGAAACAGGTCAAGGCCTCAAATTAGGTCAAATCGAATCAATCTTGCATTGAAATACCCAGCTTAAAATTAATATGTTGTAGCTTGAATCTAAAAAATTTGTTAAAAATTTAAATTTTTACGATACGTTTCAAGAAATAATCCACCGGGCCCCACCATAATCGAAAAAGATTAAAAATAAAAATTATGTCTCAAACTCATCGATTTCGTTTACATTATTTAGTGCAAGAGAATTTTCATAAGCCCCATTATCAGAGCGACTTGGATATAGATAACGAGACATAAATATCCAAGTCGGTCCATCTAAAGTGTTGTCCGAATTTCATGACATTCGGCTGAAGTAAGTTTTTGGTCAAGAATAGTATGCTATTGAAATTAAGGAAAATCGGCTCCTATTTAGATATAGCTCCCCAATATATGTTCATCCGCAGGCACATCTTACAGCCAATCTTGACTAAAATTAGCACTTGTTAGTTTTTGGGAACAAGTACGGACGTTATAAAAATAAAAGAAAATCGGTTTAGATAAAAAAATATAGTAGTTCTCATACATACTCGTACATGTTCAACCTTTTTTATGTCTTAAGCTCTAAAATTCACGAATGAGTTTTTGCAGCGTTTTGTAACATGGATCCATTACAACACTCCGGAGACCAAGAAGAAGTGTAAGCAATAGGTTTCTCCGGCTCCGAAGAAGGCCAAGCTGACTTTGTCGGCCAATAAGAGATGGCAACACTTTTTGGGATGCACGCGGAATAAACCAGATCGATTAACTTCATAGGGGATAAACAAAAAAGGCGAATATTATGTCAACTTATTGGACCGATTCAGAAAAAAAAGTTAGACGTTACTGTATTGCGCTAAAGGGAAATTATGTTGAAAAATATTTTTTTTGTAAGAATGTATTTTTCTTCGAAAAGTCGCGGAATAATTGATATGCCCTCGTATGTTACAACAACGAACTAAACGGGATTTGCTTACTAAAAACTGTTGTCACTACCAATTATTGGTATTTACGAGGGCGGTTCGGAAAGTTCTTAGCCTATCAATGAAAGAGAATAGTTAGTTTTTCAAAAATATTTTTATCTTTCAATATAATCTCCTAAAACTTCAATACACTTAGTCCAACGCTTATCTAGCAATTCTATCCCTTGATTAAAATAGTTTTCCTCAAGGTCTTCAAAATAGTGGTTTACAACTGTAATTGCATCTTCATTTGAGGTAAAACGCTTGCCGGCAAGGAATTTTTTTAGATTTGGGAACAGTCACTGGGAGCTAAATCAGGAGAATAAGGTGGGTGGTCAAGCAACTCGTACTTTAATTCGTTGATTTTAGCCATTGTTAAAACACTCTTGTGCGCTGGTGCGTTGTCTTGATGAAAAATTATTTTTTGTGTTGTAAGCCAGGACGTTTTTATCGAATTTGTACATTTAATTGATCTAAAAGGTTGCAATCGTACTCTGAATTTATTGTTTTACCCTTTTGCAGATAGTCAATCAATAAAATACCTTTGAAGTCCCAAAAAACCGTTGCCATAACCTTACCAGCCGATTGAATTGTTTTTGCCTTCTTTGGGACACTTCCTCCAGCTTCAGTCCATTGTTTGGATTGTTCTTTTGTCTCTGGAGTATAGTGGTGGATCCATGTCTCATCAACAGTTATGAAACGACGCTTAAAATCCATTTTATTTCGCTGAAAACGATCCAAACAAGCTTGAGAAATGTTCATTCTTATGCGTTTTTGGTCGACTGTTAACAAGTGCGGCACCCATCTTGCAGAAAGCTTTTTCATCTGTAGTTCTTCATGCAAAATTAAATGGACTCGATCATTTGAGATGCCCATGATATTAGCTATTTCACGCACTTTTATTCGTCGATCATTTAATACCATATCATGCACTTTGGCTACAATTTCTGTTGTTGTTGCTGTTTTTGGACGTCCACTACGTGGTTCATCTTCAATGCTTGTACGACCACGTTTAAGTTCAACAACCCAATTTTTTACTGTTGCATATGAAGGAGCACTTTCACCTAACACATTCACCATATCATTATGAATTTCTTGTCCCGATAAACCTTTTTTATGTAAATATTTAATGACACCACGCATTTCTAATTTTACCATTGAAAAAAAATTGCGGATGCGTCTCTTGTGAACACCTGTTTCTATATGAAGGAGTTGCCAGATCGAAACAAAATTTAACATGTGTTCATAGCAGAGATGGAAGTTTCCAAAACACTTAACTTTTTTCTGTTTATACCGCGCTTTTTGTGCTAGGCTAAGAAGTTTCCGAACCGCCCTCGTAAAGTACCAGTGTGAAGTTTTTAGAATGTTTTCGACCTGAAGTTTCCACTAGCATCTAGAGGATGCTTTAAAATTAAACGAGTGTCGGCGAAGTAGCGGCCAATACAAAGCCTATGCAGTGCTCGTTCATAGGCAAAGTCAATGATGATAACCAACATCACCGCACACCATCATATTTTTTAGTATTTAATTTAAATATATAATGAGAGTGTAAAGATCTCCCCGCAATGCTCAGATCCATTGGAGAAAATGAAATTTGCTCACCCTTAAAGAAAAATACCTCGATGCAGAGTGCATTATTTCTCAGGTAAATATTTCCCGTAATAAATCTGATTATATTATTTTATTTTTGTTGAATTTTGTGTAAAATCCTTTAGCGTCTTTTGTTCACACTACAATTCATTCATTACAAACTTCGCCAGTCTTTTTACGCTGTTTTAATGACCATCCAATGATAATAAACTTTGTTTTCGCTATTTTTCGTTATTTTCGCCAGATGAAAAAGAAGAACCCCCCAGCAACAAAAAACGAAAAACGAAACGAACGAGAACTACTTATAAAAGTATGTTGTTCACATAATTTCATTTAATTTTTTCGCCGGAACGCGGAGGGATATGAACAGAAAATAAAAGAAAAAGATGAGTGCCAAGAATCTATACTTTGCCGTAAAAGAATTGTACAGTGACAGAAAAAAGTTAACATTCACAGGATTCAATACGAATTTATTTTAGTAAAACTTTATTTTATATTTTTTACACACAGAGAAAAATTTATTTCGGTCGGTTAGAACTACAAAAATTCCGTAGCAAAAGAAGAATTTCGTTTACAATCACCATATATTAATAATCGTAATGGATCTTGGGTTGGACATACTTCAAGTTGATAAATATGTTCGTCGTATTGTACACATACGAGGGCTGCTATATATACTTCTGGCCTAATATTGAAAATGCAAATATTTATCATCAAAAATGGTTTTATTGCTTTTCAAAGTATTCTCCAGCATGATTTATACACTTTTGCATGCGCTCAAACCAATCGTCTCAGCACTTTTTCCACTCCGATTGAGACAACTCCAAAACATGGTTTTTGAACGCTTCAACAGCATCTTCTGGCGACGAAAATCGCTGACGAAGCATTTTTTTCTTGATGTGCGGAAATAAAAAGAACATTGGGTGCCACGTTAGGGCTGTACGGCGGATGACCCATCAATTCGACGTTTTGGCCGGTCAAAAAGGCGCTGGTTTGAGCCGATGTGTGAGAGCTCGCATTGTCATAGTGCACAATGATTCGTCTTCTCTTGTTCGTGTTTCGAATTTCTCCGAAGACTTCAGCCAAACAAGTCAATTCTGTGTGTACCACACAGAATTGACCGTCCTACGTTGCTCAAGTGGAACAGTCGCCACATGATCAGTTTTGCCGAATAAACAGGCGACCATATGCTTCAAAGTGCTTCTTCCACGAACAACTTTCGTTGGATTTGGCTCGTCTTCAAAGACCCACACTGTCGATTGCAGTTTTTTTTCGGGCTCATACCCATAGATCCATGATTCGTCACCTGTGACGATCTTATAAATGCCTTTTGAAGCACCGCGATCGTATTTTTTTAAAAAATTCTTTGCACCAATCGACACGAGCCTTTTCTTGAGCGATTGTCAAATTGAGCGGGATCCAACGAGAACAAACCCTTTTACTGCCAGGTGTTCAATCAATATCGAATGTATGCTGGTGGAAGAAATGCCCTAGGATGTCTCTATCTCACGACATGTCACATTACCATCTTGCATTATCTGCTCACGCTCGGCATAAATGTTCTCTGGCACAGCGGCCGTTTTTGGACGACCTACACGACCTTCGTCTTTGAGCGAGCTTCGGCCACGATTGAAGTCATTAAACCAGTGTTTCACAGTGCTATAGGATGATGGTTCATTTCCATACAAAGATTTAAGTTCATAGATGCATTATTGTCGTGATAAACCACGTCGAAAGTTGTGAAAAATGATCGCACGAAAATGTTCACGAGTTAATTCCATTTTTTTTGCCAAACTGATTTTTTCATGTCAACAACGTTTATGCTAAAAAATGTCCAACATTCCAATGGAAATGTCAGATGGATCCAGGCAACACTTAGTGCAACTAAAGTTATGTGAATGAAAAACGTAAAAGGTAGTTAGTTGACACAACTGATGGTTGTGGCAACCAATGGTTTCCCATACAATTTGTTGGTACAACCAATTATAAGTGATGATTACGTAAAAGGTAGTTAGTTGCCACAACTGATGGTTGTGGCAACCAATGGTTTCCCAAACAATCTGTTGGTACATTCAATTATAAGTGATGATTACTAACATTTATCATAACCCAAACAACCGGTTTAATAGTATTTTATTTTTAAATAAGCTTTGTGAAATAAAATATCTCCATTTTTACTGACCTTAAGCCAATCGATAAATCCGTTTTTTTTTTGGTAAAAATCTTCCCTTATCCTTTTCGCGTTATCCTCAATTTGACTTTCCCTTTGTTTTAAAGTAATTTCTAGGTATTAACTTTTGTGTGTTTTTGCCTTATTATGGTCCACCGATATTTCAGTTCCAATTACTAAAAATTACAGAACACCAACAAACATTCGGCTGTACTGATAGAGTACTAAAGGTACATGCAACCTACATTATTCGATTGGCAAAATATTTGGTTGTGGCCACGAACCTGTTATCTGTGTTTGGATTTTATTTGGCTTATCTGGCCTAATTGCATTACCAACCGTTTTAGAGAATGACCACTTCCTTATTGCAACCTGTAGTTTAGACAGATTTGATAGAGTCTACGATCAATATTTTGAGGTATTGCAAGTGCCCGCAGAAACAAAGTATGGTTGTGGTAACAATATTCGAAGAGCATCATACTATTGTTGGTTATATGGTTGTGGCACAACAATATTATGATCATCACAACAATAGTATGGTTAACACATAACCATACTATGATCCCCACAACAATATTAAGGTTCTCGCAACAATAGAATTATTTACACACAACCATACTATTCACACTCAACCATACTATGATCCCACAACCATAATATTATTCACACTCAACCATAGTATGATCTTCACAACCATAGTACAACCTACACACAACCATACTACAATCCCCAAAAAATTTTGTGAAGTTGTTATTCAACAACAGAGATTTTTATTAAGTTTTGTAAAAATACATTAAACTCTTAATAATAGGAGTGATTTATTTAAAAGTAATAAAAATTCATTTATTAAAAACATTTCAGTTATACTAATCCGTAGTTTGTTTTGAAAAAAATTAATTTACATATAAAAAGTACTATTATTGCGTAAGATTCGTAAAAATAACATTGTCATATTAAAAAAAAATATCATTTTGCCGGTATGATTGCCGTAATTATATTATTGATAACGTAAAACCCATGAAAACAATACTTTATCCCACCAACCATGTTTATATGGTTGCTACAACCAAGTTTTCATTTCTAAATTTGGCAATAATACTATTGTTACATTTCAACAATATTAATGTTGCCGCAATCATTCTATTGTCAAAATGAAACTCAAAAAACAATACTATGGTTGCGACGACCATACTTTTATTGCAGAGAACATACTATTGTTGGCGTGGCCATATAGTAACCATATATTTTCTCTGCGTGTGGCATGACAAAGTGAATATGCGCTTCATTATATAAAGGAGGATATGAAAAAAATCGTAAGTGCATGTACACTTTTTCCCTTGACTGTTTGTATGCCGGGGTTGTTCATATTTTATATCGGGTTATCTTTACATGCAATTAATTTAATATTTTCAGCGAACTTTTAACAGTTTATTCACGATTTATGCTGCAGATACCAAAAATGGTAGTAACGAAAACTCGCAGGTCATACACGCATACATATACAACTGTATAAGAGCAAACACGAGGGTAGTATGGTTAAAATAATGAAAACATAATAACCGATTTTGCCTGAAAAAAAAACAAAATAAAAACTTAAGTCGGGTTAGGAAGACGTTTTCACAAAAAGTGTACAATTAAAAAGAATCTCTAAACACGGAAAAAAATCAGTTAGAATTTGGTCCACCCTTCAAATATTCGGTTGGACGAACATACTTTCTGTTGCAGTCACCAAAATTCTATGGTATATATGGTTACATGGTTCGACATACCATAGGATGGTAGCTACAATAATAGTACGATACTTACAACCAGAAAATTCGTTATACCAACCGTATCAAGTAACATTATTGGTTACCGAAACTGGTGGTTATGGCAACCAAACAATTATGAATTATAGCCACTAAACATAGTTACAGCACAATTATTGCTTGTGAAACTGCAGACTCCCCTGCTTGTAACTAAAAGTATTTCCAAACGCTTTTGAAAATGTTTTACAACTTTTTTTCTAGAACAAAAATATTTTCTTCTTTTTGATGGCTTACATTGCGAATTTATTATGACATAAGCTCAGAATTCGTTCAGAATTCGGTTTGAAATGTCGTTAAAAACATCAGAATTTAATAAGACGACTTAATGCCAGAATTCTGACCGAAGTCGTTCAGAATTAGTTCAGAATTCGATCCGACAAATCAAAATTTCCTTTCGAATCTCCCAAGACTACAGTTCAGAATTCGGTCAGAAATCGGTTCGAAATGTCTGCAAAAACATCAGAATTCCCTCAGAGAAGTACTTCGGAATTCGTGTCAATCCTCTCATATGTTTTTCGCTACGAACTCGCTAAGAATTCTGATCCGAAATCGGAACATTTTGCCGATTGTCTTACAGAATTCTGACCGAATTCTGAAGGTTTGGTTTGCTGGGATGTTACATTCAAAATAATTCCTTTTAGTACGTTAATACTTGTATAGAGAACACCATCGTATTCGGTAGCAAATTAATATCAGATATAACCCACTTTCAGCTTTATAAATTTACAGTTTATTGATATGTTTCAATTACATACTTACTTTTATACTTAAATACAGTACAAATGTAATACAGGGTGGAGCGCGGAATTTGCTTATTTGGGAATGAAATAAAAAAATTATGAACCTAAAAAAAATTTATTTTACATTTTAATTATATTGAGCAGTAAGGGAATTTTTAAATTACAGGGCTTTAAGTAGTCTGGCAAATGTCGACTTTCACCATCTAAACACTGCTGCATACAGTTTCTAAAGTTATCATGAACTCTAATACGCATATCGACTGGTATTCGGTCAATTTCAGCCTCAATATTGTTAATTAGGACTTCTAAGGTGCTGGGACGGTTGATACACCTTCGACTTCAGGTAGCCCCAAAGGAAATAATAGCATGGGGTAAGTCTGCTAAGCGGGCCAGTTTACATCGCCCCTCTAAGAGATAAGCCGTCCAGGAAACATTTGCCTCAAACGCACTTCAAGGTAACCCTCCCAGTGTGTGCAGTGGCACCGTCCTGTTGGAACCATGTATCCTCTAATTGCATTGCCTCAAGAGCCGGCTAAAAAAAAGTTGGGAAATGCCAAAAGCAAGTCATAGCTTAAGAGCAGAGCGTTTCGGAAATTGCAAGACTGCTGCTCTAACTCTCTTGATGTTTTGTGGTGTTGTAATTCCTCTCTCAGGTCCCCTTCATACACATGAAACATTCCCTGCTGTTCTCAATGATGTTACCCAATTTACAATTAATTGCCGACCAGAAACACGTCCGCGTAAGGGAACAGCGAAGCATAAACGTAAAGCATGCTGCACTGCAATGGTCAAGTGCGCATTTGAAAAATACGCTTCAACACAAAATGACCTCTTCCCACGTGTCCAATGCATGGTGGCAACTGAAAGGCAGATGAATACAAATCTCCCGTCAGCCACTATAAGCCACGCACACTCTTTACTCTCTTTGACCAACAGTGCCGCCACAGTCTGCAGTGCAAAAAAGCAACCTGCCGCGCTCCACCCTGTATATAGGGGGATCAATCTAGAGTTAATTTTTCAATAGGGTTTTCTTTAACAGATTACCCGTGAGTTTTGTTAAACTTTATTTTCTTTTCAGTATTGTTTGCCATTTCATCAGGGAAAGGCTTACACCGCGAAAACCACGGTATGTGACATTAACGCCATACTGGTCGAAATACTTGAACGAGTCATCCAAAATTGGACCCTTAGAATTGACACCTTGAGGCGTAGTTGCGGCCAGCATTTGAAGAAAATTATATTCACAAAATAAATGACATAAAATGTCCTTTCAAATTACCAATAAGTATTCCACACTTGATTTAAATTTTTATATTTTTTTTGTTTTTTTTTCCTTTTAAATTACCAATAAATATTCCACACTTGATTTGAATTTTTATATTTTTTTTGTTCCAAAAAATACCTCTAGATGGATCACCCTATATAAGGGTTTGCCATAGCTTTATAATAAAGCTATGACAAACTGCAGCTTGCCTGAATAAATTCCAGTCGATAGGCCCAATTTTCGACCTCTTTTTGCACCATTTGGTGTCGCATGTCAGCAATAAAACTCCGAATATTCTCTTTCAAGGCGTCAATAGTGTCGGGCTTATCTGCGTAAACAAGAGACATCACATAAACCGGTCACATAAAGCGGTGTTAGATCACACGATCTTGGAGACCACAGGCCCACAGTGCAAGATAATGCGCTCACCAAAAGTTTCCTTCAATAAATTGATTGTTTCTTTGGCTGTATGGCATGTAGCGCCGTTTTGTTGAAACCAAAAGTCGTCCACATCAACATCCTGACTTTTCAGCGTTTCTTATTTACTGTAACATTATGGCCGGCTTAATTTTTAAAAAAATATGGACCAATGATTCCCTCTAACGGCGTTTCAACAATGGCTTGTGGATTTTCATTACTCCAAATGCGATAATTTCTTTACGTACCCATTCAACCAAAAGTGAGCTTTAACGCTGAACAAAATTTTCTTGTAAAAATCAGGTTCGGTAGCCATCACGTTTTGGGTCATTCACCACGATCTTCATACGTTCTTCCGGAGTGAGTCTTTTCATTATAAATAGCAAACCTAATGGAGCATTAATCAGGTGTTAAAAAGTGCAACTCCGAAAAAAGTATGGATAGATTAAAACCACACGTCTCAAAAAACACCCTTTAAGCCATGTCCGTATTTCTGACTGTGGAAGGCAAACTACAGGTCGCATTGTTGAAGCTAGGTGGCTGAAATTATGCTTGAAATTAAATTAAATTATGATTTAAAGGAAGTTATATTTAAAAAATAAATGGCAGAAAATGTCCATTCGAATGAACTATAAAGATTCCACACTTGATTAGATTTTTTTTTTATTTTGAAAAAAGTACCTGTAGATTGATAACCATACAATTGTGGAAAATTAATTTAATTTGAGTATGCAATCATATAATATTGTTCTAAAAACAATGCCATTTACACTTATTTCAAGTCCGAATGTACTAAATTTGGTGAAAAACGTTCTATTCTTGAGTATGCCAAGATATAATGTTGTACTAAAAACAATGTCAATTGTACTTATTTTAGATTAAATTTACGACATCTGATGAAAAACTTACTGAATTCAGTATGAAATCATATAATATTGAACTAAAAACAAGACATTTATACTTTTACTAGACCAAATAACAAACTCTTCTCTACGAAAAAGTAGAACTAAAATTGAGTAAAGATATACAGAGTGCCGAATTTTCACAGTTTTACTTGAGTTTAGTACATTTCCTTTTTAGTGACTAACTTATAACACTTACTTATAGTATTAACTGACTTATAATACCTGCCTCCTTAGAAACATATTGCAAATGTGCTTCGAATCGAGTTTTCATTTATAAACTGCAATTCTTGCTTCATTTTTAAATTCCGGCAAGTGCGAACACATCTACGAACAAGGTGTTTGTATGTAAACACATAAATGTAGTTTGGAGATATACCGATGTAGCCCTGTGTACATATACCACCCTTCACCCGCCGAACCCCGCAGATTATCAGTTTCATTCGTTGCATTCATTGCTGGCAGTAGTTTTTATTTTCGACGGGCAGCACGTTCATCACGTTTTCACGATAACACGCTTATGATTTCATACATTCAATTACATCAAAAGATATTTATGGACCGACCGACCAATGAATGTATGACGGCATAATGGCCTCTGTACCTGCAAATGATCCCATGCCGTTGTTACTACTTCACCGTTGCGATTTCTGGGCATCTCCACGCCCTGTGGATTTTAAACAAATGCAGCATTTGTGGCATTAGTTTCATTAGTGGAAAACATTTATATTTCCATGGCCACGTATTTGTAAGCCTTCGCTGGGAAAGATTTCAAAATCATAAAACGAGTTTTTTTGTAGCTTTCGCTAAACTGGCAAATATTGAAACGCCAAAGGGACTGTTGATGAATTTTAGCAAGAGGTTTTCTCAAAGTTCAATGCTCGACAGGCAAAGCTGAAGCACTAACGATTATTTGATGGTTCTTCAAAAGGCAGAGAATGCGAGAACGATTCAAAATTATGAACGTTTTTTTTTTAAAATGCGAAATTTAGCATATTTAAAAAATAGGAACAATCGTAAGGATTGCTATTTATAGTTCGGATCCGGCAATAAAAACACAATTATTTATCATCGGAAATAGTTCTATTGTTTTTCAAAATATTCTCCTTTAAGATCAAAACACTTTTGCATGCGCACAAACCAATTTTCGAAGCACTTTTTCCACTCCGATGGAGACACCTCCAAAACATGATTTTTGAACGCGTCAACAGCTGCTTCGGGCGATGAAAAACGTTGACCACGCATTTCTTGATGCTAGGGAATAAGATGAAGTCATTGGGTGCCAAGTCAGGGCTGTTCGAAGGATCACCGATCAATTCGACGTTTTGGCCGATCAAAAAGGCGCTGGTTTGAGCTGATGTGTGAGAGCTCGCATTGTCATGGTGCACAATGATTCGTCTTCTCTTGTTCGTTTTTCGAATTTCTCCGAAGACTTCAGGCAAACAAATTGTGGCGTACCACTCAGAATTGACCTCCTTCGTTGCTCAAGCGGAACAGTCGCCACTTGACTAGTTTTGCCGAAGAAACTGGCGACCATTTGCTTCCACGAACAACTTTCGTTGGACTTGGCTAGTATTCGAAGACCCACACGGTCGATTGCTGTTTTGTTTGGGGTTCATATTCATAGATCCATGATTCGTCACCTGTGACAATGTTATACACTGGCTTTGAGCTACCGCAGTTATACATTTTCAACATCTCTCACGAGCCCTTTTTTAACATTCGTCAAATTATGTGGGATCCAACAAGAACAAATTTGTTTCACGGCCAAATGAACGTGCAATATCTTTTTGATGCTTGTCATAATAACGCCCAAGGATGCCTCAGTCTCACGGTATGTCACATGTCGGTCTTGCTTAATCTGTTCACGCTCAGCATCGATGGTTTCTGGCAAAGTGACCGAAGTTGGACGCCCTTCACAAATTCCATCCTGAAGCGAACGGCGTCCGAGACTAAACTCTTGGTACCAGCGATTAACAGTGGCTTTTGATGGTGCTTCATCGCCAAAAGTCGAAACAAGCTGATAACCCACGCCGAAAATCGTAAAAACATATCGCACTTAAATGTTCACGGGATTTTTTGACTGAGAAAATATCAAAGTTTCAAATGGAAGTTCCAGTTTGCATCTGGAAACACTAGTATTGTCAGGACCCGAAATATAAATAGCAACCCTTGTATACACGCAGAAAAAAAGTATGGTTGTGGTGACAATATTCGAAGAGGATAATACTATTGTTGGGTTTATGGTTGTGGTACCACAATATTATGATTCTCACAACAATAGTATGATTCAAATACAACCATACTATGATCCTCACAACAATAGTATGATTAACACATAGCCATACTATGATCCCCACAACCATAGTATGATCCCCACAACCATACTATACAGTATGATTCACCACAACCATAGTATGATCCTCACAACCATAGTATGTTTCATATACAACCATAGTATGATCCTCACAACCATACTATGAATCACACGCAACCATGTTATGAACCCTACAACCATAGAATTATTAAAATTTTTCAAAAATACATTAAAATCAAAATAATAGGAAGTGAGTTATTTCACAGTAGAAAAAAATAAGTTTAAATAAACGTAAGCGTTTTTATTAAAAATATTTTAGTTAAACAAAGCCAAAGCAGCTCGTTTAAAAAAAATTAATTTCGATTAAAAAGTACTATTATTGCATTAGATCCATACCAATAACATTTGTTCTTAAACGCATATTTAAATGAAGAAAAATTACAATCATACAGTATGATTGCCGTAATCATATTTTTGTTAACATAAAACGCAAAACACAATACTTTTGTAGAACCAACCATATTTATATTGTTGCTATAACCATATTTTCATTTTTAAATTCAGCAATAATACTATTGTTACACTTCAACAATATTAATATTGCAGCAATTATACTATTGTCAAAAATAAATTCAGTTAACAATGCTATGGTTGCGACGAACATACTTTTATTGCGGATAACATATTATTATTGCCGTAACCATGTAGTAACCATGTTTTTTCTCTGCGTGTACTCTCATATAATGTAGCACAGGTACATTCTAAGTTTGGGATTGTTTTTGGTACCCAAGTATCCACGGTCTAAGAAGGCCGATTTTTGGGCCCATATGAGCCGGTTAAAATCGCAAATTCCTTTAAATCTATTATATATAGGGTGATCCATCTGGAGGTATTTTTTCAGAACTAAAAAAAATATAAATATTCAAAACAAGTGTGGAATCTCTATTGGTAATTTGAAAGGACATTTTATGGCATTTATTTTTTGAAAATAATTTCCTTCAACTGTATGCAACTATATTATGGAAATAAGCGCTCGGTCAGCATAGGGAAGATCCGCTGTTTTCGACCAAAATTTTGTTCAAAGATGAGGCCCATTTCTGGCTCAACGGCAAAGTCAAAAAACAAAATTGCCGCATTTAAGCTGAAGAGCAACAAGAAGAGGTTCAAGATGTGCCATTTTATCCAGACAAAACCACGGTTTGGTGCGGTTTATAAGCTGGTGGAATCATCGGTGCACATTTTTTCAAAAATGATGATGGCCGGAACGTAACCGTGAATGGTGCTCGCTATCGCGCCATGTTAACGATATTTATGCCACCTGAAATTGAAGCCCGTAATCTTGGGGACACTTGGTTTCAACAGGACGGTGCCACTTGCCTTACAGGTGCTCAAACAATGTATCTATTGAGAGGTCATTTCGAAAAGCAGCTAATTTCACGTTTTGGACAGGTGAGTTGGCCGCCTAGATCGAGTGATATCACACCTTAAGACATTTTTCTTTGGGGTTACGTAAAGTCCAAAGTCTATGCTGAAAACCAGCTACGATTCAGGTTTTGGAAGCCAACATTACACGTGTCATTAAAGCCATACCGTTCGAAATGCTCGAACGAGTCATCCAAAATTGGACCCTCGGAATGAAAACCCTAAGGCATAGTTGCGACCAACATTTAAGAAGAGCGCAATTTTTAAATTTTAAATAAAACACAGATATTTAAGAAAAAATCGTGAAACTTTATTATATCGTAAAGTAGACAGAATGAGGTTATGTATGGAACAATATATCGTGGAGATGGCCGCCGCGGCTTTGCTGGCATGCACGCGATCTTTTAATGAAATTTTCAATGACCGTTTCGCATGAATGCTGCGGTATTTCATTAATGCAGCGTCCAATTTCGTCTTTTAAGGCTTGAGTCGTCGTCGGCTTATTCGCGTAAACCATCGACTTCAAAAAACCCCAAAGAAAAAAATCTAATGGTGTTAAATCGCACGATCTAGACGGCCAATTCTGATCTCCAAAACGCGAAATAACACGACCGGGAAATGACTGATGCAGCAATTGAATTGTTTCTCTGGCTGTATGACATGTGGCGCCGTCTTGTTGGAACCACATGCCCTCCACATTAATTTCTTCAATTCTAGGCAAGAAAAAACTGGTTATCATTTCACGATACCAAACACCATTGACTGTTTGCGCTTGACCTGCCTCATTTTCATAAAAAAAGGTCCAATGATTCCTCCAGCCCAAAAACCACACCACACAGTGACACGTTGAGGATGCATTTGCTTCTCGTGAATCACTCGAGGATTTTCCGCACCCCAATGGGACAATTCTGCCTATTGACGAAGCCATCAAGATGAAAATGGGCCTCGTCACTGAAGATGATTTTATCGGCAAAATCGGCATTTTCATGTTGTCTCTCCAATACCCAATTAACGAACTCCCTTCGCTGTCCATGGTCAGCTGGCTTCAGTTCCTGAGTCAATTGAATTTTGTATGCATGAAGATGCAAATCTTTCGTCAAAATTCGCTGCAAAGTGGATTTGGAGACACCAATTTGCTGAGCTCGGTGTCGAATTGAGGTGGATGGAGTTTGAGCGACATCATCACGTACAGCTGCGACATTTTCGGTCGATCGACCTGGTCGTTGGCGCGTTGTTGTCTTTACATCACTAACAGACCCAGTTTCGGCAAATTTATCCATTAATCTCTTTACAGTTGACTCTTTTGGAGCATTATTGTGACCCCAAATTGATCGCAATTTGCGAACTGTAGCCGCAAAACTTTCACCATTTTGGTAAAACAATTTCACAATGAGAATGCGTTGTTCATTCGTGTAGCGCTCCATTTTTACTAACCTCGTACCTTCTACTAACAAACAATAACAATTGTTCAAATGTCAAACAATGACACTTCGAATGTTGCCAGATTTAAAAATTGCGTTCTTCTTGGGACACCCTTTATATTCAAAAGAAATGCCATAAAATGTCCTTTCAAATTACCAATAAAAACTCCACACTTGATTTTAATTTTTAATTTTTTTTGGGTGATCCATCACCTTATATATTATATATTTTGATACGTGAAGAGAATTTACCGTCCATGGACCACGCCCATAGATCGAAACCTTTTAATCGAAAATTTGTTTGTCTTATTCAGATTCATTAGAAAATTCCACTGTCTGTCAGTACGAATATGTCCCTATTACTTATTTTTCGGTGCCCTAGAGACCATATAGTAAAATAACTGGAAGTTAGGGTCCCATAAGGCCTATAAAGGCCGGTTCAAGTCCCAAATTCCTCGAAATCCTCAATATAAGTCAATATATGAATTTACAAGAAAATTTCACTGTTTTTGGATATCCATATGAGCCAGCCGCGGCGGCCACTTGTCGTAACATTTGCGTTTTATTTCTTCTTTTAAACCACACGCTTAAAAAAATACCCTTTACAACGGTGCATTGCCATGATAGCAATTTTTCAAAGAGGGCGTGGCAACGTTTTCCGCAGAAGCTTCTGCTAAACTACAGCCACCTAGCTTTATTAGTGCAAGCTCTAGTTAGATTTCCACAGACAGACAGATGGACAGAAGGACATGGCTAGATCATTTTAGATTATATATATGTGACAGCGCATAGAGAAAGGGGCCTAAGGGTAAGAAAAATCGATTTTCATTTTTTTTCTTTTTTTGATGTGGACAACATCTGAGCATCGAATGAGACCGATCCCATGCCCCAAAAGTGTTCCCTCCCAGAGATATGCGCGTTTTATGAAAGTGAAGTCGACGATTCTTAGCGCAAATAGAAAGGGACCTAATCTTTAAAATGACTCTCCTATACAAAACTGGATTTTAACCTTAGGTCCCTTTCTATTTTGCGCGTCACATATACTTTATGGGTTCTTGGGCAAGTATTTCAAGGGGTTGCAAATAGAATGACAATGTTAAGATACCCTTTTCTATCCTATGATGGAGGGTAGATAAATGGAGGCTGGGAGTAAGAACCTTTTTGGAAAAGAATGAAGAAAGAATGTTTATTGACTACTCTAAGAAACCATTGTGCATTTTGAAGCTCGTTGGATAAAAAATAATGGAATTTATGAATCAAGTAGCTGTGAAAGATAAATAATCGTTCTTATAAGTTATACTTTATTTTGTTTACATTATATAAAGTATAAAAAGAAAATAATAACAATAACAATCACCATCAATTGAACATCCCAAGTATTAAATTGCATTAAAGTCTTATAAAAACAAGGTTAGCCTGCCTTTTCATATCCTAATCTTAAGTACATCTACTCATAGGCACATAAAACAAAGTGAAGTCTCCCAGCCTTCATTCCATCTAGTATACGATAGCTATTCCATACAGCCAGAAAACGCCATTAACAACTTCATCACCATTCAAGTTTCAATATTTGGTCCATGCATTTGGCAAAAATTCCCCAACCGCGTGTTCATCACTGTCCCAACGGTGGCCATGTTCTCCTAAAGATCACATCGCTGTCATCAAAGTCATCATCAAGGCCAGATAGTAGGACAACAACTGGGCCCTGTTGTTACTAACGGCAAGTGCATAATGCAACCATAAAGAGAGCAATTCCATTCATGAAATTATATTAACAGGACGACCAAAGGAACTTCCGCCAGGATGAATACCATCAGTCAGCGGCACACCATCGATGGGCACCGGCACAAAGACAGCGAAATGCAATTACATTTTTGGCGAAAATCATGAATCAAGTCGAAACGGGAATTCCCAGAAATTCTAATTGAAGTTTTAGTTAATAATTGCATGGAACACAGGAAAACAACGAGTTCCTAATTAAGATTTCGCATTACGATCCAGCGAACGACAGGTATATGCTCAGGCGAGATAAGATGAGCGCAATAAGTGACTTGACCAAAAAATGCATGGGCACAGTGTTTTAAGTCGGATTTATTTTCCGAAGCTTTCTAGCAGACTAAAATAAAAGCTGCGATAAAAAATGTTTCTAAATTTTTGGAGACATCCTAAGTGTTTTCTTAGATCACTAATGGCATCTTCACAATCTAGATGTCACAGAAGAAAATT
The DNA here is from genome assembly GCA_963513945.1 of Hydrotaea diabolus. NCBI lineage: Eukaryota > Metazoa > Arthropoda > Insecta > Diptera > Muscidae > Hydrotaea > Hydrotaea diabolus. The sequence goes on from OY740717.1 coordinate 125,702,427, forward strand.
CTCTCTTGCATTCCAACTCGCATACATATTGAAATAGCATGGCAAAAGTCCCTATGAAGCGTTCAAAGCCAACCTGAAGCTTGTAATTAAAATATTGTTCCTCCTACTTGTCCAAACCAAAAAAAGAAGAAACGTTACTGTAACTGAAAAAGGAGCTATTGAGAAAATATATGTGACGCGCAAAATAGAAAGGAACGTAAGGTTAAAAACCAGTTTTGTTCAGGAGAGCCATTTTATAGATTAGGTCCCTTTCTATTTGCGCTTAAAATCGTCGACTTCACTTTCATAAAACGCGCATATCTCTGGGAGGGCATGGGATCGGTCTCATTCGATGCTCAGATGTTGTCCACATCAAAAAAAAAAAAAATGAAAATTGATTGTGTTACCCTTAGGTCCCTTTCTCTATGCGCTGTCACATATTCAGGTAATGCCTCAAATCCCATATAAGCGTACTTTCTAAGTAAACTTAGTCCAGAGTAGCCCATGGTTTGATTAGATGCAAAGGCTTTTCCCACTCTCAAAACCGGCGGCACTGGAAGCCACATACGAGGGTTGCTATATATATTTCAAATTGATGGGTCATCCTGGCCTAGGCAACACTAATTATTGCCTGGCGCCATCTGACATTTCCATTGGAAAGTTTAATATTTTTTAGCATAAACGTACTCAGAACGTTTTGATGTACGACCATCAAGTCACTGATGTTCACAGTGACTTGAAAAAATCAATTTGGCAAAAAAAAAATGGAATTAACTCGTGAACATTTTCGTGTGATCATTTTTCATGACTTTCGACGTGGTTTATCACGACAAGAGTGCATCGATGAACTTAAATCTTTGCATGGCGATGAAGCACCATCCTACAGCACTGTTGAAAACTGGTTTAATGAATTCAATCGTGGCCGACCCTAGCTCAAAGACAAAGTTCGTGAAGGTCGTCCAAAAACCGCCGTTGTGCCACAGAACATTGATGACGTGCGTGAACAGATAATGCAAGATCGTCAAGTGACATGCCGTGAGATAGAGGCATCCTTGGGAGTTTCTCCCACCAGCATACATTCGATATTCCATGAACACTTGGCCGTAAAAAGGTTTCTTCTCGTTGGATCCCGCACAATTTAACAATCGCTCAAAAAGGGCTCGTATCGATTCGTGCAAAAAAATTTAAAAAAAAAAACGATCGTGGTGCTTCAAAAGCCGTTTATAAGATCGTCACAGGTGACGAATCATGGATCTATGCGTATGAGCCCGAACCAAAACAGCAATCGACCATGTGGGTCTTCGAAGACGAGCCAAATCTAACGAAAGTTGTTCGTGGAAGAAGCACTTCGAAGCAAATGGTCGTCTGTTTGGTGTCTTAATCGGAGTGGAAAAAGTTCTTCGACAATCGGTTTGAGCGCATGCAAAAGTGTATAAATTATGCTGGAGAATACTTCGAAAAACAATAAACCATTTTTGATGATAAATAAACGCATTTTCGTTATTAGGCCAGAAATATATATAGCAGTGATAACTTTTGGCGATAAACCTTTTTTGTGCGCTTAGACTATTCGCATTACCTAAAGACCCCATCCAGCACGAAGTATTGAAAACATAGTGGCAGTAGCTGAGAGTGTACGTGAAAGGAAATGACACCTTGGCCTGTCGTATAGCACAACTTAAAGCATTTTGCGGAAGAATCTTGGTTTAAAAGAGTACAAAATACAGCTCGTGCAGGAACTGAAGTCTAACGAAGTTCCTGAGGGTTGTCGCTTTAGTGTTTCGGCTCCTCAAAAGCTCGAAGAAGAATTGTTCAGTGATGAGGGCTTTTTCTGACTCACGGCATCTTCAATAAACAAAATTGCCGCATTTGGGCTAAAGAGCAAGCAGAAAAGTTTCGAGAGGTGCCCATATACCCAGAGAAACCCACGGTTTGGTGCGGTTTATGGGCTGGTGGAATCATCGGTTCATATTTTTTCCAAAAATTATGATGGCCGGAACGTCCGTCAATGGTGCGATATCGACCATGATATCGACCTTTATGCTACCTGAAATTGAAGCCCGTAATCTTGACGACACTTGGTTTCAACAGGACGGTGCCACTTGCCATACAGCTGCTCAAACAATGGATCTATTGAGAGGTCATTTCGAAAAGCAGCTAATTTTTTAGTTTTAGACAGGTGAGTTGGCAGCCTAGATCGAGTGATATCACACCTTTAGACATTTTTCTTTAGGGTTACGTAAAGTCCAACGTCTATGCCGACAAACCAGCTACGATATAGGTTTAGGAAGCCAACATTATGCTTGTCATTAACTTCCTCATAATGGATACAATGAGGCGTAGTTAAGGTCAACATTTAAAGGAAATTATATTCAAATAATTAATGGCATAAAATGTCCTTTCGAATGAACAAATAAAGAGTCCACTCCAAAAATATCTTTAGAACCGTAATCCACGATGAAGGGTATATAACTTGCATGGCCGAACTTTTTTTGTCCACTTGTTTATATTCCAATCCTGTGAAGCTGTTGTATATCGCGTGATCGATATTCAAGAGCTTTACAGGATTGGAATATTAACAAGTGGACAAAAAAAGTTCGGCCATGCAAGTTATATACCCTTCATCATGGATTACGGTTCAATATGTGTGTAGTAGTGGGCGTAGCACCGGCCTATTTTCTATCAGGGTCTGACTATTTTCATACCAACATCATACTTATATATACGAACAACAAGCGTCGTTGTGGTATAAGTCCTCGAAATATAGACATTCAAAATTCAGGTTTGCTTAGGCGGGGCCACGACCTTTTGTCCAATTTTAGCACATGCCAACATCATATATTTTAAATATTATAGTTATAATATTATCTTTAATAGTTCATGAGATATTGTGTTTTTTTGTTAAGGGTTGAGTGGGCGGTGCCACAACCCCTTGTCGAATTTTTGCATACGACAATTGCCTAGTCATTGATTTCATTTACAACGGTCACTCTCTTAGTTAGGCCTTAAATGCGATTTTTAAAAAGGGGTGTGGCACCGCCCGCTGTCAACTTCTAATGTTCCAAATATCATTGTCATAACTCGATTAGTTGCTTTTATGTTCAGGATTGTTGAATTTACCAGAGCTTGACCCAGTTCTTGTGAGGAAGAAATGTATCTCTTGACCGATCTGGCCTATTTTTCAATGTCAACCATTTCAGTCCACCAACACATGTTTCTGCAAAATTGTATACACATAGCTTTAATAGTGCGAGCTGCAGTTTGCTTTTCACAGGCAGACAGATGAACATGGCTAGATCTTGTTAGAATTACAACGATTTAAAAAATATGTAACTTATGGGCTCTTCAAGCAGTTTTCGAGGTGTTGCAAACAATATGACAAAGTGAATGCACCCTCTATCCTCTGATGGAGGCTGTAAAAATATTATCTCTTGAAGATTTTATTTTTTTTTTGAATGAAACGAATTTTCAATAAAAAAAGATACAAAATTATCAGATCCAATGATTTTAAACGGACCAAAGGTTAGGGTCATTTTTATCAGACAAATTTAACATCAAAAATATGGAGTATTTAGTCAGATGATCATACTTGCATATACACCAATACCCCGGTTTGCGTCGCTAATTGGGACCGGACAAACGCGACGCAAAACCAAAAACGACGCAAACTGAATCTCGTTTTTTCCAAACGTTTGTATGGATTTTCATTTAATTGGTTCCGAGATTCCATAATTTTGGGGCTAAAAAAATTTGATTTTTCAGAAAAAAAAAACAAATTTTTTTTCGAAAAATAGCTTTTATTAAAAATAAAAATATAACAGTTCATGAGAAAAACGTAAAAAAAAACATAACAAAAGTAGATTGAAATTAAGATAAGGAATTCATAGTATAAAATCAAAGTCTACATCGATGTGTTAATTTTAAAATCTGAGCTTGAGTCATCTGAATCGATTATCATTTCTACGGTTGGATTTGTCGATTTTGCTGATCTTTTTATGAAATTATCTAAAGTTTATTGGATTTTAATAGCCTTTTTTCCAAATAGATTTCCTTATAACAATTGATAGCATCGGTCACAACTCTAGAAAGTTTTAAACTGCGATCTTCAACCGGGTCATTGTTTTCAAAAATATCCTTTGCTTGCGATATCAACTGCATCGCTTCAGAAATTTTAGCTGCAGTGAGTCTTTTTTCATATGATGCTATGGTTGCGACGAACATACTTTTATTGCGGATAACATTTTATTATTGCCGTGACCATGTAGTAACCATGTTTTTTCTCTGCGTGTATTATTACTACGCAATATAAGCGAATTACATGCACTGGTAGACAAGTTATATGGGTTTTAATCTGCTCGTAAACAGGGTCATTTATGTAAGAGGCACCAAAAATGGCGTGGCTACGAATCCAATTAATTACCACCAAGTTTACCTTATAACTTTTTTCTGAAGCATTGATTTTTACTGAGATCGTGAAAATAGTAATAAAGATATTTCAAGAATACCAAAAGTGGGCGTTATAGTACATTTGTGTAGAAGGGGTGGGACAATATGGTAATATGCAGTTTTGGAAAAAAAATAGAGACATGCTAAATTTATAATCGATTGGTAGCTCCCTGCGAGAATTGTCGAGAGAACAAGCCGCATAGTCTTGAATGGTAAGGATCGTCATATCGCCCCCACACCTTTACGCCCCCTTTTTGAGGCATAATGGTACAAGCCAGATTAATTTTTCTTATGACTGAGCAAATTGTTCGCTGATTATCCAAAGAATTTCTCCAACCCCATAACTTTCTTTATTATGGTTGAAAGTCCACGATAAAACCGGTGTATATTTCCGAGGCTCAATAATGTCAATTCTTATTCCGTTTAAATCCACTGTCCATTGAATAGATAGTTTTTCCTAAAAAAAAAAAAAAACTAATGGGTATCTCTGGAACTTTCAACAGAAGTACTCATGTAGAGTGAAGACCAGCCATAAGCATGGGCCATGCAACGCAGTCCTTGCCTTATGGCTGCAATGGACCATTCAGCATACGCATCCTTTTTGAAAAAGGCACAAACGCACACATACACTCAGTCACTCACTCAGATCTGAGGGATGCACGCCGGCCACAATGCATGCATAGCTAATTGAGGGACCGTGTTGTTTTTAAGTTCGACATATTGACCCCATTTCGAGCAACAGTGGCAGTAGCGGTAGCAGCAGCAACAGCAAGCAACAATAATATCAAAGGTAACATTAGCAACAGCTAGAGCAGCAACTATTCCGACGAGGACATGCCATCCACCCACAATGGATGCGAAAACAATAATATTTCAGAACGAAATACTCAAAGGCTTCGAGAGTAGGTGGTACAATTTGTATCATGTACAATGCATTAAGTCCTACATGCATACATATGTAAACCACAATATTTCATGAACGCTAAGGATGTCATACGCCGGTGGTATGATAAGATTGGAAAAAGGATATGATGCGGAAAAAAGAAACATACACAAAAAAACTGGGCTTGAAATAAATCTATATTAAACAGGAGTGTCTCTATAAAAATAAATAAAGATCAGCTTAAATTGTTTAGGACCATAAAGGTAAAAACCCCGATGTAGAACATACTGTCTGGGACAAATTTTTTCCTGAATTTATAGTCAAAGAAACAAGTAGACAATTCGTAAGTTCAGCTGCTTATGAGCTTTTATACTCTTCACCATAAATTACGTTCCAGTATGGCATTGGCAGTACTCGTACTTGGGCATATGGTTTTTGATACTGTGGCCCATTGATCATGGCCTTGAATAATGATTAATGCCAGTAGAACCGGACCCGAAATTTACACAAATCTTTAGAGTAAGTGCATATAAAAAATAGTACGGAAAATCCACAGATTCTGAGTCTTATTTCTCGGCGCCCTTAGGACGTCAGGTCCATGGCTCGAACCATTGTATAGGGTCATCCATCTAGAGGTATTAATTCCGAACAAAAAATATATAAAAATTCAACTTTAGTGTGGAATCTTTATTGGTAATTTGAAAGGACATTTTAAGGCATTCAGTTTTTGAATATAACTTCCCTCAAATGTTGGCCGCATCTACGTCTCAGTGTTTCCATTCCTTTTTTATATATCCTTTATTTGAATTATTGAATCTGCTACAAAGAAGCCTAACAATAAGTATACGAATCTTGAGTATAATTCAATAATGAATCCTAGTATGGAATTCTTGTAATGTGGATCTCTTGGCAGGAATTTAAATTAATTTGGTCAAAATAGTATATCACTGGTATGGATCACATGTCTGAGAATTTCAAACCTGGTTTGGCTTAAACCTCGTGATGGGTTTCCATTCTGAAGGTCCAATTTTGGATGACTCGTTCGAGCACTTCGACCGGTATGGCTTTAATGTCACGCGTAATGTTGGCTTCCAAAACCTGAATCGCAGCTGGTTTGTCAGCATAGACTTTGGACTTTACGTACCCAAAAGAAAAACGTCTAAAGGTGTGATATCACTAGATCTAGGCGGCCAACTCACCTGTCCAAAACGTGAAATTAGCTGCTTTTCGATATGACCTCTCAATAGATCCATTGTTTGTGCAGCTGTATGGCAAGTGGTACCGTGCTGTTGAAACCAAGTATCGTCAAGATTACGGGCTTCAATTTGAGGAAGCATAAAGATCGAAATCATGGCGCGATAGCGAGCACCAAACACGTTTACGTTCCGGCCATCATTTTTTTGAAAAAATATGCACCGATGATTCCACCAGCTTATAAACCGCACCAAACCGTGGTTTTCTCTGGGTATAATGGCACCTCTTGAACCTATTTTTGTTGAATGGCACCTCTTGAACCTATTTTTGTTGCTCATCAGCCCAAATGCGGCAATTTTGTTTATTGACTTTGCCGTTGAGCCAGAAATGGGCCACATCACTGAAAAAACAGCGGATCTTCCCGTTTCTCACCGAACGCTTATTTCCATAATACAGTTGCCAACATTTAAAGGTAATTATTTTCAAAAAATAAATGCCATGAAATGTTCTTTCAAATTACCAATAAAGATTCCACACTTGATTTGAATTTTTATATTTTTTTGTTCTGAAAAAATACCTCTAGATGTTTCACCCTTTATGAAAACTTGCACCGATATGGTCCAATTTTTACTAAGCTTGTTTATAGGTCTTCTAAGATAGGTCTTCTCGTATTGAGAACTATACTAAATTTAAGAAAGATCAGATGTCAACTGTGACTTGTGGAGTGGCAGGACCTTTCACGGAAGCTATAAAGAAACAAGAACCAATCTGGTCCAGTTTTACCAGAGTTAATTATTGACCCCAAGTAACACACCATATGAGCACAATGGAATTTCATTTTAGAGTGGCAGGGAAATTTATGTGGAAGGTATATGCAAAAATGAACCAATTATTTATTATTTATTATTTATTACTTATTATTTATTATTTATTATTTATTATTTATTATTTATTATTTATTATTTATTATTTATTATTTATTATTTATTATTTATTATTTATTATTTATTATTTATTATTTATTATTTATTATTTATTATTTATTATTTATTATTTATTATTTATTATTTATTATTTATTATTTATTATTTATTATTTATTATTTATTATTTATTATTTATTATTTATTATTTATTATTTATTATTTATTATTTATTATTTATTATTTATTATTTATTATTTATTATTTATTATTTATTATTTATTATTTATTATTTATTATTTATTATTTATTATTTATTATTTATTATTTATTATTTATTATTTATTATTTATTATTTATTATTTATTATTTATTATTTATTATTTATTATTTATTATTTATTATTTATTATTTATTATTTATTATTTATTATTTATTATTTATTATTTATTATTTATTATTTATTATTTATTATTTATTATTTATTATTTATTATTTATTATTTATTATTTATTATTTATTATTTATTATTTATTATTTATTATTTATTATTTATTATTTATTATTTATTATTTATTATTTATTATTTATTATTTATTATTTATTATTTATTATTTATTATTTATTATTTATTATTTATTATTTATTATTTATTATTTATTATTTATTATTTATTATTTATTATTTATTATTTATTATTTATTATTTATTATTTATTATTTATTATTTATTATTTATTATTTATTATTTATTATTTATTATTTATTATTTATTATTTATTATTTATTATTTATTATTTATTATTTATTATTTATTATTTATTATTTATTATTTATTATTTATTATTTATTATTTATTATTTATTATTTATTATTTATTATTTATTATTTATTATTTATTATTTATTATTTATTATTTATTATTTATTATTTATTATTTATTATTTATTATTTATTATTTATTATTTATTATTTATTATTTATTATTTATTATTTATTATTTATTATTTATTATTTATTATTTATTATTTATTATTTATTATTTATTATTTATTATTTATTATTTATTATTTATTATTTATTATTTATTATTTATTATTTATTATTTATTATTTATTATTTATTATTTATTATTTATTATTTATTATTTATTATTTATTATTTATTATTTATTATTTATTATTTATTATTTATTATTTATTATTTATTATTTATTATTTATTATTTATTATTTATTATTTATTATTTATTATTTATTATTTATTATTTATTATTTATTATTTATTATTTATTATTTATTATTTATTATTTATTATTTATTATTTATTATTTATTATTTATTATTTATTATTTATTATTTATTATTTATTATTTATTATTTATTATTTATTATTTATTATTTATTATTTATTATTTATTATTTATTATTTATTATTTATTATTTATTATTTATTATTTATTATTTATTATTTATTATTTATTATTTATTATTTATTATTTATTATTTATTATTTATTATTTATTATTTATTATTTATTATTTATTATTTATTATTTATTATTTATTATTTATTATTTATTATTTATTATTTATTATTTATTATTTATTATTTATTATTTATTATTTATTATTTATTATTTATTATTTATTATTTATTATTTTTATTATTTATTATTTATTATTTATTATTTATTATTTATTATTTATTATTTATTATTTATTATTTATTATTTATTATTTATTATTTATTATTTATTATTTATTATTTATTATTTATTATTTATTATTTATTATTTATTATTTATTATTTATTATTTATTATTTATTATTTATTATTTATTATTTATTATTTATTATTTATTATTTATTATTTATTATTTATTATTTATTATTTATTATTTATTATTTATTATTTATTATTTATTATTTATTATTTATTATTTATTATTTATTATTTATTATTTATTATTTATTATTTATTATTTATTATTTATTATTTATTATTTGTTTATTGTTAAATAACTATTACAACTGGATAAAATCTTATAATTGGCTGTACTAGAATATGTGACAACGCATAGAGAAAGGGGCCTAAGGGTAAAAAAAAATCAATGTTCACCTTTTTTTGATGTGGACAACATCTGAGCATCGAATGAGACCGATCCCATGCCCCAAAAGTGTTCCCTCCCAGAGATATGCGCGTTTTATGAAAGTGATGGTACACCAAAGATATTTAAATCTTTAAAATGGCTCTCCTGAACAAAACTGGTTTTTACCCTTAGGTCCCTTTCTATTTTGCGCGTCACATATGGACTTTGTCTGACAAAGCGAAAACATGGACCTATGTACTGGCCGCCAGTATTTCCCACCCACACATCTCACTGAATTCATACCACCCTCGTTGATCACGTTGCTAATAAAAACAGAGCCACACCATAAAACATATTTATAGTGAAAGATAAACAAGGTTCAATTCTACGGATTCACCAGCCCGTACACATGTATGAGAGAGCATATTGTTTGTAGAATCATTTGTGCCGACAACACCTCGAACCAGCGATACCACCGCCACCACCGTCGCCAGCACCACCATGACCCTACATCATCGTGCTGTGTGTGATAAACCAACAATAATGGAATATGAATACCTGCACTTATTCACATTAGCAAAGGAGGGAAAAAACAATATTTTTCAATCCAGTACCCAAAGTCTGAAGTCCATACAGTGGGATAAAAGAGGGACAAGGATTTGGTATTCTTTAATACTTCTTCGACAATAGTCGACAGCTTGGTGAAAAGCAGGTTGATATTTTGGGGGCAGCAACATTTTCCAAATCAGGAGCATGAACTTATTTTTGTCTGTTTAGAATGTATTTTAAACGCTTTGTAGTTGTGCAGTTGTGGGCCTTCGCAGTTTCATGTCCAGTTTGGATAGAATAAAATTAGGGTTTTTCATCGGCAGTTTTTGACCTCGTAAATGCTGCAGACCTCTAGAGTAAAAATTGGCTCTAACTACGATTGTCTTGCTTAGAAGACAACGTCGCAATTCTTTTGGGGGCAGACCGCAAAATCCACTCTGAAGAATGTTCTCTGTTGCATTGGACCTGTCGCTCTACGGGGCTTACCCCAGGGGCTAAAACGTAACCCCAGAAAAATCCTCTTTAAGAGGAAGACGAAAACTTCAAAGTTTAAGAACCTCGCTTTCAAGGAAGAGTAATCAAGCTGAATGGTAAAGTTAAATACCTTGTGGTAATTTTTGATCAGAAACTGTTATGGAAAAACTACACAGATAACAGAGCGGAAAAAGCTCATAGATGCTGGTCAATGTGCAGAAGATCAATCGTGTCTAAATGGGGCCTCAGGCCAAAGATGACACACTGGCTCTATACAAACGCAGTAAGGCCAATTATAACATACTTTAGTTTGGTAGACTTCAATGACTAAAAGTGCAACAGAGTTGGATAAGGTGCAGCGAGCCAGCTGTCTGGCTATCAGCGGGGCAAGCTGCACAACTTCTACTACGAGGATTGCTAGATATATTTCTGGCCTAGGCAACACTAGGTGCTGCATGGCGCCATCTGACATTTCCAATGAAAAGTTTGACATTTTTTAGCATAAACGTACTCAGAACGTTTTGAAGTACGACCATCATTTGTTTGTTTACAGTGACTTGAAAAATTTAATTTGGGAATTAACTCGTGATCAGTTTCTTGCGATCATTTTTCACAACTTTCGACGAGGATTATCACGCCAAGAGTGCATCGATTAGCTTAAACTTTTGAACGGCACCATCCTATAGCACTGTGAAAAACTGGTTTAATGCATTCAATCGTGGTCGACGCTCGCTCAAAGACGAAGGTCGTGAAGGTCGTCCAAAAGCGGTCGTTGTGCCAGAGAACATTCATGCCGTGAGTGAACTAATAATGCAAGATCGCCATGTGACATACCGTGAGAGAGACGCGTCCTTGGTCATTTCTTCCACCAGCATACATTCGATATTCCATAAACACCAGGCCGTAAAAAAGGTTTGTTCTCGTTCGATCCCGCAGAATTTGACAATCACTAAAAAAGATGCTAGTGTCGATTGGTGCAAAGAAATTTTGAAAAAACACGATCGCGGTGCTTCAAAAGCCGTTTTTAAGATCGTCACAGGTGACGAATCATGGATCTATGCATATGAGCCCGAAACAAAACAACAATCGACCATGTGGGTCTTCGCAGACGAGCCAAATCCAACGAAAGTTGTTCGTGGTTCGATGCAAATGGTCGTCTTTTTCTTCGGCAAAACTGGTCATGTGACGACTGTTCCGCTTGAGCAACGTAGGACGGTCAATTCTGAGTCATACACCACAATTTGTTTGCCTAAAGTCTTTGGAGAAATTCGTAAAAAGGACCTAAAGAAGACGAATCATTGTGCTTCATGACAATGCGAGCTCTCACAAATCGGTTCAAACCAGCGCCTTTTTGAGCGGCCAAAACGTCGAATTGATGGGTCATCCTCCCTACAGCCCTGACTTGGCACCCAAGGACTTCCTTTTTCCCGCACATCAAGCAAAAAATGCGTGGTCAACGGTATTCGTCGCCAGAAGATGCTGTGGAAGCGTTCAAAAACCATGTTTTGGAGGTGCCTTAATCGGAGTGGAAAAAGTGCTTCGACAATTGGTTTGAGCGCATGCAAAAGTGAATTGATCTCAAAGACACGTGCAGACCATCTCAGCTAAAATATTGATGGCAATAGGCTAATGGATTACAGGAGAACGCAAATCTGACCACCAAAACATCCTGGAAACATTAACGCGCCTTACAATATCAAACCGAGTTACTGGCCGAATTCCGGAAAGGACTAGTTTCATATCCCGCAGAAATCTCCAAGAGAGAGTCTTGGTCAGATGAGACCTTTGTATCAAATAAAAACAGGCATCTATTGTTATAGCGTCGGCTCGAAATGGGACAAAAAAATTTGGTGCTGGGTTTTATACTCTGTATAAAACCTCTTATCGAAAAAAATTTCCGACTGTCGGATCCCAAGACAGTGTTCCGAGCAGAAATTAAGGCCATCATTCCGTGATACAATACATACAATACGTACAATAATTCAACACAAATAACATTAACGTACACAGAGAAAAAATCAGTGGGAAATAGGTCCGAATTACAAAAATTTGGTTGGATAAAGCGCATTTCTGTCGAATTAACCAACATTCCATAGTATTGATGGTAACATAGTTCGAGATATCATATGACGGTTGCTACAACCATATAACGGCATTCACAGCCAAAAACAAAGTTATACAAAGCAAAATTCAGTTTAACTATTGATTGCGACAACTGGCAGTAATGGCAATCAACCAATTATGATGTAAATGTTACTTTAATACCAATTATTGGTGGTGACAACAGATTAGTTCATTGTAGTGACCAAACCCTGCTTAGTTGGCTGTTGTAGCATCATAGTGGTTATTCCAACATCAACAAATAAACCCTATAATATTTAATCGGTTCCAGTTTACGGCGAAAACATAAACATATCGTAGGCGGTTAAAGATTACATTTTCAAAAAGTTCTTATGACCAACAATCTACAACAACAACCAATACATAGTACAAATTCAGTTCCAATAATCATCTAATTCAGTTAGGATTACCAATACTTGTTTCCATTAACGGACAGCGTCAATTCCCTCTACTGAAAATTGCAGTCTACCCAACCAACATCGGGTTGCAATGATGGAATACAGGAATAGTTCTTGCAACCGCCAACATTCGGTTGGCATAACATTCGTTTGTGGCAACAAATAAGTTCTGCGTGCAATGATGGAATACATGAATAGCTCTTGCAACCACCAACATTCGGTTGGCATAAAATTCGTTTGTGGCAACAAATAAGTTCTGTGTGCGCGACAATTTTAATATCTCACAGACAGCCAACCAGCGATCAAGGCACTGTCCTCAACGACGCTTCTGTAATGTAAAGAGGAAAGAGCCGATTTAGAACAAAATGGCACCTTGGATTTTATGGGTCCCTGGACATTCTAACATAGACGGCAACGAAAAAGCTGATGAACTTGCAAAGAAAGAGTCAGCTAGACAAGATGTTGACATAGGCAATGTAATTCCCCTTAAAGCAATAAGAGCTGGAATCAAATCGTGGGCCCAGGTCGCTCACAAAACGCTGTGGAACGGCGCAGTGGGAGGCAAAATTACCACTTAGGAAAGATCCTGTTGAAAAGAGTACAAAATAGCTATTAATTGTTAGAAAAACTGAATTAAGCCAGGCACTCTAAATGGTGAGGCACATATATTTCGCTTTGGAAAAGTGTGATCAAACATGTGTGAGGCATGCTTGGAGGACACCGAAACGATTGAGCACTTTCTCTGTAAATACCCAGTTTTCGCGAGATCGAGACTACAATAGCTTTTGGTCAGTGTGATAAACCTAAAGCACATAAAGGGGATGTTTTGGAGGAGGATCAAAAGTTTCGTGGACAACACAAAACGCCCATCAACATAAAATACAGGGTGGCACAAGAATCGTGATACAAAAACAGAACGCAATAACTATTTTTCTACGTGAGCAGTCGGCTAATTCTTTATATTATTTGGAAACTTAGTATTTATATTTCTTTAAATGAATGCTTAGGATACTGACAAAAGGATTTGGATAGTGCAGCGGTACCATGTTTTGCAGTCCTGCGTTTCAGTCCATAGGGAATTTAGGCAGGAGTTCGGCGGAACATCTCCGAGTAGATAGACCCATTTTGAGGCAGGTAAACATGTTTGACGAAGCTGGAAGCATTGCACGAAGACCGTACCATCCCTATGTTCGAGTTCAAGGCTGCATCGCAGCTGTAGCATCATCAATTTAGGCAAATCCAAACGTTTCGACTCGAAATTTATCGGCAAAAATTATTAAAATGGCCGAAAAAGACAACATCCTGATAAATTGATTAATGAGAATTGATCTAATGAGGCCCGTTTTGATCTAAAAGCATTTTGGTCTAAAATCAAGTGAATCCAATCCACAAATCGTCCATGAGACTGAACTAAGCCCAGAACGAGTTACTGTGTGGTGCGCAGTTTCATCAAGTTGCATTGTGGGCACAAAACTGTGTACCAGAGACTGTCAATGAGGATCGTAATTAAAAATGTTAAACAATTTTTTTTACTCAAAACAGCGCCGAAAATGTATCCGATTCAACAGCATTTGGTTCCAGTTGGATGATGCAACTGCACATATAGCCAGTCCGGTTATGGCAGAGCTCCAACGAAAATTCCAAAAAAATAATATCCTGAAATTCCACTTTCCGCTGGCCCCAAGGTCACCGGACCTGACTGCACCAGACTGGTTTTTATGGGGTTATACCAAGCAAGAGGTATACAAAATGAAACCAAGGAATTTGACTGAATTGATGTAGTCCATTAAAGCAACCAACCTTCATGCATCAAAGAATAATTTTCTGATCAGGTAAATTGAATTTTCTATACATTAAAAAAATAAATGAAATACGTTGATTAAAAAAAAAATATTTGAATTTCTTATTGTAGAACAATTAGTGCGCCACCTTGTACTAGAAAAGGGGTAACTAAGCCTAGTTGAAATTGACACAAACACATCGATGTATCACACTTAAAGATCCGAATATAAATGCAGAAGATACAACGAAAAATGTACAAGAGCGACCACTACGTTTGGCCAAAATTCGAAACTGTTTTGCAAAAATTCTCTATATTCGGCGAACTTTTTTTTAGGTTCTGTCTAGTGCTGAGGTAGATTGTCTTAAATTAAAAAAAAAATACCCTAGCGCTATGCCAAGAACCATATCCTCCGCTTCAGTTATGGCATTGTCCTACTGTAAAAGTTTACAACACAGCAAAGAAAAAAGTCCCTGTGAAGGACTCATCGCCCACGGTTTCACACAAACACAATTTACGCGTTTGCACTTCCATTTCATTGTATCGAATTCGCTTTTTGCCTGCATTGTTCCTCGTGTCTTTCATGGATGCCTTTCATATCCTTCAAAGGAGTAAAACGACAGCCAAGAGAGTGTATGGTGGGGGTGGGGAGAAGACAAATTTCCCATAAGTTGGCAGTCGTATTCTTTAGCATGTTCGCAGGATCTAAAGGTATGCAAGGGGTCCTTTCGTCCGTCCGCCCGCCCGTATGAATGAATATGCACACATGTATGCACACATGTATGCGTGTGTGTGTGTGTTATGTATGTGTGGGGTTTATCTGGCCGTGCATGTGTTGGTGAACTCATAAGTATCCTTTATGTTGGGGGGATTTTTTATGTGTGTTTTCGGTGCGTTGCGTTGCTTGCCTTGTCATTTCTTTTCACTTCAGTTTCAGCTTCAGTTCAGATGGATGTACTCGTGCTTTGCACTTCATAATGAGCGATAAGCGAAGTGTGCCAAATACCGAACATTAAATGTCAGTGTGCACAATTTAAAGGGCATATAAAATTTTTTGACAGCTTTTCTTTCAACTCCCAACCCCACCCCTACACAACAACAAATAAATTTGCTTCAACACATATACACACATTGCGGGGGAACTGAAAGGGATTATTTGCGGGGGAAAAGCTTTATGGAATGTCAAGAACTTATCACACAAGTCACATATTTTGCCCGACTTAGCGGCTGTTTTATGTGTGATGATGGGAGAACTCCTGTACAGGTACTCAAAATATCTTCCAATAATTCCTTACCTTTTTTGTGTCTACCTTAAACTTCTTAGAGGAATCGCTTACCTGGAATGAGAAGAATGAAAAATATTTATCAGCAAAGAGTTGTAGAAAGTATTTTGCGTAGAAGGTATGAAAGTTATTACCGAAAAGTATTTCTAAAAGGGTGCAGAAAAAAGAATTTTAGCTGGTAGAATTTGGTTTTCTATTGCAAAAGGACAGATTTCCTTCATTGACCTTAGAAAAGTGGAAATCAACTCTTTTTAAACTTTACGGACATAAAAAGAGAAATCATATTTTAATCGGATTGAACTACATAAATTCGATTGAACCATAGAACATTTTTATCAGAGACCTAATAAGGTGTGGTGTACACATATATTATTATGCGTCGTTTGAGTGTCCAACGCCGAAAACGACATAATGCATTTTAGGTCCAATCCCGACAGTAGTTTTCTCAAAAATAGTTCAAACCCGACATGTCGGTTTACCCGAATATTAGCTGTCGGGTTTTTCGGGCAATATCTTTTTTTATGTAAAAGCCAAGGAAACAGGGTATTATACGTTCCTCAGCGGCAAAATTTGCAAGGACTTTTCCTAAGAAGATCTTCAATATGACTTCTTATATTAACTCAAATACTCATTCGTAAACTCCTTCCAAAATTTGGCATTTAAGAAGGCCTTCTTTGCAAATGAAAAATGATACCTTACACATTCTCATGTCGCTTCTCTTAGAAATCCAGCTAGAAAGCCTTGTTGTAAACCCTTTTCTCATTCGTTCACAGGCCCACGAAGCGAGATAATATGCTCACCAAAAATGTCCTTCAATAAATTGATTGTATCGTTGGCTGTATGGCATGTAGCGCCATCTTTTTGGGACCAAAGGTCGGCCTTATCAACATCCTTCAATTCAGACACGAAACAGTCATTAATCACACGCAGAAAAAAAATATGGTTACTATATGGTCACGGCAACAATAGTATGTTCTCTTTAAGGAAAGGATGGTTGTCGCAACCTTAGTATTGTTTTTTGAATTTAATTTTGACAATAGTACGATTGCGGCAATATTAATATTGTTAAAATGTAACAAAAGCATTGTTGCCAAATTAAAAAATGAAAATATGGTTGCAGCAACAATATAAATATGGTTGGTGGGACAAAAGTATTGTTTCATGGGTTTTATGTTACCGAAAACATGATTACGGCAATCATACAGGCAAAATCGTCATTTATTTTTAATTTGACAATGTTATTTCTACGAATCTTACGCAATAATAGTAGTAAAACAAACTACGGATTAGTATACCTGCAATATTTTTAATAAATGAATTGTTTCTACTGTTAAATAAATCACTTCCTTTATAAAGAGTTTTATGTATTTTTACATAACTTATTGAATAAAAATAACTATTGTTGAATAACAACTTAACCCAATCTTTACAAAAAAATTTGAGGATCATAGCATGGTTGTGTGTAAGTCATACTATGGTTCTAAGGATCATACTATGGTTGTATGTACAACATACTATAATTGTGAGGATCATAATATGGTTATGGAAATCATAGTATGTTTGAGTGTAAATCATACTATGGTTGTGGGGATCATAGTATGGTTGTGTGTGATAATTATATTGTTGTGAGGACCATAATGTTGTTATGGGGATCATAGTATGGTTGTGTGTGAACCATACTATTGTTGTGATGATCATAATATTCTTGTGTCACAACCATATAACCAACAATAGTATGATGCTCTTCGAATATGTTTACCCCAACCATACTTTTTTTCTGCGTGCATGACTCTATAGCGTTCTCTATTGACTTAACATTATGGCCGGCTTCATTTTTGAAGAAATTTTGACCAATTAACATTTGCGACATCAGGAAATTTTAATCGGATACAATATCAAGTATATATATTACTGACCATCGTAGAATTCTAAGACTATATAGCTAAACACGATAGCGATTACGGTCATATGCTGTTTGTTTGTAAATGGGCGGAAAAAGCCTGGGGGAAATAAAGATCACTTTTTAAGTATTTTTTTTCTGGCTGAGGTAAGGTATAAACTCGGCCAAAAAGAAAATAAGATTCTTTTGTTTGCACTGTAGTACCATAGGGACGAAGAAGGGTTTTTACTTCTTGATAACTACGCCTGGACAGTAAAAAAAATAGTTAATTGTTAGTAAAAAAAAAACTTCGCTACGAATGCCAACGACACAACTATCCAGTCATAAAGACTAGGCATTCCAGAAATAATTAACGGCTATCCTTAAGACACAAAAAGAATCAGCCCTTATAAATTATTTGCAAATTCTTGGTACCACTGAGAGAACTGACTACAGCCTACTGAAGGCAACAGAAGATTTGCGATGCATTAACTCGCACAAATCTCCAAAAAGCTCCAAAGAAAGGGTCGATGAGTGTTCCAACTACTTGGAAACTGTATTCAAACCAAATAATGGGACATGACATAAACCCAGTGTCAAATATCTTGGAAAACATTTGGACCGCCTTCTTAGATGGTCACATCTATACAACTCCAATGGTTTATCTGTCGTCGGTATGCCCTAGACCTAGAATACAAAATAACCATTCATAAGACTTTAATTTAACCCATATGGACATATGACAGCCAGTTCTGCCTGCGCATCGAATGTACGAGTAAATAATGTACAAAGACGACAATCCAATGTCCTACACGCAGAGAAAAACCATGGTTACTATATGGTCACGGCAATAATAATAATATGTTCTCTTCAATAAAAGCATGATCGTCGCAACCATAGTATTGTTTTTTTGAACTTCATTTTGACAATAGTATGATTTCGGCAAAGTTAATTTTGTTGAAATGTAACAATAGTATTATTGCCAAATTTAAAAATGAACATATGGTTGTAGCAACAATATATATTATATGGAAATTAAAATTGATCAAACAAACTGCTTTGGCTTTGTTTAACTGAAACATTTTATAAAAATGCTTACGTTTTTTTTAAACTGATTTTTTCTATTGTTAAATAAGTCAACCCTCTTATTTGAATTTGATGTATTTTTACATAATTTCCATAATTCAAATCGATTGTTGACAACTTAACCCAAAATTAATAAAAAAAAAAATCAGGGATAATAGTATAATTGTCTTTTATTGTGGGGATCATAACATGGTTGCGTGTGAATTATGGTTGTCAGGACTATACTTTGGTTGTATGTAAAACATGATATGGTTGTAAGAATCATAATATGGTTGTGGGGATCAAAGTATGGTTGAATGTGAATCATACTATGGTAGTGGGGGTCATAGTATGGTTATGTGTGAATCATACTATTGTTGTGAGGATCATAGTATGGTAGTAAGGATCATAGTACGGTTGTATTTGCATCATTCTATTGTTGTGATAATCTACAACCATACCATTTACTACAACCATATACCCAACAATAGTCTAATGCACTTCGCATATTGTTATTGCAACCATACCTTTTTTCTACGTGAAGATAGAAAAGAGCCACCGGAAGTCCATGCTGGGCTCTTCTGTTTTCCGCTGGGTAGTTTCATGGCAAATTTTTGTAACTGTCAAAAATATTTAAGCTTGACTCTTCTATAAGTATAACCATCTACTGAAAATCACTTGCTGATAAGATTAAATGATGTCTGCCTGTCCCTCCGTGCGTCCGTCTAAAGCTTGGTCGCAATTGTTTGCGATCTTCATGACAATTGGCGAAAGTACTTTTTCGGATCAATGACAGATGCAAATGATATTAAAGAAAATCGGTTTAATTCAGATATAGCTCCCATATATAAGTTAAGCCGGTTAATTTTTTAGCTCTAGTAGCCATATATAACATCCAATCTTAATTAAATTGTGCACAAGTAAAATTAAAAAATCGTTTCAGATTAAGATATAGCTCTCAAACATTTGTTTAACCAATTTTCCGTTCTTTGCTCTAGAAGTCACATATTTTATCCAATATTGATGAAATTTGGTACCATGACGATCGAACAGTAACAAGCTTAGATAAAAAAAGGGTCTATCGGTCCACGTTGTCATATAGTTCCTGTATAAAAATTTTTTCCGGTTGTGTACGCCCTAGAACACTTATTATAATTAAAATTTCCTTATAATTCGAATAGAGAAAGCATCCATACAAATGAGACATAAAGATATGAAATAATAATAAAGCAAAAAATAAAATTACTTCTGCTTTTTGCCAAAATTTGCGTGACATCCGAAAAAAAGCCCCATGTAAAACTTGGCATGCGGCACCAAAATACTAAATTTGTTTTCACAAATTTAAATGTGGCATTACCTACACCGAAGAGCGGATGATACACTAAATTTGTCATTACAGTTGCAACACCACGGAATATTAATTGAAGATCCTCTGACCGATTATCATAGAATTAGAAAGCATGTAAAGGGTGTTTTTTTATAGAGGTATAGAACTTCGAATTGAAATAAAACACAAGAAAATCGTTTTAATGTCCATCAATTTGGCTTTATTGGAAGGATAATTTTATGCCATTAATGTTTAAATATGATTTCGGGCATGTGGCCGCCGCGGCTGGCTCGAATAAAGCCAATTCTACAGGTCCAATTTTCAACCACTTTTTCGAGCATATGGGGCCGTATGTTGGCAATAACGCCACGAATGTTGGCTTCCAAGTCCCCTAACGTGTTTCTGGTTTGTTGGCGTAGACGAGCGACTTCACATATCCCCAAAGAAAATAATCCAATGGTCCATGTTAACCGATCCATGGTTAACCGAATTAATTGCTCTGATGGACGATTATGTCGACCATAAAATGGACGGAGCTTGCGGTGAACTTCGCGAACTGAACCATTACTTTCGAAATAAATTTGCACGATTTGCAAGCGTTGTTCTTTTGTCAACCTGTTCATGATGAAATGGCAAACCAAACTAAATATTAATCACTTGACAGCTGACAAAATGGCCGCCAGTTAAAAAAGTGATGCCAACTTAAAGTTCTATACCCCAATAAAAAACACCCATTATAAGTAGTTGTGTCGAAGCACTAGCAAGATCTTCATTCCACCAAGTCGTGATTCTCAAAGGACATTATGCGATGACCAGTCGCAGTTCCCAAGGCGGCGTGCTGGCATGAGCGGATATTCCTCCACTTCGTCTCTTAGATGTCCACACTGGCGCTGCATCCTTCAGCGCCAACCGACCAATCGAACATTAGATGGTATACCAAAGTTGTCATTCCGATTGCGACATCACGAAATTTTGATCGGATACCCTATAAAGTACAGGGTGTTCTCGGGAAGGTATACTACTTTGTTTGTTTATAATTTTTGATTAAATGAAAGAAAATGAATCTTATATTGATATACTCGTATATTTTATTTAATGTCGGCAATTATGTATGGAGTACAATATTAGATAAATGTCCGCCTCTGTTTGCCTCACAAATGCGAGCCTTTTTGGCACATTTTTCATTACATTCTCACACATTTCACGCGGTATTTCATAAATTTCGTTACGAATATTTTGTTTGAGTTGCTCAAGCGTTTCTGGTTTGTTTGCATGAACCTTGCTTTTCAGACATCCCCACAAAAAGAATTTCGGACCAGTCAAATCAGGCGACCGTGGAGGCCAATCAACATTTCTTGAAATAACTTGTTATGGAAAGAGGTCTAGCTGTAATTCCATTGCAATCCTGGCTGTATGCGATGTGGCACCGTCTTGTTGATACCACATGTTAATCAAGCCCAAAGCATGCAGTTCTGACGTTAAAAAGTTTTTAAGTTATTCTTTGAAGCTCCGAACACTGCGTCGAAATGAGGTGGATGGATAGTTTTGAACTCAATCTTGAGCAGCAGTAATGTTTTCAGCCGATCTTGCAGTACGTTGTGGTCCATGCTTGGGCCTATCAGCTACAGACCCTCTTTCTTCGAAATCACTCACTACACGATAATTAGTGCGATTTTGTTGGCTCGTTGTTTCTCCTAAAAATTTCACGTAACTTTCTCATCGTCACAGTAATCGATGACTGATTTTGTAAAAATGTTTGTTTATCGAATATTTTTCTATAATCAATTTGCTACGCTTCTACTTCACGACTGCCAAATATGAACTGTCGAGAATAATGTTTACCAAAATGGCGACAAAACAAAGTAGTATACCTTCCCGGCGGACACCTTGTATTTCGATTTTGCAACCAGTCTTAGTTATGGAAACACCACTAATATAATTCGTCCATAGTCGAGGCGTACACACACACTAAGCCGCCTGCTAACGAAGCACTATTTCTTCTAGGACTCCTTTCAGAATCCTAAAGATGATTCACCTTAATCAATTTCAGTTCTTATCCCGTCCTTAAAGTTAAGCTCAGCTGCCGTCTACGAGTATTTCGTATCGATTCCATTCATAACTCTTATATGTCAGCAATAATCACCAATAAAATAATCACCTGGAAAGGCGGTTCTACGTACCGGATTGACCTAAAGCAGCAATTTTCGGTCAAGGGCTGGCACCCCGGCACTACGTGTGTGTGTTGTAATAACAACCACAATAATAAAAGTTTCTTTTCTCCATATGTCGGTTAACAAAACAAAATCCATTCTCGCATCTATGTTCACTTCATCAATCAACACGAAACCTTTGAAAGGAAAACATAATTCACAATCGCATTAACTGAAAACTTAAAATTTTCACTGAATTAACCAGCTGCTAGCAAACTTTTCCATCATAATTATTCTTTGGGAAATTTTGGGAAAACTTTCCATTTTTTTTTTCTTTTGTCATCCTTTGTCCTTAAGTTCAACAGACTAAAAATCATGCAAATTTTCAATGTAAAGTACACTTTAATGATGCGTTCAGTTGCCTACTCCGTTGAAAGACTGACGACGCAGTAGTTGTCGTTGACGCTGATGGCCACATTAGCATTATTGTCAGCACCTAATGTTCTTGTCCGCCACGAATCTATAGCTACTTTCTTCCTTTGTGGCGAGTCTTCGTTAGACGCAAAAAACAAAAAATAAAGCTGAAGGCAGCAAAGGCGGTTGAGTTCTTTTTAGTCCTCCACCAAAGGATGTAGAGTATACTACATTTGTAATTCCGTTTGTAATACCTCGATCGGAGGAGCTATAAAGTATCAATATTTTTGAATGTCAAATTCTAAGACGATTAAGCCATATTCGGCCGGTCGTACTTCCGTGTGTCTGTTGAAAGCTTATTGAGGCATAACGCATTAAGCTAGGGCACTGCAATTTTCCATGATTATGGCTTGTCATCATAGGCTATTTGGAATTGTAGAGAAGCGAAATGAGCTAAGAGATTCTTCTTAAGGGTTATCCTTTAGGGGACGTAAGATACGGGGGCTGCTATATATATATTTCTGACCTAATAATGAAAATGCTAATATTTAATATCAAAAATGGTTTTATTGTTTTTCAAAGTATTCTCCAGCATGATTTATACACTTTTGCATGTGCTCAAACCAATTGTCGAAGCACTTTTTCCACTCCGATTGAGACACCTCCAAAACATGTTTCTGAACGCTTCAACAGCATCTTCTGGCGACGAACAGCATTGGCCACGCATTTTTTTCTTGATGTGCGGGAATAACAAGAAGTCATTGGGTGCCAAGTCAGGGCTGTACGGCGGATGACTCATCAATTTGACGTTTTGGCCGGT
Source organism: Hydrotaea diabolus (assembly GCA_963513945.1). Classification (NCBI taxonomy): domain Eukaryota; kingdom Metazoa; phylum Arthropoda; class Insecta; order Diptera; family Muscidae; genus Hydrotaea; species Hydrotaea diabolus. The sequence continues at coordinate 125,726,200 of OY740717.1, forward strand.
CAAAAAGGCGCTGGTTTGAGCTGATGTGTGAGGGCTCGCATTGTCATGGTGCACAATGATTCGTCTTCTCTTGTTCGTTTTTCGCATTTCTCTGAAGACTTCAGGCAAACAAATTGTGGTGTGCCACTTAGAATTGACCTCCTACGTTGCTCAAGTGGAACAGTCGCCATATGATCAGTTTTGCCGAAGAAACAGGCGACCATTTGCTTCGAAGTGCTTCTTCCACGAACAACTTTCGTTGGATTTAGCTCGTCTTTGAAGACCCACACGGTCGATTTCTGTTTTGTTTCAAGCTCATACGCATAGATCCACGATTCGTCACCTGTGACGACCTTATAAACGTCTTTAAAAGCGCCGCGATCGTATTTTTTCAAAATTTCTTTGCAATTTTTTTTAGCGATTGCCAAATTGTGCGGGATCCAACGAGAACAAACAAACCATTTTTACGGCCAGGTGTTCATGCAATATCGAATGTATGCTGGTGGAAGAAATGCCCAAGGATGCCTCTATTTCACGGTATGTTACATGACGATCTTGCATTATCAGTTCACGCGCGGCACCAATGTTCTCTGGCACAACGGCCGTTTTTGGACGACCTTCACAACCTTCGTCTTTACGTGAGATTTGGCTACTATTTAATTAATTAAACCAGTTTTTAACAGTGCTATAGGATGGTGCTTTATCGCGATACAAAGATTTAAGTTCTTCGATGCACTCTTTTCTTGATAATCCACCTGGAAAGATGTGAGAAAAGATCGCACGAAAATGTTCACGAGTTAATTCCATTATTTTGTCAAATTGATTTTTTCAAGTCACCGTAGACAACACAAATGATGGTCGATGGTCAGATGGCGCCAGTCAACACTTAGTGTTGCCTACGCCATAAATATATATAGCAACCCTCGTATAGTTGGTAAAACGAGTTAAGCTTGGGCACTGACATATTCCACGATAGCGGCTTAATGTCATAAGCTATTTGGAATTGTAAATGGGCGAAATCGGCCTAGGGGGGTAAAAGTTCCCCCTAAGGAACTGAAGGTTACTCCAAAATAATCAAACATTTTTGTTTATTTGCTCAACAGTCAAGGGTATATACGATTCGGCCTATCCCAACTTAACAATGTTTTTCCTTGTTAAAGTTTAGTTCTGTCTCCTTAATGTTTGCTGGACTTTAGCTGCTTCTCGCTGCTTGGCAGCCTCTTCTCCCGTTTAAGGACATTGCCATCGAACTTAAAGCCCGTCCAACGAGGTACGATGACTGAGACAAATGCCACATTAACGCAAATTGCAACAAATTGACGCTGGGCTAGGATTGTGGATATGTATGCGTGTGTTGCAGTGGCTGCTATTCATGTGATAGCCTGACACACACATACACGGGCGCGCACACACACATAGAGAGATGGAGAGAGAAAGATGTAGAGCATGCGGCTGCTGCACTTTCCAAAGATGAAAAGAAAAATGACTTTAAGCGAAATGCCAGTGGTAAGCAGCGTCAGTAGCGCCATCGTATGAACGCTTGTCTGCATTTGTATTCTTAAGTCCAAAACTTTAAACTCATCTGCATACAAATTGCTCAACTTTGTCATAGGGAATAGGAAATATCTAGCAAATATGTACACATAGGACTACCACAATGGAAGGATGACAGCAACGTAATCTTTAAGAGACAGTTGTGACCAGCCCTAGGCCCTAACAGAGGTTTGGACTTAAACTTAGTTGAAGAAACTCGAAGAGTTGCCCCGGAAAATCTACGCAATCAAGAGGATTGATCATAAAGACAAGTGGCGATGCTGAGGAAGTTGGCATTGGTGTCAGACGACACCATACGAAATTTAAGACTGATTTATACACACAGAGAAAAAATCAGTTTGAAATCGGTCCGAACTAAAAATACTCGGTTAGACAACCTAACTTTCTGCAATCTCTAACATTCCATGGCATTGATGGTTACTTGGTTCGTCTTATCATAAGCTGGTAGTTACAATAGTATTACGAAGCTTACAACGAATACGTCGGTTACATAGGGTGATCCATCTAGACGTATTTTTTCAAAACAAAAAATATATAAAAATAAATATATAAAAGTTATTTTTTTAGAACAAAAAAAATATAAAAATCAAATCAAGTGTGGAATCTTTATTTGTAATTTGAAAGGACATTTTATGGCATTTATTTTTTGAAAATAATTACCTTCAAATGTTGGCCACAACTACGCCTCAGGGTTTCCATTCTGAGGGTCCAATTTTGAATGACTCGTTCGAGTCGAGAATGAAGATGGAAGTGCTGTTACCGTAAATGGGGAGCGGTATCGGTTTATTATAAAAAAAATGTTACGTCCTGCTCTTGATAGCAGACCTGAGATGTGCTTTCAGCAGGACGGAGCCACTGCCCACACTGCCCGAGACGCAATGGAAATTATAAGTCAAATTTCTGGAGAGCAAATAATTTCCAGAAATTCTGAAATTATTTGGCCAGCGCGATCGCCGCATTTCTTTGGGGTTATTTGAAGGAGCGAGTATATGTGAACAAGCCCGAGGCAATCTTTCAACTCAAGGCCAACATTGTTGCAGACATTTGAACGCTGCAGCCACAAATTTTGAAAGATGTTATGGAAAATGCTCTAAAACGAGCCCATCATTGGGAAGCTGTAAGTGGGGGTGATTTAAGTGGCATTATTTTTATACCCTCCACCATACAATGGAGGGTATATTAGTTTTGTCATTCTGTCTGTAACACCTTGAAAAAATCATCGGAGACCCAACAAAGTATATATATTCTTGATCCTCGTAAAATTCTAAGACGATCTAGCCATGTTGTCCGGCTGTCCATCTGTCCATCTGTTGAAAACAAAATAGAGCCTGCATAAAAACAGCTAGGGAGCTGAAATTTGGCACAAACATGTGTAGTTAACCTAGCATGGTTGGTACTGAAAATGGGCTATATAGCTTTACGGGAAGTTGGTGTTAGAGACCCTCAGACGACACTACCTCATAAAAATTAGTTTTTTATTGGAAATATCCGTCCAGTTTCTTGAGCAAAATCACTGAAATTTTGCAAATAATAATCTCTATATGGGCGCAATCATCTATGTAAAAATGGCCACCATTTCTTGTACCTCCCATACAAACGGCCTTATGGGCCTTGAGAAATAATATGACTATAACTCACCACAAACTTGAGCTATCGAGACGAAATTGTCGGCATAAAGATTAATATATAGAACAGACTTTTGCTCTAAATTTGGCTTACATCGGAAAGGCCCTGCTGGTACCTCCCACTCAAACGGTCTCATGGGCCTTGTAAAATAATATGACAATAACTCACTACAAATATATATAGAACACACCTCTGCGCAAATTCTGTTGAGATCGGAAAAGTCCTACTGGTACCTCCCACACAAACGGTCTCATGGGCTTTGAGAAATAAAATGACGATAACGCATCACAAGCTTGACCTATCGAAATAAAATTTTGCACATAAAGATTTCTATATAGAACACACTTCCGCATCAAATTTGGTTTTATTTGGGAATCTGGTGGAGGGTATCCAAAGTTCGGCACAGCCAAACTTAACATTTTTGACATGTTCATACTCAGTATCTCCATTTCGTAAACTGGTATTATATATATTATAATAAACCAAAAAGTTATTAAAGTTTTTAAGCCCATGGTTACTTTTGGACCACCCTGTACTTACAAACTTTATTAGATTCGAAAGACAAAAACAAATTTTTAAAAAAAACACCTTCCTTAACTTTGGTCAGATAAGCCAATACACAATATTTAGCCATCAGTTGGTCCAGTTAACAGAAGCTCGTGGTAATGATAACCGAATTCAAGGAGTTCTTCAACCGACAGTCGGGTTACAATACTGAAAATTGCTGTAAACCCAATTAACATTCAGTTATAGCGATGGAAGACATGGTTGGCAAAAAAAATTCGCTTGTGGCCACAAATCTGTTTTCTGTGTGTAGGGAGAGTCATGACGAGGAAAAAGTGGAACAGATGATGGATTTTTTTTACTGACGAGGAAAAAGTGGAACAGATGATGGATGTTTTTTACTGGAAAAAAATTTGGTTAATCGATTCGTTAAATCAGTAATTATCGATTTTTTTTATATTTAAAAAAATATAAAAGGGTGGTTAAATTTAAAGGGTCGATGTTGAATGTGAACCACACGTAAACGTCAAGTTTTTATCTACATTTCATTTAATATTTCTCAATTTCAGACTTACTCAATTTAAACCATGGAAAGATACACAAGCGAGCAATGCGTTAAAGCTATTCAGGCTTGTTATGAAAATGAAAATCAATTTTCGAAGAAAATCAATTTTCGAAGAAAATCATCTTCAGTGATGAGGCACATTTTCACCTCAGTGGATTCGTCAATAAGCAGAATTGCAGCATTTGGGCGAATGGTAATTCAAAAGTGATTGTCGAAAAAACAATGCACCCACAAAGAGTGACTGTTGGGTGCGGTTCATGCACGCAGAAAAAAGATATGGTTACTACATGGTCACGGAACAATAGTATGTTCTCTGCAATAAAAGTGTGGTCGTCGCAACCATAGTATTGTTTTTTGAGTTTCATTTTGACAATAGTATGATTGCGACAACATTAATATTGATGAAATGTAACAATAGTATTATTGCCAAATTTAAAAATGAAAACTTGGTTGTAGCAACAATATAAATATGGTTGGTGGAACAAAAGTATTGTTTTCATGAGTTTTACGTTAACAATAATATATTTAAAGCAATCATACCGGCAAAATGGTATTTTTTTAATTTGACAACGGTATTTTTACGAATCTTACGCAATAATAGTACTTTTTAATGTAAATTATTTTTTTCCAAATCAAATTCCGGATTAGTATAACTGAAATATTTCTAATAAATGATTTTTTTTACTGTTAAATAAATCACTCCTATCCTAAAAATTTTTGGGGATCATAGTAGGGTTGTGTGTAAGTCATGCTATGGTTGTGAGGATCATACTATGGTTGAGTGTGAATAATAATATGGTTGTGGGGATCATAGTATGGTTGTGAGGATCATAATATTGTTGTGCCACAACCATATAACCAACAATAGTATGATGCTCTTCGAATATTGTTACCACAACATTATCGGGCCGTATTTTTTCCAAAATCAGGCCGGTCAGGCAGCTACTGTGAAAGGTGTTCGCGATCGTGAGATGATGACGAACTTTTTGTGGCCCGAATTGGAAGATATGTATGTGGACGATATGTTGTTTCAACAGGACGATGCCACTTGCCACACAGCTAACGAAACAATGGCTCTTTTGTGCGACAAATTCAATGACCGCGTTAGCTCACGTAGTGGCGATGTTAATTGGCCGCCAAGATCATGTGAGTTGACATCGTTGGACTTCTTTCTCTGGAGTTATTCAAGAGCTAAAGATAGAGATAATTCGGTACATTAACGGCATAGAACCTCAATTATGCCACAGCGTCATCGAAAATTTGGACCATCGGATGGAGGTATGCCGCCGCGGTCTCGGCGGCCATTTGACCGATATTTTGTTCCATACATAATCGAACCATACCAATATTATCCAAATAAAATAAAATGACAATAATTTCCTAAATAATTTGTGTTTAATTCAAAATCAACATCGGCCCTTAAAATTTAACCACCCTTTATTATTAAGTAACCCGTTCGTGGTGTTAATGAAGTTTTAGTTATCATCATTGATAATTGGTTACAATAACAAAATGTTTGTACAACAATTGGTTGCCACAATCAGCAGTTATGGCAAATATATAATTTTTCGCGCTTTATTGGTATGGCCGATCAACGAATATCCATTACGGTTATAAAAAATTTGGTGATTGCAACCAAAATTCTTCTTTGACAACCAAATCATTGTAGTTCCAACCGATTTGCAACTAATTTTTTCTCTGTCTGTATTAAATATTTTTTCCACAATTGTTTTCCCATTAATGACGAAGAAATCGCATGCGATGTTGTCGCTACGTCTAGGATCTCTTCGCAAATATGAGGACACAAATGCATATCACACTTTTGAAAGAATTGTACCATCTCAGCTACGAGAGACTGTCTGGTGCTGCTGCACCGGAAACATGTTTGGACAATAATGCCTTTTAATAAAACAACAAGCCTTTAAGCTGTTCCGAGTAGAACACGTTAAGGCCACAAGAATATTTGGTGCTGCACCATCGTGTGCGATAGCCATGGGTATGGTGGAGGGCATGCGACGAGCATCCGTGTTAAAGACACTGCTAATGATGATGCACTCTACACAAGCAGGGAATCCAGAATCCTGAATCCAGGCGACACTTTAGACAAACACATACAGGCACAAATATTTATGTACAACATACAAATGTGTGTACGTGTGTGTGCATATACATTTTATCCGATATTCACCCATAGAAGTTTGAGATTCCTTAGTCGAGTATAACTTTGAGTGATGTACTTCAAGTAAATACTCGGTCTAGGTTCAAAAGGACATGGAAGACTTTAAACGCAACCAGACAGCCATCCAATCATACACATACATTGGCATGGTCACATGTACAGGAGTACACATACATCTGTAATCATCCGTAGCCGCTTACCACAAAACCGTTTAGCATAGAAGAAGATTTACGTACAATCTCTTGGCCTTTGACAATTTATCCAGCTTTCTCTATGTACGGGCAGGTATGGGATATTCCACTTAATTTTAAACGAAACTAGTTACGTTTTTAAATATTAATTAAGAATCGAAGGGTTTACAGTAAAAGAGTAAAAGTATAAATGATAAATCAAGCGCATGCCAACGATCAGATATGTCAAGGTCCCTTCAATGGCGATATTAATGTAACCGGTGCATTTGTTGGAATTTTCAACCAATGCTTGAAAGAGGGCACATTCCCAGCCCCATGGAAGGCACAGAGGCTAGTTCTGATTCTAAAGCCCCACATATGTCTAGGAGACCCATCTCATTTAGGCCTATCTGCCGCCTAGTTGATACTATTGAAAAATTCCGGAGAAAATTTTAAACAACAAACTGTTCCTAGCAGTGGAGGAGCGCCACGGTTTATCTGATTGACAATTACGGCTTTCGTAAGGCTAGGACCACAGTCGATGCTATAAGACTTGTTACTTCGCTAGCAAAAAAAGGCTGTCGAAGGCAAAGGTGCAGAACGGAAGTACTGAGCAACAATCACCCTAGACGTTAAAAACTAATTTAACTTGGAACGATGGGATCGAGTTATGGAGAAGATGGGGAGTCCTGGAGTTCAAGTATATTTGGTTGGAAAGTTCGACATCTTTTAGCATAAACGTACTTAGAAGGTACGTACGACCATTATTTGTGTTGTTTACAGTGACTTGAAAAAATCAATGTGGCAAAAAAGGGAAATTACTCGTGAAGATTTCCGTGCGATTATTTTTCACAACTTTCGACGTGGGTTATCACGACAAGAGTGTGTCGATGAACTTAAATATTTGTATGGCGATGAAGAACCATGCTATAGCACTGTGAAAAACTGATTTATTGAATTCAATCGTGGCCGAGGCTCGCTCGAAGGCGAAGGTCGTCCAAAAACGGCCGTTGTGCCAGATAACATTGATGTCGTGCGTGAACTGATAATGCAAGATCGTCATGTGACATACCGTGAGATAGACGCATCCCTGGGCATTTCTTCCACCAGCATACATTCGACCTGGCCGTAAAAAAGGTTTGTTCTCGTTGGACAATCGCTCAAGAAAGGCTCGTGTCGATTGGTGCAAAGAAATTTTAAAAAAATACGATCGCGGTGCTTTAAAAGACGTTTATATCGCAAAAACCATAAGAAGGTTGCAACTGCGCTGGAAAGAGAATGGAACTAGACGATGGACATACAAACTCATTCAAAATAAAGCCAGATGCCTTAAGAGAAGGCACGGCGAAGTTAATTACTACCTTACGGAATTCCTGACATGTCATGGAGGATACAAAAGTTACCTTTACAAATATGAACACGACAATTCCCCAACATGACCACGATACCCCAAATGAAATGGAGGATGTTATAACCTAAATGTGACCATGACATGGCGCTACTAAAGCGAGATGTTGGCAAAGAGTTTGGAGCTCATAATAATATTGGAGCGATGTATTATCTGCTCCTAATATTATCCACTCTAGGACAACTGAAAGCGGATAAGTAGCTTTGTTAAGGTAATACGAGTACTACAAAAGCTAAGAGAGAAGAAGGAAAAGCACAAAATAAGGGAACTTAGAGGCATATTGAGCATTTCTCACTCTGAGGCCTAATACCTCGAATGATAGTTCCTCAGGAAGTGGCGATGACGAAGGAGGTTGTTTAAGTCGACAAGAATTCGACATACCCCAGAATTCCTTCAATAAAGCAAATCCTTGGTCCAAAAACTATATTGAGCCAAATTCAATCAGGATTGGATGTAATGTGTGGCTTCTAAAGCTAAACTCCTAGAACCGGCTAAACACATATGTGTGGGAGACAAATCCAAATCGGAGCCGAATTTCTATAACTTACAAAGCTTCTGTCTACTTCTGCCAAATTTAATGAACAACTCTTGCTACCATTAGTTTGATTAAAAGCTTTAGATCTACAGCAGACGGACGGACAACCGAACAGACAGACCAAATCATCTAGTGATTCTGAGACCTGTTATTGGATTACAAGCTTTAGATGGACAGCAGACGAACGGATGGGCAGATAGTCAAATCGGCTTGTAATTCTGAGTCAATCAGTACACTTATATGTATCCAGCTCATTTACCCTGAAACAAACATACAAAATCATTCTGGGTAAAAATATTTGTTCAGCCGGTAGCCGAACGCCAACTTCGATTGTTTGATTAAAATCGAGCGCAAATGTCGATTACGGCTTTTTCAATTTTTGCAACAAATAGCCGATTAGTCGACTTATCGATAATCGACTTTTACAACCCTACGGTATACGAGGGCTTAAATCGTCTGGCCTAATAATTAAAATGCGAATAATTATCATCAAAAATGTTTTTTTTTGCATATCAAAGTATTCTCCAGCATGATTTATGCACTTTTGCATGCGCTCAAACCAATTGTCGAAACACTTTTTCCACTCCGATTGAGACACCTCCAAAACATGGGCTTTGAAAGCTTCAACAGCATCTTCTAACGACGAAAATCGTTGACCACGCATTTTTTTCTTGATGTTCGGGAATAAAAACAAGTCATTGGGTGCCAAATCAGGGCTGTACGGCGGATCACCCATCAATTCGACGTTTTGGCCGGTCAAAAAGGCGCTAGTTTGAGCCGATGTGTGAGAGCTCGTACTGTCAAGGTGCACAATGATTCGTCTTCTCTCGTTTCGAAGACTTCAGGCAAACAATTTGTGGTGTACCACTCAGAATTGACCTCCTACGTTAATTAAGCGGAACAGTCGCCACATGACCAGTTTTGCGAAGTAACAGGCGACCATTTGCTTCGAACAACTTTAGTTGGAGACCCACACGGCCTATTGCTGTTTTGTTTCGGGCTCATACGCATAGACCCATGATTCGTCACCTGTGACAATCTTATAAACTCTTTTGAAGCACCGCGATCGTATTTTTTCAAAATTTCTTTGCTCCAATCGACACGAGCCTTTTTTTGAGCGATTGTCAAATTGTGCGGGATCCAACGAGAACAAATCTTTTTTACGGCCTGGTGTTCATGCAATATCGAATGCATGTTGTTGAAAGAAATGCCCAAGGATGCCTCTATCTCACGGTATGTCACATCAATCACATCACATCAATGTTCTCTGGCACAACGGCTATTGTTGGACGACCTTCGTCTTTGAGCAACCGTCGGCCACGATTGAATTCATTAAACCAGTTACAGTGATATAGGATGGTGCTACATCGCCCTACAAAGATTTAAGTTCATCGATGCACTCTTGTCGTGAAATGATTAAAAATGATTGCACGAAAATGTTCACGTGTTAATTCCATTTTTTTTTGTCAAATTTATTTCTTCAAATCACTGTAAATAACGAACCACAATAACACGTTTATGCTAAAAAAATGTCAAACTTTCCAATGAAAATGTCAGAAGGTGCCCGGCAACACTTAGTGTTGCCTAGGCCAGATGTATATATAGCAACCCTCGTACTTACAGGTGGGTCTAGCTCAAATGTCATTGGTAGTTACAAATATTTGCCAGGAAACTTACTCATAATACCCTGTTCCACAGAGAGGTGCAGGGTATAAGCATGGACCAATATGGACCTATTTGAATAGGGTTTATCCTTGACTAAACCTGACCAATGTACCAAGTTTCATCTTCCTGTGCATGTATTACAACGATACCAATGGACAGAAGGGCAGACGGACATCGCTAAATGACGGACTTAGCTAGTGATTAAAAATCGATCGGTTTACAGTCTGATTACATTCCGTTAAGGAGTCACAGGCATCAGCACTATGCCATTATATCCTGTACCGCAGTTTTGTGTAGGTTTGGTGTTTGTTAGTGACCAAGTTGTGTATACTGTATTTAAAATTTAATATTAAAAAAGAATTTCACATTTTGTATATAAGAAGTTCTTGATAGACCATTTTTCAGACCTTCTATTAGCCCTTCCAATAGAAGGAAGCGCGGAAGATTTGCATGACATTCTAACCCAGTGTTAAGTTGAACGAAAGTAGAATGCGGCAAGCTTGTAGTGGAGCTGCCTAGAATAGCCTAGTTGAGAAATTTCTTTAACCGCTATGGTTTTTTGATGCCCTTTAAAAGTCAATATAAATCTGCCGCAAATAAAGTCGAAGGTTCTGATTCTAGCATTAAACATGGATTTCTTGTGTGATACTCAAGCACACTACAGGTTACACCAACGTCGACCACTTTCCAGTAAAGGAAGTTCACTTTACCGAGAAGTGACCCATATACGAATATGCATTTGTGTGTGTGTGAGAAAGAGTATGCATACTCACCACCACTTTTAGGGATCTATGGCATTTCGTGCCACACAGTATGTGAGTGCTTGTGGTTATTTAGAATGCATGGGTGTATTGTGCCCGTACGCGCACGTGTGTGTGTTTGTGTGTGACAGTGTCTCTTTACTTAAGTATCTGTGGCAGTGAAGGTTCCTTGGGTTGGTGCCACAGCCGCCACGCCGCCACTACACAGCTGAGCTGTAATTTTCTATGGTGACTGTTGTAAGTAAGTGATCCTTTAGACTTTGTGACAACTATGTGACAACAAAATACTTAAAACACTCACTCACACAGTTGCCTGTACTCTCTACTGATACACATACACTAGCACAGACACGAATGTTTATATTTGAAAAATTGACTTAAAGACAAAATTGCAGTTAATAACCGAAGGGAATGAACAATTTGCTGATACCAGCAAGTCATTAAAGCACATATGCGGGAGCAGCATGGAAAGTGATTAAAAGGTTATTAAAATGTTGCCTAACGTTAAGTTTGCTGCACAGTAGGCTTTAATTACTTTGCGGTATAAGTTTAAATTATTTAGCAATATTAATCATGTTATGAGTTAGTTTCTCAACCTTAGATTGGCAGTGTAATTATTTTTCTCAGTGGGCTAAAGGGGCCAACAAAGTGAAAGGATATAAGGTTAATTTGTGAGTCACAAAGTTATTTATCTGATACTTGACCGGCAGGCATGGGCGAATAATAACAGGCCGAACCTGCTTTTTAAACGTAAGAAATGTTTTTTCTAGCTGAATATCGCAAGGAATATCCGACTGTGGCGTTCTGTAAATTACTTGATTGAAAAGTCTAGTTGTCATAAAAACAGTTAACAGAAGATTTAGTCGGGTAATCCGACTTACACATACCCTCACCCATACGCTGTTTTAAATTTTCCATCGTTCTGTCATTCATTGCCCGGAGCGTACCAATTTTTTCAAAATATTGTTAAAGGTCGTCTGTGCGGAACGAACTAAAAATGGGCGTGCCATCCACTTTCAGCTTATGGGCGATAATCATATTGCATAAAACGAAACTCAGTCGAAATACATGAATAAGGAATAATGTTTTGTGGAGTTCAATCTACACTCAAATAGTGTTGTTTGTGTAGAAGGTACAAGAAGGGGCGTGGCTAAGCCTCCAATTTTTGATCAACTTCTCTAACTTATAATCGATTTTCGAATTACTAATTTTCAGCAGAATCGTAGGACTAGTATTTAAATTATTATGCCGATACAGCGTGGGTGAAATGGTGCATTTGTATTGGAAGTCCCAGGATGGGACAACTCCATTCTCTTTGTAAGCGGGTATAAAGGCGACATAAAAATATTATGGAGTTTGCAATTTAAACGAATTTCATACACAAGGAGACATGATGTGTGGGTTGTAATCTGAAACTGAAACGGTGTCATTAGTGTGGAGGTACCAAAAGAGGCGTGGTTACGACTCCAACTATTTGTCACAAAATTAATCTTATATGTCTGGTCTTAAGTGTTGATTTTGGATTAGACCTTCTGAATACCATTAAAAATATTTCAAGAATACAAAAAGTGGTCATAACGGAAAATGCGTGTGAAAGTTACCCAAAAGGGAGTAGCAATATGGCCCATAGCCAGTTTTGGAACAATATTATCCTTTTAAAATTTAAAAACTATTTGTTCATTTGAGAGTTATCGTGCGAACCAGCAGCACAGACGAACAGACGGAAATGGCTCAAATGACTGAAAAAGTCAAGCAAACGGTTTGGTTGAAGCATATGTAGGATATCAAAGGTGTTTTCGACGCCTTCTGTCAAATTACCAAATGATATATACCCTTTAGTAGGATCTTGGTAATATGTCCTCCAGAGTAAGGCAATAATAACACTTATCTTTGCTTTCCCTTTATCTTCACTCGTGCAACAGGAGTAATTATAGGCACTTTATTGGTGTTACTGCTCTCGTCTTACTCGTCTTAAAGGTAGTCTCCTACCTCAACAGTACGTCGGCTCTTAAGTTATCTGTTATCCCTACGCACAGAGAAATAATTAGTTTGACATCGGTTGCAATCACCAAATGATAATAATCGTAATGGATATTCGCTGTTTGATCGGTCAATACCAATGAAACGCGAAAAAGATATTCAACTGGTGGTTTTGAAAACATTTAGTTGCTGTAACCAATTATTTAATAGTTTTTTTTTTAATTATATAAAATGCGTTTATTACTGACTTTAAGTCAATCGATTAACCAAATTTGATTCCTATAAAAATCATCATAACTCTCCTTTGAAGTCCTCAAACTTTAAATAATTCAATTTCGTAAGCAAACAGTTTTTGCCTCTGACTAATCCTTTATTTTTTAGCTTTTTTCAAAAATTCTAGCTACTTGATATGTTGCACCGATACTACAGTTTCAATAACTGAGAATTACAGATCACCAACTTACATTTGGGCTGTACTGATAAAGAACTCGAGGTGTATAAAACCTCAATCAATCGGTTGGCAAAAAAATTGGTTGTGACAACGAATCTGTTCTGTACCTGATGCCATTAAGCGACCGTCAAATTAAATACAGGTTACAATTGTGAACCGATTTCTAAGGTACTTGGCGCATTCTTCAAGTATGGACCAAGAAGCAGCCCTCTTAAAATTCGTTCACATGGGTTCTTGTATAGGGTTTTCCCGTTTCCCTGGTAGGAAGGAATAACCTCCCTACGGCACTGGCATTCTAGGTATTTTATCGCTAGGCGGAGTTTATTTATCTCTTTTTTAAGACATTACAGCTTCGTTTCTTTTCCGCTGCTACTCTAGCATAAACTGCATAGGTTCCATAATATCTCTCCTTAACCATTCTATCGAACGCAAACCTGGGGCAGCTAAATACTGCGTGCTCCGCGTATTCTATAGGACCACAGTATGTTGGACAGTCCGAATGGTCGTTAAGTCCATTTTGGAACAGGTAACTTCGGCACCCTCCACTGCCCTTTCGGAACTGTGCGTGGTGGTAGTTTACCTCGCCATGTTAACTACACGCAGAGAAAAAACATGGTTACTACATGGTCACGGCAATAATAATATGTTATCCGCAATAAAAGTATGTTCGTCGCAACCATAGCATTGTTAACTGAATTTATTTTTGACAATAGTATAATTGCTTCAATATTAATATTTTTGAAATGTAACAATAGTATTATTGCCAAATTTAAAAATGAAAATATGGTTATAGCAACAATATAAATAAGGTTGGTTCGACAAAAGTACTGTGTTTTGCGTTTTATGTTAACAATAATATGATTACGGCAATCATACTGTATGATTGCAATATTTCTTCATTTAAATATGCTTTTAAGAACAAATGTTATTGGTATAGATAGTACTTTTTTATTGAAATTAAAATTTTTTAAACAAGCTGCTTTGGCTTTGTTTAACTGAAATATTTGTAATAAAAACGCTTACGTTTATTTTAACTTATTTTTTTCTACTGTGAACTAAATCACACCCTATTATTTTGAATTTAATAAAGTTTTGAATAATTTTCATAATTCAAATCTAAATAGTGATTATACTATGGTTGTAGGGATTATAACATGGTTGCGTGTGAATCATAGTATGGTTGTGAGGATCATGCTATGTTTGTGGAGATCATAGTATGGTTGAGTGTGAATCATACTATGGTTGTGGGGATCATAGTATGGTTATGTGTGAATCATACTATTGTTGTGAGGATCATATTATGGTTGTATTTGAATCATACTATTGTTGTACCACAACCATATACTCAACAATAGTATTATCCTCTTCGAATATTGTCGCCACAACCATACTTTTTTTCTGCGTGTATCTACCAATTTAGATATTTGCTTCAGGGTGGCGCTCGAATCGTGCTACAAAAACAAATCTCGTGCTACAAAGACAAAAACTCATTTTCTGTGTGAAAATATTTGATCCGGCATTTCCGTCTAAAGGAAATTTAGGTGGCAGTTTGGCGGAACTCCCCCAAATAGATTCGAATGGAAATTTGCCAAAAATTATTGAAATAGCCGATGAAGACACCAGCTTAAGAAATTCCTTGTGTATGTCTGATGAGGCCCATTTTTATCTAAACGGCAATGTAATTAAGCGAAATTGCCGTATATGGAGGGAATTTAATTCACAAATACTTCATGAGACGAAACTGCACCCAGAACAAGTTACTGTGTGGTGCTTAGTTTCATCAAGCTGCATTGTGGGGCGATACTTCTTTGAAGAAAACGGTGTAACTGTGGCTGTCAATGGGGATCGTTATATTAAGATGTTAAAGGAGTTTTTTACACAGAACCGTTTCGAAGACGTATCCATTTAGCAGAGTTTCAGCGAAAATTCACAAACAAATAAGTATCCATAAATTCCACTTTCTGCTGGGACCCAAGCTCACAGACCTGACTTTTTAATGGGTTATGTCAAGCAAGAGGTCTATACAACGAAACCACATTTTGACCACTGCAATTTTACACTGAGTATATTCGGAAACGTGGTACAACGTCTATAAACAAATTTGCCGCATTTGTGCTCAAGAGCAACTAGAAAAGCTTCAAGAGCTGCCATTATACCCAGAGAAAGCCACGGTTTGGTGCGGTTTATGGGCTGGTGGATGGTCGTAAATGGTGCTCACTATCACACCATGACATCGGACTTTTTTCAACGTGTAATTAAAGCCCGTAATCTTGACGACACTTGGTGTCAACAGGACGCTGCCACTTGCCATACAGCTGCTCAAACAATGGCTTTTTGAGGGGGCATTACGAAGAGCAGCTAATTTCATGTTTCGGACCGGGCAGTTGGCCGCCTATATCGTGTGATATCACATCTTTAGACTTTTTTTTGGGGCTTCGTTAAGTCCAAGGTCTATGCTGACAAACCAGTTATCCAAAATTGGACCCTTAGATTTGACACCCTGTGGCGTTGTTGCGGCCATAATTTAAAGGAAATCATATTCAATAAATAAATGGCATAATACATCCTTTTGAAAGAACAATAAAGATTCTACACCTGATTCGAAAATTTGTATTTTATTTCATTTTGAAAAAATACCTCAAGATTGATCACCCGATTGTAGGTCTGCGCCTCCAAAACATGGTTTTTGAACGTTTCAGTAGCTTATTTTGGCGACGAAAATCGTTGACCACGAATTTTTTCTTAATGTGCGGAAATAAAAAGAAGTCATTGGGTGCTAAGTCAGGGCTGTACGGCGGATGACCCATAAATTCGACGTTTTGGCCTGTCACAAAGGTGCTGCTTTAAGCCGATGTGTGGGAGCTCGCATTGTCATGGTGCACAATGATTCTTCTCTTGTTCGTTTTTCGAATTTCTCCAAAGACTTCAGGCAAACAAATTGTGGTGTACCACTTAGAATTGTACCACGAAGAAACATACGCATAGATCCATGATTCGTCACCTGTGACGATCTTATAAACGTCTTTTGAAGCATCGCGATCGTACTTTTTCAAAATTTCTTTGCACCAATCGACTCGAGCCTTTTTTTGAGCGATTGTCAAATTGAGCGGGATCCATCGAGAACAAACCTTTTTTACGGCCAGGTGTTCATGCAATAACGAATGTATGCTGGTGGAAGAAATGCCCAAGGAAGCCTCTATCTCACGGTATGTCACATGGCCGTTTTTAGACGACCTTCGTCTTTGAGCGAGCGTCGGCCTAGATTGAATTCATTAAACCAGTTTTTCACAGTGCTATATCGCCATGCAAAGATTTAAGTTCATCGATGCACTCTTATCGTGATAATCCACTCGAAAGTTGTGAAAAATGATCGCACGAAAATGTTCACGAGTTAATTCCATTTTTTTGCCAAATTGATTTTTTCAAGTCACCGTAAAGAACACAACTGATGGTCGTACGTCAAAACGTTCTAAGTACGTTTATGATAAAAAAATGTCAAACATTTCAATGAAAATGTCAGATGGCGCCAGGCAACACTTAGTGTTGCCTTAGCCAGAAATATATATAGCAAACAAAGTAACAAAACAAGAAGTGGTTTTAGTGCCCAATTCGTATTGGAAATATCTGCACTAGATGGGATAAGTGAAACCGGAAATCAACTCAAACTGGTAGTTGAAAGAAATTTTACACATTTTTGCAAAGCAAAAGTGTTGCAATAAACTAACTTTTAATATTTTATTACAATTTGTTTTTAATTGTCTCTTTATACGAATTTGCCCATAAATTCTATTGTTGCTAATTTCTCTTTGGTGTTTACAAAAATAAACAATGCTGCCATAAAACTCTAATTTTTTTTGACGGTTGCCAGATTAAATTATTGCAAACGAACTAGGTAACTATGCTAGTTACTTTAAAATAATGCGGCTATGTAAAAATAGGGTATAAGTTTCGGCCCAAATTGAGAAGGTTTACTAAATAGTCAACTTTCACATTAGCCACTGGTCTCGGTCAACTGGGACCATAAATTAGTCAATAACATATAACGTATATATATCACATCAGTAATAAATAAATCAATATTCATATGTGTATACGAGTAATACTCAGTTTGTTCAATGTTGTCAGATTACCATATTGCATACTAACTACCTAGTAGGGACATAAATACTGTTACAGCATTGAACACACCCATTTCAATAGAAGAACTTAACATACCCCAATAATTTCATATGTGACGCGCAAAATAGAAAGCGACCTAAGGGTGAAAACCAGTTTTGTTCAGGAGAGCCATTTTAAAGATTTAAATACATGTATCTTTGGTGTACCATCACTTTCATAAAACGCGCATATCTCTTGAAGGGAACACTTTAGGGGCATGGGATCGGTCTCATGCGATGCTCAGATGTTGTCCACATCAAAAAAAATGAAAATTGATTTTTTTTTTACCTTAGGTCCCTTCCTTTATGCGCTGTCACATATGGGTTTTGAAAGCTAACCTCAATAGCGTTAGTCTTTAACGGGATTTTAAAATTGTTTCAACTTTCATCATGGCGTGATCAAATACTGAGAACCGTATCGCTGTAATAGCGCTTTTCAAGTGTGAAATAAAAAAACGATATTTTCCAAACGCTCCGGCCACTAGGGATTAGCCGAATGTTCGTCTACCGATGCATAAAACTGTTTGAGGAGACTGGAGATGTAAAAGACCGCCACCGGTCGGGCCGCCCACGCTCTGTTCGAACACCGCATGTCACCAAAGCCGTTTAATAAAGAATTCACAGAAATCCGCTCCGAAAACAGAAAATCATGGCCCGTGAGATGAATATCACGCAGAAGTCCATGAGTCGAATCATTAAAAAAGACTATGGACTTGGGGCTTTAAAACGACGTACAGCACATTTATTGACTGCAGCTTTAAAAAATTGAAAAATGCAAACGTCTTTTGGTGAAGCACGCTGATAACTTGCACAGAAAAATTGTGTTCACCGATGAAAAAACTTTTACCGCTCAGGAAAAATTAAACAAGCAAAATGATAGAGTGTATGCGCGGTCATCTAAGGAAGCATGTGAACGGATCCCAAGGGTGGAAAAGAGTCATCACTCAGCTTCAGTCATGGTTTGGTGGAGTGTCTCTTACGATGGGGTAACTGACCTGCATTTCCGCGAACAAGGAGTCAAAACATCGGCCAAAGTTTACCAAGAAACCGTTATTGAAGCCGCTTAACAATTCCCTGTTCCGAAACCAGCCATGGACTTTCCAGCAGGATTCTGCGCCGGCCCATAAGGCTTAAACGTCCCAGGCCTGGCTTCGAAACAATTTGCCAGCATTCCTTTCCTCTGAAGAATGGCTCCTCAGGCAGTCCAGATTGAACCCATTGGATTACAAATTGTGGACGGTTTTGGAGGACAAGGTTTGTCACAAAAGATACCCCAACATTGGATCTTTTAAGACTGCTTTGGTTCGAGCTGTGGCCAATTTTCCAATGGATGAGGTTCGTGCAGCTATTGACGATTGGCCAGTGCGACTTTAGGCGTGTGTAAAGACAAAAGGCAGACATTTCGAATAAGTAGATTATTTTTGGATACAATATACATCAATAAATATATTAAAAATATTTGGTCCAACAACATTCAGTACTTTTTATTTTACAGCATAAAACGTGTGTAACAGTATTTATGTCCCTACTAAGTATAAGTAGGTAACTAGGCTAGTTACTTCAAAAAAAAAGTCTATTATAAAAGATATTATTAGTTTGGGTCCAAATTAATAAGGTTAACTAAAAATTCAATTTTCACAGACGCTTATCTACGCCAACTGCTCATAAAAGGGCCCATAAATTAGTCAGTAAATTTACCTTGTATCCCCACATATGAATATACAAAAAAACATCAGTAATAAATAAATCAATATTCATATGTGTATATTGATGTCCACATTTCTATTTAACAATTTGCAGATGAATTTTTCTTTCAGAAAGTTCCATTTTAATTAAGCTGAAATGGAAGCGTAGTCGTACATTTTTATCGTATTGATTTCTCTCCATGAATTCACCAAAAATTGTTCTGTGAAATGTTGTTTACAGTCAACCAACCCAGGCCATTTTATAGAAATTATTTTTTTAAATTGTCAGAATTGCAGAGTCATTGGATTTGTATGCATTTATTAATTTGTGCGGGTGTATGTGTGTGTGCGAGGGCAGGGGGATGTGGATGGCAGAGTGTTATCGACTGTAAACTGAAAGGATTGAAATGTCGATATTTGTATTCAAAATACACAAGAAGAAAAAAAGAAAACATTTCCATTCAAATCCATTCATTTCAAAAACGTATGAATGTTTGTGGATGTCGGTTATTCCACGGCAAATCTTCAAGTTTTGTCCTTTATGTTTGACATTTTTTGTCACACTTATATGATTACATGTAATGTACGGCATCAATTCGGCGGCCAGTGTTCCTCAGAATAAGTGCTGGACCAATTCAAGGCATTCTACATGGACATAATGTCCCCCTTGGGGAGAGTCACAGGTATATTTAACTCCTCTGCGGATCTATGAGACCGAGCAGAAACTTTGCTGCGAACTTAGTTTAAACCGCAGTAGGTGCCAGACTTAGGTCTGCAGTCAAACCTCGCAGCCGAAGACTATAGCCAGTTTGCAATCCAAAGCAGTACAACATCTATCTCGAGCGAGATCTACCTACCGTTCGACGTCGGTGAACGGCAACCATACGAGTATTTAAAGCCTGGGACAGCCCGATACCTAACACTTAGGTCAGGTCTTACAAGCCTACGTACCGAAAAATTCCCAGTTAGCTTTCGTAACTAAAGTTACCTCCAGCTTAAGTCGCATGTGACCGGGGTACCAGAAGTCCCCATAGCAGTAGTCGCCAAACGTCATGTAGGTACATAGCACCACCCTGCCAAAATTTTCTATCGCGGAAGTGACGCTATGAAGTTAAAACTCATCGTTTGTGACACCATTTTCTCATCGCAGAAGTGTCTTCCGTATTAAGAAGTTGTGCTCCCCGGAGTGAACTTCCATACGTCACTTCTGCGTAGCTACAAAGAGTCTAAGAGTTCTAAGTGCCTCCTTGGAAGTTACTTTTGATTCTATTTTTATTTCGCGGTCACTGCGACTTTGCCAGAAGTGCATAATGTTGTTTAATATAAGAGCACATGTGATTTTCGGTTGGTGTTGTAAACAACAAACAATCTTCCAATTGCCGTCTGGATGATTTAAAGACGACTGTAAAGTAAATTGTTCTTGTAAAATTCAAACTATCTTCCATTTATTGTCTGGAAGTGACTAAATCGTAAAGCATTTGACGATGGGCGATGATAGAAACTTCCAAATGTTGGGAGGGCAGTGACGACAACGCGCAAACATTCAAGCGACCCTAACGCAGCGCCTAGAAAATGTCTGATAACCGAGCTGGCTTATTCTAGCCTATCACTCACTAGTGGAGGATTTTTTCACTGATTGTCAGTTAAATCTACGCTTATGGCATAGTTTCACAAGAGAAAAAGTGTCACGAGATAAAGAATTTCACGACAAGAAGCTATTTGATGTACGTTATGGGTTGATATGCAACTACAAAGGACCACATCCATCCACACCTTAGAGAGAAGCGAAAAGTGTGGCTGGAAGTCACGACCAATCGATTTCACGCAGCGCTCAGTATCTTGACCATTCGTTGCAATTTTACTCACAAGAAAAAGAGTCGGTTGGCAATTGCTTCGGCGTACAACATTGTTGTTGGCTAGGGAAGACTTTCTATTTTAATCACCAAATATTATTAAACCTGATGGAAATTACGTAAGACCTAAAGTATTGTCCACTAAATGCCAAGCAGACCCGAAAAAGTTACCCAAATGGTGAAATTGAACAATTTCGTTTTTATTATTTGATATGACTTACTGAAGTCCCACAAAGTACCATTAGGACTAGGGGGAACTTCTCTCACATCAGTCAGCTATGCACCAGTCAACTCTTATACTCAATCTCCTTCCAACTCAATACACTTCATCAAACGTTTTTCAAGTTTTTTAATTCCATCCGAAAAATAAGATTTTTCAAGACCTTCAAAATATGCCTCAGTTTCAGCAATAACCTCGCTATTGGACGAAAATTTTTTGCCACGGAGAAACAAGAAATAATCAGAAGGAGCTAAATCTGGACTATATGGTGGATGCGGAGCAATTTCAAATCGTAATTCGGCCAGTTTTTGTTGAGTTAAAAATGCAGTGTGTGAAGGAGCATTATCTTGATGAAAAATAACTTTTTTTTCTACATGCGGTCGGTTTATCTTGATTTCTTCACTCAACCGATCCAATAATGCACAATAATATTCACTATTTATAGTTTTTCCTTTCTCAAGATAATCAATAAATATTATACCCCTTGCATCCCAAAATACTGTGGCCATTACTTTTCCTGCTGACTTAACAGTTTTCGTCTTCTTGGGACCACTTTTACCAGCTTCTATCCATTGTTTTGACTGTTCATTGCATTCTGGGATGTAGTGATGGATCCATGTTTCATCAACAGTTATGAATCGGCGCCAGAACTCTATTGGATTACGCTGATAAATCGCTAAAAGCTCCTCGGAATTGGTCCAACGGACGATTTTTTGGGGCAAAGTCAACAAACGCGGCACCCTACTTGCGGATAGCTTTTTCATGTGGAGTTCATCATGTAATATACTCCAAACTTGTTTTTCGTGTATTTTAACAATATCAGCAAGTTCTCTGAGCTTATTCGTCTATCTTTAGTCACTTCATTATATATTTTTCTAATGTTTTCAATAGTAGTAGCAGTTTTCGGTCTTCCAGAGCGTTGTTCATCTTCCGTACTTGAACGACCCATTTTAAATTGTTGAACCCAGGATTTCACGGCGGAGTATGATGGTGCATTATCACCATGAACAGAATCCAATTCATCTTTGATTAATTGTGGCGTATAACCTTTCATATAAAAGTGTTTAATTACCGCACGAAACTCTTTATTTTCCATTTTTCAAATATTATAAAACTTGTTTACTTCAATCACCTGTAACAAAGAAAATAATCATTAAACCCATTAGAACCATGTACCTTCTAGTTGCATTGCCTTAGTTCATCATGAAGAATCAGGTACAGAGAACATCTGGAAATGCCAAGAGCAGTGAATGTTTTCGAGCACAGCGTTTTGGAGATTGCAGTACTGGTGCTCTAACTCTCTCCATGTTTTGTGGTGTTGTAATCCTTCTCTCAGGTCCCCCTCGTACACCTGACACATTCACTTCTGTTCTCAATGCAGTAACCCAATTTACAATTGATTGCCGACCAGAAACACGTCCGCGTGGGGGAATAGCGAATCGTAAACGAAAAGCACGCAGCACTGCAAAGATCAAGTGCGCATTGTTCAAAGTTGAGCACGTTAAAAAAAAGAAGAATAAAGAAAACCTTGTGGTATTTTTAAGTGCAGCCCATAAATTTGTTAACTGCATACTTAGGTACTATTTGTACGCTCGCACATGATCATGCGTTTCCACATGGTGATAAGAGCAGCCCGCACACACAGGAAATGTATTTAGGATTGTGTATTTAGGATTGTGAACGGTTGTTTAAGGTCAACGGAGAATCCCTCGATTTGTAATCACCAGGAGACCGATAGTTCTAGACTATTTTTAAGATATTCCATTTTCGATGTACATACAATTATTTCAAATAAAAGTTAGTATCTTACAAATGCTGAACTGAATGACGTGTTTTTCACTCATTAGTTGGTCCTTCGAGCCTTAAAGACGAAGAGTTTTCCCCTACCAAAGGTAAGAGACTATAATTTAAAAAATCGGATCTTTAGCGCCAGAGCTAAAGAAATCTATTTTACCGCCTGAGGTAAAATTTAAAAACCAACGAGTTCTCCCCCATCAGTGGTAAGAGACTCGCAGTATCTTACAAATAAACGTGAATGACGGGTTTTTCACGCACGCATTTGAAAAATACGCTTCAACACAAAATGACGTCTCCTCACGTGTCCCATGCATTATGGCAACTAAAAGGCAGACGAATAAAAATCTCCCAGTAGCCACTATAAGCCACTCACACTCTCTACTGTGCCGCCACAGCCTGCAGTGCAAAAAAGCAACCGCGCTCCATCCTGTATAACAAGCTGATCATTTCGGTAATATGGTAGCTAGAACTACCTATTTGGTTATACGTACTATTCGCTGGTACCAACAATTGGAAGCGGCAGCAACTTAATTTATTGGGAAATTTTTAAAATATAATAATTTATTAGATGCTTTTATTAAAAAGTAAATAGACGAACCTCTTGAAAAAGTCAATAAAAATTGACGAAACGTCGGGATAAGAATAAAAAGGAGTTTTTAAAAGTAGAAAAAAAAACAGAAAAAACAAGACTTGACCAATAGAACAGCACAGCTCAAAAAATCATTAGTTTATTAGTAAATCAGGTTGTTTATGCCAACATAAATACCAAAAATATCATGATAGGTCCTTCGTACTTATACAAGGTCTGTTCAATAGAAAAGGTGAAATTTAATTTCCTCAAAAAAACGCTTTATTCATCAATTTCTGTTTTGTCCTCTTCAAAGTATTCCCCCTCATATATGACACACTTGTGCCAGGATTTTTTGCAATCTTCGAAGTAGTCCTGATATGCAATTCTTGGTATGTCCTTGAGCTCTCGTGTCGATTCGGTATTTATCTCCTTAATCGTCGCAAAACGCCTCCCTCAGTGAGTTTCCACAATTTTGGGACAGGAAAAAGTTGCAATGGGCCAAATCTAGTGAATACGGTGGCTTATGCATGATTACGGTATGCATTTCAGCAAAAAAAAAAATCAGCAATTCTAGATCGAGCTTCCACACGCTTTATGCCAAAAATTTCCAAAAAAAAATTAAGGCGTGAGTCAAACGATATACCGTCATTCTCTAAAACTTCTCTACTAATGATTCGACGATTATCTATAACAACTTTGTTCACTTTCTCAACATTTTCATTGGTTTTAGATGTGATTGATCTTCCAGGACGAACGTTGTCTAGAATCACATCTTCTCGACCTTCTCTCAGAGTAAATGGAATGAAATACTCAGTAAACGAGACCAATGTTTTCAGAACTTGGACAATTTGAGGGGATGATATTAAAAATAAGCATAGATGACTCGAATTCGGGCAAGCTTGGTTGTTTGTGAGTCGTAATACTCGTATGCGAGGGTTGCTATACAAATTTTTGGCCAAGGCAACACTAAGTGTTGCCTGGCGTCATCTGACATTTCCATTAGAAAGTTTGACATTTTTTAGCATCAGAACGTTTTTACGTACGACCATCATTTGTGCTGTTTCCTTGAAAAATCAATGAGCATTTTCGTGCGATCATTTTTCACAACTTTCGACGTGGATTATCACGACAGAGTGCATCGATGAACTTAAATCTTTGTATGGCGATGAAGCACCATCCTATAGCACTGTGAAAATGCGAAACGGCCGTTGTGCCAGAGAACATTGATGACGTGCATGAACTGATAAAACAAGATCGTCATGTGACATACCATGCGATAGAAGCATCCTTGGGCATTTCTTCCACCAGCATACATTCGATATTGCATGAACACTTGGCCGTAAAAAAGGTTTGTTCTCGTTGGATCCCTCACAGTTTGACAATCGCTCAAAAAACGGCTTGTGTCGATTGGTGCAAAGAAATATTGAAAAAAACGATCGCGGTGCTTCAAAAGACGTTTATAAGATCGTCACAGGTAATGAATCGTGGATCTATGCGTATAAGCCCGAAACAAAACAGCAATCGACCGTGTGGGTCTTCGAAGATGAGCCAAATACAACGAAAGTTGTCCGTGGAAGAAGCACTTCGAAGCAAATGGTCGCCTGTTTCTTCGGCAAAACTAGTCATGTGGCGACTGTTCCGCTTGAGCAACGTAGGGCGTGATACACCACAATTTGTTTGCTTAAAGTCTTCGGAGAAATTCGAAAAACGAACAAGAGAAGACGAATCATTGTGCACCTTGACAATGCGAGCTCTCACACATGGGCTGAAACCAGCGCCTTTTCGCCCGGCCAAAACGTGCAATTGATGGGGCATCCGCCGTAGAGCCCTGACTTGGCACCCAATGACTTCTTATTCCCGCACATTAAGAAAAAAATGCGTGGTCAACATGTTTCGCCGTCAGAAGATGCTGTTGCAGTGTTCAAAACCATGTTTTGGAGGTGTCTCACTCGGAGAGGAAAAAGTGCTTCGACAATTGGTTTGAGCGCATGCAAATGTGTATAAATCATGCTGGAAAATACTTTAAAAAGAATAAAACCATTTTTTATGATATATATTCGCATTTCCATTATTAGGGCAGAAATATATATAGCAGCCCTCGTGCCCTACCAAATTTTGATTGAAAGCGGATGTTCAAGATCGGTTGTTTGTTATGTCTGGAGAGATCATTGAACAAAGGCTATATGAAAACGTGAACCAGTATGACTTATTTTTACCTGAGCTCATTACCGATTGATCGCAATGAACTGTGCCAAATTTAATTAATATAGGAAGTTTTATGTGGCTTCTAGAGCTAAAGATATAAAATCGGGAGCAATATCTCAATTTAAAGCGATTTTCATAAAATTCAACAGCTTAAAACTTACGTCTGCCAAATTTCATAAAAATCGGACACCTATTGCGACCTGTAATTTGAAAACAAGCAGAAGGTAGACAGCTGACTGGCGGAGGAACGGACAGATGGATATCGTTAAATCGAATCAACTGGTGTTTCTGAGTGGATCGGTACACTTAAAGGATGGTCTAGCTCTATATGTTAGTTACGTATTCCGTACATGAAAATTATGATTATTTTTAAGAAACAAGATTTGTTGGCACCTCGTAAATGCCGACAACTTTACGAGTAAGAGATTAATAGCCAAGCCAAAAAATGTCATCTCTTTAAAACACCTAAGACGGTTTTAAATGTTAAACAAACAGGCTGTTGATTTGTGCATGGAGTGTCCCGTACGTCGACAATAATGGCAACACCAAAAACAACTGCATTGATTGTTTATTCAACATGTGCAATATCTATCCATTGTTGTTTTGTTATTGTACGAGTAGCTTACACTACTAGCAACAATTAGAAATACATGAACGTTGTTGTTTTTGCTGTTGCTGTTGCCTTCTATAGTCCACACCATACAGTGGGTCATAATGGCCTAGATGGTGTGTGATGACAATGGCATTGCAGCCGTAGTTCCGCACAATGCGCCCATGTCTGCCGGTGATTGTACGGGTACGCCATCGAACAATAAAAGTGAGAAGTGTTATTTTTTCAATTCTTTTGATTTGGAAATGTTCATAATATTTAAAGTGTTAACAGCAACAAGGATTATATTATTATACAGGGTGCGGCTAAAGTTACTATATGATGTAAAACAATTGTAACTTCTTTGCTTGCGAGTATTTAACTTCTTCCTTTTTCCTATTTCAGAAATTAAACTTGGGAGAATATTTAAAAATGGAACGCTATACAATTGCGCAAAGAACTAAGATTGTTTTTCTATTCATTGAAAATCATCGTTCGATAATTAATACTCAACGTGCATACAGAAGATTTTATGGTGTAAGAACTGCTCCAACGGGTCCAACCATTCGTTCGTTGGTGAATAATTTTGCTGAATATGGGACTGTCGGAGATTCAAGACGTACGGGCAGACCTCGAACTGGCAGATCGGCCGAAAATATTGATGCTGTGCGACAGAGCGTCGAAGAAAATCCGGAGACATCAACGAGAAGACGATCTTCCCAGTTGCAGCTTTCTGACCGCACTCTTCGGCGAATTTTAAAACACGATTTGCACCTTTTCCCTTACAAAATCCAACTAGTCCAAAAACTAAATCCAGAGGACTTCGTATTGCGCTTGGAATATGCTAGAGCAGTTTTAAATCTAGTTGATCAAAATGAAATTTTTTTGTCAAATTTAATGATGACCGACGAAGCGCATTTTCACTTGAACGGTTTTGTAAATGTGGGGCTATCTCAAAGACAAAGTTTATGTGAATAAGCCCCAAACCTTGCAGCAACTAAAGGACAACATTCAAGAAGAAATTGATCGTATACCACAAGAAACACTCAACAAAGTTATGGAAAATGCCATAAAAAGAGCACATTTTTGCGTTAGAGAAAACGGTTCTCATTTAACTGATATTATTTTTCATAATTAATGTAAAAAAATAACATAAAATAAACTTTCTTTTTATTATAATTTTTTTTGTTTTTTTTTCATTCCATTCAATAGTTATTTAAAAAACAAATCATATAGTTGCTTTAGCCGCACCCTGTATATACATATGTATGTATTGTGTCCTGAATAAAGTCAAGTAAGGACATCATGTCGTGTACGACAATATTGACACGGCAGTCTGGTGACCAAAATTATTATCATTATGGAGTTTCAGGAGGTCAATGGACTCTCTTCTATCTTGTACAGTCAATCGAATTCTTAAAATGTAATCTAATACTTTATGGGATTCTTAGGACATTATTTCAGTTTGAAACTTAATGGATTCCCCTCATGACTTTGGGATGAGAATGCGAATAAGTGATGGCTATTGACATACTTGCATATTACTGAAATATTGGGTATAGATCAGTTCAAAGCCATTACATGGATGGAGTAATCTAAAAAAATTTGACTGGAGGTTAAAAGAGAATTGCCAGGTTTAAACTTTGCACACGCCCTTTATTGGACTAACCCCTTAATGATTCTACTAGGCGACTGTGGGCGACCCAAAGCTTGACAATTAACATTGTTATATACCTTAATTAATTGTTCTCAGAATGAAGCAACATTGTTTTTCAAAACATCTATCCAAAGACGTACTTATT
This sequence comes from Hydrotaea diabolus, assembly GCA_963513945.1. Taxonomy (NCBI): domain Eukaryota; kingdom Metazoa; phylum Arthropoda; class Insecta; order Diptera; family Muscidae; genus Hydrotaea; species Hydrotaea diabolus. The sequence continues at coordinate 125,754,456 of OY740717.1, forward strand.
TTACTCCGTTTGCCCATTTCATGGTGGTAAAATATTAATTTTTAAAAAAATACTTATAATAAAAAAAACAAAACTTACTTAGTGGGGACAAAAATACTGTTACCCAGGTTTTATGCTGAAAATAAATAGTACTGAATGTTTTTGGACCAAATATTTTTTAATATATTTATTGATGTATATTGAATCAAAAAAGAATCTACTTATTCAAAATGTCCGCCTTTTGCCTTTACACACGCCTTAAGTCGCACTGGCCAATCGTCAATAGCTGCTCGATCCTCGTCCATTGGAAAATTGGCCACAGCTCGAACCAAGGCAGTCTTAAGAGATCCATGTTGGGGTATCTTTTGTGACAAACCTTGTCCTCTAAAACCGTCCACAATTTGTAATCCAATGGGTTCAAATCTGGACTGTCTGAGGGCTATTCTTCAGAGGAAATGAACGCTGGCAAATTGTTTCGAAGCCAGGCCTGGGACGTTTTATCCTTATGGGCCGGCGCAGAATCCTGCTGGAAAGTCCATGGCTGGTTTTGACACAGGGAATTGTTAAGAGGCTTCACAACAGCTTCCAAACGGTTCTTGGTAAACTTTGGCCTATGTTTTGACTCCTTGTTCGCAGAAATGCAGGTCAGTAACCACATCAAAAGAGACACCCCACCAATCCATAACTGAAGCTGGGTGATGAGCCTTTTCCACTCTTGGGATCAGTTCAGATGCTTCCTTAGATGACCGCGCATACACTCTATCATTTTGCTTGTTAAATTTTTCCTGAACGGTAAAAATTTTTCATCGGTGAACCAAATTTTTCTGTGCAAGATCAGCGTGCTTTATAAAAAGAGGTTTGCATTTTTCAATCCTATTTTTTTTTAAAGTTGCAGTCAATAAATGTCCGGTAAGTCGTCTGAAAGCCCCAAGTCTTTTTTAATGATTCGACTCATGGACTTTTGCGTGACATTTATCTCACGGGCCATGATATTCTGTTTTCGGAGCGGATTTCTGTGAATTAATGATTTTACGGCTTTGATGACAAGCGGTGTTCGAAAAGAGCGCGGGCGGCCCAACCGGTGGCGGTCTTTTACATCTCCAGTCTCCTCAAACAGTTTTATGCATCGGTAGACGAACATGCGGCTTATCCCTAGTGGCCGTAGCGTTTTGAGAATATCGATTTTTTTCATTTCACACGCTATTACAGCGATACGGTTCTCATTATCTGACCACTCCATGATGAATCCCGTTACAGACTAACGCTATTGGGGTTAGCTTTCAAAACCTATATGACATAAACGGGGTATGTTCAGTTCTACTATTAAAATGGGTGTGTTCAATGTTGTAAACATTAGCATGTTTTGTGTACAATAATTTATAAGTATGTGTTTGTAGCAAGTTCCAAACATATAAATGTTTGCATGCAAACATATTAGTAACATATCTTTTTCTCCGCGTAGGTAGGTATAATTATCAAGAAACATGAAACGAAAATAGGCCAGATCAGTCAGGAGGTAAAAATGTTTGGCAAGCATGGACCGAGTCAAACCCTGCGAAAATCAACAACTTTGAACTTATAAAGACAATGTCTTATGAACTATTAGAGGGATGACGATGACACTTAAAAGGAAAAGTGGACGGTACCACGCCCATTTTGAAATAATCATATTTATGGCCATAGTAATGGACCGATCGTTATAAAGTTTTAACAGAATGAACTCACTAACTAGGAAATTTTATGAACATGTTATAGTAAAATTGGACAAGGGGTGTGGCACCGCACACAAACTGAACTTTAAAGACAATGTATTGAGCGTTGAATATATGACGGCGATATTTGGAACGTATGATGTTAACATGAATCGAAATACCTCGAAAAAAGGGCAGTGCCACGCCCCCGTTAAAAAGTCGTGTTTAAGGCCAATGGAATGGGCCGATCGACTGTTATTAATGGAACATATGATGTTGGCATTGATCGAAATAACTCCTATTGCAAAAGAAGGCGGTGCCACGCCCCTTTAAAAATCGTATTTTAAACTTAAGTAACAACCGATCAATCGGCACAAAATTCTAACAGAATGAAATCAATGATAAGCATATTATTACAAAAGGGCGTGGCCCCACCCACACAACCCAGAACTTTAAAAGCTTATAACTCGTAAACTAATACCGATATACGGATAATAACGGGTCATCCACGAAGAGATACTTTTTTCAATAGCCTTTTTTAGACAGATCACGTGTGAGTCGTGTCATGCTGTCATGTTATTTTTGTTTAGTATTGTTTGGCATTTCATCATCGAAAGAATTACACCTGAACAACGTTTACAAATCGTTCAACCTTATTACAAAAATTCACGTTCCGTTAGGAATCTGTTTCGTGCACTTCGTTCAACTTATGGTCAAGATAATCGGCCTACTGAGCTCCAGCATTCATTATTGGATAATATTCTATCGAATAGACCACTTCCAGCACGCAGTGAAGAAAATGTATCGCCCGTAGCTGAGAGTGTAAACCAAGATTGTGGAGAGTCGATTCGGCGTCATTCGCAGCAACTCGGACTGACGTATGGAAAGATTTGGCGCATTTGACGTCGAGATCTTAAATTAAAAGCGTACAAAATAGAGCTTGCGCAAGACCTGAAGCCTCCCGACGTTCCCAAGCGACATCGCTTCTTTTTATGGGTTCTTAAAAAGTTCCAAGAAGATCCGACGTTTTCGAGCCAAATTTTGTTTGGCGATGAGGCCCATTTCTGGCTTAATGGGTATGTAAACAAGCAAAATTGCCGACTTTGGGACGAAAAGTCACCAGAAGAAGTTCAAGAGCTGCCACTTCATCAAGAAAAAAAAACGGTTTGGTATGGTTTGTGGACCGGTGGAATCATCGGTCCATATTTCTTCAAAACTGATGCCGGTAAGAATGTAACCGTCAATGGCGACCGTTATCGTGCCATGATAACCGACTATTTGATGCCTGAAATTGAAGCTCGTGATCTCGGCGACATTTGGTTTCAATAAAACGGCTCCACTTCTCACACATCGCATCAATTTTTTGAGAGAACACTTCGGTGAGAACACTTCGGTGAGCAGATAATTTCACGTTTTGGGCCTGTCGTGTGATATCAAACCGTTAGACTTTTTCCTGTGGGGATATGTTAAGTCTAAAGTTTATGCGGACAAACCGGCTTCGATTCAGGCCTTGGAGCAAAACATCACGCGAGTCATTCGCCAGTTACCAGTCGAAATGCTCGAACGAGTCATCGAAAATTAGATTCAACGGATGGACCATCTGAGACTTAGCCGCGGCCAACTGTTGATAGACACAATCTTCAAAAACTAAATGCCAAAGAATGTTCTTTGAAATGATAATAAATATTCCCCATTCAATTTGAATTTTCTGTGTTGTTTTCTTTAAAAATGTAGGGAACCTCGAAATGGATCACGCGTCAGTTGACACATTTGATGTTTGTATGAAAAAAAAACATATAATGATAGAAAAAATGCCATTGTCACGCCCCTTTGACATAACTTTTATATTGGACCATTTTCCATGACTGAATCGGTCTGGCCAAACTTAATTTGTCGACTTGTTACAATACAAATAAGTGTGTATTTGAGGAAATTTAATTGCTTAAATGTATTCATTTGTCCATAATGAAAAGGACCCTTTTTGGGCGCATATGCCCTCAGTACGCCATGAACTTGACCATTTTAGCAACGTTTCATGTCTCCATTTCTACGCAAGAATAATTAAGTTTTAGTGTTGAAATGGCAAAAAAAAGTTTAAATTTGCTGCGTGTAGTTTAAATCCTTTAAGGGATACATTTCCCTCTTTTGTCCCAATTGGACGAATTTTAAAAAAACCGATAAAAAATAGGAGACAAATATCTGGTAAGTTAGACGACGCCATTCTTTATTTTTGGACAGATTATAATTAAAAGAGTTTAACAACAAAGTCACAAACTAAATGAACACCAAAAATCGACTTGGTACTATAAATGTTAGTACGAGGATTGCTATATGTGACCCGGTCTACGAAAAGGGACCTTCGGTGTAAAAACAAGTTTTCGAGAAAACAGCTGTTAAAGATAAACAAGTCATGTGAAATGAGTGTAGATGAAGAGGTTAGTTTCGTTCTTTGACAAACTTCTTTACGAGTTGGAAACTTCTGCTTTGCGCCATTAGAAAGAGCACACTTTAGTCTATCCGAATCGCCAAAAAAGTGAAAAATGATATTTTCACACCGAAGGTCCCTTTTCGTAGACCGGGTCACATATATATTTCTGGCCAAGGCAACACTGTCATTTCCATAGGAAAGTTTGTCATTTTTTAGCATAAACGTACAGAACGTTGTGTAGAGTGACTTGAAAATATCAATTTGGCAAAAAAATGGAATTAACTCGTGAAAATTTTCGTGCGATCATATTTCACAACTTTCGGCGTGGATTATCAAGACAAGAGTGCATCGAAGAACTTAAATCTTTGTATGGCGATGAAGCACCATCCAATAGCACTGTGAACAACTGGTTTAATGAATTCAATCGTGGCCGACGCTGTCTCAAAGACGAAGGTCGTCCAGAAACGGCCGTTGTGTCAGAGAACATTGATGCCGTGCGTGAACTGATAATGCAAGATCGTCATGTGATATACCGTGAGATAGAGGCATCCTTGGGCATTCTTCCACCAGCATACATTCGATATTGCATGAACACCCGGCCGTAAAAAAGGCTGGTTCTCGTTGGATTCCGCTTGTTCTCGTTGGATTCCGCACGTTTAAAAAAGGCTCTTGTCGATTGGTGCAATCGACCGTGTGGGTCTTCGAAGACGAGGCAAATCCAACGAAAGTTGTTCGTGGAAGAAGCACTTCGAAGCAAATGGTCGCCTGTTTCTGGTCATGTGGCGACTGTTCCGCTTGAGCAACGTAGGACGGTCAATTCTGAGTGGTGCACCACAATTTGTTTGCCTGAAGTCTTCGGAGAAATTCGAAAAACTAACAAGAGAAGACGAATCATTGTGCACCATGACAATGCGAACTCTCACACATAGGCTCAAACCAGCACCTTTTTTACCGGCCAAAACGTCGAATTGATGGGTCATCCGCCATACAGCCCTGACCTGGCACCCAATGACTTCTTTTTATTCCCGCACATCAAGAAAAAATTGCGTGGTTAATGATTTTTGTCGCCAGAAGATGCTGTTGAAGCCTTCAGAAACCATGTTTTGGAGGTGTCTCAATCGGAGTGGAAAGTGCTTCGACTATTGGTTTTGAGCGCAAGCAAAAGTGTATAAATCATGATAGAGAATTCTTTTAAAAACAATAAAACCCCATTTTGATGATAAATATTCACATTTTCATTATTAGGCCAGAACTATATATAGCAGCCCTTACCACAAAAAGGTTGAAGCGTTAGAATATTATTTCATTAAATTTCAAAAACGATCCTAATAATCTGTAACCACTCATTATTCGAATAGTACCTCAATAAAATATATGAAAAATATTTCACAATGTCCCCTCCTTAGACTGAAAACTTCTGCCATGAAAACTTGCATGCGTATGTTTCTAATCTCAACTGCAATAATCCATTGTTGGGCAGAAAAATAAATTTCTATTTTTCTTTCCAGTTCCTTCAGCTCCTACAGTAAAAAATAAAGAACAGCAAATAAATCTTTTAAACTTTTTTTTTCACATTTACTGTGAATTGTTGATTTATTCATGAGCCATTTCAGCTATTTCGTAACGAGTTGTCGATGTCGTTCTCGATGTCCTAGTCGTCGTCGTCTCCGTCGATACTGCTGCAGCTGCCGCTGACGTTGCCGTTGTTCCATATTGCAATACGAGTAGTTGCTAAAGCCATAGAAGACAGATTCATTCCTTGCCAAACTACAGTTCAAAGTATCGCCAATGGATTATTGAAAAGTTTTGTTGCATTTTAGTTATTTTTTCCCCAAAACTAGCAAAGATTCTTGTCTATTTTTTCATTTTATACTTTTAGAGTTTTTTGGGCCAATCTTCAATTTTAAAGGATTTAATTTGGTTTTTTTTTCTTACTTTGTCCGTTCAATTGGAATGTCTTCTTCACTTGTGTATGTTTACTTTTCATTTATTCTTATTTTATTTTGATCGGATTTAAAAGGATTTCACAGTAACGATTTAGTATATTTTTTCAAAATTGATGGCACATAGTTTTTCTAGTGTGTCGTAAACTGAGCCAGATCTCTGGAAATCCCTTGAAAAGTATTGATGTATTATTTGTGAGGAGAATGGCAAAATAAGCAGATTCGAAGCACTATCGTTGTTAAATAAAAAAATAAAACTCAGTGCAATGGAGTTTTTGAAACTCTAACTATGACCCAGGGTGGAAAACATAAGAAATTTCGAAAGTAGATTTTAATAGAATATTGCTAAATGCATGGCAAATGCCATGTCGTCTCTGTAACTTGAGCTTTGAATTAGACAAAAATACACACAGAGAAAAAATAAGTTGGATATCGGTCCTTACTGCAAGTACTCAGTTGAATAAACATACTTTCTGTTGCAATCTCCAACAGTCCATAGTATTAATAGTTACATGGTTCGACTAAACATAAGCTGATAGCTACAATACTCGTATTATGTTTTTTCTCTTGAAAAAAATGTTAATGGAATTGCGAAAGCAAAGAGAAGTCCAGCAATAAAACCTCCATCTTAGCGATATTCAGAATAGTAGTATCAACACCAAAAAAAGATAGAAATGGTGAATTTGGCATAAGAATAAAAACGAAATACTTTTCCAATATATTGGCGCATGAAAACTATGATAGCGAAGTCAAACTATAACTGCGAGTAATGCCATCTAGCGAAGTCAAACCATTACCAATCATCTGCGACTGCGTAGAATAGAAGCTAAACTATTCAAGATTTTATAGTGCAGGCGGCAAATATAAACCTATCATGCCGAAAGCATGCATATCATTTACCCTACACAGTGAATTCGCTATTGAAAAGGTCCATTTATTGAACCCCTCGGGTCCAACTCTTATCCCAAGTAAATTATTAAAATGAATCCACATTTGGATTCGTAGTGAGAATGGCTTTAATATAATTTACTACTTACTAGGGACATAAATACTGTTACACACGATTTATGCTGTAAAAAGTACTGAATGTTTTTGGACCAAATATTGTTTAATATATTTATTGATGTATATTGTATCCAAAAAGAATCTACTTATTCGAAATGTCCGCCTTTTGCATTTACACACGCCTTAAGTCGCACTGGCCAATCGTTTATAGCTGCACGAACCTCGTCCATTGGAAAATTGGCCACAGCTCGAACCAAAGCAGTCTTAAGAGATCCAATGTTGGGGTATCTTTTGTGACAATCCTTGTCCTCTAAAACCGTCCACAATTTGTAATCCAATGGGTTCAAATCTGGACTGACTAAGGGCCTTTCTTAAGAGGAAATGAACGCTGGTAAATTGTTTCGAAGCCAGGCCTGGGACGTTTTAGCCTTATGGGTCGGCGCAGAATCCTGCTGGAAAGTCCATGGCTGCTTTTGGAACAGGGAATTGTTAAGAGGCTTCACAACAGCTTCCAAAACGGTTTCTTGGTAAACATTGGCCGATGTTTTGACTCCTTGTTCGCAGAAATGCAGATCAGTGACCCCATCGTAAGAAACACCCCACCAAACCATGACTGAAGCTGGGCGATGACCCTTTTCCACCCTTGGGATCAGTTTACATGCTTCCTTAGATGACCGCGCATACGAGGGCGACCGCAAAACTAACTGGCCTGGCACATTTTCTGTTTTACTAGCAACTATTTTTTGTTTTGTTTTTTTAAAAGCAATCTTTTATAAGCCATCTGTCAAAATTTCCGAAATATTTAATGATTATTTCTTTGTTACAAGTTTTATAATTTTTGAAAAATGGAGAGTTTCGTGCGGTAATTAAACACTTTTATATGAAAGGTTATACGCCACAATTAATCAAAGATGAATTGGATTCTGTTCATGGTGCTAATGCACCATCATACTCCACCGTGAAATCCTGGGTTCAACAATTAAAATGGGTCGTTCTAGTACGGAAGATGAACAACGCTCTGGAAGACCAAAAACTGCTACTACTATTGAAAACATTAGAAAAATATTTAATGAAGTGACTAAAGATAGACAAATAAAGCTCAGAGCACTTGCTGATATTGTTAAAATACACGAAAAACAAGTTTGGAGTAGTTTACATGATGAACCCCACATGAAAAAGCTATCTGCAAGAACGCTGCCGCGTTTGTTGACTTTGTCCCAAAAAATCGTCCGTTGCACCAATTCCGAGGAGCTTTTAGCGATTTATCAGCATAATCCAATAGAGTTATTGCGCCGATTCATAGCTGTTGATGAAACATGGATCCATCACTACATCCCCGAATGCAAAGAACAGTCAAAACAATGGATAGAAGCTGGTAAAAGTGGTCCCAAGAAGGCGAAAACTGTCAAGTCAGCAGGAAAAGTAATGGCCACAGTATTTTGGGATGCAAGAGGTATAATATCTAATGATTATCTTGAGAAAGGAAAAACTATAAATAGTGAATATTATTGTGCATTATTGGATCGGTTGAGTGAACAAATCAAGATAAAACGGCTGCATTTACAAAAAAAAGTTCCTTTTTATCAAGATAATGCTCCTTCTCACACTGCATTTTTAACTCAACAAAAACTGGTCGAATTACGATTTGAAATTGCTCCGCATCCACCATATAGTCCAGCTTTAGCTCCTTCTGATTATTTCTTGTTTCCAAATTTAAAAAAAATTCTCGCTGGCAAAAAATTTTCGTCCAATAGCGAGGTTATTGCTGAAACTGAGGCATATTTTGAAGGTCTTGAAAATCTTATTTTTCGGATGGAATTAAAAAACTTAAAAACGTTTGATGAAGTGTATTGACTTGGAAGGAGATTATGTTGAAAAATAAATAATAATAATTCCAAAAAAAATGGTTCTTTTTATGTTAGGTCAGTTACTTTTGCGGTCGCCCTAGTACACTCTATCATTTTGCTTGTTAAATTTTTCCTGAAAGGTAAAAATTTTTTCATCGGTGAACAAAATTTTTCAGTGCAAGTTATCAGCGTGCTTCACCAAAGACGTTTGCATTTTTAAATCCTATTTTTATTAAAGCTGCAGTCAATAAATGTCCGGTACGTTGTTTGAAAGCCCCAAGTCCCAAGTCTTTTTTAATGATTCGACTTACGTACTTTTGCGTGACATTTATCTCACGGGCCATGATTTTCTGTTTTCGAGCGGATTTCTGTGAATTCTTAATTAACGGCTTTGATGGCATGCGGTTTCGAACAGAGCGTCGGCATGCCGAACGGTGGCGGTCTTTTCCATCTCCAGTCTCCTCAAATAGTTTTATGCATCGGTAGACGAACATGCGGTTAATCCCTAGTGGCCGGAGCGTTTGAAACATCGCTTTTTTCATTTCACACTTGAAAAGCGCTATTACAGCGATACGGTTCTCATTATCTGACCACTCCATGATGAAAGTTTAACCAAAAACTCCATGATGAAAGTTAAACCAAAGTGCTGAAGTGTATCTGATATTCGGCCATGTCTGACCTTAACATTTTTTAATTGTTTTTTAAATTTTTTCGTGTGTAGTTTTTAGTTATTATTTAGTTACAATCGACACGTTCCCTCAAAGGCAACATAATTCGTGCCATCGGCCTAATTCAGCTCACGGACTCATGTTTGCCATGTTGCGATGGTTGGCGACTTTAGCACAATTAAAACCCAGGATAAAATCTGATAAGAACATTTATAAGTTTTCATTGACAAGACTTCCACCGGGTAAATGTCGGCAGTTAAGAGATTTTTCTCTAAGACAAAGTTCCCTTACAAAAAGCAATAGTCAGTAAATAGTGCGTTCCAGCCGCTATCGCGCCATGATATCGGAATTTTATGTACCCGAAATTGAAGCTCGTAATCTTCACAGCATATGGTTTTACCAGGGCGGTGCCACTTGCCATACAGCTGCTCAAACAATGGATCTATTGAGAGGTCATTTTGAAGAGCAGCTAATTTCACGTTTTGTACCGGTAAGTTCTTCGCCTAGATCGTGTGATGTTATAACTTTTGTTTAGGTTTGGAAGCCAACTTTACGCATGTCGTTACCGACATCGAAGTTGAACTGCTCGAACGAGTCCATTTTGGACCCTCAGAATGGACACCCTGAGGCGTAGTTGCGGCCAAAATTTAGTGGAAATTATTATCAAAAAATAAATGGCATAAAATTTCATTTCGAATCAACAATAAAGATTCCACACTTGATTTAAATTTTTGTATTTTTTGTAGTTTACAAAAAATACCTTTACATTCATCTCCCGATGTGTATATTCGCCGGGTAGGTCAGGCACCTGCCATAAAGGATGTGATAACTTTATTGACCATGTTTTTAACACTCCAAAATTATTCCTTAATCTCATACGGAACATCTTCTTTAAAATTTCAACATTTTTACGCCAATTAAAGGCTTTCCGGAAAAGGCGGCGATATATTGGCAAAAACAATAATAAAACGACCCACACCTGAAAATACATTGCCAACACTAAGTATTTTCTCGCAGATTTTTGGCATTTTTCTTAAATTTGACAAGGGGTAGATCTCCACGCCACATCATTTGCCGAAAAAAACCGTCAGGGTCGTCTTACTCGACTTGTAGATTAATCCGTCAGTCATATCATACTGGTGATCATTCTACTAAAAAACAAACGCCCATTAATCTAACAAATATTTTACGTAATTAAATGAATGAAAACCACAAAATTTATTTTAAACATACTCGTATCACTTATCCAGAGTAGGAATTTATATTGTTCTTAATTTATTTACATAAGGTTTCTATTTATTTATTTAAGTTATTTTTGTAGAAAGTACAAGAAAAACATGTTTTCGTTTCCTGGCAAATTGAATTTATTCAAACATTTCAAAAGCCCTTAGGATTTCTTCAAACAGACAGAGTGTACATATGTCTGCACATTAGTGTGGCTCATGATTTTAAGGAAAAGCAAAATAAATAAACAAGTATAAATGGCATTAAGTTTGGCCTAGCCGAATCTTTTAAATCTCACCGCCATGTACGTAGCCATTGATATGGGAGAACCAAACATTTTCGTTTTAATGGCCGCTGATCGCAGTCAAACACACCCAAACTTACATTTGAAGTGCAATTAGCTTCAAGTTTAGCTTATTTACACTCGCTACTATAAAAACCGTTTTTTGGGCCTCTAGTGTCCATCAGTCCTAGCTAGAGTCTCAGTAACAAGCAGTGCAGCACTGCTACATTTTTCAAAAAATAGTCAAATTTTAGAACAAAAATCGCCAAAATCGTCACAAAAAAAACGTTAAAGCACTAAAAAAAATCACTTTAAAGTTAAATGAACACATTTTTTCCGATAGTTTGAAACAAGTAGGCATAATATACCTTAAGTTTTTAGATTTTAGGTAAAAATTTAACAAAAAAAGAAGAGGCCTAGGCAACACTAAGTGTAGCATGGCGCCATCTGACATTTCCATTGGAAAGTTTGTCATTTTTTAGCATAAACTTACACAGAACGTTTTGCGTACGACCATCATTTGTGATGTTTACAGTGACTTGAAAAAATAAATAAACTGAAATTAACTCGTGAACATTTTCGTCCGATTATTTTTCACAACTTTCGACGTGGATTATCAAGACAAGAGCGCATCGATGAACTTAGATCTTTGACTGGCGATGAAACACCATCCTATAGCACCGTGGAAAACTGGTTTAATATTTTCTATCGTGGCCGAAGCTCGCTCAAAGACGAAGGTCGTGAAGGTCGTCCAAAAACGGTCGTTGTGCCAGAAACCATTGATACCGTGCGTGAACTGATAATGCATGATCGTCATGTGACATAGATAGAGGCTTCCTTGCGCATTTAACCCGGCCCCAAAAAAAGGTTTGTTCTCGTTGGATCCCGCATAATTTGGCAATCACTCAAAAAAAGGCTCGTGTCGATTGGTGTAAAAAAAATTTTAAAAAAAATACGATCAAGGTGCTTCAAAAGACGTTTATAAGATCGTCACAGGCAACGAATCATGGATCTAATCGTATAAGTCCGAAACAAAAAAACAATCGACCGTGTGGGTCTTCGAAGACGGGCCAAATCAAATAAAAGTTGTTCGTGGAAGAAGCACTTCGAAGCAAATGGTCGCCTGTTTCTTCGGCAAAACTGGACATGTGGCAACGGTTCCGCTTAAGGACGGTTAATTTTGATTGGTACACCACAATTTGTTTGCCTGAAGTCTTTGGAAAAATTCGAAAAACGAACAAGAGAACAAGACGAATCATTGTGCACCATGACAATGCGAGCTCTCACACATCGGCTTAAACCAGCGTCATTTTGAGCGGCTAAAACGTCGAATTGATGGGTCATCCGCCGTACAGCCCTGACTTGGCACCCAATTTCTTTTATTTTATTCCCGCACATAAAGCAAAAAATGCGTGGTCAACGATTTTCGTCGCCAGAAGATGATGTTGAAGCGTTCAAAAACCATTTTTTGGAGGTGTCTCAATCGGAGTGGAAAAAGTGCTGCGACAATTGGTTTGAGCGCATGCAAAAGTGTATAAATCATGCTAGAGAATACTTAGTGGGGACATAAATACTGTTACACCATTAAACACAACCATTTCAATAGTAGAACTGAACATACTCCGTTAATGTCATATGGGTTTTGAAAGCTAACCTCAATCGCGTTAGTCTGTAATGGGATTTTAAAATTGTTTCAACTTTCATCATGGAGTGGTCAGATAATGAGAACCGTATCGCTGTAATAGCGCTTTTCAAGTGTGAAATGAAAAAAAAGCGATATTTTCAAAACGCTCCGGCCACTAGGGATTAGCCGCATGTTCGTTTACCGATGCATAAAACGGTTTGAGGAGACTGGAGATGTAAAAGACCGCCACCGGTCGGGCCGCCCACGCTCTGTTCGAACACCGCATGTCATCAAAGCCGTTAAATCAAGAATTCAAAGAAATCCGCTCCGAAAACAGAAAATCATGGCCCGTGAAATGAATATCACGCAAAAGTCCATGAGTCGAATCATTAAAAAAGACTTGGGACTTGGGGCTTTCAAACGACGTAACGGACATTTATTGACTGCAGCTTTAAAAAAATAGGATTGAAAAATCAAACGTCTTTTGGTGAAGCACGCTGACCACTTGCACAGAATAATTATGTTCACCGAAAAAAAATTGTTACCGTTCAGGAAAAATTTAACAAGCAAAATTATAGAGTGTATGCGCGGTCATCTAAGGAAGGATCCCAAGGGTGGAAAAGGGTCATCACCCAGCTATAGTCATGGTTTGGTGGGGTGTCTCTTTCGATGTGGTTACTGACCTGCATTTCTGCGAAAAAGGAGTCAAAACATCGGCCAAAGCTTACCAATGACCGTCTGGAAGCGTTGTAAAGCCTCTTAACAATTCCCTGTTCCAATACCTATCATTGACTTTCCAGCAGGATTCTGCGCCGGCCCATAAGGCTAAAACGTCCCAGGCCTGGCTTCGAAACAATTTGCCAGCGTGCATTTCCTCTGAAGAATGGCCCTCAGGCAGTCCAGATTTGAACCCATTGGATTACAAATTGTGGGCGGTTTTAGAGGACAAGGTTTGTCACAAAAGATACCCCCACATTGGATCTCTTAAGACTGCTTTGGTTCGAGCTGTGGCCAATTTTCCAATGGACGAGGTTCGTGCAGCTACTGACGATTGGCCAGTGCGACTTAAGGCGTGTGTAAAGGCAAAAGACGGACATTTCGATTAAGTAGATTCTTTTTGGATACAATGTACATCAGTTAATATATTAAAAAATATTTGTTCCAAAAACATTCAGTACTTTTTATTTTACAGCATAAAACGTGTGTAAACGTATTTATGTCCCTACTAAGTATTGTTACCCCAACCATACTTTTTTTCTTCGTACAGCAGATCTACCATTTTGAAGGAGTCGAACTCTTCCGGATCTTCAAAAAAGTACTACTCCAGGCAGCTACGCTATCTTGAGGGGGCGGTTATCTACACAATAGGTGAAACACTGCCTTAATCTCCTCCTACCATGTCCATGTATCGTCGCCCTTACACTGTAATAACCGTAACATGACACCATCGAGCAAATACTCATACACGTCATTGTTGTTGTTATTTTAAGCAGGGCCTTGACTGCTGTCTAGTTTCGGCCTCAGGGCAGTAGCAGCAGCCGTTTTGTCGGTCCAAGACCATGCTCGGTTAACATAAGTATAAATTCATGTTTCTTTCAGCTCGATAAAGGTACAGATAGGGTCTTTTACTGAGTTGTCAGCATCTGCATTTTTGAACGTGTAAGACAATTCCATTGCTTTTGGTAAAATCGGTTGAACATATATATGTGGAAGCTATCTTAATCCGGACCGATTTTCTACAATTTCAACAGCGCCCGTCCTTAGCCCGAAGAACTTATTTGTGCCAAACTTCATTAATGTTAGATGTAATACTCGTATGTGGATTCTAAAGCTAAAAACATAAAATCGAAAAAATCCATGGCTATTTTTTTATTTCAAAAGCCTTTTCATTGATCCAAGTTCTAAGTCGTGCTTAATTTCATTAAGATTGGATGTAGAAGTGGCGTCTAGAGTTAAACCCAGAAAAATCGGATGAACTGTACGAGTATATGTGGGAGCATATCTACAGACAGACAGACATCATTAAATGGACCCAGTAAACCAAATTTGGCGACAATACCTGATATCAGACAATTATGAACAATAGCTGAACTCTATCGCGAATTCTTAACGAAATCGTTACGAATTCTGTTCGATTTGTATGAGGATTTTTTTTTTCAGAGAAGTAGTTCAGAATTTTTGTCAACCCTCTCATATGTTTTTCGTTACGAACTCGGTAAGAAATCGGAACATTTTGCCGATTGTGGTACAGAATTCTGACCGAATTCTGAAGGTTTGGTTTGCTGAGGAATCAGCAGGTGATTTAACGTCGATCGGTATACTTAAAGGTGGGTCTAGCTCAAATATTTTTGGTACTTACAAACATTTGATTTAAAACTAACTTATCATGCCCTGTTCCACTTATACCCTGGTGCAGGGTATAAAACAACTCATGACCCTAGATCCAGCTTGGATCCATTTCTGTAAATACTGAAATATTGGAACTCCTTTATTTCCTTTTCATAATTGTGACCTTCTGTAATCTGTGGAATTTTTTAAGCCGTTGCTTTACTTTATATTATTTTTTGGACCACCCTAATGTCCATCCGTAAACAAGCATCAACATCACATGGGACATTCACCCACACCCAACCAACCATCCAGCCGTCCACTACCACTTCAGTGGTGTGACGAGTGAGAGGCCACAAGTGAGAACACTTTATTTTAATATCATGTCTTCATAAATCAAATATAATCTAATCACAAACACTTTAGACAATGTCGACTTTAATTGTATTAAAGAAAAGTGCACTTCTTCCGCCCCACAAGAACCCCACCATCTTATCCGGCCGTCAGTGCATCGGTGCTCTTTGCACCGCAATTCATCTCAATCAATTTTCTTGTTGCATACCACTACACATGCTTTACATGTGTATGTGAGTGTGAACCTCACACTCTCTTCCATGATGTTCGTTCAATCACTCATTCATTCATGCATTCCTTCAGTGGTTCGTGGTAGGGTGAATAAATGAATGTGTGTCTGATTACGTTATTAATTGCTGGAAAAAGAGGTCAACGTACCCAGAGTGTCCCACTGCCAGACTACCACCACAAATCCAATGTCAGTTGAGGGTTATGAGTACGAGTATCTTTCAAGCGAGTATCTTTTTAGTATTTGACCGGGTAGAATTTGTTGTACCCTACATTATAGAGTAAATGACACATTCTGGGCTAAATAGCGGTCTAAGAATTTATATCGGTTTAATAAGTTGATGGGGCCTTAATGTATACGCTTTTTGTACTCTTCACCGAATGGTATACCTTTTATTAAATTTGTCATTTCGTTTACAACTCCATCAATCAAGGATAGGCTGTTTGGGATTGGAAATGGGCGAAATCGGCCCTGGGGGGGGGGGGGGGGAATTTTAAATAAACTAAATGTACCTCGGTTAAAAGTTTAGTTAGTTTTGAGTACTTGCATAGCAAATCATAATTTGTTGTGGGCGGACAATGGTTAAAAATAAATACAATTAGTTAGGACACACTAAATAACTCAAAAAGGGCATAGTTGTTGGACTGTTTGGTTCATGTGGCCTAAAAACTTCTTCATGGTCAAGACGGGCGATTCAATATAAAATTAAAGCAAATCTTGCTACTATTCTACGAGGGCGGCTCGGAAACTTCTTAGCCTAGCACAAAAAGCGCGGTATAAACAGAAAAAAGTTAAGTGTTTTGGAAACTTCCATCTCTGCTATGAACACATGTTAAATTTTGTTTCGATCTGGCAACTCCTTCATATAGAAACAGTTGTTCACAAAAGACGCATCCGCGATTTTTTTACAATGGAAAAATTAGAAATGCGTGGTGTCATTAAATATTTACATAAAAAAGGTTTATCGGGACAAGAAATTCATAATGATATGGTGAATGTGTTAGGTGAAAGTGCTCCTTCATATGCAACAGTAAAAAATTGGCTTGCTGAATTTAAACGTGGTCGTACAAGCATTGAAGATGAACCACGTAGTGGACGTCCAAAAACAGCAGCAACAACAGAAATTGTAGCCAAAGTGCATGATGTGGTATTAAATGATCGACGAATAAAAGTGCGTGAAATAGCTAATATCATGGGCATCTCAAATGATCGAGTCCATTTAATTTTGCATAAAGAACTACAGATGAAAACGCTTTCTGCAAGATGGGTGCCGCACTTGTTAACAGTCGACCAAAAACGCATAAGAATGAACATTTCTCAAGCTTGTTTGGATCGTTTTCAGCGAAATAAAATGGATTTTAAGCGTCGTTTCATAACTGTTGATGAGACATGGATCCAACACTATACTCCAGAGACAAAAGAACAATCCAAACAATGGACTGAAGCTGGAGGAAGTGCCTCAAAGAAGGCAAAAACAATTCAATCGGCTGGTAAGGTTATGGCAACGGTTTTTTGGGACTTCAAAGGTATTTTATTGATTGACTATCTGCAAAAGGGTAAAACAATAAATTCAGAGTACTATTGCAACCTTTTAGATCAATTAAATGTACAAATTCGAGAAAAACGTCCTGGCTTACAACACAAAAAAAATAATTTTTCATCAAGACAACGCACCAGCGCACAAGAGTGTTTTAACAATGGCTAAAATCAACGAATTAAAGTACGAGTTGCTTGACCATCCACCTTATTCTCCTGATTTAGCTCCCAGTGACTTTTACCTGTTCCCAAATCTAAAAAAATTCCTTGCTGGCAAGCGTTTTACCTCAAATGAAGATGCAATTACAGTTGTAAACTACTATTTTGAAGACCTTGAGGAAAACTATTTTAATCAAGGGATATAATTGCTAGATAAGCGTTGGACTAAGTGTATTGAAGTTTCAGGAGATTATATTGAAAAATAAAAATATTTTTGAAAAACTAACTATTCTCTTTCATTGATAGGCTAAGAACTTTCCGAACCGCCCCAGTATACCTTTATACATGTGACAGCGCATAGAGAAAGGGACCTGAGGGTAAAAAAATCAATTTTCATTTTTTTGATGTGGACAACATCTGAGCATCGAATGAGATCGATCCCATGAACCATATCCCAGAGATATGCGCGTTTTACGAAAGTGATGGTACACCAAAGATACAGGTATTTAAATCTTTAAAATGGCTCTCCTGACCAAAACTGGTTTTTACCCTTAGGTCCCTTTCTATTTTGCGCGTCACATATTTATAAAATTCTCGTGTCACAATGTTAGTTACCGCACTCCAACGAAACGGCTTTACCAATATTTTTTCCAAATTTTATACACATATTTAGTAGGTCTGAGAATTGGCTACTATCTATTGTCCATGCCCCTTAGTGATAAGGGTTGTTCACCCTTAAATTTTTTTTAATTTTTGGACAACCTTTTTATATTTTTCTATAATGTGGCTTAAAAAATACATACTCGTACATCTCCGTAGATTTTCATCAAACGCTTCCTGTCATTTCGAAATCTACTGCTGCCGATAAACTTATTGCATGCCTGTAATCGTCGTCTTTGTGGCGGCAAGTCAAGAAGTTGAAATTGACCCTGAACATGACAGTCGCGTTGCAGAACGACTCCTCGACTCTTGAATTCTCGAGACAACTGCTAGCGCTTGGCAATTGATATCGTTCCCGCCAAATTTTTTCAAGTTTACATCGTCGAAGAAGGAACTCAGCACTTAAGTGTTCCCGGCATTACACATCACTGTACAAATCTTGATTGCATTATTGAACGGGCAATAAAAGCAGCGTGACCTACGAGGGTGAAGCGACAAACTATGCGACGGAATTTCGGTTTTTTTTAAACTCAATTATTGTGCCGGGAATTCCGACGCATAATTTACAACTGAAGGGCGGATCGATCATAATCTTGTTGTGATATCTCAATCACCCGACATTGTGCAACGGTACACAGCTGTCTGTCAAAAAACTGATGAACAATGCTATTCAAGCGACGATCATCAAGGGCAAATTCAAAGGAGAGGAAGTCCTTACCCCACGGATTTCGATTATTCCAACAGATCTTCAATTTTAATTCAATTTTAATTCAATTTTAATTCAAGGATTCAGTTCCCCGTTCAATTGGCTTTTGCGATGACAATCAATAAGTCGCAAGGTTAATCGTTGGAAGTCTGTGGGATTAATCTCGAATTTCCCTGTTTTTTGCACGGTCAGCTGTACGTTGCCTGTTCGCGTGTTGGGAAACCGTGTTTGTTGTTTATTTTTGAGCCGAAAAAAAATCAAAAAATGTTTTTATAAAGCTCTCTACTGATTTCGATTCCATTGAAATAAATTGCATTGAAATTTGAACTATTTGTGTTTTATTACACAGTACAACAGCCAATCTGGGGGGTGAGAAATTCCAAGTCAGGGTGATGGTACTAGGTCAGTATATTAAAACCCTCAAAGGGTTTTTTATGACCTTTTAAATTTTTTCCTTATCTTGATGTTTTTTCACTTAGTTGTAAAATGTTGGCAAAAACGTAGTTTGACATAACTCGATAACGACTAGTTCGATTTTGCTGAAATAAATTGAGAAAAATTAATAATTACATTTTCTTTAACCCATTAATTTACTGTTTCTCTACCAAATCAACATTTTTGCAATTAGAAATAAATTTATGAAGAAAATTTTGCCAAAAAAAAATTTTTTTTTTTTTAAAACATATAAATCCCAAACGGAAAAACGTGTAGAGTCTTATAACTTTCACGTAAAGTCACATAACCTATAAACAAAATGCGACATAGATCATAGAAATCGATTAACGCGTTGCAAAATTAAGTAAAGGTATGAATTTCAAAAATTTGCTCGAGATATGCTCAAAATTCCTTGGAAAAAAGGTTGATGACTTTTTTTATGATTCTCAGAATTAAAAAAAAGAGTAATAAACAAAAGGTTATTACATTTTTATGGTTGCTGTAACAAACTAAAAAACGGTCCTAAATGTGCGTGAACAATTAAAAGGAAAAAAGCAAGGGTACTTTTGTAATTGTTTGGGTTTTTTCTGTTGGCTACCTGCATGATTTTTTTTACACGAATTCCACCCACAAAACTGGCACATACGAACGCAAAACCCTTTGAGGGTTTTAGTATACTGACCTAGTACCATCACCCTGACTTGGAATTTCTCACCCCCCCAGACAATAACCCCAAAAATGTTCCACTGTGTTATCAGTCTGAAGTTTCTCTGAAGGCGTTAAATTGAGGTGAGTCGAAGTTCGCTGGGTCCGCTAGTAGTATTATAAAGTCCTGTCAGCACACTGCTTTCATCGTGATTATGGGTCCAAGCCGACCTTCCTCAAAAAGCTTTGCAGCAATTCTTGAATTTTTGAAACTTGTCATCTATTAAAATGTAGATACAAGAGGTCTCGAGTTAGTCCTTGTTTGATGTCGTAAAGAATTTAAAAAAAAAAAATTATATGAGAAAGATTTTTTTGATATCGGTTTGTTTTTTCCAGCTGTCCTTAAATTGCAGAAATTAATGGTCAGGCGGGCATGGGTCAATCGATTCAGAAAGTTTTTCGTAGACGATGGGCCTTCACAAATAATAGCACACAATGACCTGCAGCACCTGAGCTTTGCTGACCTATGAGCATTCTATAAACAATTCTGACAAAAAAGGTCATAATCCGCAATGTTTTTCAAAGGTTCCGATATATTTAAGGTCTTTGCGCTCTAAAATTGAATTACACTTTTTTTTACACTGGTTGTACACTGAGAATTTTTAGTTGGGACGCACTTAAAAAGGATATAGCTGCCGTTTCAGTCCAATAAAACGGCTCGTATAGTCAAAATAAGCAGTCAATAGACAATAAATGGGTCCATTTAAATCCAATATTGCTACGAATAATAATATAGATTTGTTTAAAGTTTTGGCAAAGATTTGGGTCAGAGTCATGAACCCAAGGTGCCAAAAAAACGAATCAAAATATGGATTTACTTTAAAGATTAAGCTAAGATTGAGGCTAAGACCCAGTAACTCAAGAGACCCAATAACCCGGATCGTTTTAATTCACGGTGGAAGCAACAAAAGGTTCCGCCTTGCTGAACTTAACAACGTTTTAAATATTATAAAATACATTATATTACCTTTCTACCGTTCTTCAAAAAGAAATTAATACAAGGATTGGGTAGTATTACCTGAAAGAAAAGAAAATGAGTCAAATTAATATAAACTTCGAGTTTAAATAACAGCCATAAAAACTTATTTAAATACTAGAAACAAATTTATGTGTAGGAGAAAAGAAAGGGGCGTGCCTAAATGTCCAAGCCATAAGGTCCGTAGACAGTTTAGAAGTGTCACAAGTTCCATGGACATGAAGACCTTTTAGACAAACTGCAAGAAACGCTTTTAGTTTCTATACCCTCCATCATAGGATGAGGGTATATTTACTGGCATTTCGTTCACAACACCTTGAAGAAGTGGTCGAAGACCCCCATAAAGTATAAATATATATTCTTATTTATCGTCAAATTCTAAGATAATCTAACCGTCTGTCTGTCTGTCAATGAAAGCAAATTGCTGGTCGCACTTTGGGATTGAGGTAGTAGAATTTTGCAGAAATATGTGTTGTTGGACTGAAACGTTTCATTTTGAAAATCGAGCGGGAGGTAAAAATTGTCCCCTACTGATTTCACCTCTAGAATGAGTTTCTTGCGATTTCTTGCTTACATTTTACCAATATCAACTCCTACTGTTACGAAATGTTCACATTAGGTTGCGTTCGGCCAGGTAATATTTGTAAGGGACACGACCATATGGATGGCACCGCCCACATACCGCATATCATGAAATATTAGAGATAACATTAGGAACATATGATATGGGCACGAAAAAAACACATCCTGGTGGAAAAATTAGTAGTGCCACGTCTCTTTTATTTTTTATGGCCAAAATTATGACAAATCCTAAAAAAATTTGAACTGCATGAAATTAATTAGTAGAATACTGCAAATCATGCTAAATTGGACAAAAGGCCTTAATACTGCCCATACAAAACTGAAATTCGAAATGCCATATCTAGCGAACTCATAAGAATAAGACAACAGTAGTTGGTACATACAGGGTTAGCCAAAAGTTGCCATGGGGTTAATAACATTTATAAGTTTTTCGTTTATTATTTTTTTTTTCTCAGATTATATAACACCGTTCAACACGCTTTTGCACACATGAAGAAGACCTATATATTCGGAATCTACGTCGAAAAATAAACTACCCGTGTGTCCCAGTTTTTCTAGATCAATTCGTATTTTCGCGAAAAATGTGAATATATATTTGGTTAAAAACCACTTATATAGACATATTTTGTATTAACATACAAGTCCATATCCATAAATTTTTTGCAAATATACGAATTGATGCAGAAAAAGTGGGATACACGTGTATTTTATTTTTTCCTCCTCTTTCAGAATATACTAATTTTTTTCATGTGTGCAACCAAAAGCTTAAATTTGTCATACAGTGTAATATACAAAATGGAAATTTTTTTACACTTGTCAATAATGTCACCTTAATGACCCCCCGTTTTCAGCTTAGCAATGTTGGGCTCCTTTGAGAGCATTTTCCATAACGTCTTTCCAAACTTTCTGGCTGTAGCTTTCGAATTTCTGCAACAATATTGGCCTTAAGTTGAAGGATTGTCTCAGGCTTGTTCACCTAAAATCGCTTCTTCAAATAACCCCAAAGAAAATAGTCGGGTGCTGACAAATCTGGCGATCACGCTTGCCAAATAATTTCTTCTCCAATTTGCTTTCTAAAAATTGGACTTAAAAGTGCCATTGTATCTCGGGTAGTGTGGGCAGTGGTTCCGCCCTGCTGAAACCACATCTCAGGTCTGTTTTCAAGAGCGGGAAGTTAAAAATGTTCTATAATAAACCGATACCGCTCTTCATGTACGGTTACAGCACTTCCATCTTCATTCTCGAAGCAGTAGGGTCCAATGATATTTTCAGATGTGATCTCACACCATACGGTACACCTAATGTGGTGCAATTGGCGTTGATGAATGGCTTTTGGATTTTCAGAATCCCAGAACCTACAGTTCTGCTTATTAACAAAGCCATTCATATGAAAATAAACTTTATCACTCATGCGTTTGCGTTAAAATAATTGATAGCTGATTTAAATAATAAAATTCTGTTATTCTGGTTCTTTGTTCAGTTGTGAATCTCTGCATTATTTATTCTCCAAGTTTTATTTTCATAGGGTGATCCATCTAGAGGTATTTTTTCAGAACAAAAAAAACATAAAAATTCAAATCAAGTGTGGAAACTTTATTGGTAATTTGAAAGGACATTTTATGGCATTTATTTTTTGACTATAAATTCCTTCAAATGTTGGCCGCAACTACGCCTCAGGGTTTCCATTCAGCGGGTCCAATTTTGGATGTCTCGTTCGAGCATTTCGACCGGTATGGCTTTAATGGCACGCGCAATGTTGGCTTCCAAAACCTGACTTTGGACTTTACGTAACCCCAAAGAAAATAGTCTAAAGGTGTGTTATCACTCGATCTAGGCGGTACAGGAGTATTGAGTTTGTGCAGATGTTAACGTTAAGAAAAAATGTTACAGACCTATTAAAAATTATACTGATCGACTAAGAATTATTAGCTGAGTCGTCTGTCCATCCATTCTTGTAATCAATGAGTATGCCGCAAATATGAACTGATTCCGATAAAACTTTTCATTGTTTTCTTTTTGGTTAATGTCGGTCGGTATTGAAATTGGAAGAATTCGATTAAGTTCCCTCTTGGAAATATACCTCCGTATTTGGGTTCTAGCCGACTAAGCAGTGCCAAATTACATCAGATTTTAACGCAGCGTTGTTTTGCACAAAGAAAATTAATTATAGAAAATCGATAAGATGGGTCCAGACTTTAATAAAGCCTTTAAATGCGAATCATCGATAGATTTTGTCAGATTCCAATAATATTTAGTGTGTTGTATCACACCGCACATATGACAGAAATAAATCATAGATGCATGGGGAAATTTCAGTGCAAACGATATCGCCCTACTTAGGACTTTTCTTACTGGTTCCTATTCTGTTTGGGAATTTAATTTTCCCCGAATTTATACTTTTTACGAAACAAGCGACACTGACATCTCAAATAGGGTTTACAGTTCGAGACACAAGATTTGGCTAGTTCGTAGCCGAAAGCCAGTACCAATGATGGGACTTCCTTCAGGCAAAACAAGGGTCAACCTCTAATGGAATTTCGTAATTTTTTGGTGATGTAGATGAAGGCGGCATATATTTTTGGGTCCTTCACTCAACAAAGTGTACTTTTGCACTTTTCTGGTACTGCTAATGCACACATCGTAAAAGTATTTGAAAGTTTCCACTGTGACAAGTTTTACGGTGTTGCAAACGTCATGATAACTAAAAACACCCTTCAACTAGAAGTGGAAAAAGCGGAAGGTGAATAGAAACAACAGAAAGAAAAAACGCCCCAACATTAGATGTTTAACATGATGTTGTGATGTTGAGAGCATTTGTTTCATTCAAACCTACATACATTCATGTACCTCAACTCAACTTTACACATATGTACATTGGGGTGTACTGACGAAGTTTTTTTAAACATATATAAGTCTTATTAAAAGGTAAGTAAGTCTTATTAAAAGGTTTTTGGGCAAACCTCCATTATATTTTGCACTACATTTTTATGGCTTTAGCCGGGCAAAGGAGAAATAAAAGTAGCTAATTGGTAGAAATTTTACAATGACATCTCGTAAGTTTTTTCAAATCTTGAGTAAAGTGGGCAAAAGAATAAGGCAATACCACCGTAAAAGAGATATCACAGAAATTGAAATTTCATAAAGTTAAATAAATAAATTTGAAATTGTAGAAGAAGATTAGAGGATTAGAAAAATGCAGTTTATTATATGTGACCCGGCCTATGAAAAGGTGGCTTATGACTCATCTTTAACTTTGGCTTATGACTCATCTCTTTAACTTTGACCTTATCTTTAACAGCTGTTTCTCGCAATTTCTTTTTTGAGTTATAAGCAGTGCTGTGCAAATGGAAAAATGTAGTTGTGTTAGTGAGAAAATGAGAACTGCACTGTGAGAAATGTAGAATGGGTAATTGCAGTATTAGTATATATATGAATTTATTTTTTGTTTTGTGTAAAAAGTGAAGTATTGTCGGTAAAAATGAAAAAGTACTACAATGTTTTGAAGAAATAAAAATGAAACAAAAATAAAAATAAAACTGTTGAAAGAAAAAAAAAGTAATTCATTGGGGTGGTTTTTTCTTTCTATGTAATATTTTTTATAAAATTTTAATGTGACAATTTTAATGTTTTGAGTAAAAAGTGAAGAACTATTGGAAAAAATTAAAGGTGTAGATTTTTATAAAATTCAATGATTTCGTTGTATATATTTACATATTTATATATCTTTGGTTTGATGAATTTATTATATAAAAGTGTTCCTTTTTTTTTAAAGATTTTTAGAATTCATGTGCTATAAAGTTTTCAATATTGATTTTTTTTTCCTTTTCATTTTCATTTAATTTACTAGTCTCGCTATGAAAACAATTCAAATGTCGTTTACAAACAAATAAATTATTTTCCTTAAATGTTTGATAGCATATAACGCATTGGGGATTACCAAACGCATTTATTATCATAAAACATTTGTCCATTATTTTTTTCAGTGCTTTCAAAAAGAATCTGCAAAAAACTGCGTACACCCGCTATACAAGTTCATTCGTCGGTGTTTCACTGACGACTGAAGCAAGAGCGTAACAATATATGTGAATTGAGCGACCACAATTGTGCAATGAAATGAACAGCACTGGTTATAAGCCACCTTTTCATAGGCCGGGTCACATATATTTATATTTACTTTTCAATAATTATTTTTTTATGAAATGCTACATCTCTAGATAGAGAACAAGTTTGTAGGAAATTGGTCGGAACTACAAATATTCGGTTGGATAAACATACCTTCTGGTGCATTCATCAACATTTCATGGTACTGAATGTTTGACGGACCTTGAGATGGTAGCTACAATAATATTACGATCGTTACAGCCAACAACCGAATTTAGAAAAACCATTATTTGCCACAATGTGTAGTTATGACAACCTACCAATTATGAGGTACAAGTTACTTTGGTTGCGACAACAGATATATTATTTGTAGTAACTAAATCCCGTTTAGTTTTTTTAGCTATGGATGATTTCACAGATGGTAGCTACAAAAACATTACGATTCTTACCGCCAAAAAGTCGGTTATATCAACCAAATTCAGTTAAACTGGTGCTTATGACTTCCGACCAATTATGAAGTGCTAATAATAATACTATGGTACTAATAATTGATGGTGAAAACAGATAAATTCTTTGTAGTAACTAAATCTCGTTTAGTTCGCTGTTGTTTCATATATTACAATGCAACAAATTTCTGACTTTTACAAATTAAAGACTTAGGTGATTATAGTAAATTCCCAAACTTTATTTTTTATGGGCCAAGGATATTTATATTTTGCTATATTTTGCTTCGCATATGAAAGTTTAAAAAAAATTGTGAGGAGCCATCTCCTAATAAGTGGAATCGTATGAAATTTCATTTGAACATCTATTTTTTAACATTTAACTTAATGCTCGTCCTTTTTTCGAAGAAAGTAAGAAATTGAACAGGGATTAACCGGCTCAAGACCTCTTGCTTCTATATTTAAATAGAAGACAAGTTTTTAACAAAATGGCAAAGTGACATTTATTTGTAGTATTTTCGTGGGCAATTGTGTTCTCATTCGTTTGGGGAGAGCCTGGCCTTATAGAGTTCGGTTTTACTTTCAACAATTGCAGCAAAGCTTTCTGAAGAGGGTTGTCACGGACCCGAAATCATGCAGCCACGAAAATCAATGTCACTTTGCCATTTTGTTAAAAACTTGTCTTCTATTTAAATTTAGAAGCAAGAGGTTTTGAGCCGGTTAATCCCTGTTCAATGTGTAAAAGCAACAGACCGAAATAAAACAAACGAGCTAAACAGAAATTAAAAAATTAAAAAATTTAAAATATATTTTAAGAGGGGGTGGTGACCGTTTTTTAATGAAATTGTAAAATTTTAAATTGTTCTACAAAATTAATACTATTATCATTTCGTATATATTGTCTACAATAAAATCAGAATATCTTCATGATAAAATGGCCTCTTTCGTCCTTTTTCCAAAAAAAATATTTTTTAATAAAGCTAAAACCAGTTTTACACAGTGGACAATTTATTAAATTAAATGTTTTCCCATCCATTTTTTTTCCAACAACCTACACAATATCACCGATATGAAAGTATATATTATAAATCACATGTAGCCAAGCCAAGACTTCAATTTTTCATTTAAAATAGTTTGTGTCGCATTTCCCTAAGAAGCCGGAAATATTTAGGTATAAAATTCCACATCACTTCACTTAAAGATTTATTTATAATCAGCTTTGTCGTAAAATTTGTTTTTGCCAATTTGATGCATAAAATCGTTACACTTATACAGGGTGGGCCAAAAGATACCATGGAGTTTAAACATTAAATAACTTTTTTGTTTATACATTTTTTTCAGATAATATATATAACACTTTTAGAATAAATAATGGGGAGATTCACTACTGAACAAAGAACCAGAATAATAGATTTTTTTATTAAAATTAGCGATCGATTATTTTAACGCAAAGAGCATATCGTCGACATTTTAACGTCTGCCCTCTGAAGCAATGATTCGTTGATCGTCATTACCAACATGGCACCGTAAGAACCGGTAGACCACGTTTAATTTGCACTGCGGAAAATATTGAACGAGTACAGCAAAGTGTTAACGAAACACCAGAAACATCTGCCAGAAGGCATTCTACTCAGCTAGGAATGTCTCGTACATCACTATGGAGCATTTTAAAAAAAAATAGTGTTATACCCATATAAGGTGCAATTTGTGCAAGAATTTAAACCCCCTAGATCGACGGCAATTTTGCAGTAAAATTTCAACAGTTGGCCAGAAATGAAATCAACTTTATTGAAAATTTGAATATGAGTGATGAACCTCATTTTCATTTAAATGTCTTTGTAAATAAGCAAAATTGAAGGTTCTGGGGTTCTGAAAATCCAAAAGTCATTCATCAACGCCAATTGCACCCCATTAGGTGTACAGTATGGTGTGGTATCACATCTGCAAATATCACTGGGCCTTACTTCTTCGAGAATGAAGATGGAAGTGCTGTAACCGGTAGAGCGGTATCGGTTTGTGATAAAAAAAAGTTATACGTCCTGCTCTTGAAAACAGACCTGTAGCTCATTTATGTAAATAAATCGGTAAGTTACCATTTTTTGTGACGGCACACCGACTAGATTGAAAGTTACCGATTTCGTAATAACTGCGGTTTCTGTACGTACGAAATGAAGGAATGACAAGCAGCATTTTATTTGCATTTGACCGTACAAATATTGTGTATTAAAGCACTGCTATTTTAATAAAACTTATATATTGAAACGGCATAACTATAAGTATTACTTACCTTCTCACTTATATTGTTAAAAATATGCAAACAAATAAAAAAACGAGGAATTAAATAAGCTGGCAGTTGGTGATGTACATTGCAAGAAACAAACATTTGCACTCGGTTATTTTGCATTACCATACCGATTTCCTTGAAACCGGTTCATTAATAATCATAAATTTCAACACACTTCCATCTTAAATGTTTATGTTTTGCTACCTATTTTCAAACACAATTAAACCGCGGTAACACAATTAAAATATATATTTTTAATAGAATATTTATTTGTACAAAACAACATCAATAAAATTGTATTTGGTTTAAAAAGTTATATTTGGTTACTTGGTTTCTCATAATTGCAACAACACTATAGCAATCGGGAGAGTTCTCACTTGGCTTAAAGTCAGTTTCAAAATTAATTCAACAACAGGTAGGTTGCAGAAAAGACGTAAAACAAACTTTACCATATCTTTAGTTGAATTTGCAAAAAAAAAACTATTTTTCGGTACACCCTAATATACGTACACATGCATTATTATGCTGGGGTTTTATTTTATTGTGTATTTTAAAATTAGTGTTCTTTTGTTGTTGATTGAATGAAGAATAATTGGAGATGTGGCGCAATGTGCCGACTGCTGCTGCCATTTCTACTGCTGCAGGCGATGACGCGTTGAAAACCCCTGTGAAGGGTGATCAAATCTGTCAAAGTTCATGTCACGCTCAACTGTCGGATATGTGTGTGTGTGTGAACCATGTGTGCATTTATTGGTGGGTGTGTGTAGATGTTAATTTCGTTAAAAGTTCCCAAAGAAATAAAACTGGTGGCTTTTAAACGATGGCGCATAACTAAATTAAAATGTATAACCAGGATATACAGCATAGTCACACAGATTCTTAGCAATGGAACATCGATACGAGCCCAGAATTTTGCAGTTCCCAAATTTGTATAAATTTTAGTGGCCGGGACAAGCGTAAAATTTCATAACCTACACCTTAGGGTTAATGACACGCATTACGCGTAATTATTTTCATAAAATAAATACCATAAAATGTCCTTTCAAATTACCAATAAAGATTCCACACTTGATTTGAATTTTTATATTTTTTTTTTGTTCTGAAAAAATACCTCTAGGTGGATAACCCTTTATAAGTACTACAAAGCACATATATAATTTTTCGTCGTTAAATTCTTAGAGCCATGTTCATCAGTCCGTCTGATTAACTTGAGTCCAGAAATTTTGCTCGACGATAGCTTATAGTCGTAAATTGTTTGGGATTATAAATGGATGAAACCGGTCCAAAGGGAAAAAGTCTCTTTACTTTTTTTAAATAACTAACGGTGCATTGCGTTGACGAGTGGAAAGTAAAGAATCGGAGGGGAGAAAGAGGGAGTAATGATTATTGACACTTGCCTTGAACTTCTGGATGTCGCAACTAGTGGGAAATACATTTGCCAGAAGTCGATTGCACATACGGACTGTACGAGCGAAAAACGAATTTGATCTGTAGTGTAAAGTGCGGCGGTCAACTGGAAAGTCGTGTATCCCTGCCGAACATCCTTAGTCAGGAATAAGGTGACGGATGTCTGCTGAACCCACTCCATGAAAATAACGATAGAACAGCGTCACGCAACCCCCATTCCAACGATGCTCAAGGGAAACAATAGAGTTGGATACCCTACTTTCACCTATCAGCACCATCGCTCTCCTTTGAACACGGTCAAATAGCTTCAAGGATGATTTTGTATTCCATCTTCGGTCTGATGTAAGTTGTATAGATATTGAAAAGCTCAGGAGCAGTGATGCATTTCTTGCACCGCTTTAAAGTCTATGAACTTGAGTGCTTCTTTCGACACTTCGAATGCATGTCTCGCCCAACGAGCGTCACACTGTATTTTCATGCCCAGAACATCGAGAGCTTCTGATTGTTCAATATCTCTAACAACGATGAAAATAGACGATATTGTTGGATCAGCGAATCGCTTGTGAGACCCCATTCGGAAATGACCAGTAGATGATCCCGGCCAAGTGTCTCATCCATAATTCGCCTTTTGTCTTCAATATCTTGAAGACTCAGCCTACGGTCGAATGTATATGAATGACAGAGGTTACTGTCATCTGCGAAAGAGTAAAGTAGATTAGATTCACGGTCTGACCCAAAAGATCGTCAATGAAAACAAGAAATAAAGAGGGAGAAAGGACGGAGCCTTGCGTTACACCTGCGGTCAGCCTATGTGTGTTGGATGAAAACCCATCTACAGCAACTCTAACAAAGAAAGCGCGATATAAATCGAGCAAACGTATTATCAACACCAAAAGCGATCAGCTTTAATATGAGGGCACCGTGCCAGACTCTATCAAAGGCCTTGGAGATAGCCAGAGCCACAACCTTACTCTCACCAAACTGGTGGCTAAACCGACTCCAACGCTCCGACAAGAACGCCAACAGGTCTTCGGTAGAGCGTTTTCTACGGAAGCCATACTGTCGACCACTTAGCAGGTCGTTTGTCTCTAAATACCTCACAAGATGTTGGCTCACCATGCTCTCCATTACATTGGAGAGCGCAGAGCAAACTACAATTGGCCGATAATTCGCAGGATTATTGTCTTCACCCTTTTTAGGGATCGGCTGGACGTTCGCAACCTCCAAACACGCTGGGAAAACTCCCGCACAGTAAGCAAGGTTGCGTAGTGGAAGGGCTAGCGTCGTCAACAAGTGCCGAAATACCATCCGGGCCGGGGAATTTATTTACATAGAGGTTCCCAAGTAACCTTTTAACTCCACGTTTTCCAAAAAAATATCTGAGGCATAGAACTTGATACTTTTTCGATTGCGGGGAGTGGTTGATTGCTTTCCGGCAAGGAAGAATTTGCTGCAAAAGATTAGGCGGTATGACATTAGACCCCACGAAAATACACCCCAAACCAAATAGGAAATTGGGCCCCGAAATTGGGGTCTAATTGTATTTTGAAAATAGACCCCACGAAATAGTCCCCAAACATAAAATGGAAATAGGCCCCAAAATTTTATTGGGAGACAATTGAAGCGTTAAAACATGAAATCGAATTTGCCATTGAAGAGAATCGACCCGAAACAACCGAAAATGTATTAAAAAATTGGGTTTGATCCTTAACAGAGCGAACTTAAGTTTGATTTCCATAGGTAGGCAGAAGGATATGGCAAGATCATTATGGCATATTTGGAACATGTGATGTTGGCATGATTCAAAACAAATCCTGGTGGAAACGTGGGTGGTAGAGCTGAATGAAATCAATGATTAACATATTACTACTGTAGACTGTATTGTTTTCAAATTTGACAGAGAGGCGTGGCGTCTTCCATATAAAACTGAATTTTGAAATACCATATCTCTAGAGGTAATACCGACATGGATATAAGATGTTGGTATGGAAAGAAGAAAACCCTGCAAAAAAAGGACGGTGCCAAGCCCCCTTAACAATATTTTTAATTTTTTTTTTGGCCCGGCTGAACTTTGTGAAATATGTTCACTTATTTTATTTATTACAAGTTTGGTATTGTCATATTAAGTACAATTGTTTTGATGAGTTACAAACATCTTGATAAACACAACATGCTACTCATCGTCTGTTGAAGAATATGTTGAAGATAATGACTTAAAAAAATATAGTTCCCAAAGAAAAAAACTTCGTCTCATTTGAATGTATGGGATATACTTGAGCATACAGAAGCTTGTCTTTTTGGACTTACAATTTATGCCACACCGAAAATTTATGCATTGTCACGTACATGTTTTGATAGTGTTCAGCTCTCAGATTTAAGTTGGCCATTGGCAATTTTCGAAAATGTCATAACATCGCTTGTGTATGTTTCATTATCAGCGAGAGTCTACTATTTGTGTGATGTATGTAGGACGTACATATCGTACATACGGAGGTACTCGTAGGCATACATCCTTCGACATCGTCGTCCATGGACGTCAGAAAGGATGGGAATTCACCATAAACCACACAAAGATTGTTAACAGCGATCACAAAACTCGGCGCCTAAATGATGTGGTGATTTTCACATTCAGACACGCACACACATACAGACACATTGGCACACATCCATCGGGAAAATTTGTAAGGCCTTCTCATAGGAAGACGTTCTAGAAGGCATCTTGTTAGATCCTATGAACTTTCGTTAATGCCTTCTGAAGGCCTACTTTGCAGATGAAAAATTATTTAACGACATTCTCATGTCGCTTCTCTAAGAAGTCCTGATAGAAAACATGGCCTTCTATCAGGCCTTCTGGGAGAAGCGTTGGTGTATTCTTTGAGAAGGCCTCTTGTTACTTTCAATATACGTTTGTTAATGCCTTCTAAAATTGTGAATTTCAGAAGTCCTTCTTCGCAAATGAAAAATTATCATGTCACTTCTCTAAGAAGGCCTGCTACAAGACCTTTCAATAAATTCTCTACTCATTCGTTTGTGCATTCTTTGAGGAAGCCTGCGAGAAGGCTTTAATATTCATTCAATGCAAGCTCCAATAAACATTCGTGGATCCCTTCTTGTGAAAGGCATGCAACCATGTCTGGTGAGTGAAGGCAGCACGGAAGGTGTTCGTCAGAGCGAAGACACACAAATAAGTCATTGGGTGCCAAGTCAGGGCTGTACGGCAGATGACCCATCAATTCGACGTTTTGGCCGGTCAAAAAGGCGCTGGTTTGAGCCGATGTGTGAGAGCTCGCATTGTCATGGTGCACAATGATTCGTCTTCTCTTCTACGTTTTCGGAATTTTTCCGAAGACTTCAGGCAAACAAATTTTGGTGTACCACTCAGAATTGACCGTCCTACGTTGCTCAAGCGGAACATTCGCCACATGACCAGTTTTGCCGAAAAAACAGGCCACCATTTGCTTCGAAGTGCTTCTTCCACGAACAACTTTCGTTGGACTTGGCTCGTCTTCGAAGACCCACACGGTAGATTGCTGTTTTGTTTCGGGCTCATACGCATAGATTCATGATTCGTTACCTGTGATGATCTTATAAACGTCTTTTGAAGCAGCGCAATCGTATTTTTTCAAAAATTTCTTTGCACCAATCGACACGAGCCTTTTTTTGAGCGATTGTCAAATTGTGCGGGATCCAACGAGAACAAACCTTTTTTACGGCCTATGCTGGTATGCTGGTGGAATAAATGCCCAAGGATGCCTCTATCTCACGGTATGTCACATGACGATCATGCGTTATCAGCTCACGCACGGCATCAATGTTCTCTGGCACAACGGCCGTTTTTGAACGACCTTCGCGCCCTTCGTCTTTGAGCGAGCGTCGGCCACGATTAAATTCTTTAAAACAGTTTTTCATAGTGCTATAGGATGGTGCTTCATCGCCAGAGAAAGATTAAAGTTCATCGATGCACTCTTGTCTTGATAATCCACGTCGAACGTTGTGAAAAATAATCGGACGAAAATGTTCACGATTTAATTCCATTTTTTTGCCAAATTGATTTTTTCAAGTCACTGTAAACAACACAAACGAATATCAAACTTTTCAATGGAAATGTCAGATGGCGCCAGGTAACACTTAGTGTTGCCTAGGCCAGAAATATATGTAGCTACCCTCGTATCAGAAGGAAGCAACCAGAAGGTCGTAGTTTCGAATTTCAGTAGGGGCAAACCCAAAAATAAATAAATCTGAAAACTGAGTACTATAAAATTAATTTTGCAATTAGAATGTTTTTTAATATTCTGGCAGATCATTTTCTGCAGGTCTTTTGAAAGGCCTTCCAATAGAAGAAAGCGCGGGAGGCCTTGCTCTGCCATGTAACCCTGTGTTAATTTGAAATGAGAGTAGAAAGCAGCATGCATGCCTCCGAGCATCCTTAGAAGGGCTCCCAGAAGGCCTTGCTGGGCTCTATCTATGCCCGCTGGGCATGCAATTAACACACGCGTGTGTGTGTGTATGGAAACACAAATATCAACTGACGCACACATGTACACGTTTTGTATCTAATGAACGTTTACATGATAAAGGAGGAATTGAACAAAACAAAGAGAGGAGCCCTTTTAATGTCGTTTCACTTCACTTCGAGTGGGATTCGCCGGTGCATGGTACACGTCTGACTCTCAGTCCGTTCGTCCGCCCGTCTGTTTGTCTGTCTGTTTGCTTTTTGAACGTATTTAGCGCGGAAATTTGAAACGTACAAACAAGCAAACAACAAACAAACACCAGCAATAGGCAAAGAAACGTGCATGCGAATGTGTGCGTGCGTGCGTGCATGTGTACGTCAAAGATGACACTCCTTTACCACACGCACGCACGTACACACACACACACACAACACATGACAAACGGAAATAGTCTCACACAATAACGCTTTCAACGAAACCAACAAGCACAACGCGTAGGTTCCATCCAGCGGGAATGGTAACAAGGCCTTCTTATAAAAATTTCTTCCTGGGCGCCTTCTTTTCGGATCCTAAACACATTTCTAAAGGATTTTTAAAAGTTTTCCGGAGGACCTTGCCTCAACATGGAAGCCGAGAACGCAGACGTTCTCGTAAGTTTTTTTATTTGTAAATGCCATACTCTCTACGGAAGTCCTTCAAAAGAAGGTCTTTCGATAGCCTTCTCGTTATCTATTAAAGTGAACTACCACAACACTTTCGCTTTTCTTCTTGCACAGGGTGGCTTAAAATGTTTCATCTTATCAGAGGAGGATTTCATCCTATCAGAGGAGTTCATCCTAGTCCCAGTCTATTAGGTGGATGGTAAGCGAACATTACAAGCCAAGTGGCCATCAAGCTGTAGTCTTCGCAATTAAGCCCAAACAGAACCAATGGGGGCAACGCCGCAAATACGCCAGACTAACGCGTAAATGCCTGTATTATTTCTCACAACTGGGACGTCGATCTGCCGTGGAACCAACTAGCACAGGAGCTAACCGATATTACCACCAAAGTTTTTGATGCAACAGTGTCTCGAAGAACGCTGCTAGAACAAAGACAGTCATGCTACACGTGGAAAGATATTATGCATGACCATATATAACAATGCTTGGCTGCCAGGAGAAGAGTGCAAAGAGCGAAAGGTAGACCAAACTATAAAAGAGCACAGGAAAAATTCAGGGAACTCCAAAAATCACATCAACTAGCAAATGAAGAAGAAGGATTGTACATATTACTCTGAAAAGAAAGATAACCTTATATAAGATGCACCTAACCATTGAAGTCGACGTTATATAAGGTTAATTAGAACATTTTGTTGTTCACTGGTATTTAACATTAATAATAGTTAATTTAACTATTCTATGGTTGATTTTGTTTACGATGAAAATTGTTAATTTTTAAGTAATAATTGTTGTTTTAATAATACTTATAAGCACTTCTGTGACGAGGTGGACACTAACTCGCCTGCATGGTGGTCTTGAATAAACTGAAGAGCACTCACAGTTGGAAATCCGTCCCAACTTCAAATATTCCGTTGGATAGTCAAACTTTTTGCTGAAATCACCAACATTTCATGGTATTGATAGTTACCCTGTTCCGCGAATGATTTTTTTTTCAGAAATTACAAGCTTGGGTGATTATAAAAAATAACCAAACCCGACCGCCCTTGTTGTAATTTTGTATGGGCCAAGGAAATTTTTATTTTGTAACGCTATACCATATGAACTAAGTCAAAAAGTAATAAATATTCCTTCGTTTTACTAAACTTTCGTGATGGAATGTCCTAAGTGGAATCGTATAGAGTTAATTTTAGTAAAATATTTTAACATAATAAGATTTGAGTGTCCTTATTTGACTTATCCTTTTTTCGAAAAAGTGAAAAATGTTGCCTAACTACGAGGGCGACCGCTAAACTAACTGGCCTGGCACATTTTCTGTTTTACTAGCAACTTTTTTTTTTTTGTTTTTTAAAAGCAATCTTTTATAAGCCATCTGTCAAAATTTCCGAAATATTTAATGATTATTTTCTTTGTTACAGGTGATTGAAGTAAACAAGTTTTATAATTTTTGAAGAATAGAAAATAAAGACTTTCGTGCGGTAATTAAACACTTTTATATGAAAGTTTATACGCCACAATTA
Organism: Hydrotaea diabolus; assembly: GCA_963513945.1. Lineage (NCBI taxonomy): Eukaryota > Metazoa > Arthropoda > Insecta > Diptera > Muscidae > Hydrotaea > Hydrotaea diabolus. The sequence goes on from OY740717.1 coordinate 125,790,686, forward strand.
ATCAAAGATGAATTGGATTCTGTTCATGGTGGTAATGCACCATTATACTCCACCGTGAAATCCTGGGTTCAACAATTTAAAATGGGTCGTTCAAGTACGGAAGATGAACAACGCTCTGGAAGACCGAAAACTGCTACTACTATTGAAAACATTAGAAAAATATATAATGAAGTGACTAAAGATAGACGAATAAAGCTCAGAGAACTTGCTGATATTGTTAAAATACACGAATAACAAGTTTGGAGTAGTTTACATGATGAACTCCACATGAAAAAGCTATCCGCAAGATGGGTGCCGCGTTTGTTGACTTTGCCCCAAAAAATCGTCCGTTGGACCAATTCCGAGGAGCTTTTAGCGATTTGTCAGCGTAATCCAATAGAGTTCTTGCGCCGATTCATAACTGTTGATGAAACATGGATCCATCACTACATTCCAGAATTCAACGAACAGTCAAAACAATGGATAGAAGTTGGTAAAAGAGGTCCCAAGAAGGCGAAAACTGTTAAGTCAGCAGGAAAAGTAATGGCCACAGTATTTTGGGATGCAAGGGGTATAATATTTATTGATTATCTTGAGAAAGGAAAAACTATAAATAGTGAATATTATTGTGCATTATTGGATCGGTTGAGTGAAGAAATCAAGATAAAACGACCGCATTTAGAAAAAAAAAGTTCTTTTTCATCAAGATAATGCTCCTTCACACACTGCATTTTTAACTCAATAAAAACTGGCCGAATTACGATTTGAAATTGCTCCGCATCCACCATATAGTCCAGATTTAGCTCCTTCTGATTATTTCTTGTTTCCAAATTTAAAAAAAATTCTCGGTGGCAAAAAATGGTCGTCCAATAGCGAGGTTATTGCTGAAACTGAGGCATATTTTGAAGGTCTTGAAAAATCTTATTTTTCGGATGGCATTAGAAAACTTGAAAAACGTTTGATGAAGTGTATTGAGTTGGAAAGAGATTATGTTGAAAAATAAATAATAATAATTCCAAAAAAACGGTTCTTTTTATGTTAGGCCAGTTACTTTGCGGTCGCCCTCGTAATCTTCCATTTGTTTATATTGTTGGGTAATCTATTCATCTATTTAATCTTTGACGTTTCGCCGGCTTTTTTCCAGCATCTTCTGGAGAAAATTATTTTTTTGAAAAGCCCGTCGACACAAATTTGTAATATTTTTTTTCAGCTCAGGCGTGTTCCTTTTTTATAAAGAAATTTTATATTTGTTTTAAAAATGTTTTTCTTAGGGTTAAAATGTTTTATTTAATTACTTTATTATC